>CM052716.1:47182575-47246607 GCA_028551405.1 Uromys caudimaculatus | reverse complement strand
GAGGTAGAGGAGGAGGAGGAGGAAGAGGAGGAGGAGGAGGAAGAGGAGGAGGAGGAGGAGGTAGAGGAGGAGGAGGAGGAGGAGGAGGAGGAGGAGGAAGAAGAGGAGGAATGCATTGTTTAGGCATTATGCAGATTAACTCAAGCTCAAAGCTCCATATACATTAGTGTTTCTGTATGCAAGGCATGATGCTTCATCTTTTGTCATCACATTCTCTGTCCTGTCTTCCCTGGGGCCAAAGCACAAGGAATCGGAACCAACAGCATCAAACCCCAAGTGTTCTTCAGTTGATCACAATAAAAATATCATAACCATGGAACACTGAATTCACTCAGTAACCCCGACACTCAACACACATGAAAGCTTATCTCATACCTAGTGTGACATAAAGTAAAAACTTGCAGGAAATCATCTCAGAGGGCTTGACCCTGTGGTGCCAAGAATGCCTCCAGTGAACGGCACTCTTCCTTGGAAACAGACTCATCTGCTATCTTGGGGGAGAAGGGAAGAAATTCTGGATCATCGTAGCTAAAACGCCCACTGTAGCTTTTACAACTATCATATAAAATGTTTGGACAGAAAGCTAAGCCCCACTGCAACTCCAATGTTCTCTGAAGATCTGATTTTCTCTATATGTATTCCACTATTCTGCCAAAGCCAATCATATTTTCTTTCTTCACAGAAACTCGAACAATTTTATGTGAAATAAGCTTCTTAATATGATTTCCCTACGAACAAAACAAAATGATTTGTTTGAGGTTCAAAAGTCCACTCCAGCAAATCAGTGCTAAGAACAAGAATTCAATAATGTTATTTTTTTAGCTTTGTATTCTGCACTTGAGCTTTATGGTACATCACATAGACTGTTTTCCTTCCATTCCACTTTGCACTTACCTTAGAAATTGGAGATGCCACTAGAACACTGAGGCATATGTAGGTATATCTTATTTTCAGCAAACCCAAAATTGCTAAGAAATTCATGTTTTCAAACTAAAGAGCCTTCTCTTTAACACTCACCAGCTTTGCTACTTGACAAGTCTGAATTTTCATAAATTAGATTTATTTAAAATTGCGTACACTTATGAGTAAGCAAGACAATCAGATTCAGTAAAGCCACAGAATTCCTTGGAGGGTATCTCTTGTTTGTGTTTGGCAGTCACTGCTGCCCATAGAGATCTGTCACCAGCACTGACTGGGACCATGTCAGTGGGTGGGTAGCATCCTAAAAGTACCTAATTACTGTGTTCATCTTATCTATGAGTAGTTCCAAGTGTCATTGTGTGACAGCTGGGCAGGGTTAATAGATACATTTTAAAAGTTTTATTTTATTTTATTTTATTTTATTTTATTTTATTTTATTTTATTTTATTTGTGATTGACAACTGCATTTTCTTACAGAGTATGATATAATGTGATGGTACATGCACACACTGTGCACTGATTAAATAAGGCTTAGTTAGCATAACCATCATCTCACGGACTTATGAGCTGTTTGTTTGTTTGTTTTTTGGGTTATTTTTTTTTTGGTATGGTTTTTTTTTCTGGCTTTTCTTTTTGTAGTAGAAACACCCAAAATCTCTTTCAGCATCCATGAAATACACGTTATTAACTAGTCACTAAACTGTGCAGTAAAATACTACAGCTGATTCTTTCTAATAGGACTTCATTATTATTATTATTATTTTAATGGTATCTTCCTTTTGTCATGATCCTGTCACCAATAACCATCATTTTACTCTTTATTTTTGTGATTGTGCCTACTTTAGATACCATGGAGAAGTGAGAACACACAATATTTGTCTCTCTGTGGCTGGCTTATCACATAGAGTAATGTCATCTGGATTGATCTCCTGTTGTTACAAGTGGCAGAGTTTCCTTCTATTTTTAAGAACTGAATAGCTCCTCATTGTGCATATATGTCGTGCTTTGTTTGTCCAATCCATTCGTCTGTTGATGGACGATGAGTGATTTCACATCTTGGCTCTGGTGAACAATGGTACAATGAGCGAAGGAGTGTGTACTGATACACTGGTTTCATTTCCTTTGGAAGCACACCCAGAAGGAGTATTGCTATGTCTCAGGGAAGTTTATTTTAAGACACTGCCTCATGATGTACCAGAGGGTGTCTTGAACTTGCTATGTAAGCCAGGCTGACCTTAGACTTGTGGCCCTCTTCCCTCCTTCTCTCAAGTGACAGAATTTCAGGCATACATTCCAAACTCAGTTTGGTAATTCTATTTTTAATTTTTTTTTTGAGAAATCACCATACTGTTTTCCACACTGACCACATTAATTTATGTTCAAAATAAGGTACAAGGGTTCCCTTTCACCACTTCCTCACAAATACTAACCTTACATCTTGAAATCATCAAAAGATTCACTATTGAACGCTCAATGGTTTAGAGTGTGCTTTGCCTTTGCAGAGGGCTCCAATTCAGTTCCTAGTCCCCACATTGGACATCTCCTAACTCCTCCAGGTGATACAGCATCCTTTTCTGGCTTCCCTAGAAACCTGTACTAATGTTCACAGGTACTCATATACCATAGATTAGTATAGCTCTCAGACCTCATCAGAGAAGTTCCTATGTGCAGCAGATAGTGCTTAACCCAGAAATTCACAAATGATTAAAATTCAGAAAATAGGTGTTGCTGGAGTGTTCAGATGCAAATGGAATATCTATATCACAACCCCTCACAAGGTTGGGGGATCATTTCAGGAGAGAGGGGTGAAATATTGTAAGAGCCAGGACAAAACTGGAACAGTATCTTCTGGACATGGCACGCCCACTTCATTCATGAGCTCACATCTGTGTTTGCCTGCACAAGACCTGCATGAGACTAAGCAACTTGACATTTTAGCATGGAAGGGGAAGGGGATCATAAATTTCCCTGCCCCCCTGAGGACCTATTGGCAGTTGATGGCTTCTTGGGGATGAAGAGTCAGTTTGAAGGATATGGCCCTTAGTGGGTCAGAAAAACGCCAAAGGATAGCCCCAAGCCCAAGAGTAGACTGGCAACACAAATTGGGCTAGGTAAATTAATTTTTATGTAAACAGAGCACGTGGCTGGGAGAGTGTGGAGAGGTGAGAAGTGTATCTGAGAGGGAAAAGAGATGAAAATGATCAAAACACATTGTAAGAAATCCTAAAAGAAAAGCTAACTGGACATGGTGGTAAACTACTTTAATCTCAGCATTCAGGGTAGAGCAGGCTGATTTTTGAGATTTCAAGGCCAGCTTGGTCTACACAGTGAAGTCTAGGCCATGACAGGGCTACATTTTAAGACCCTCTCTGAAGCGATGATGATGGTGGTGGTGGTAGTGGTGGTAGTGATAAATTTTTTTCTCATTTCTTGATTAAAGAAAAACACTAAAGATGTTTTCAGATACAAGCAACAGAACACTGAAACAAAATACCTTCAATGACAGAAATTTATAATCCTGTAAAACACGAAATCTCATCACTGTACAAAGAGTTTCCATGGCTAAGAGTTTGGCTGAGTTCAATAAAAGAACATGTTTTTTAAAAACGTTGTCCAAGAGTAGTTGAGAAAAGGTCAAAAGGGAGAGTTAGAGAGCAGCAAAACAAGAATGTGCTCTTAGTATCTCATTTTCACTCACTTCTACTCCTGGTTTAGTACAAGAGCTCACTTCTGTCCATCAAAGATTTATCTTTAAAATGAAGACAATTCAGGGTAAGTTTCTCTTGCGAACATAATGTTCTCATTTCAGAATGCTATTTAGCTGAACATGGAGATAAAAGAGTCTTTTCTACTAGATGAGAATATTTTATTTTTAAAATTTATTTCAAATGGTTTTATTTTCTGCCACCAAATGTAATTAGAATATTTACCCTTAATGATTCGCTGGACATCCCATAAGTGTCCCCATTCTTCATCAAAACCTATCAAGAAAGTCATCCATGGTGTCTTCAGACTGTCCACAGTTGTAACCAGTCAGGTACCCTCTCAGAGTTCAGATAGGAATGCCCAAGTCAGGAACCCTTTTGGAAGAGTGTCCTCTCTGACCCTATAATAATCCAGGAGGTTCCATTTTATAACTTAAGATAAAGGAATATGGACTTAAATTTTTAAAGGAAAATAAAACCCTCTCTGGTTTTGCCTAGCTTATGAATATATAAACTTTCTCATTCTGCAGAATACTAACAAGGTTCCTACACCCACTTAAGATAGGCATTACTCAATGTTCTGCGGTCACCAGAGTACTAATACTGCTGATAAGGAAGTAGATGTCAAGTAGCCTGCCTGTGTAGATCAGATGTATCTCCGAACCTTGGGGCTCATCTCCTTGACTAGGTATGATGTGCTTTGTCATAAAAACGATGTAGACTGTCTAACTTAAATCATCCATACTCTATCCTTGTATACTAGGATTCTCAAGTGGGTTTTGCTGAAAGAAAAATTACACACAATCTTTGCAAGCAAAATGAAATGAGCTGGGAAATGAAAGAGACTGGGACTTTGGTCCCCAGTCAGAGCCAAATGCTTACCTCTCCCCATCTCCCACCTTCAGGTCTTGTTGGCTTTAAGTAGTGGAAGGATTCATATAAAGAAAGCATTTGGTTAAAAAACAAACTTAGTGCTCGGAAATCCCCTCACAAGACTCTTTTCTCACGCCACGTCCCGACAGCTACGTTTGTCCACATTGAGTTGCAAGATCTTCTTGTTTCTTCCATAGATTTCCTCACGTACATTTCTCTGACTGTAAGTTAGACGGTAGCTATTCCCTTCAACTTCACTCACAGAGCTTTAGCCATCAGGGCCCATCTATTACAAAACCACCGATGATGATACAACCTCTGATGGACCTGAAACACACTCTTCTCCCGTCTTTTGAACACAGTGCACATTTCTTTGTACTCCTTCCTATGGCTAGAACTATCTTTTTAGTGTTGTTTTGTTTTGGTGGGGGTAGAGATTAAACCCAGTGCCTTACACATACTGGGAAAATACCCTACCTCTGAGATCCATTCCAGCTCTCATGTTATTTTTTTTTTTTTATCATATGCAATATTGGAACAACGTTTTATGTCACCAGCATTCGCTGAAAGAAATAGACAAGATTGTCCTGAGGAAAAATCAAATGTATGTGTGAGTTAATATTGTCTCATTTTGTATTGTGTTATGTATGTATATAATTACTGAAAAGATATTTTTACTATACAAGTAAAAACATTAAATACAAAAAAAAACAAACTTAGAAAAATATGAATATACAGATACATATTTAGTATTTAGTGAGCACTCGGTGTATGCCAATTAATGTATGTATGTTCTCATTTAAACCTTTTCAGAAAGGGACAGTTCCAGTTCCTGTTATTATTGTGTCAACACTGTGTTTAATTTCATCATAGACCTTCACTGTGCATCATGCAGTTTTACATAACAACCCTTTTATCAATACGTTTTCTTTAATGTTCATTTAACTGTGCATAGCACTGGGTTGTATAAGGGCAATCTCACACAAGTGTATATTACATAATGAGCAAATTCTCCCATACTCCAGTACCCTCCTCTCCCCCATTAGATCCTTTGTTCCTCTCAACAGTCCTCCTTCAACTCTCATGTTACGCATCATCCATGGTTTTATGCATCTATATAAATTTAGCCACAGCAAATTTCATATATATATATATATATATATGCACACATATATATATGACTAGTTTAATTCACTCAATATATACTTAATGATAACTTGCATCAATTTTCCTATGAGCAATATAACTTAATTCTTCTTATACCTGAAAATATACCATGTGTGTATATAAAGAAAATTATATATGCATATATATATATATATATTACACACACACACACACACACACACACACATACACCACTACTCATTCCTATGTTGTTAGTTAGATTTGTTCCATAACTTAGCTTTCCTTATTAGCACTTCAGAAAACATTGATTTGCAAGTATCTGTGATGTGATCTTGGAGTCCTTTGAGTAAATACCCAAGAGTGGTGTAGCTGAGACACACAGTAGGTCTATTTCCCTTTTATGAGACCTTCCATACTGATTGTCACAGGGGTGGACTAGTTTACATTCGCACCACCAGGGTGCTCCTTTTTGTCTACAACCTTACCAACACTTGTTGCTTCTCCCGATACAACTGACAAAATCTCAACACAGTGTTGATTTGAATCTTTATTATTACTGATCACGCTTTCATGTGTTTGGTAGCCATTTGTATTTCATTTTTTCAGTACAGTTTGCTCATTCCACTGGCCCATTTGTGGACTGACTTGTTTGATTCCTTACTGTCACTGTTTTGAGTTCCTATGTATTCTAGATATTAATCCTTTGTCATATGCATACAGAAAATAGTTTCATTGTATTTTTTTCTATAGATGATAAGAAAAGGGATAGAAACCCAACATGGCTGCACGGTTTGCAGCCAAGTTCTGAGATACAGGTAACAAAGGTGATCAGTGAACTTTGGCTAGTCCTGCTTCATTCACAGTCGCTAATTTTCTCTTTTTCTTCTCACTTTCTTCAAATAGAACATCTTTGAGCTTGGTCAGACTGGGCAACTATCAAGCTGTTCTTAAGTATGTGGCACAACACATTGTGTTTCCTTTGGGGTGGGGGCTCGTGGATGAATTTGGAACATGGAGTTGGTGAGGAGTGCTTCCGCCCGCGCCTTCATGCTTTGTAAACACAGGACTGCATTCACTGAAGAATTCTTTCCCAGCCTTTGTGAACTGTGGGCCTAGTGATACTGATTTAGTGCTGTTTTCTTAGGTGTCCATGCCAAGGAAGGCGGGGCAGGAAATAGGCACAGAACCATTTTATTTCCTCTCAAGCCTCCAGTTATAGAAAATGACTGCTCATTAAGCCTTCCATAAGTGATCCTGCTGCACTTCTTTCTACGAATTTGGGTCACAACTCCAAGTATTCCCACAGGGTATGGGATGTACCAAAAATTCCCATGGGGTGCGGGATGTACTGAAAACCACTGCGACACGTGTCCCTGGGTCTGTGTCCCAGAGATGACATGATCCACTCAGTAGTAACACATTCAAGGACAGCATTTTTCAAAATGGTCTCCTAGGACAATGAAGTGGGAAGAGGCGGGTCCAAACAGGGCTGGACACCATGTGGTCCAGGGATCAGGTGACAGCCTATGAGCTCTTACCAGTCTATGGAAAAGTCAGTCTAAGGCTTGTGAGTAAGCACTGAAGAACTTTCATGGGAATTTCAAAGTAATTTTTATGTGTAGTTTCATACTGAAAGAAATTGGAGACTTCTATTTACTTCTTCCATTTCATAAGACATTTCTAACAAGTTTTTGTCCTCTACATTTGACTTTACTTCCTAGTTCTTCGTGTACCTGGCCATTTTTTTGGAGAGCATGAATTTTCCACTGTCATATGCAGGATTTTGCTACATTCTTTTATGTGGTGGTGGGCACCGAGTTACACTTTGAGGGGTTAGGTTGATGCCCGAGAGATGTGCTTTGCCTGCAATTCGGAAGCTGAGGTAGTGGTAAGACTCAAATTCTTTATTTCTCATGTGCCTTAGTCTTGTGGGTGATGGAACAAGACCAACAGAGGCCAGGAAATTGATCAAACTAGAAATAATTCATTTCTTACAGCTCTGGAGGCTGAGAAGTACAGACTCAAGGCCCTGGTGTTGTGAGTCTGGTTCTCGTCTTGTCTTCTTGCTATGCCCTCATGTGGTAGGGAATGGAGGGTATATTCTCATCAGGCAGAAGAGATTAAAAACAACAACCCGGAAACTAGTTCCCCCGAGCCTCTTACAGTCACTAATCTTTGCCATTGAATTAAATGTGACAGCTTTACCTGTTACTACAATCACATTGAAGTATAACCTCTGGCATTTTGAAATATATGGGGAGACATGCACAACTAAGCCTTAGTCCTACCTCTCAAGGTTTTTGACATGTATACATTACAACATACACAAAATGATGTTTTCAAACAAATGGGGTAGGAAGGGATAAAATCACACAGATGGCCGTAACTTGTGTAGAGTTCAAGCTTACTCTGTGTGTGTCCCTAGCTTCGATCTTCAGTGATAACAGGAAAAGAAAATGTTCTACCAAAAAGGGGGTGTTACCTACAGATACCTTGGGAATTATTGTTTCTAAGAGGTTGGAGACAAAATGGTCAAAGAAAAGAGAATTTTGGTAAGCGCTCTGCCCAGGATTAGAGCTGACAGGCAATGGGTCTCCAGAATCTAGATTCTTATTTTTTGTTATTCTGGTTTCCTATGTAGTTAGTTACCCATGGTGAATTACTAACCAATGTCAGTGCACTGGGCTTCCTGGGGAAGGAGCAGAACTGTCTGCAGAGGCCAATGTCCTGCAGTGAGTCCTGAGGAGAGAGCTCAGGGAAGTGGGGAGGCAGTAGCTTCTCCAGAGAGGAACAACACAGGGTAATTGTGCTCTGTAGGCAGGAAGAAGGACAATATCATCCCAGGATACACTGCTCAGCATGGAAAAGAGTATGCTATCTAACAATATACGTGACATCACCCATTCATTGGGGAAAGGCTATTTCTCACCCCCCCACACACACACATACACATTTTCCAGAACCCTGGTTACCTCTGAGTGGTCAAATTTATGAGTGTTTTTGCTTTCTGTCTTTGCAAATTTTTATAGCCTCTGTCTTTACAATGGGTAGAGACATTTTCTGTAATGGGGCTCAGGCTAAACAAGTCATTTTGATTTGAGGATTCTAAAAACTTAAAAGAAGATTCAGCCCAGATTTAACATGCTAACTTTAATTCTGCTTTGGGAGATTGATACATCAATTAGTCTACATTCTGTCATTTCTCATTCTTTTCTGTTTGGAACATCAGAGATCTGACCATCAGTTTGCACATTACCAGATAATAACATTTACTGTTTCTGTGATAGAGACACATCTCATTCACACTGGTCAGATAAGATTAGGAAGGGCAGTCTAGTAATTAAGGTCACTAGACTTTGCTATTTAACTAATCCTTAAATCCAGCTCTAATCCCATTCACTCACGCCCTGGACAGAAGGGATAACCGCTGAAGCATAACTGTCCCTTCCATCCAGACGCAAATGCTGTGATGTTCTGTATTATTAATGCGCTGCTACATTGTTCCTGCACTAAGAAGCTGCTGCTGTGCACAGCCCCGGAGGAGACACCCACTGACAAGTTCTGAAGAGGTTATCCCTGGGCTGATCATCGTCACTAGAAGAGTACAGAATGTTCTGTGAGAAGAGAATGTCTACCATGAAACAACACGATTAATCAAGACGGGGCATGCATGCAGTGACCATGCAATAGGAGCAGCTGCTGTCAACTCCTCAGCTGGCACCATGTCGACCTTTAGATGAGCCAATGCCCCGAGGAGCAGATTGATTGCTCATGTGGGTATCCTAATCTCTAGTTGCCACACAGACCCAGCCTAATTGCCTCACTTTGGGTCTAGCTAAGCTGGAAAGGGCAATTCTGTTATCTTCAGTATCTTCCACAGCAAACATTCCAGCACTTTCCGAAGGGGTGAAATAAGTCTCAACTTCTTACCTCCTTTTTCCAATTCTGACAATGGTTCTGAGGTGTGAATGTTCCCAAAGACAGTCTCAAAAAGCCAGCCTCCTTTATATTCATTAGCCCAAGCCTTGTAAGTCTCTGTGGTTATTAAAATGATACCATAAAGGGTCTTTAAGATCATGGAAATTAGTTCACCTCACATGAACATTGTAAAAGAACAGCTTTGAAATACAGCTCACCAAATATTGGAAAGATCATCAACTTTATGAGCAACCATAAAAATGGCAGGTAGCAATTGGTTATAAAAGATGAAGTGAATTAAGAGGCCTAATATTCATTTGGTGCTTTCCTCCCTGAGGAAGACTACTTCTGCTCTCAGTGTTCCATAGTTACCTGTAGTTCGTTGTGTAGGACTGAGGTCTTTCCCCATGGGCACCAGCATGTCTACTCTTATTCATAGTCAGCTCTTATTTAGGCAACCATGTTGGTGAGACTTTATTAGTGTAGCTTCTGACAGCCCTAAAAACATATATAGAAATAGCACTATAAAATGGAGCAGGTTGGATTTATATTTTGGGGATATATACATATGTATAAATACACACACATATATATATATATGTAATAAAAATTAATGAAAAAAGTTGCTATGAATTTGAAAGAGATCAAGAAGGGGCATATGGGAAGGTTTGGAGGGAGAAGTAAGGAGACAGGATGAGGTTATATCATAATAATTATATATATTTAAAAGAGGCATAATGTCAACATGAAGAAGGGATTTGACATTCAGCTCTTGTTGGACTGGTTTTCGTGTGTTTTCTCTTGTAGGTCTTTCTAAATTTTTCATATGTTCTAAAATAGAACCATCCTGCTTCCTAGAGAGTACCTGCTACGCTTAGAGCTATTCCCAAGTGGACCATATCTTCTCTTCTGGTATCATTTCAACAGCACCAGGTATTTTCCTATATGTCTTCTAGACCTTGGAATGAGGCTTTTAGATTGTTCAATGGTGGCACATTTTTCTCAAACTAACATTTTACATGTATCTTAACCTTATCCATTCAGATGAAGAAAACTCTTTATCAAAATAGGCAAAGTTAGAAATAAAATCAGAAAATAAAACAAAACAAAAAAATCATCCCCCTCTCCCCAAAATGGAGAGAAATCATCACTGAGCAAGCTTTGCTTTTCTCCAAGCTCTGCAGGAAAGTTTAGTAAGGGGCAGCCTGGGCCAAAGGGTCACTTCCTTTGAGAAGACTGTTCCCTCCCCGTGCCTTGCCACCAGGAAGGAAAAGCTAACAATTGGCATTCATACCATGCTCAGGGCTTTAGAAGAACTTTTGCACGTATTAAAAAGGATATAAGGAGAAACTCTTGTTAGTCTGGTGTCCTGATGACAAAACCATCTCTTTCCCTACATCCCAAGTTGGGATTCCAGAGCACAGCAAGGGACTGGGGACCTCACATCTGGCCAACCTCATGTCAAACACTGTCCTCATCACCAGATGGAAGACAGCAAGATGTACTTAGGTGTTACCATCTGTATCCAAGGTAAGCAAACTACAGTCCACGAGTCACAACTAGACTATAGCTTGTTTCTACAGTTTTATGGGCACATGCCATGAATATATAATTCATGATTATATATTGCTTAAGTCTTCTTTTCCACTTCAATGCCAAAGCTGAAGAGCTATGTCAGAGACTATAAAGCTTAAAGTGTTCACTACTTCTCCCTTCCCAGAAAACATTTGCTAACCCGGAGCAGAAGAGGAACATCTCAGCCTCCATTCACTAAGGCATGGCATGCCAATGACAGAGCACAATACACACAGAAGGATGAGAAGAGAGGAACTGAACTTTTAACAAAGTCACTCAGCAGGTAGCCTGACTGTGGGATCCTTAAACTCTATGAAGAACACTGTGATGCAAGTAACTTCTCTTTTACAGTAACATCAGCAAAAGCCATAAAACAAAGGTGCAGAGCAGGCTCAGTGGGGAAGGTAATTTATGCTCAAGGGTAAGGATCTGAGTTAGGACCTCTAGCACCCATGGCGATCTAAGACTTGCGTCATTCCATTGCTACCTGCAGAAAAGAGATACAGACATATGTTTCTGGTGAGGTTTCGGGGGTCAGTTCGTGGAGCTTAAATGAAAAGCTTCAGGTTCAATAAGAGACTCGGTCTTAAAAATGAAGTAGAAAGCAATCAATCAACCGTCCCAATACTGTGACTCTTTCACACTACTATAAAATCTGTTTTGTTGCTACTTCATAACTAATTTTGCTACTGATCAGTGTCTTGGTTGCTAAGACCATTGGAAACATGTTTTCCAATGGCTGTGGCCCAAAGATTGAGAACTGCTGCAATAGAGGAAGTTGCTCACTGTCATTCTCTAACTTCCAAAAACGTAAATATGGGTGAGGTTACCAATACACATATATTCCTACACCACCCCCGCCCCCACACAAGCACACATGCACACACACCACACACATAACACACATGCGCACGTACATGCACAACACACATTTAACAAACAAGCCGTTTAAAAATTGACTACTGAAGTTTCCCTGACAAAATTGGCATTAAGTTTCATTGGGTAGTTTTCCCATTAACCATACCATCAATACCAACTATTGGCGGTCCCTCAGTGTGTCATTTGTATAAACTTGCTAGTCCCATCCAGGTTGGACAAGGAGGGGGGTCAGAGAGGATATGTTCAACATTTAACCTTTATTTTCTGCTTGAGTTTGGTTTTAAATCTGTTTCTCACCTTGAGTTGGGAGGCAGAGGCAGAAGGATCTCTGAGTTCGAGGCCAGCCTGGTCTACACAGTCAGTTCCAGGACAGCCAGGGCTACACAGAGAAACCCTGTTTTGAAAAATCAAAAAGAAAGAAAGAATAAATGCCTGCTTCCCTTTTATGATTCCCTAATATCATTACTAACCAAATTAGTTAAAGCAGACATTCTGATGTAAGAAATTGTCATGGAAGAAACTAACCACCACTAGTTCCCACTTCCTAAAGATTATTTGGGTTTCTCTATCCTCCAAAGACTTAAAGGAGCACCAGGTGTATCTACAATAGCATGGGATTAGATTTTGAAAATGGAGACAAGAAAAGCAAAGTGGACTGGGTCAATTCACATCAGGGGCAGAGAACACAGGAAAGGTAACACATTCCCATGACCACAATCGTTCTAAGAATAACTACTGAATTAACCCAAGAAATGTTATCTGATGAGAGACTGAGAAAAAGGAAGGACCATAACCTTATGCTTTTTTCTTGAGGCATTAGAATTCATTTTTGCAGCAAGTATCCACGCACCTCAGTCACTTAGTCACGCAGTGAGTAGATGGAGTGAAGGGACAAAGCAATCGTTGGGAAGGCAACAGTCCTCCAAAGTCTGAAGTAGAAGAGCTCCCACCCCATTAATCTAACCTTGAGGCATGAAGCCTTATGCATCTTCAGAATCCAGGAAATGAACGTATTGTTCTTCCATGTGAATTTTCACCTACCCTCTTTCCTCTAGAACTGAGGAGAGGATAAAATTACAAGTGATTAGGACTTAGTGGAAATGTTTGTTGCTTTTTCAGTAGGATAGCAGTGAGACTAGTGATCAGGGCACTTTAGATAATTCTAGTTCCTACACATCCCATCTGCCTGTTAGCAAAAGCATGGAGGTGGTGCTTATACCCCCGAACAGCTCCTGGGAGGACAACTCTGACCACAAGCTCATTACTCACTGGTTATGTGAAAGCCAAGCTTGTGGCTTCTAGCCAGGCACAGTCTAATCTGTCAGGTCACACTGGACATCTCAGGGTCAGGGTAACCCACCATGCTGAGAAACTTCTGCCAGCTCAGCCTTTAGTCCTCCTGGCAAGAAAGGGCCCTGTAAAGACAGGGAAGAATGAAGACTGCCAATCCTAGCTATCCTCACGTCCAGTGTTCCTCCACACTCCGGACAGAGGTGACTTCAAAGTTGATTGTCCCAGCAGGCCAGTACACTCTTACCAAGTCCCCGCCAGGACCCTTGATCTGTGCTCCTTACTTCCCTTTATTTCCCTGCTCACCCAGCAGACAAATCTGCTAAGGAGCAGGTGGACCATGGCCCAACCCATGGCTTCTTTTCTGACTCACATAACCACAGTGTGTGTGCATTTCATACCCAGGGTCTGTAATCACACCATATGGCAATGCTGCTTCTCATTTGTCGGCTCCTCGCCATGTAGATCTTTGTGGCTGCAGCACCCAATTCCGACCTGACAGAAGGCAAAATAAACATCCACGAGATCTTAATGACTAATCAGATCATGAGATTATGGGTTATTTAAAAATAAAATAGAAAATGAAATATTAATTATAATTATCTAAATAAAATAAATTAAGATGATATTAATTTAAATATTAGCCAAAGAAGCAGAAAACACAGTATATACCCATATATATTTTTAAAATTTTATTCTTTAATTTAAAATATATTATTTTTCATATAATATATTCTAAGTATGGTTTCTTCTCCCCAATGCTCCACCCACTGAAATCTATACTCTTTCTTTCTATCTCATTAGAATACAAACAGGCATCTAAAAAATAATAACAAAATAAGATAAAATAAAAACAAACAAACCAGGATAAGATAAAACAAACTAGCGGAAGACTGAAAAAATCCAAAACACAAGAGCACAAGAATTAAATATAAACCTGGAAAATCACAGGCTCATACATACAATAATTCCATAAAAACACAGCACTTGAAACCACAATATATATGCAAAAGACCTGTAAGGAAATATAAAAATTAAACACAACACTCAGACAAAACATTATGGAATGAGGAACCTCCAAAAACACCACTGAGTTCCTTTTGTTTTGGCCATCCTCTGCTGGGCATGGGACCTGCACTTAGGTGTGCTTTGTATACCCAGTGAGAGTCCATTGGAGAAAACTCCTCTTTCTTTTGTGAGTGGTTATCAACTGGAGATACCTTCTGGGTTGGGGATGGGGGCTTGTGTCCACTTCTCCTCTCAGCACTGGAACCCCCTCTGGGTCAGACCCATGCAGGCTCTGTGGATACTTCCCACAGTCTCTCTGTGTTTGTATGTGTGTCAGTCTTGCTATGTTGGGAAGGCCTTCTTTCTCTGGTGTCCTCCATCCTTACAGTCTTTCCACTTCCTCTTCTGCAGGGTTCCCTGAGCTCTGAGAGAAAAATGTGATGGAGACATCCCATTTAGTGTTCCAAAGTCTCTCACTCCCTGAATGTTGTTCAGCTGTGGGGCTCTGTTTTCATCTACTGTGGGAGAAAGTTTCCCGAATGGTGCCTGAACAAGACACTGATCTGATTCTCAGGTAGGAGGGATGGAGGCTGGGTCTGCAGGAGAATATTCAGAACCCCTGATTTCCTGGCTTCTGGTTTCCAGGTAGAGAGTGCCTCAGGGGGATTGGCAGTTTAGACCTATATCCACATTTATTGTTTTTGCTTCAACAACAACAACAATGCCAATATAAACTTTTCTCTAGTTAAGTGCTTCATATAAAATGTCAAATCTAGACTTTTTTTTAAGTATGGAGGAGTTTATCTCAACTCATTTCCATGAACAGAACAAGAGTTGAGTAACTACTGAAGTTTTGAAGATTTTCCTGAGACTGTTTCCAACAAGAGTACCCTTTACTCTTCCCTGTGACATACCAAAATCAAAGCTCTATGATGAAAATTTGATAAAGCCTTCAGGGACAGCCATGATGAAGGAAAAACTTGAAACTACATAATCCTTCATTTTTAAAAATTGTTTTATATGTATGGATGTTTTGCTTGCATGTATGCCTGGGTATCTTGTGCTTGTAGTACCCATGGGTGCCAGAAGAGGATGTCAGATTCCCTAGAACTAGAGTTAACAAGTGGCTGTGACCCACCATGTGGGGACTGAGAATGGAACTCTTGTCCTCTGGAAGAGCATCCAGTGCTCTTAACTGCTGAGGTTTGGTCTGTTGCTATGTATTATATTACTAAACACAGGCTCCCAAGACCTGGTTGCTTCAGAGATGAGAGAGTCTGCACATAGACCCAAGTGATGCTATGTGACTATGCCCCTAAGTTATTTCTGATTAGTAAATAATGATACCGACAGCCTATAACTGGGCAGAATTGAGATAGGCAGAGCTTGGTTTTCCTGGGCTTGGGGTTGGAGGAGACCATGAGGAGAGAGAGAAAAAGGAAGAGAAAGATGCCATGGTTTAGGAGACAAGAAAGCATGGCCATGAGGGCAGGGCAATTGGAGATAAGAGCAGCCCAAATGAAACATAGTAAGTAATAACTCAGGGTTATCAATAGGAAAGAGATTTTAATAACATAGGGCTAGATTTCTGGCCAGTCTTAGTACTAATAAAGGCTTATTATAAATATAAATATCATGTGTGTCTTTTATCCTGGAACTGAATGGTCAAAGCCCCAGACTGAGATTAAATATTTTCTACAACACTTAACCACTATTGCTCCACCACAAATCCTTTATATTTTAATAAGAAAAGATTTGGGAGAACTGTTATTGCCTTTGAGATGATTTTGCAAAATTCCACATGAAGTTTAATCATGGCATATCCCAGGGGCTAACAAGTTGATATCACTAAATATGAAAAAGAGAGACATTTCCATCCAGCCATCATCATAGCACATGTGTCCAGAGTGCAAAGTTCCCACTGGGAGGGAGGGTCCTCTCCCAAACTGGCACCTGCTCTGTGATGGACAGTATACTTTACAAATGAAAAGCCTCCAAAGGTCTTAGGATCCAGTAGAGTATGGGGAAAAACCAAGAGGGAGACCTTCAAGGCTTCGTGGCTTGCTCCATGGTGAGGAAGATTTTCTTCTCTTTGTCTTTTCCCATGAATCTCTGCAGAAGAGGATGGGTCTCTGTAAAGGGGCAATTTCACACCTGTAAACATACCCTACTATTTACAAGAGAGTCAGCTGTCTTCTGGAAGAAGCCAGTAGGGGCAGGGAGAGTGCAGATGGAGTGAAGAAGAGAAGAAGAAGGGCCTTAAATATGATGGTAGAAGTTGAAAGGCAGGTCACTTTGAATTCTGAAGCAACTAAACTAGAATTCATAGAGAAAGCTATAGTCATGCAAGGATCCTAACAGTGCCCTTGCTATTCAACCAATATTAACATGCATGGATACCCTGAAAGTAGAAAGGACTTTCATCCAATGACCTAAAAATAACAGTTTTATTAAAGTCTAACTAGCTGTAAAAACTATACTCAAAGCACATAGTTTGAAAAATTCTGACATACATCATTTGGAAGTCATCACCACAATCAAAATAATGAATATCCATTACTACCAAAACTTCCTCCTTACTGTTCATAATCACTCCTGTGCCCAAGCAATTGTAGAAGCAAGCTTGCATTTTTGTGAAGTTTACATGCATGGACCATAAAACTTATATCTGAATTCTTTTATTCAGAAAAATTACTTTAGGATTTATCCCTATTGTGATTTATGATATAGTTTTATTTCTTTAATTGATAAGTAACACTGTATAAATACAGTACAGTTTATGTTTTCATAGTGGATGCTTGAATTCTGTTGTATTTTTTCTGTAACTGTTAATATTCATGTCTCTGTAGGATGTGTTTTTATATTTTCTAATACAAGGTCTCAATCTGTGTTACAGATGGGTTCAAACTCATAGCAATCCTTCTGCTTTAGCCTCCCAAGTGTTGGGATTATAGGAATGAGGCACTACACATGACCATATGCTTTAAAAATACAGTTTTGTTTGTTGTTTGGGGTCTGGTCTCTCTACACTAGGTTCAACAGACTAGACCCAGTTAGAGTGTAGCATTCATTTTATGTGCCACATAATCAGACTCAACTTTAAAACAGGCCAATTTTCAAAAAACCAGAAATTACACTGTAACTAAATAGAAAGGGTCACACTCCAGCTGGACTGGCATCACAGAGAAAAGCACCTTCCCTTTCATAGATGCAGTGCCACGGATTCATGTCAATCAAAAAGCCAGTTACACCAGTAAACACTATCTGCTAACATCTTGATTATTGGCATCTTTCATTTCTTTGGAGTAAGCCTCTTGGAGTCCAGTGGCTATATCATGTTGTACTTGCACATTTATTTAAAGATTTTGGAGACTGTTTTCATTCTTTTCCAAAGCAGTGGTACTCTATTGTCTATACCTCTAGTGTGTGAGCATCCAGTTGTCCCATATCTTCACCAGCCCTTGGTATGGTTAGTCTGTCTAATTGTAATTGATGCACAGTGACATCTCTGTGTTTTCAACTTGCATTTACCTAGTAACAAGGGAACTTTTCACATGTTTCCCTTTTCACTTATTTTCTTTTCTTATTTTGGTGAAATATCTCTTTATAGTCTAGTATTGTGGTGATTTGAAAATGCTTGGCCTAAGGAATGGCACTATTAGGAGGTGTGGCCTTGTCGGAGTAGGTGTGGCCTTTTTAGAGAAGGTGTGTTACTGTAGACATGGGCATTAAGAACCTTGCAGCCACATAGGAGCCGGTCTTCTCCTAGCTGCCTTCAGATGAAGATGTAGAACTCTCAGCTGCTCCAGCACCATGTCTACCTGGATGCTGCCATGCTTCCCATCACAATGATGATGGACTGAACCTTTGAAACTGTAAGCCAGCCCCAATTAAATGTCCTTTATAAGAGTTGCCTTGGTCATGGTGTCTGTTCATAGCAAAGAAATTCTATTTAAGACAATTATTTAAGCAGTTGGGTTGTTTTCTTACTGTTGAATTCTGAGTTCTTTAAAATTCCATGTACCAGGTACATGATCTACACATATTTTCTCCCACACTCAGCCTTTTAAGGATGTTTCTAAGAACATAAGTTTTAAATTTAATGGACTCCAACTTTTCAATGTATTCTTTAATAGACTGAGTTTTGGTGTCCTGGCTTTAAAAAAAAATCCTGCTAAAATAAAGTTACAAAGATCTTTAGTCACAGTTTCTTTTGGAAGTTTTATAATGTAGGATTTTATGTTTAGGTCAACGAAGAATTTTGAGTTCAAGTTTATATATGGGTTGAGTTGTAAATTGAAGTTTATTTGTTCATATGAATATCTACTGTTATAAGTTATTTTTATATTAAATTGCCTTTATTTTTTAAAACTCAGTTGACTGGATTTCTGTGGGTGTATTTTTGTACTACCTACTCTGTTCCATTGGTTTTTCAAGATTTATAGCAATGCCACAATGTTCTGAGTAGTATAGATTGAAATTAGATCACATTAATCTTCAGTTTTGTCAAAGTTGATTTGCATAATATGTGTTTTGTATTTACTTATTAACTTTAAAATTGCATTGCTAGTTATAGATATTTTTATTGAGTTAAAAATTAATTCATAGGTTAATTAGAATACTGATAAAATTTAATATTGTCATATTTATCATGTACCTCTTCCTTTATTTATATTTGGTTCTTTTTCTCTCAGCATGCAGAATGTTCTCATGGTTTGTTAGACTTATTTCGAAGTATTCATTTTGATGTGTTTTAAAAGCTTAGCTTCTCCTTTTTGGAAATACTGGGTGCCGAACTCAGAGCTATATATATGCACATTAAGGCAAGTACTCTTCCATTGTACTGTAACTCTGGTTTTATTATTAGGGTTGTTTTGCTCTGTTGTTTAAGTTTGTATTTTGAGAAGGGTTCTCATTAAGTTGCCCAAGTTGGCCTTGAATGCACTTTGAAGTTAGTCCACACAAGTCTTAACCTTACTGATGTTTCTCTGTCTCTGCCTCCTATGTATTGGAATTATGAGCCTGTGCCATTAGACTTAGATTGGTGATATTTTAAATGGGCGCTTTTTATATTTCCAATTGTTCCTTGTTAATATAGAAATTCACATCCAAGTTACAACAGATTGTGTGTGTGTGTGTGTGTATGTGTGTGTGTGTGTGTGTGTGTGTGTGTGTGTGTGTGTGTGTACACTCTATCAGATTCTGTGGATAACTCATCATCTCATCTGTAATTCCGAAAATAAGAATGCAGTTGGTGTTTATTCATTCATTCATTCATTTGTATCATTTTTGCCCTCATTATTCTCTCTAGTACCTAATGTATAATGTTTAGAAATGAGAGAGCAGATATCCATGGTGTCTTTCTGATGCTACCCTGATAGGCTGTTTCCTTTTTTCAATTGTGACTAAAGCCTACTATGTGCTATGATGAGCGTATCATGAGGCTAATGGCTTCCCTTCAATCAGTCAGTGGTTGCATTGGGAGGATAGTCCAGTATTCCTGTCATTAGAAAGAACGTTTTGTGTAATGCAAGCATCCAAGTTGTATGAGAAGATTAATTATGTGATCAATCATGACTACTACTGGGGAATTTAAAATGGGCCAAGCAGAAATAACAACTATGATGCTTGTGACAGTTTCTCACACAGTGTTGATGGCAGAGTTCTGCTAAGTGTCTTTCTCCTGTGAGTGACAGATGTGTGTATCTGTTGATTGAAGCACTGGGGATCACGGAGTTGCTTTCCTGACCTTCTGTTTTGTTTAAATGTCCTTCTGCTGTAAACCATGTCTCTGGAGGGCAGACCGCAGACTCTGAAGAGCTGCTCAGGGTAGCTACAATGCTACACTTTATTTGCCTTTCACTATAACACTCATTTATAGATACTAGGTCATTGTAAAATCTAATTTCTTGCTCATTTTTTGCTTGGCAATCAAAATAAGTTCTTTTGCATTGTTGTCAGGAATCTCTATCAAGCAAACTGATAAAAGTCAGAAGAAAGTTCATTTGCTAGTCAAAGGAAATATAATCCCAGTTTGAAAACTAACATGTTCTTCTGAAATCTTTTTGGAATTGTATGTGTGGAGTGGGAGATATCAATATTCGCCTTTAATGCCTTCATACTTAAAAGGGATAGATTGGGCTCTATAATTTAACTGCCAAATCCCACATTCATATCCATCTGGACATTTTTAAAAGGATCCTTGAGCCAGTCAGAATTGGCAGTTGGTTGTATAATCACACCTGCATATGGTGCGGAATTTATTTTTTTAATAGGCAACAGTTAGAGCATGAAAATTATTGCATGGTGTGCCTTGACTGAGAACCCAGGCTTCAACATGTTTGCACGTGTGAATAATTATACTACACTTTTAACGCTCTCTGTTAACAAGCTTTTGTTCTTTATTGCCTACAAATCAAATTAGTTGAGGATACAGTTCATTTTGAAATCATTTGGAACATGTTTTGGTATTCTAAAACTTTCTTTGTTCCAAAGTTTTGCAAAATCAAAAGGAAAAGTCACAAACCCCCATAACCAGTGGAAGAAAAATGCGTAAAGCCAACAACAAATTAAATGTGCGAAACACCTATGCTATAAGAGAGTTGCAAGTAGACCCATGTCTCTCTGTGTCTGCCAACCTCCATTGAACTCCCTCTGTACACAAAGACAATCTTTCATATTCATGCATCTGGGGGAAATTTTGGCTTCAAAAAGATTGCATTAGCCTTGGTGAAAGGTGAGATGCCAAGTCTCTTTCCTTGATTCCCTCACAGGCACAAGTCTAGCCATGTCTTACCCCAGCTCTCTGCAGAAGTGGAGCTGTTATATGGTGGGGCTGTGCGTCCAGATGATTTTGAAGAGACACAACTGAAATTGGAAAGGAAACTTGCTGCCAGAGAGGGGGTCTGGGAGAAACTATTAAGCATCTACCTTGCCTGTTTTGTTGGTCAATGGAATCAAGGTTGGGAAGAACACAAAGACAATCTACAGAGGGCACTTCACGTCCGTCATCTTGCTCAAGGTGGCTCACTTCCTTCAACCCATATTTACTTTGTGAAAGGCCAATAGAGAGTGGCCACTAGTACTGATAAGGAGAATTCATCCAAATATCTTTTCCAGAAGCTTTGGTAACCTCCAACCAGCATGGAAGGGGACATTTAAAAAACAAAAAATAAAAATAGTATTTAAAATGTAGACTACTGTGTCTGTGGGTAACCGGTATCTCACATGTGCAAGAAATCTGCAGTTACACTTTGATCAACTGGGGCTTTCTTTTTCTTCAGGATCCCAATCGCATGAGCTCTTTCTCTTTCCGTGATTTCTCTCTTCCTTTCTGCTCTCTGGCTGCACCATCACTGCTGACATCAAAAGGTTTTGCTATCCTTTCAAGAAAAGAAAGTTCTTTTGAAAGATTCACAACTTCTAAGGCTTCTGTAATCAAAATGCACCATTTGAAAATAAAATCATATTTTTAAAAATAAATGTGGTTGCTTTTATCTGTTCAATATAGGCCGATAATATGAAATTTCAGGATGAACCTCATACTTGGTTTTGACCCCCATAAAAAGAATGAGGGAAAAATCAGGCAGTGAAGAAACTATTCCTGCATTCCCCAAAGGGAAGTGTTTTTAGGACATGGGTAGGGCAAGTGTCAGCACAGAGCGTTTTGTAATCATCACAAATGTGACTTGAGCACTCAGGCTTGGGGGGGATGTGTGCTAACAGAAAGGGTGGGGATAGCATTTGGAAAAAGAGCTGGTATTAGCTAGGGTCATGTGTTTGGACCAAGTAGTAATTTTCTTAGGAGTAATTTTTGTTTCTCATGATAAAAATCCAATTCTTAGCTAGAAGAAAAGGGATTCATATTATACAAAACAGTTCACGAGCAAGCAATGGTTGACAAGGACATTATTTATAAAGATTTATAAATTATAAATTTATCTTATAAAGTTGGACCAATCTGGATCAAACAATAAACCCACTCCAGCTGTTTTAAGAAGAAAAAGTATTAAATGTTTACAGAATAAGTGGACGGGATATAGGCCAATAGAGCAGTGGGAAACTCGAGCCACACAGCAGAATCTGCTCCCTCCTTCAGGCATGGCCTCAAGTCCCTGGGAAAGGAGGGTACTTCTTTCCCTACCTCTGACTCTGATTCCACTGTACCCTGGCTGAAATCTACACCAGCACATTGGGGATAATAGCTCTTGATGCCTGTGGAAGAACCAGGGATGGTCTCTAAAACCCCTGAACTCTGTTACAGGGCAATCATGACTTTGTTCCAAACTAGTCATCCTCTATATCATGCATGTCTTTCAAGTCATGCTAACTTCTCTTCTTGGAGTAAGCCGAACCATGTAAATACAAGTTAGCTGAGAAACACAATAGTTGGTTCTTGTTCTCTAGCGTCATGTATGGGAGTGGTTCTCAACTTTGCTGCATGTTAGAATTGCTTTTTCAATTCAACAGCCAAACCCACAATGAACACATATGTTCCTTGGTTCCTTAAGAGCTCATAAGCTTGCTGTAAGTTGAAAGTATACTGATTCAAAATATGTTCAGTCTATGTATTTGCCTAGACATCATAGTTTAGCAAATACAGTTCAATGCAGAGTACAAGATGTTTTCCCTCATGATCATGAGACAGAGAGTTGTGGCTCCATGTTGAGAAAGTACAGTATCACATATCACTAGCTCAGAAAAAGATATGAATTCAAACATTGAAATAAAATGCCAACTTTCTACCAACATAGAAAAATTTAAAATCCTAAATCAAATTATTGGAAATTATGGACATACTATAAATGGAAATCTCTGGGAATTTAGAATGTTTTGTTCTTATTTTTGCTTTGAAACACTGCCACTGCAGGTAAGTACAACGCACAGCCACTTCTGAACAAGAGATAGATAAGACATGGCTACTCGATGTTATTGTATACATGAAAAAGTCTCAGCCTTTTGTAGTCCAGAATCTGATTCAGCTGTTCTGACTTTGACTTCAGGATTCTGTATTTCCAATAAGCTCTGAAGCAACTCTGTTGTTGGTTGCTGACAATACTGGCTAACCCCCTTGGGCAGCAGGAGTTCTTAAAGTTGTATGTGTGCCTGATTACTTGAGGGCTTGCTAAAATTTCTGGTTCTGTGAGTGTGTGGAGGAGCCTAAGAATTTGAATTCCTCAGAAGTTCTTAGATGGTCCTCAAGCCACTGTTCTAGAACCTGTAGCCTCACTGATGCAGAGCCTGCTACAAGGAGTTGGAAAGGAGCTGAGCCTGCCAATTGCTGTTTCTACAACAGGTGGCCACCATGTGGTATTGTTAATGAATTCAAAGAAACCTGGATCCAGCAAAGTGATGGGGATGCAGAGAAGAAACTGAAGTACAATTATTTACATCAAACCTTATTAACCTTTGTCTTTCTTCCACCCATAAATTACTGGTGAGATAGGTGAAGGCACCCCAGGAGCATATAGTGGGATGGCAGAAGCAAAGAAAGGGGAAACACATTAGTCATCCATGTTCCAATAAATAGGATGGTTTCAAATATTAGGGCAGCATCAGAATGATAGATGAATGGCAGAAATAAACAATCTGTCACATGTTTTCTAGGGAAAAGGATTTTGAGTGACCTCCAGCTTACTGATAATTAATTCAACACACATCAGATGTTGGGTGCTGTGTCTTCACTTCTGTTCATTCTGGAGGAACAGTTTCTGAATCCTTCATTAGCACCAAGTATTAAAAAGAAGTTTACCATGAATAGGAAAGAAACAGTGAATATTATGCAATAATAGTCTTTAAATGGTGTGTTTCATTATAAATTACTATGTCAGAGGTTTACTCAAAATTGTGATTTATGGATGATTTTATGCATTTTATCTTCTTATTTTTCCAATGTACTGATGTTTATATATCCAACATATCTAGGAGTCCCAAGATGAAGGTCACTTATTATGGCTCCTGCATAAGCAAAATGAACCAGAGTAAACTGTCATGAGCTGAGAATCAATGACTTATATTTATGATGAATTGAGATCCATACCCATCTCCTGCTACCATGGGAATATAATTGTGCTATGTGGAAAAAGCTAATAATTTCTGATTCTATTTTTATTTTTAACTCAAAATGATCAAAATGTTTCTCCCTCAATACCTAGCACTTTCTCTGTCATTAGCACATTGTCCATGAAAATGACTGTTGTACTCTTTGGCTATGAACATCAAAGCATACATGATGGTTAAGTTCTCTTTTCTCACAATATTCCGGAATGAGAGAGCTCTCCTTGTTTTGTTTGTTGTTTTGTTTTGTTGTTGGGAAGGGGTTGTTCTTTTGTTGCTGGATTTTTCCTAGTAACCAGTATTCTGACTCTCTGGACACCAATGAGTTGGTTATTCAATAATTGAATTCTTATACCAACGGTTTGGAGTCAGTATTAAACCCACAGGCTAAGAATTCAATCCCATAATTCTTCCCTTTCTTAGGGTTCCAATTGAAAAATCCCAGTGTCCCAACATTCCTGATAAAATGATTATATATCAATAGTATCAATGACTACCTCTTCAAATTCAACAATTGGAAAGACAAGTTCATAGACCCTAGGATCACATGTTTTTTATGCTTTCTAGTTCATTATGGAGAATGTAGCATAGATCCACTCAAATGAAGGAGATCATAGGACAAGGTAAGAGGGGATATCTGGATCTTCAAGTCTTCCCCACTTCCATAATCTTCTAGTATGTCTATTGTTTACCGTTCCAAGAGCTCCCAAATTGCATCATTCAATGTTATTTATTGATTTCGTGGCAGGGGTGGGTCATAGCATTGGCATGATTTATTATATCATTCACTACTGATGACCTACTGACTCTTCTTCCTCTTTCTCGTCACTCTATATGGTGACTAGCCCTTATCCTCCAAGTAGAAGGCTACTATGAGTTATGTCATGAGTACAACAACAACAACAAAAATCTATCATCCTGAACTAAGGAAACTTCAAGGATATTAGTATATATGAACAAAAGCCAATATCCTTATGTGACTACACATACAGTGTCTATAGGTATTTTAAATCTTACAGCATAGTTTTAGAAGCAGGATATATGTAAAAAATGTAATTAGCAATATAATGAATAACTTTGGGTGGTAAAAATCTAATCTGAAATATTACATATAAGTAAAACCAGGGGTTAGAGTTTCCTGAATCAAGCCATCTTTGTATAGTATGAGGTTACTGTATTCACCTACAAAGAAAGCTCCCCATTGACCTGATTGTGAAAGGAAAGGACAGAGGAAACTTGGCAATTGAACCAAGGGTCCAGATTTCAATTTTCTATTCCAGTAACATCCCTGATCTTTGAAGGAGGTACGCACAATAAAACATAAGCAGGGGGTGGGCATAATGTAGAAGTACTGGATGACTAGCATTGGTATGTGTGACCTCGTCTCTCTACTCACATGGAGAGCAACCAGAACCCTTTTGAGGAGCCTCAGCCTATGATTTGGCAACCGCATAGCATAAGACAGAAATGAGAGTGTTGGAGAGGTGGTGAGAAGACAGTGATATAGAAGCATTTGCTCACCTCATCTTAATGGAGTATGAAGAAGCCCAGGAAGGGATCATGCAATCTATTAGGGGGCACAAAGGTTCCAAGAGAACATGGAATGGAAAAGGCTAGAGACAACTGGATAAGGTCCAAGAGACTGAAGTACTCTCCAAAGGCCGATCATCAAACTTCAATGGTATACATTCAAGTAGTCAGGCTAGCTATTGCTGCCTTGACAACCCAGAAGTGCCTCCCCAACCATTTAGTCAGATAAGCTAATCACAAGCTTAGAGGAAAAACACTTGTAGGAGAAAAGGCATGTGGATACGGATTTTTCCAAATAAAAGTAAAACCTGATACTGTGCTAATGCATAAACACCCCAAGGGACAAGAGGAGCCAACGGCATGGGAAGGAGAGTGACTGTCAAAGACAGGAAGGTGACCACAGAAAACCTTTACTTCAGCATTTGGCTGTTAGAAACAGACTCAAATCAGGATGGCAGTTTATGATTTCTAAAGACGCTGCTGAAAGAGACTTCTACTGATACCCAAGACCTATTGCCAATTCAGCATTCACACATCAGATGCTGGGAGCTGTTATCAACACCATGTGGCAAGAAAACTTTGTTGAAAGAAGAAACTTTTAATTTTATCAACATAACGTCAGCTCATTCTTTTTTAAGGCAAGATAGTACTACAGGATAGAACTGTTTTAGATCAGAATCCCTGTACAAGAGGCAAGTATTGTTTAAAGTTTGGAGACTTCATTCGGACACCACTGACACATCACACTAGACCACTGTTTCTCAACCTGTGGGTCATGACCTCTTTGGGAGTCACATATATATCCTGCATATCAGATATTTATATTATGATTCATAGCAGTAGCAAGATTACAGTTGTGAAATAGCAACTAAATAATTTTATGGTTGGGGTCACCACAACATGAGGAACTGTATTAAAGGGTCGCAGCATTAGGAAAGGAGAGAGACACCAGAGCAGAAAATGCTGTGGTGTAGACAGTTGTCATGTTTGGCCTCTATAGTCTCAGGTGCTACTCTTGCTAGCAACAATATTTTGTTGTAGCCACCCAAAGTTCTCCAGACATTTGAATCAGGGAGGGTGATATCTCAAGCAGGACTTTTATTTTTCGAATTTTCTTTGGATATCCTGTTTTGTTTGTTGTTTTGCTGTGTGTCTGTGTGCGTGTACACGCACAAGTGTGCATGTACACACACGCACGTGTTTCCATATGAATTTTAAGATTGTGTTTTTCATTTCTGTGAAGAATACTGTTGGGATTTTGATGGGAATTTTATTGACTATGTAGGTTACTTTTGGTAGGATGGCTATTTTTGAAATATCAATCCTAACAATCCATAAGTGTAGGGAGTCTTTCTAGCTTTTGGCATCTTCTTCATTTGCTTTACTCAATTGCTAGTTAGTTTTTGTCAACTCGACACAAAATAGAGTCACCTGGAAATAGAAAACTTCAGTTGAGTAATTGACACCATCAGGTCTGTGGGCATGCCTGTGGGCATGTCTGTGGGGCATATTCTTGATTTTTGATTGATGTGGAAGGGCTATACCTGCTATAGGTAGAACTATATCTGGGCAGGATGTCCTGTGATATATAAGAAAAGGAGCTGAGCAACTCATGGAAATCAAAGTGGTAAACAGTTCCTCTGTAGTCTCTGCTTCAGTGGGTGCCTCTAGGTTCCTGTCTCGAGTTCCTGCCTTGGCTTTCCTTAATGACACACTATAATATTTAAGAAAAATAAATGCTTTCCTCCCCCAAGTTATTTTTGGTTATAGTTTATATCACAGCAACAGAAATAAAACTGGGACAAGTGTCTTAGTTTTTTACTGTACAAGTCTTTCTCTTCCAGGGTTAACTTTTTAAATGTGGATAGAAGGGGATCAGAGCGAAGGATTTAGGGGAGAGTATGAGGAAGACTAAGAACAAAGAGTTCTCCAGACATTTCCAAATATTGTCTGGGGAAAGCAGGAGCAAATGTTATTTATTGAGAATCACTGGATTGAAGAAAGAGAGAGGAGGAAATTGCTCTCTTATCCCAGAACCTCGGACCTCAGTAAGGTGAGCTCATGTTAGGCAAAAAGGAATGTGTAGTATCAGATCTCTGGGATTAAACCCTAAGGTTTACAGGAGATTGGGAGAGTCTTGAACAATCTAGAACAACCTCACTCCTTCTTCTGTAGGCTCTCAGTAGGCATAGGTGTAGATTGGTTGGCCCAGTACACCTGCCTTTCCATAAGAAAGCCATGAGTCTTGGAAATTCTTGGCCCTGTGCATGGGCTATGGAAGCTGAGATTAACAGGTAACTTGTCTCACTCTTATAAAATTATGTAATCTCTTTCAGATGTTCAAAAGCCTTGTGGGATGTTTGAAATAAATTCTCAGAGCCATTGACATTTAAAACTGCACATAAAGGGGCCAAAAAAGAGCACATGCCTCATGAAGTGAGCTTTTAGCCTGTTGGAAACTCCATCCACACTACAGAGAGGATTGTGGTCGCCATCCAAAGAAAGAATCTCTGATATTGAGAAGTATTGTGAAACAAAGGTTTAAAGAGCTAAGGAAATTGAAAGCCCTAGAATCAAAATTTTGCTTTTCATGGTATGTCTTTTGGTAACATTTTTATATTAAACTTAAAAAAGAGAATTCTTTTCTTCTGAATAAAACTTTAAGACTATTAAGAACACAATTTGTTGGTGTAACTTAGTGATGTCATGATATGACCAGCAAGCACGTGTTCTCTGGCGTTTTTTTGCCCCTAACCTCTCCCTGTCTGGATTCATTGTTGCTACACGGTGATTGATAGAACTGGCTACCGAGTACTCATCCATCACATATTAGGCATTTTCAAGAGCAAAATAGTTAGGCCCTTCCTCTACTCAGTAATGTGTTAGGAACATTCTCCCAGCCTAGGATTAAACTAACATTGTTGTTAAGTCAGACATGATTACATATTGTTTATCAAGCTTGTAGCACAAGATGGGGCCTATGTGCTGAAAGCTGAGGACATTGAAACCCACTTCTTCAGGTCATTCTGATTAATTAAAGTTTTCTTCTATACTATTAAAGACAAAATTAATTTTAAGAAAGTGAAATAAAGCTCACTAGAACAAATGCCATTCTCCCTCCATGAAGCTTACCTAACATGCCACTTGGTAGAGACTTCATTCCATCGTTCTGTGCATAAGAATCTCTTCTGATTACACAGGAGGAAAATCCTCTATGTCAGTGGATTGATACCCACCTTCACTCCTCACTCATTCATTATTCATTCACTCATCCTTTTTCTAATATTGACTCAACCACCAGTACTGAGTCCTTCAAGGGTAGACAATGAACGAGACCTGGAGTGTTCCTGCCACGCTGGATTGTGACAGGAAAGCCAACACTAATCATCACCATTTTGTTGTGAAAGCTTTTAGTCGTCCAACTCTTCTTACTCATAAAATAATGATCCAGGCTTCCAGATTAAAAACATTTTCTTTTTTTCATAGTTTATTTTTTTTATGAGTTGGCCTACAGAAACAGGTCAAACATTTGTTTATGATATAGGCTGACTTGATTTAGTACTCCAGTAAATTGTGTTGAAACATCATCTCTTGTCACCTCAGAATGCATGTAATTTGAAAATAAATCCCTTGTGGTGTTGATCAAAGTAAAATAAGATTATTAGCACAGATCTTAATTCAATGTAGCTGATGATCTTACATATATAGGGAAATTGGGCACAAATTAATCACAAAAAGAAGACAGGGAGATGGTTACCATGAGTTAAGTTTGGCTTTTAGAAGAACAATTTCCTTCCTGCCCTTGAATCTTAAACTTCTATTTGCACCACACCCACCCATGTGAAACAGTACATTTCTGTTACTTACAGCCTCACTCTGTGGGATTTGTTATGGCAGCTGTAGCAA
Organism: Uromys caudimaculatus; assembly: GCA_028551405.1. Lineage (NCBI taxonomy): Eukaryota > Metazoa > Chordata > Mammalia > Rodentia > Muridae > Uromys > Uromys caudimaculatus. The sequence goes on along the minus strand of CM052716.1, from coordinate 47,216,818 downwards.
GCTAATAACCTATACAAAGACTTGCTCCAAAGCATTTTTAAAAGGATATGCAGCCCAGACCATATAAAAACAACTGAAAGTGGGTGAGCCTTCCATCTGACAGCACAAGTGTTGTAGATGCTCCATGAAGAATCAACTCATCTTCTGATGCTTTTTAATCTTTTCTTGTGTGCTATTTGCATTCATCAATAAAGGAAATGTGTAATATAAGCTATCACACTCCCTTTTAATATATAATGAACACAGAGAGAGAGAGAGAGAGAGAGAGAGAGAGAGAGAGAGAGAGAGAACCATGACTGACAGATTGGGATACCAGAGACTGAGATATTGCTTATTGCTGTGATGGGACTGACCAAGTTGGTTGTGGGAAGGATTGTATAAAGATTTGGGAGCTTTGGGCTACAAACAAACAAAAATTGAGTACCCAGAGACTAGAGGATTGTTCTGTGAAAGTATAGAAAGAAGAATGCCAAAAGAGATGAAAGACTATGGGCTAGAGTAATGTGCTGTGTTTCTAAGTTGACAAGGGAGAAAGCATCAAAGTTAGCTTCACTTGTCAACTCAACACAATACAGCATCTCATGTAGTAAGAGGAAATGTTAATTGTCTGCATCAGATTGTTTCATTGACATGTCCATGAGGCATTTCCTTAATTGTTAATTGATGTAGGAAGGCACAGTCTACTGTGGCCAGCATCATCTCTAGGCATATGGACCTGAGCTGTATAAGAAAGATATCTGAATAAGCCAGAGGGAGTAAGCCAGGAAGCAGTGTTTTTCCATCATTTCTTCTTCAGTTCTTGCTTCCAGGTTCCTGAATGAGTTTCTGCCATGACTTCCCTCAATGATAGACTATGACATGAAAATGTAAACAATATAGAACCTTTCCTCTCTCAAGTAGCTTTTGGTCATAGTATTAACCACAACCACAGAAAGCAAATTATAATTCCAGCATAGATTGGCTAGATAATCTCCAGGAGCCACACCTTACTGAAGAGCTATTGCCAGTAAATAGGTGCTGGTAGGTGGAAAAGGAAGAAAATCACATTTTTTTCCTTTAAGAATATGGCCACTGGTAGACTTCTGATGCTTTAGTGGCTGCTGCTATCATGAACATATGGACAGCACTAACTTGACATAGTAAGTTATAAAAGGCAAGGCATAAAGTTGGAACATGCCTTTTGAGGGGAGATGGAAAGAGTTGGAGAAGAGGAATGGAGGTATAAATGATCATATTTTATTGCATATATGTAAGACACCCTCAAAAATAAAGATACAAATAGAAAGAAACAAAATATTCTTTGTTTAAAAGCATCATGAAGTGTTTGTATGAAACAAACCCTCTAATTACAAAGTATTTTTAATATGGCACCAATACACCCTATTTCCTTTTTATGCAAATGAACATCTTAATTCATCTGACAAATTATTGGAAAGGAAGAAAGTGGGGTTGCAATTGTCTTTACTACTTCCTTGAAACTCCTCCCTACTACTTCTACATCAACTGTTTCAGTGTGTTTTGTCAGAACACCCCAACAGTATAATTTCACATCAGTAACTCCTCAACACCTGTGTACTATTGTTCTGGTGGGATTAAGTAGTGTTGATTGGTGAAATCTTTGATTTCTGTCCTTGTTTCAGCTCCTCCTGCTTCTTAGTATAGAATTTTGAGGAAATATACTAAGATGAAATTGTGGAGTTGAAAGAAGATGGGGAAAGCTATCTGTTGCATTAAGGAAATGAACACCATTCAAATCACCCTGGCAGCAGCAAAGTGAGGTTCTTGCTACCCACGCCAATGTTCTATATTCCTGAATGAAAGAAACACACGCAGCTTTATATTTTAATATACCCTAAGCAGTTGAATGCCGAGGCCACTCCCAAACCTCCACACAGCTAGCACACTCTCCCCTCCATTATTCCTGAATTATTACTTACTAAAATCTATATTCCATCCTGGCCAACCCGGGCCCAAGCCTGTAGTCCTCCTGGGCCATAATCCCCGACTCTTACATGTTGGCTGTCTCTCTGTCCCACACTTCTTAGGACTGATCTTCCTGCTTTCCCAGCATGGAGATTCTAACTCTTTCTTTCTCTCAGTCCCCTTGCCCATAAATTCTAAAGTACCACCTCTGTCTCTCTGTCCAGCAATTAGCCACTGGCAACTTTATTTGCCAATCAAAACTAACTGGGAGCATGGACCATTAGTGTCTTACATGCAGGATTCTTGTGTAATTTTGGAAACCCAATTAACATAATATAAGTGTTAAACCAAATCTACCACATTTTCCCCCTTTCTTCCATTAAAAAGGCCTTTTCTCTCAGATATAATTGAACATATAACAGTTATGTAAACTATAAGGTATGCTATGCACTAATATGTCCAGTCTATCAATTTTGTCAATTTAGGTACATTACTCTAACATCTATCCTAACTTAAAGAGTTTACAATTCTATTCCTGAATTATGTTTCGATTTTAATTTGCATTACCATCTGAAAACTATTCTTTCAAATCTACATCATCTCCTCAATCTTAAACAACTTAAGCTTGATTGTGAGACTATAACTAGACTTCAACCCCATCAGAGATCTGAGAACAAATTAAATATTACCTGAATATATAAGGAGCACAAAAACATAGCTTCCAAAACTTAAACAATTTGTAGAGATAGCTGACTACCTGGACAGTCTCCTATTCCTCAAAACATTGGAGCATTTGTCTTTAGCCTTCTGGCCCAGAACCATCTGACAGACCTTAAATGAAGCAGGAATTATGAAAGACTAGTTTACTCTGTATTGGCAGAGCTAAGCTGCTGACTACCTAATATCTGTGTCCTTTCCTGGACAGTATTTTTTGTCTATAGATGAATTAGGGCAATTCTTGCTCAGTGGCTACCTTGTATAACTGGAGCAACTCTATATGGAGATCATCAGTATCTTCTTTGAACCATAAAGGGGGTAATGTCAGGAGTAGACATGTCTCTTAGTCAAAAATGTAATAATAATAAAATTATTATAAATGTCATATTCTGTGGATTTCTGATGTTTTTGAAGACTGTCTATCTTTATAAAGTATATCTGAGCTGATAAACCTTGACTACTCTTAGTTATTTCTATTTGAATAATATTGAAAGCACCTTATTACAATTAAAGCAGGAATCTAATATAACTATGAGTTTATTATCTGGCCATTAACTTGCATTGCTTAAGCATCCTAAACAGTTTGTAATAGCAGTTATTAGAAAGACTGGGTCTAAGCCTTATACTCTTAAATGAGTTGCATAGACACAAGGCCTATTTAAGAGTAGCAATATTAACTTGAATTTTTTATAAATATAAAAATTTTAGACAAATGAAAACCTTAAATCTGTATATCAATATATAAATTCTGTACCAATATAAGGAATTAAAACTTCAATGTTGTATCAATTATAAAGATTTCTACCAATGTAAGATTATGGCTATACAATGTTTTGTTTAAGAATAAATTTAGTTGTCCATCCCATACATTTAATTTCTTATAATAATACTCTACGCACCCTTATCCCTTCAACTACTTTCGTTTTCCTTAAGAAAGATAGAGAAGAGGAAAAGAAAGACAGAAATCCCCAAGTCTAAGCTCTCTAGCTTCTTCCCTGTTCAAAATTATGGCCATTTCCAAATTATCCCTTAAAATGACAACTTATGTATAATTTATAAAATAACCATAACCAGACACCCAAAACCCAGGGATCAGATTGATGACTCTCCATAACTTCTTCCTGCTGAATTGCAGTGATGATTATTTAAGGGATGGGGAGGGGTAGGAAAATTAGAAAAATTGGTTAGACTTAAAAAAGCTAGCTTTAGCATCTGTTATCCAGTCTCTGTGTGCTTATGCAATTATTATTATCCATTGAGACTGTGTTCCTTCACTATCCCCTGCCTTGTTCTTACATGATTAACTTTTAATAATGAGATCAAGGTCTAAATTTATTGATTCTTCTGTGCATGCTTAAATTCTCCCTTCTATGGGGATTAATATCTCTGTGGGTAAATATATCACCTATATCTTTATGTTAAATTAATATAAAGCTATCTAGGAGCAATAATTATCTAGAAGCCTTGGACTATCCAGAAGACACACACCCACACCCCCACACACCCCCACACACACCAAACAAACAAACAAACAAAACAGTAGGCAGATAGAGAGAAAGGACATTTTAAAAAGGATGGCCTGTGTACTCTACACAGAGGTCATGTTATCACTGATTTTTGCATTCACATTTATGTAAAGCAGGGGACATGAGCAGCAGAGTAAGAGTTAAGTTTGAGATCTCCAGCCAGTATTCAGAAAATAGCCTAGAAGTACAACTGCCTTTATAATCAATCCTATCAATCCTTGAGATAGTCTACTGGGAGATTAGCTACTAGGCTTTTCCTCTTCAGTAGTTGGAGGCCTATTCAGAGCTTCAAAGATCCTCTACTTTGAAGGACATGTAGACAAACTTGATGGGAAAATATTAGGAAGTGAATTAAATTACTCTTTTTTACAACTTCCTCTGTTTTAATTGCTTTTCCTCTCACAATTCCCAATCATTCTGTACACAGCATCCAGTTTGATCCTGCTAAGTACTCTGCCTTTATGCAAATCCTTTTCAAGATACAATTTTTTTCTTAAGATAAATGTCACATGGCCACAACATTACGATTGGTCTCTACTCATGTTTCAGAACACTTGACTCACCAACCTCTACCCTTTCCTCTGTTCTGCCCTCACTGGATTGTTCCTGTTTCCACCCATAGATCAGGCAGGCACTTAGTATTTCCTCTATCTGAACCCCCACAATTATGTTGACTTCACAATACACACAGCCCACACATCATGCACATAAAACACACAGAACATATACACATTATGGACACACAGATAACGCACACATCACATATATGCACAGCATATGTACAACAACACACATATGCACATATACACAACACACAAACAATACACAAGCACACAACACACAAGCCCATATTATACATACAACACATACATGAACACACAACATACATATCAGGTACACATACAACACACACATACAAGCACACAACATATACACAGCACACACACATACAACATACATAACACAATACATCTCACACACAATACACACATACATACATCATACACACATATACACACACATATTACACAAACATGTAGCCACACATACAGCACATACACAAACACACATAGTGTACATGTCTGGGAACTACTTTTTCTCTTAGGAAAAGGGTCTTACATGTTTTACTCAGCATTATTTTCCAGTGTCTGATGGATTAGTGGGAAAGAAATACATACTTTTTGGTCATACCGCAAAGACAATAGATGTTGGTAGATTTTTAATTTTAACTCCACTTATTTCTTTTTTTGTTTGTTTTGATTTGGCATCCATACTTGAATTAAATATGCTTCTCCTTGCTGAATCTCTTCAAAGGCCTCCTTCCTGTTATCCCAATTCACCTTTGCAGGCAGAAACTTCAACAAAATCAGAGTGATAATGCACCAAAGAAGACATAAATAGTATATAAATATAACCTGTTCCCCTGAAGATTATGAAAGAATAGGAATGGGACAGAGAAGGGAAGAAGATGGAAGAGCCAACACAGGGACATGATCCATCAAACACTGACCCCACTGTGTGATGGACATAGTGCTAAGAACTGGGCACGCAGTACATGGGTGGCAATAATGGTCTCTCCTCTGAAAGCTTGGGCTCTAAGTGGGAATCCACACAGAGAACTCATTTCATTTTGGTGAGGGTATGAAAAGAGAATCATTATACTGATGTGCATTAATTAGCACACCCAACGCAACCCAGTGCAGTATAAGTTACTGCTTCATTTAGAAATGGATGCCTCAACTGAGATTTGAAAGATAGCAAGGACTGAGCAATCAGAGCTTGAAAAAGATGGCTCCTGGCTGCAAGCCAAAGCCTGATGTTGAGAAACAATGCAGGCTAGAAAGAAGAGTCTCAGCGTGATGGAAGTGTAGACGTGAGTGAGGAGGGACAGGCAGGGTCCTGTTCTTTGAAGACCTTGCTACAAATGTGGGCTCTATCCAAGTGCAAATGAAAACAAGTGCTTTAAGCTAAAGATTAAAACAGCCAGATATGTGTTTTATAGGATCTCATCACACTTAGGGTGGAAAATGTACTAGAAGGACAGATGTCAGTGTAAGAACCCATATAGAAGGTCACCTCAGGATATCAAAGATTGAAGAACAGCTGATGAACTGAAGAGTTTTAATAACACCACTATCAGAGTCCCACGATTTGTCCAGACAGAGAAGTAAAAATAAAGTAATATTGTCTTATGGTTTTACTGCTGTGAAAAGATACCATGACCAAGTCAACTCTTATAAAAAACAACATTCAATTGGGTCTGGCTTACAGGTTCAGAGGTTCAGTCCATTATCATCGAGGCAGGAGCATGGCAGCATCCAGGCAGAGATGATGGGGGAGGAGCTGAGAGTTCTACATCTTGTTCCAAAGGCAAACAGGAGAAGACTGAGTTCTAGGCAGGTAGGACTAGGATCTTAAAGCCCACAGCCACAGAGAAGCATCAACTCCAACAAGGCCACACTTTCTAATAGTGCAACTCTCTGGGCCAGGCATATAACAAACCATCATAAATGTGTGTGTGTGTGTGTGTGTGTGTGTGTGTGTGTGTGTGTGTGTGTGTGTGTGTGTGTAAAATGAATGAATGGTTTTCCATATATTTACTGCTCAACCCACATTATTTTAAGTGTAAAGCATTAGACTCAGTATAGAGACATTTTATTTTCACTAATGCTGTCAAGCCCTGCCTGAAGAAAGGGGAAATCAGGTTATTCTTTCTGTACTTCTCCTTCCTCTTCCCAGCTCCTTTTCTCAAGATACACTCAGAGGAAGAAACTGGAGAGGCAATATTACTTAGGGTCCACTACAGTTGGCTTTCTTCTGCTTGATGACTGCTGTTTGTCTTGTCAGCTCGAAGTGACACCTAGGACTTTTGCACTGGCATGTGTACATCTATAGGTTGCTGGGCTCCTAAGCCAAGCACATTCATCCCATGAAGAAACAGTCAGGGTCTTTACGGTGTGTGGTTTCTGGTGATAAGATTCAGCAATGACTTAACCTTGATCACCAACATCCTTTTAGTACCTACCTTTGGCATGCTCTACTCACTGATAATTTACTTCTGTTGCCTTGGTTGTTCCTTGGCACAGATGCCAGCAACCCCAGATAATCTGAAAGAGAAACTCAACCCATTCTGTGTGGCACAAGTCCAGACTGTTTAGTAACTGCCATTTCTTAGCTCCACCGTCATCCTCCAGTTCTGTGTCTTTGTAAAATGAAACCTGGGGCAGATAAACCATTCTGCTAGCCATGCAGTTGCCTGAGGGATTTATGACCTGAAGGAAACCTTCTCCATATGGAGAGTCTCTCCACACTGCCCTTCTCTGTCTCAGGGTTGTTCAATCATCTCTCTTACTACCTTCCTGTGAAGATAGGCCACTCAGGGACAACGTACTACACCATCTCCTCCTAACTTTCTGATTATAATGTCACAGGAATGGCCACTGCCACTTCATCGGAATGTTGCCAAGCTGACAGAACTAATCCTGGGTCCTCCTAAGATGTCTTTTGGGTGGAAAGACAGCTTCAAGTGTTGGCAGCCTTTTTTCACTTTAGAAATCAGGTTCTCTGTGCGCTTGACCTTAATTTTAACCTCAACCACAACTTCAGAGATACAAATAATGCCTTCTTAAACTATTTTATTTCTATTTAAGCTTGTAACACATTTTTAAGATTTTCATACATGAGTATTGAATATTATTTCTGCCCCTTGCTCCCTCCTCCAGTTTGTCCTATGCCTTGTTAACTCCCTTTCAAGTCCATGACTCTTACTCTATGCTATTCTCATTATAATCTTCTGACTCTATTTAGTGCTGCTCTTATGTATATGTGTTTAGGCCTGACCACTTTGGATTAGATAACCTAGCAGGGGACTTGTCCCTAGAGAAGACTGAGTCTGTAGCCGGGCAGTGGTGGCACATGCCTTTAATCCTAGCACTTGGGAGGCAGAGGCAGGCGGATTTCTGAGTTCGAGGCCAGCCTGGTCTACAGAGTGAGTTCCAGGACAGTCAGGGCTACACAGAGAAATCCTGTCTCGAAAAAAAAAAAAAAAAAAAGGAGAAGACTGAGTCTCCCTTTCCTGATAGCCATTGATTGTCTGTAGCTATTCATTCAGGGGTAGGGCCTTGTGATGTTTCCCCAACCACATTGGCATGTCAACTGATATTGTCATTGTGCGGGATTTATTTAGGCAACTTTCTTATTAAAGTGTCATGGGGACAAAATCCTTGTCATGTTTAGAAGACACTATCTAACAGCAGGCATTCTGGTCTTGTGGATCTTACAATCCTATACAATGTTCCCTGAACTTTGTGTGTAGACTTTGCATTGTAGCTGTGACAATTGGGATTGGGAGCCTCCTGATCACTTCATCTCTGTGGTTTGATCAGTTGTAGATCACTGCAGTAGCCTTTGGGGGAGCATATTCATTTTGGATGGATGATGAGCGCTACACGTGGCTGTGAGTTTGAGAGCTACACTCATCTCTGGATATAAGGATACGCATTTAGAATAGAATTAAGAATTATATTGGTTTAAGGAAATTTCAGTAATATGTACATCCACAGTTTTCTTCTAGTGTCTATGATCCCCCCAACCATGGGTAGCTAGCTAGGTTCACAGTAACGGACATGAATTCCTTCCTACCAAGTAGACTCTTAGTTAAAGTAAATGGCTGTTGGTTACTCCAAAGATTAAATGTCATTATGACAGTCTTGGATATATCTTGCCATGCTGGTTCGTAGGCTTCACTGCTAGGTATGACTATCAATTGCTTTTCTCCCTTGGCAACGTGCATAGAACCTTCAGATCCTCTTGAGAGTTAGTCTCTTGGGAATGGGCATCCAGGTCAGGTCAGGTCCAGCCCCATTCCCCTAAGTACAGTATCTAAATTTGACATCAGCAAATTCAGTCTTACCTTCAAGTTCTGGGAGGCAACCAAAGGCAACAGCAAGACCTATATTGTTTTGGGAATCTCTTGGGCTTCCCTGGACAAGAGCTTGAAGGGAGATTCCCTATGCTTGACACTGAAGTTTTGTTAGATATGCTATGGTTCTTAGTGGCAGCATTATCACCCCATGTGGCACAACTCCATTTAAACCATATGTATTATTATATAATATTAAGGAAGCTTATAAAATAATGTTTTCCTACGACTTTTTCTAAACATCCTTAATGCTATTAATCTCTTTCCTCCCTCTCCTCTCTATTACACCCTTCCCCCTCCCGACTTAAAGTGCCCTCCCCTGGTTTCCCATTTCCCTGTCTTGACATCTTTGTCCTATGTCCCTCTGTAGAACTCCCTTTCTTCTGCTCACCACAGGCTCCCTTTCTGCTTTCCTGGCTTCTGTGGTTATATACTCAATCCAAAGAATCAGAGCTGGGAGCCATAGAGAAGAGACTATACAGCACCTGTCTCTCTCCGTTTGGATTAACTCACTCAGTATATAATAAAACAAAATCATGAAATTTTCAGGTAAGTAGAAGAAAGAGCCTTTTTATAGAGTGTTATGATTTACACTGAGATATTCTTTAATTCTTCAAAAAGTAAAAGCTAAAGTAGATCAGCAGACAGTGGACTGAAAGGCATAGGCCCTGAGGAAATCACCCACTCCCCCTCTCTAAATATACCCTTTACCATCACAGTGGGCATGAGGTTCTCTTTCTGAAGTCTTAGGAGGAGCCCAGGGCTGTGCTCTAAAACCACTTTACTTCGGGCCTTCATAACAGTACAAGTTACACTAGGAAGCTGGGATCAAGCACCTGTGAAGGTGCAAAAAGTGTGAAGAGGAGGAGGAAGATGGGAACAATCCAATGACAACCAACATTGTCACCCAGATGGGTCTCCATAAGAAACAATTTCTCACTGGGAGAAAGCCTCCATAGAGACTTGAATGATCAGTTCTGGTGACCAAGCATATTAGGAAACTGAAGTAAAGTGACCATTTAAATTTTTAATGAGAACGAGTTGAATTTCTTCAAATTTGAGGAGTTGTCACTTTTGTTTGTATTATTTTCCTTCCAATTTGAGACATCTTGAACAATGTCTAATTGCTGGGGCTTTTTTTTTTTTTTTTTTTTTTTTTTTGATAGAATATTTCTTTCTCACAAAAAGCCTCTTCCATGGAAATCAGTGAATAATCTCCAAGTGCTCTCAGTGGTAAAAGGGATGGAAATGGAAAAATAATTGCATGCCTTGCACCTGCCTCCTGCAATTCATTAGCAGCTTATGCTACCCTGAAATCCTCTTTGAGGATGTTAAAAACAATCACACAATTGTTCTGCCTCATCCCATGCTTTATGGTGCCAGCACTTAAGTGGCCCAGACAGTGGAAGGGTTTGAGATACACAGGCTGTTCTCAGACACAGAATAGGTCTCTGCGTGCCACTCATTCTGAATTCTTATCCCTTCTCCAAAGCGAAGCACCTGTTTTTGCTTCACAGGGCCAGACCAACTCAAAACCAACAAATTAATTAACACACGAAGGAAAAAAGAACTCTGAAAACTGGTTGTACTTTTAAAGTAATTTCACAGACAGAAGTTTGTCCTAAAAACCAACTTGGGTGCTGTAATCTATCTAGAAGAAACACTTCACTTTTTTTTTTTTTTTTTTTTTTTTTTTTTTTTTTTTTTTTTTTTTTTTTATAGAGAAATGACAAATACTAACTGGGAGGTTGAGCTTCACACACAAAAAAGAGATGTTCCCCTTTCCAAGTCCAGTTCTGTTGACCTCCTCAAACACTATGTGTAGAATTCATTTCCAAATTAGCGGTCCTATAATGGTTAGGTGTGGTTGTTGATTTGGTAGGACCTAGAATCACCAAGGAGACACCTCTATGCACTATGGGAGGGAATCCCTAGATTGAGTTAGCTAACATGGGACAGCTCCCCCTACATGTGAGCAACACCATTCCCTTGGCTGGCATCCCAAATTCAATGAAAGTGAGAAGTCAAGTGGAGGCAGAGCATTTGCTGCTCTCTGCTTCACGACTATGAGGACATGCATGACCAGCTGCCTCACGCTCCTCCCATCATGCTCTCTCCATAATGTTGGACTATACTCAAACTCTGACTGAAATAAACCCCCATGTCTAAGTTGTTTTTGCCAGGTATTTCATCATAAGAAAGGGGAAAGAAATGACTGCAGTGTGCTGCTGCTCAGTGATGCTTTGGCTCTTCTTCCATGGTGTGCCTCATTCCACTTGCTCATTCCATAGTCCTCCTGCAGCCGGCATGGAAACTGCACAAACATAGAAGTTGCTTCCATGCTTCCTTCCCACAAGTCTTTGCGGGTATAGCTCTTTGTGATTAATAATTTCTAGATAAGTACAGGGCAATGATGACTACCACTACACAGTGCTATATGTTTTAGAACATAGCTGAGAAAAATAGTATTGATCTGAGCACCCATTTTATAGTGTGAAATTAAGGCTTAGAGAAATTGGCTAAAAACTACCTCTTTTTATCTCACTTCTGAAACAACAAAATTGGTTAAAAGGTCATATGATAAGCTACGACAATAATCCTGTGGGATGGGGGGGGGGTGGAATCTGAGAAAAGAGACTAGATTATTCATATCAAGGGTTCAAGTAAATCTGGTTAATCCATCAGAATGTAATTTAAAACTTAATGTTTCGGGTGCTAAGAGAGATAAAGATCTTCCTCACCCTGGTAATATCCATTTCAACGACAGGGAAGATTATCTTGTAATAAAGGGAATCAGATGCAGTATAAGACAGTATAGTCATAAGTGAAAAAATCTTGTGTCAAAAATGCTAAAGATGGCTAGAGAGAGGTTTACCATAACAGGACAAAGAGGGAACTGAGATAGGATTGGACAGATAACTGTGATTTCCACAAAGGGACAAGAGAGCAAAAGGGACATGCTGGCAAAAGTTCTACTGTGCTGCTGAATGGGCAATGGCCTTTCCCCTCTCCATTCGGAAGGGTACTTAACACCTCATCTAGGAAACTAGGTGTTTCCTCCAGGAGTCAGCCACTGGTGGCTTTCCTTGGACTCTCGGTAATTGGTCAGATATTGGGGTTATTAGTTCTCCTGGCATGAACTATTTTATTAGCCTTTTAAAAGCAAAACCAGAAAGTGGGCAGTCTCCTGAGCATTTCACTGTTCATAGCACCCTCCAAGCTAGCCCTGATGGTTTTTCTCAAGGAAATATCTTGCAATCTCCAGCTGGACTTCTTGGATACAGCTGTTTTTGAATAATTCTTACACTTAAGTAGGATGTATTTGTCAGCAATCCTATCATATTCTCCAGCCCTTACCATTGCATGATGGTCCCTCCTTTTCCCTAAGCACATACAATTTTAAAACGACTCTGTCTCTGAAATTCCTTTCATCAGTTCCCCTTCCTTTGTCTTCCTCCAACACCCTGCACTTTATGGATGAAGGAATTGAAGTGCACAGAGATTAGAAATCTTAAATCACTTGCTAACACCCATGATGACTTGAGTTCAGACCCACACTTGTGGAAAAATTAGGCATGATGGTTCACATCTGTAACCCCAGTGATTCATGGGCAGAGGCAGGGGGATCCCTAGAGTTCTCTGATCAGCTGGCTTTGCTGAGTTGATGAGATCAGGGTCAGTGAGAGACCCATTTCAAAAAATAAGGTAGTGAGTGATCAGCAGAGACAATGGATTTTGACCCCTGGCCTATATATACATGTGCACACATTCATATGAGAATCCATACACATGTGATCTCTCTTCATTGATATGAAAGTTTTTGCCCTAAATGAAAATCTGACTCCCATGCTTCTGCTCCACCATCTTGGGCTTGAATCCTCTGAAAATATAGGCCAAATCTCTTCTATAAATTGTTTTGGCCATGGTGTTTTGCCATAGCAATGGAAAAGAAACTAATGTAAGGATTATAGGAGACTGGGTGTAAATTAGTGACTCCCCTTCTTCCCTTCTCCCTTTCAGTATCTCTATCGTTCTCTTTTCTTCTCAATTGCGTCTTTGTTGTTGTTGTTGTATGTTTGTTACAGCACTGATATATTATTATCAAGGGTCCACAGCTCAGAATTCACTTTTTGTGTTGTATATTCTACAGGCTTTCATACATATACATGGTGTATGCATAAGTGTAAACATCACAACACAGTATAGAAGTTTCTCTGCCCTAGAAACCTTTTTCACTCTTCTTGCTCATCCTTCCCTTGCCTTGAAGCCTTGACTGCTGGCAACATTTGGCTTTTGCTTGATTTTCCCCCCACTTACTATCTCAATGATTTGCCTCTGTTTCAAAAGCCATAGAGTTGATATTATATGACAACAATCCTGTTTGGGTTGGCTTCTTTCCTTTAGAAAGATTTGTTTCTTCCATGTGTTTTTGTGACTTTTATTGTTTAGTAGCACATACTGTGTGGCTAAATACCACAGGTATCCACTGTCTGTTAAAGGACATTTGTTTGCTTCCAAGTTTTAATGTTCATGAGTAAAGCTGCAGTTGTCATTCATGCCCTTAATTTTCAGCCCATTTAGATAGTCAGAAGAATAAATGTTGGCTCTCATGATAAAGATATATTAATTTTGCAAAAACAAACAAAACATATCTCCCAAAATGGCTATACTATTTTACATTCTCGTCATCAGTAAATGAGAGTTTCTGTTGCCACATAATCCTACCAACATGTAGTAAGCTGTCAGTATTTAAGATTTTTATCCATGCTGAATGGTTTATAGGGATTCTTTGTTTGCTTTCCACTTCTTTTTCTGGTAAATAGATTAATAAAGATCATTATAATTTCTTCTTTAATTATTTGCTATAAGTCACTATCAATCCTATCAAGTTTGGTACTTTCTTGTTGAAAGCTTATTAACTATTGACTCAATTTATTTTCATAAGTATTGACTTATAAAAATGATCTATTTCTTCATATCTAAGTTTTTGTACTTTTTTAAACTCAAGAAATTGATCTATTTCATCTAGATTATTAAATTTGTTGCTGTAGAATGATTTGTAATATTCTTTCATTGTCTTTTAATGTCTGTATAATCAATATTTATTACACTTCTTTCATTTCTGATATAGAAGTTTATATTTTATATCTAAGCTAGCCTGCCTAGGAGCTTATCAACTTTATTGATCTTTTGAAAGAACTAGTTTTGTTTTGGTTTACTTTTCCTATTGATTTGTTATTCTGAATTTCATTGATTTCCACTCTAATTTTAATTATTTCTTTTCCCCTGCATACATCAAATTTAATTCAATCTTCCTATTTTTTTGAAAATAGAAACCTACACATCTGATTTTTTGATCCTTTGATCTTTCTCTCATCTGTTAATTTCATGCTGGTAACTTTCCTCTAAGCATTATCTTCAGTGTACCGCATGCATGATAAGTGTTATTTTAATTTTCTTTTAGTTCAAAGTATTTTAACTCTCCCTTAAGACATCATTGATGCTTGTGTTAGATGTATATTGCTTAATCCTCATATAGTTGGGTATTACTTAAATATCCTTTTCATCGTTACTCATGTCCACGGTAGTTTGAGACTCTATTTGCTATGATTTATATTCTTTTCCATTCAGTGTGTTTTATGGGCTGACTGTAGTCTAACTTAGTGAATGTTTTATGTGAGCTGGAGAACTCAAAATAAATGATGACATATACATACATATTGCTACTTGTAGTGATGACAAGTTTATGTGAATTGTGCTTTATGATGGTTTTCATTAAAATATAATATGCGTGTAGTAAAATTTAAAGATCTTAAATGTATATATCAATAAACTTTCATAAAGTGAGCACACCTGTGCAAGCAATATCTATATCAAGACAGAATTTCTCTAAGTCCATTGGGAATCATGGGAAGTATACTATTTACTCATTTCTTCTAAAGGTTGGTTGGACACAGTATCTTCAGGGGATGGGACCCAAATATAACAGGAGAAGTTGGGAAACAAACCAGAGATTTGTGTCAAAGGCGATCTGAACAGTGACTAGGTTCATCTTCTCTTTCCTCAGCCAGAGTCTAGGTCCTCCTCTCTCTCAGCTAACAGATCTCGTATAAATGATTTGCCTAACTTCATCCCATGTGAATTCTGATACCCAGGATCACAAGTCTATCATTGATAAAATGTCCCAGTCACTGCTAAAACTAATGACCCAACAAATCTCTTTGGACTCCGGGGAATTCCTGCTGTTAGGCAACAACAATTTACTTCCTTTTTTTGACCAACATCCAGTTTTTTTGGTTTTGGTTTTGGTTTGGTTTGGTTTGTTTGTTTGTTTGTTTGTTTGTTTGTTTTGTTGTTACCTTGCTTATGAGCTAGCAGAATGATCAAATCCCAAATTATCCAAGTTGGAAGGAAAGGGTTTCCAGACAGTATTTGTAAGTTAAAGTTTACTAGGATTATTCCTGTGGTCCTTGGTAAAACCATTGCTCCTCTGGAAACAAAAGCTCAATGCTTTTCCTTAATGTGGAAGCCACTACTTAAGACGAATAATTAATTTTAAATGACACTTAAAAATGTGTTTCTTAGTCATGCTGGTCACATTTCAAGTGTTCTATAGACAAGCATGCTGCATGTTTATTTTATTAGAAAATGAGCATTTCCATCATTGTAGAAACTTGCACTGGACAATACTGCTCTAGACTTCTATTTTCCAATCAGTTGGAGATGCAGCCAGTGCCATATAATGGCAGTTGGTTCATGTATACATCTTAATCTGAAATTCCTAATCCTTCAGCTTCCACCTCACATGTATGCAGCAGCATACCCAGTCTTGAGCTGTGTTTTCAAGAAAACTATTCAAGTATTTTGTACCCTGTTACTTTGCAGAATGTGTTTGTCAGCTGTACTAGTTTTCTAATATAACCCTTAGGGTCTTTTTCCATATGCATTGAATCATATCATCTGCAAACAAGGATACTTAGACTTCTTCCTGTCCTATTTGCATCCCCTTTATCTCCCCTTGTCTTATTACTCTAGCTAAGAGGTCAAGCACTGTATTGAATAGGAGTTGAGAGAATGGACATCTATACCTTGTTCCTGATTTCAGTGGTGTTTTACTGCATTTTGCACAATATCGGTTATGGGCTTGTTGGATTGTATCTTTATTATGTTGATATATGTTTCTATATGTATTTTTAGATTCTTTAGGTCTTTTGCAATAGATGTTGAATTTTGCCAAAAGCCTTTCTGGCAACTGATGCCATGATAGTCTCTCATAGGTTGATGCTAGCTTTGAAACATGAGGTGTGTGTATGTTGACATTGAAGTACCAACAAAGTCAGAGAACTGGTAAGAGGAGATACGATGTGTGGTGTGTGGTATGATGGGGGAAAGAGGAATAATGAGACAGGAAGGATTAAATACAGTGAAGAGTGTGAGGGTAACATAGAGGAGAGGGTATGGGAGAGATGACTAATACTCAAAAACCATGAAAATGTCATGTGGAAATCTATTACTATAAATACAAACGGGGGGGGGGGGAGGCCATGTATCTCAAGACACATAAAAACCTAGTAAACTGATATAGGTAAACTTTTTCAATTTATTAGTCATGGAGCCCCATAAACACCCCCAAACATTACACTCTATTGCCATTGTTCTTGGTTAGTGTCCAGAACTTGACTGGAAAACCCTATGCTGGAGATACCCTGTACTTGAATCTTGTGACATGAAGAAATTAAGCTTGTAATGTTAACTAGGGCAAATTCTCATGGCTGATTAAGTCTTAGGCCCCGGGAGACCCTAATGCTATTATTCTGCTAAATGGACATACTAATAAACTGCCCCCTCCTCCCAAGTTCTATAGATTAGTACAGTCCAGCCTCATCATAGAGCTTTCTTTTGTGGTAAGTGGTAATTAATATAGAAATCCACAATGGGTCAAGTTCAGAGAATAAGAGACTGTGTGATGTTCAGCTCTAAACAAGACAGCTATACCCCACCTCTCTCAACAGGGCTAAGGGTATGCTTTGGAAGAGGCAGTGGGAGGTAGCAGAAATTTGCAGCAAAATGGTATTTACCAGACATGATCATCTTATGGCACACATGAACTCACGGCAACTGTGATTGAGTACAGACACAAAATTTGCATAAAATCAAGCCAGAAAAAAAGATCCCAGCATGGATTTGGAAGTGGCTCGTGAAGCACCACCCCTAACGGAGGAGCTGGTAGTAATTGATGGTTGCTAAAGGAGGAAGGAGGAAGTTTACTTTCTTCAAGGTTGAGGCCTCTGAAAGATTATCCATGCTCCAGTAGATGGTCCTACACCCGTGCAAGACAGGAAGTAGCAAGTAGAAGCATGGGTTCATTTTTACAAAGAGCACGTGATGCTGGAAAAGGAAAATTGCAATGCGTGAAGGGAAGGGATTAGAGGAGAGGGAGGGGAAGTGCCTTGGATCAAAGTTCATTTTATATATATATATATATATATATATATATATATATATATATATATATATATATATATATGAAATTCTCAAGTGAAGGAAAAGAATCCTCACTGTGGCTTGATTTCTCCACAATCTCCCAGGTGCCCTTCTACTTCCTTGAGGCAGCACAAAGCCCTGGTTGGCATCATGCTCAGGGATTTCACAGCTATCAGAACGGTGAGATAGAATAAGACTTCTTTCCTTTATAAATTGTCATCTTAGGCATTTCATTATCACTACAGAAAATGAACCAAAGTACCAGGCTGATCTGGCATACTGGGATTTGATCGTTCATCATGCCAAACACAGCTGGCCTCAAACATGAAGTGTGGGTCAGTTTGTTGACTTTAACTACTCTTACCAGATTCTACTCTCTGGCACGAGGCAGGGGACATGACTGCCACTTGTACTCTGCTTGTGTTGTCTGTAACCTGTACCACTTGGAAGAAGCTGACCCATGCTGACTCAAACCCTTCGCAGGTTTTAGAAATCTTGATGAAGTGTTTGACTTAGATAGGGTCCCTGAAGCAGGAATTTAAACTTCTCAAGTCTCACACAGAAAATTAAAGGCTTTTCATGAACAACTAGCTGGAATACTTTCTAAAACCTCCCAGAAAAAATAGATAATCCTGGGATAATTAAAAATATGTGCCCATGAAGATGGGGGTGAAGGGGTTAGGTGGCTGTCACCTCCAGTAATAAATGAAGAAAATTTGAATTAATTAGTTTAGCTAAATAAAAACGAAATGGTTCAAACATAAGATGGTATCTTCTGGATACTACATTATTTTACCTTCAAATGTGTATTTTTATATAGATTGTTTTTAATAACAAAATTAAAGCATTTTTCTTTGTTATAATTTTTAGGCATTTGTCTTAAGTCTGCTCACAATCCAAGGTAGTGCCACCCCATGCACTAGGTTTTCAGTGGTTGTAGCTTTTTGAAAACAGGATGGTGGTGAGATTAATCAATGTCAGAATTGTTGTTAAAAGCAGAAAGACCCACAAACCCTTCCTATCATATCCAAATGGCAGGAATATAAATAGCTCATGCACTTAGCTATGTAGAAAACCAAACAAAGGTCAAAAAGATACTGTGGAAAGGTGGGTAGAATGTGTGTGTTTATGGGAACAAGATGTGGCTGCTCTCTGGATTGGCGTCCACCTGATTCTGTCTGTTTACAAATAGAATTCTGAAGTGAATGAGCCACTTCCTGTTAGGTTTTCTGTCTCTCTGTCTCTCTTTGTCTGTTTCTCTCTCTCTCTCTCTCTCTCTCTCTCTCTCTCTCTCTCTCTCTCTCTCTCTCTCTCTCTCTCTCTCTCTCTCTCTCTCTCTCTGTGATTAAAGTACAGATCTGCTCTCCAGTACTGTTGGGAGAAAATACTGCCTGCCATTTATAAAAATCTAAACAGCTGCAACCTAAGGATGTTAGTGTAGTCTTAATCCTAAGTAAATAAATGTGAGCAGTGATTACATACCACAAACATGAGGACCCAAGGTTTAAACTCAATGACTTTCACCTCCATTTGAATTTCTGGATGGTGTAGCCTTTCTGAAGTTCTCTTTGTGTCTCCCAACTTCGCTAGGCTAGCAGGGACAACAGATTCGGCAGCTAAAAGCTCCTTAGCTCCTTTCAAACCTGTTGTGCTAAGTTTATTGGAATTCTATACTTTTTTTCCCTTGAAATCATTTACTTTGAAAGCCAGCTTGGATTATTTGAAAATTACTAGCTGGAAAACCATGGAGTGATTAAAAGCATCATTATATTCTCTACATCAGATGTAAAGTGGACAGGAAAAACATGTGCGAGTCTGTAATTCCAGCCACGTGACTCATCTTTAAACCACAGTTAAGTGTTCGCTTCAGACTTGCCCCACTCGTTAGCCAGTCATGTCAATGCGTTTACACTTTACATCAAGTTCTGGGACATTTAGGCATTTAATGGAGACTGGGTTCTGAATCCCTCTTGCAGCTAATGACAGTGTTTGTGGCCATTAACCAACAATGTTTATTATAAACGCGGTGTTGGCTCTTGCCATTTGGTTGCCAACCAATTAAAATATTTTCTTTTTATGCTTTTTAGGGAGCAGTATTTAGGGAGATGACTAATCCAAGGAAGCACTTCTTCAGCCACCAGTTTCTCTATGTAAGACGGCCTCATTTCTGGAGACACCACACACTTTGACTACAGGACACAGGGAGCTCAATTTCAAACTGACCATGAAACGGTCTCCCTTCTAGATAGTTTTAATAATGCTAGAAGGTGCTATGGAGGCTTCTAGAGGAGCAAAGACATCACTAACTTTACCCAGCCCTGGAACCTGCATGCTTAAAACTGTTCTGCCAGTAAAGATGTGCCTAGCGGTGCAGCTGAGCCATGACTGTTGATAGGGGGCAAATAATTGCTTTCTGATTGAATTTGAGGCCTGTTTCTTGGGAAGGAATGTATGCCTTGTATTAAAGCCCTTGTCTAAATCCCATTTCTGGGAGGTCATAGGCCCTAGGGTAGAACCTGCTATTGTTATTTTGCTAAATGCCCATGTTGTCAAATTATCTTCTAAATATTTATGTTTATACCCATAGACCTAGGCTATTCTAAATCCTGGTCAAAGAAGTGTCTTTGTGTAGTAAACATCTGTCAGTGGAGAAATAAATAAATGATCAACATAGTGAGAATAAGAGATTGAGGGCTCAGCCCTAAGTGAGACATCAAAATTAACCCCACCAATTCCAAGGATCATGTGACATCAAGGGAGAGGAGAAGAAAAAAAGTGAGAGCCAGAGGGTCCTGTGAAATGTTGCTTTCTAGACATGATATGGATAGTGCATTCAGGAACTCACACTAGCTACAGTTACCTGTACAAGATGAAGCTAGCAAAAATCAAGACAAAGATGGAGTACCTTATGTCCACCCATACCCTTCCTGACTAGATTGATAGTGGATAGCTGCAGGAGAAGAGAGAATCATTATTTGTTGAGGATGTGACTGGTGGTTGGTAAGTTTTCTATGGTCCAATAAATAGTCTGATACCCATATGCATAAGCAGCACTAGCTAGTTTGAGTGGTTTATTAAAACAAAAAGACATGAGGTAGGGAGAGGGCATAATGGCGTGTATATGGAAGGACTTGGTGGAAGCAAATGGTGAGTATATATGATTGTATTTCACAGTATACATAATGAAAGTCTCAAAAATAAACAAAAAAGAAAGCAAAAGTGGTCTGCTCTTGGATACATGAATGGTATACCTATGTATATATTCAGAATATATGCATTATTTTCAATAACAGTATTTTAGCCGACTTTCTAAGAATGACTATAAGTGTAAGAACTAATGTGTCATTAGATTTCTATTTATGCACGAGAACCCTCTAAATGGTAGCTGGTGCATTTTCTTTACTTTCCAAAGTCCTAATTCTGTTATTAGGCTTCCATCTTCTGAAAGCGAGAAGTGAATGAAACTTTCTACTTTAGCCTCTAAGGTTTTTGACTTATTAGAAGCTATATCAAAATATAATCTATCTTTTGGGGACCCTTTGAAGAATACTGTTTCATCCTTAAAATTTTGCTAAGACCCAGCACTGAATGCGTACAGTCCTAGGCTTTTCTCTCTGGAGATAGTGTGAACGAGTGTTTCAGTCTCACTGGGTGTCTCCTTACATTGTTTATATTATCCCAATTTAATGTCAGCAGGGCATATGTGTTTAGGAATGTGTTTGTGGCTTCTAGATTTCTCATATTTTTAAATCTAAATTTACAGTATATTGCCTAGTCATTCCCTGAAACTTTTCTGTAAGATCTACCTTTCTATTTCCAATTTTATAAACTTGTGCTTTTTATTTCCTTTGCATGTAAGGTTTTGTCCCTGTTTAGATTTTCTAAAAACTAACTCTGATCAATTCTCTCTGTGTGTGTGTGTGTGTGTGTGTATGTGTGTGTGTGGTTTGTTTTGGGGAGGGGTATTTTTGTTTGTTTCTTTATTTTTTACTTTCTACTTCAATAAGTCTCATTATTTATTGTTCCTTTTATCACTGCCTTTAGATTTAGCTTAGTTTTGTTTTCCTAGAACCTTAAGGCATATCAGTAGGTCACTTAACTGATATCTCTAAGTTTTTAATGTAAGCATTGAGAACTATAAACTTTCCTCTTAAAACTGCCTTAGCCATATCCCAAAGGTTCTAACAAGCTGTGCTACACTTATAATTTAATTCTAGGAATGTTTTCATTTTTCTCTCTGATTTCTTCAATGGCCCTATTAATACCAAAGTACATTCTTACATTCTTATTCTTCTTCTTTTTTTTTTTTTTTGTGGATATTTACTTTATTTACATTTCAAATGATTTCCCCTTTCCAGGTCTCCCCTTCAGAAAACCCCTATCCCATCCACCCCCCCTGCTTCTATGAGGGTGCTCCCCTACCCATCTGCCCACTCCTGTCTTCCTTCCCTAGCATTCCCCTATACTGGGGCATCTAACAGCCTCAGGCCCCAGGGCCTCTCCTCCCAAAGTACATTCTTGAGTCTACAAGTATTCATGTATTTTCTGTGGTTTCTCTTTCTATTAATTTCTAGTTTTATCCCACTATCATCCAATGCAATGTAAGGAATCAGATTCATTATTTAAGTCGGTTAAGGCTTGCTTCATGGTGTATACTGCAATTTTAGAGTTGGTTATTTACGTATCTGTTGGGTACAAAGTTCCATACGACATCTATTAAATTCAATAGATTTATAGTATAATTTAGCTCTGAGCTTTCTGTGTTGAACTTTAGTTTGAAAAACCTTTTATGATTTTTAGTTTTTGTTTTATGAACTGTACAGCTCCAATATTTGATGAAAAATTATTTACAATTGCTATTGGTACATCTTCTTCATGAATTTTTCCCATTATTTATATGAAATGGTGTTCTTCATTTCTTTTAACTAGTTTAGACATCTACTTTATCATGTATCAGGAATAGCTATTCAAGTTTGTTATAAGTTTCCATTTGCCTTGTAGGTTAATGATAAAGAAAATGAGGGAGCTCCATTTCTACAAGATAGAGGGAGATCCAAACAGAAGGAGAAGGAAGGACAAGAGACAAAATAACACCAAAGTTGCTTGATAAAGCCTCAAGGACTCATGTCATTTTATAGTTACCTAAAATTATGTAACACACACACACACACACACACACACACACACACGAAAGAAACTCTGCCATTGCCATTTGAACTGATGGTGTTCCCCACAAGTACCACAGACTAAGAAAACCCCTAGTACCAGGCATGAGAAACTTCCTTTCTAAAGTTTTGTTCAGTGTGGTGGCTATTTTCATTTGTCAACTTAACAACATCTGAAATTAACCAAAACCCAAGAGGCTGGGTATACCTGTAAGAGACCCCCCCCCTTTAATTAAAGATTTTGAAGTGGGAAGACCCACTTTTAATCCAGACCTTTTGGGGTAGGAAGCTCGACCTTTAGTCTAGCCTTCACCTTCTACTGGCACCTATATAAAAATATGTGGAAGAAGGAAGCTCCTTTTCTTTGTGTTTGTTCATGCTTTTGTTGACAAGTCCATTCCTTCAATGGCATTGGGACATACTTCTTTGGAATTCATGCATATACTGAAGACCAGTTAAAATATCCAGCCTCATGGACTGAACAACTACTAGACTCTTAGACTTTCTGTTGGTAGACAGCCATTGATGGATTAGCTGGACCACAGTTTGTAGACCATTCTAATAAACCCCCCTTTACTCTCTCTCTCTCTCTCTCTCTCTCTCTCTCTCTCTCTCTCTCTCTCTCATCTGTTGTTCTAGACAACACTGACTAATATAGTCAGTGTGTCCAGGTGACTCCTAAAACAATGTAAACTATCAATGTAGCCCTCGCTTGCCTCTTAGGAGATGAGGGTACGCCCACAGTGCTAAAGAGCCCACATAATTAGTACACAGAACCTGCATGAGTACAGCTGGATCTAGCTTGAAATTTTCCTTCTTGTAGTCTAGTTTCCATGGTACCTGAAAATACGATGGAAACTTCCAAGGGAGGGAAACAATTAATAGTCATACCCAGCCTCGACATCTTTAAGTCACAACAATGAACAACAGGGCAAGATATCTGTAGGAGTTCAGTAAGTGGCACTCACATGCTGGTGGTAACCAACTACTATCTATCTAATTGGACTTATGGCCCTCTCAATAAAAGGGAAAGAGGAATATCATGCCTTGTAATAGAAACCTAGCCAACTTCACAATGAAGAGATCAACAGATCATGGAAAGCCAGGATCCAATGGGTACATACATTCAAATCACAGCTCCTGCATCAGTGGTTCAGGGAACATCAACAGAAGACTGTAAGAGCCTGGATACCAGAGAGCCTACTGAGAAACAGTCTTTCCTATAAATGACTACATAAACAAGACAGGAATGATGGTAATATCAAGAGACATGCCAATGTGGAAGGGGGAATTTCATGGAGTTCCAGCCCTAGACAAAGAACTGCAGGCAACTAATGACTGCTAGGAGAGGGAGAATTTAATTAAAAACTTTAAATGCATTTTAAAAAATTAAAAGATGGTATGGTATGTATATACTGTAGAATTTTATTCAGCTATAAAAAATAAAATTATAACTTGTTAGGACATAGAACTGGAAATCATAATGTTAAGAGAAATAAGCCAGATACTGGAAACAAACAAATAAACAATCAAGTTTTCCTCATATGCAAATCTTAGCTTTTGATTTGCACACATGCAAAGGTAGGAGAGCAGCAAGAGAGGATGGGGGAAGAAGGAAGAGGTGTTAGAGAGCAGGACTAACAAGGACAAAGACAATGTGTGATGGCATAATGAATAAACCCATTCTTTTGTGCGCTAACATTGAAACCTCATTTATAAATAGTGTATTCTGCTGCTGTGCATCACTGGCATGTCGTTGAAATTTCAGCACTTGTGAATATATGTATATGTATGTGTACGTGCACACGTATATGTATCCGCTTTATATGATAAAACCCAGAAATGGCAAATTGCTGAATGCATAATTGCATGCATTGCAGTTTGGGAGGGGAGGGTTGAGATATGGAAGAATTTCTGATTGCAGCCCTTATGTAATGAATAGACATAAATAACTAGAACACTGGACTAGTTTCACACCCTGGACAATAGGCAAACAATAGAATGATACTTAAGAGTGAGAAAAGGAATCTAATCCCATGAATGCCCCATTTTGTAGCCTGGACATTTTCCAGTCTACAAAACAGGAAGGAGAAACACAACCAGAAATAGATACTTTCCCTAAGCTGAGGAGACAGAATTCAGGTAGATGATTAGACTTTTCAGAGCAAACTACTAGCGGAGAGAGATCGTTGTCTTAATAGAGATGTCAAAGTCACAGAGAGTAAATATAAGTCTTTGATTAAGAGTTGACTTGTGCAGTCCTCTGGAGAAAATGCTTAAATATTGACTTCATGTGCATATCGGAAAATGTTTGGGCGTTCACTTGTCTGTTCATATGGGAGAAATGAATGAGTGCTGACTTGTGCAATGCATGTAGGCAAAATACAGAAGCTGAGTGGCCCCCACCAGAAAGAAGATGCTACCATGACCATTTGTCCAAAGCATGGAAAAGTTATTTCCAATACCTAGAAATTGAAGACTTTTTGACCCATAGGGCATTGTGCAGCATCCTCAGAAAGGCGCTGTTAGCTTAGTACCGAGGAACAGTTTTGCTAGGATATAAGCTGTCCTATCCTCAACTGAAAAATATCAACCCAAAACCAAACTGATTCCAAGTAATTTTATTTCTACAACTACACATCCAAACAACCCCTCAAATCCTGTATTTGGGAGACTGGACTTTTAAAATGAAAAACATGAAAAGTTTCCTATAGAAAACTAAGCCTACCCTAACATAGGTACTAAAAAGAGTTCTTTGAGTAAAAATGAGAAGTCATTAAACACTAGCATGAAGTATTAAAATGTATAGATCTCAGTAATAAAAAACCAACACAAAGTAATACACTTCTTTTGTGTTATGTGTAATTCATTTTTAACTCCACTATAACAATGCAAGGTATTAAGTATTAAAAATCACAAAAATTGTTAATGTCTACATAGTGTTGAAAGCCATTTTTTTAAATCAATAACAAAGTATAAATGGGGGGACAAGACTGAAGTTTTTTAATGTATTGTGATAAAAATGTTTTATGTAACTGTCATACCAACTACAAATAAACACCGCAGTAGATACAACATAGATAAATGGAAATATATGAGCTTACCACAATAAAAACAGCAAATCACAAAGAGATGTAAAAAAAATATAGTAGCATAGAACTACAAAACAGACAACCAAATAATTAATTTAAAAAATCCCACCTAGCCAGAGCTCACCTTTCAGTGATTACTTTCTTTGAATATGAATAAATCATTCTTCCTTAGATTAGTTTAGTGAATTTTAAAAGATAAAATTATAAAAGTCTCACTTGAATTTCAGGGCACTGGGAAGCTGAAAGAGAAAAGATTTGGATGCTTCCCAAAAGAACAAGAGTGGATACATGAATTCAAAAGAAAAAATTCTGACTAAGTCAAGTCATAAGATTGCAAGCAGAGGTGGCATCTATAGTTGGATGAAAGTACTGGTAATGAAGAACCCAATCTGAGGCTGGTGGTGCCTACTTCAGCCATCTACTAGATAGCTGTCCAACTCCAGGCTCCAGGGCAGAAGCACACAGCTTTACTTAGAGAGTGGAAGCCCTTGATCTCCCAGATATGATTCCTTGTGAGTCCCACAGGATAAGGGCTCTCTGCATCTAGGGATGATCAGGATTCTTTTCCTCTGGCCAGATATTCATTCATTAATGTTCTTGCATTTAAGATGTGTTCTATGAGAAATTTTAAGGATAATTAAAGGAAAATTGTCTGGACTATAGAGTACCATTCTGTCAAAGTCTTTCTTAGAGAGTAAAAATATCCTACAGAATAAAAGCTCTTTGCTCTGAAACTTGATTCTAAGGCAACATGAAAATAAAATATCAGCTGAAAACCATGCTAAGCCATGACCAGGAAACATTGACATGGGAACAAAAGAGTGGTGTATTAGAAATGAAAAGAAGGAACACAGCATGTACTCACTGATAAGTGGATATTAGCCCAAAAGTTCGGAATACCCAAGATTCAATTCACGGGCCATATGAAGCCTAAGAAGGAAGACCAAAATGTGGATGCTTCAGTGTTTCTTAGAAGGGTGAACAAAATACTCACAGGAAGAAATATGGAGACAAAGTATGGAGCAGACACTGAAGGAAAGGCCATCCAGAGACTGCCCCACCTGGGGATACATCCCATATACAGCCATCAAACCCAGATTTTATTTTTGGATGCTGGGAAGTGCTTGCTGATAGAAGCATGATAAACTGTCTGCAGAGAGGCTCAGGCAGAGCCTGGCAAATACAGAGGCGGATACTCGCAGCCAACCGTTGGACTGAGTGTGGGGTCCTAGATGGAGGAGTTGGAGAAGGGACTGAAGGAGCTGAGGAAGTTTGCAACCCCATGGAGAGAGCAACTGGTCAGATCCCCCAGAGCTCCCAGAGACTGGACCACCAACCAAAGAATACACATGGAGGGACCCATGGTGCTGGCTGCATATGTGGCAGAGGAGGGCCTTGTTGGCCATCAGTGGGAGGAGAGGCCTTTGGGCCTGGGGGTGTTCAATGCCCCATTGTAGGGGAATGCCAGGGCAGGAAGACTGGAGTGGGTGGGTGGGTGGGGGAGCACACTCATAGAGGGAGGGGGAGGGGGAATGGGAGAGGGGATTTCCAAAGGTGAGACCTGGAATGGGCAAAACATTTGAAATGTAAATAAAGTAAATACCCCCCCCAAAAAAAGAAATTAAAATAAGGGTAGATATGATCATATTTCATTGCACACATGTATGAAAGTCTCAAAAACAAGGGGAAAAAAGAATGACAGAGCAGAAATACAGAGCCTAGTGTTTTTTGGTTCATTTACTTAATACAGTTTTGAGCTGCCAAATGTATCATGAATCCTCCTAAGCTCCAGATAACATATGAAGTAAATAGGAAGCATACTTGGGTTTTAAGCCATCAGCCATCAAGTTCCTGCTTCTAGGGGCCAAGTGTAAACTATGACCTTAGAGATATCTTCTTTATGAGGATAAGTCCTTCAACGTAAATGTCCCTCTGTATCCTCTCTCTGCCTCTGTGCTCTAGTGTTTGATGTATCTCTCTCCCTGCTGTACCAACGTGCAGACCTCCTTCAGGTCTCTCTTTTTCTGTTTCCCTCAGAATTTGTTTTTAAGTAGAGCAATATAAACTACCTTCTTTCCATTGCTTTCATACCTCGCCTCTTTACTCAGTTGACTTCTACTGGGTAGAATTATCTCTTTCCTTTGATGCTACTTCAAATTAGGGATCTGGTCATGCAATTTCCTATGCCCACCCATCATCAACTTGTTCCTTGACCTCTAAAATGCTCAGTTTATTCTATTTATTCTAATTCTTTTTTAGACCTCTAAATATTAGCTTTTCTTACCTGACTTTTCCTATACATGTATACTCCAATTTCTCTAATAGAGAATTAAATCTAGAACTCCAACATTTACTTTCATGATATTATATTCTTAATCTTTCATCACTTTCCACTGTTGCCAGGAGTATCGCCTTCAGTTGTATGCTTCTCACTGTGTTTCTCAAAAAATTGGTTTTATCGTCCTGCTACTTTCCTCTTTCTATTTAATCTTTTATTTTTTAATTAAAAAATAAAAAGAGGGGAAAGGGAAAGGAAATCACACAACATAAGCCACCTTTCGCTTACTTGCTTGGTTCTGAAGGCCACTTAATGATATGATATGAAGGAAAACATTTGATAATATTTTTGATTTAAAACCTAAGCATTATTTGTTAAGTAAATGTTCCAACCCAACCGAATCTTGAAGGCCGCAGTATATGACAATGTTACACAAAAAGCTACTGTTGATCAACTGATTTTATGTGCTACAAAGGAGAAGAAAGCATGGCTTGTCTGTCAGTTTTTGAATGATTTAGCTGTATCTTCCAGGTCGGAGGCACAACGCCTGGCTCGGCCTGTGCTGGTGACCCCAGTTCACCCCATCCCAGGGCATGGCTACAGTAACAGTTATAACTATCTGGCCTGTCCAGCTGTCCAGTTTCAGGGGAGCAGCAGGTCCTAGCTGTTGTTTTGAGTCCATTGGCATTTTTTTTCTGAAGGCACTCCCTTCCAGGTCTCTCCTTCCAGAAAGTCTTGTTATTTGAGGCTGGTCCTGCATGGTAGACGTTCATCTGATACTGCCCCATCTTGGAAAGTGGGTGCTGGAGACCTTAGATGTCACTGGATTTGTACATATCTGAAAGTAGTCTTGTAATCAGCACATTGCCAATGTTTTTTTTTGAAAAACACTTCTTCTATGGTGGATGGACTGATTGACTGTAAAGCTGGTAAAAGCAACAGAAGTTTCCCATAATCAGCAGGGTTGGGTGGGGCATCTGCAATAGGAGAAGTCAGGAAAGCAATGTCAGAGCCCTACACAAGCAGTGACTCATGTCTTATGCTTGAACATACATCATTCCCGGGGGAACTTCCTGACTTGAGCCTCTTCAGAAACATATTGTCCCAGCAGTAGACTCCAGGACAGGTGTCCCTGTCCCTGTTTCACAGGTAGACTACTGGAATCCTCCAAAACAGGAATAACATTACCGGAATCACATGCACTATCTATCTATCTATCTATCTATCTATCTATCTATCTATCTATCTATCTATCTATCAATTAATAGATAATTTAATTGATGATTTAACAGATAATTTAATAGATAAGTAATTTAACAATTAATTTCCTATTAATGAGTCTAGCTTGACCCTCTCTTAAAATCTGGCATAGTCTGATTGCTTTTAGAAAATAATTGGTCAACCTACTCTAAAGTCAACTGATGTTTATACCCAAGCCTATTCCTCGCACTGTTTTTATACAGCCTGGTGGCCTTAACATTATATGTCATTATTCTTGATGCTTTAAACTCACCATTACTCTTTTTCCTCTCGTTTATATAAAATCATTCATAAATTTTACATTTGACATCTCTTAACAAATTATAATTAACATTTCTTATTTCTATGTAGAAATTCTTAACATGATAGCACCTAAGTGATGGCTTCTCTCTTTTTTCATTAGTCTTACCCCGAAGGAGCATTTCTAGTTTTACACTTACAGTTATCTTTTCTGCATCCATGTTAGCACACCGGTCACTTTCACAAGTACCTCGGGTATTTGCCAATCCAAGAACTTGGAACCAGGAAGGGATAATGTAGACTATGTAGCAGAATCCCCTACTCAGTACAGAAAGGTTATCAGTTCCTAATATTATCCTAAATCCGTTATCATCGAGTCAATGCTTGTTCACTTCCAAAGAGAGAAATCACAACTTTGAAACCGTTCTCCTAAGTTAAAAGCTTTCTAATTAGGTTCATCCCTGTGTCCTTTTGTAGCCTACAAACCTATATAGAGCAAGAAAAAATCCCCTCGCATATGACAACCTTCTAAATACAGTCATTGTCTCTCACAATGCAATTCAGGTGCAACTCTCCTTGTAGTATATTATACAGTGTTTATGTGTTATTATCCTAATAGCTTTTGTGGTCACAACTTTTCTACCTGGCCTCTTTATTCTCAGAATAACAAATCTGAGACTTAATTATTTAAGAATAAATGCCTAGGCCATAAGGTTTGGCTTATTTCCCGAGTAGCTTGTAACCTTTATATCCTATTTATTCTATTCTATGTGTGCCACGTGGCTGTTTACCTCACCTCAGTTTCATACCTCCCACTCTTCCGAGTCAGGTGGTGAATTTCCTGCCTCTCTCTTTGCCGGAAGCCCCAACCAGAAGTCCCGCCTTCTAATCCTGCCTCAGTTTATTGGCCATTAGCTTTTTATTGACAGGTAATTCTTCCACAGGGTCCACAGGAGATTATCTTCACAGTTCTCTCTTAAAATGTGGACTCCATAGTGATCAGAATAGCACTATTCTTCTCATTCCCGGAACTATGAGAAATCAAGTAGCAAGTAGGGTTTACAGAGGTTTTACTCATATTATAGAAAATGGAGAAATATCCCACTATGTTGTTCCTGGTTAAGGTTATGTGCTTCCCTCATATATTTATGCTCTTTCTTTTCTGTAATAGGGTTTATACAGGTTGTATTATTCCCAAGATTGTCACAACGTTTATCCCCCTGCAGATCTATAGGCTTGATGCAGCAGCTAATTCAAATTTCTCTGTTGTACCCAAATAATCTCAGCTTACCCCCACAAACCATCTCTTTCTTAGGAGCTTCCCTATTGTACTAAGATGATAGATATTCTTGGACTTTTCCTGTGTTCTCTGGATAAACTTTTTATCAAAAAAGACATGGAATTTTATCTGCAAATCATTTTTAATCTACAGCCATGGCTCTGCCTCCACCGGATTCCTGAACATAAACTATCTTCATGGACACATAAGAATTATAGATGATACTTTAGCATAAACAATGGGAGATATAAAGGAATGAAATGGTAATTTTGAGGTGGCAATAGGCAAAAGCTTTGTCATGCTTGATTGACAGCAAAAATACCTTTCAGAAAGTTTTTTTTCTGCTTGTCTCTTTGCTGAATTTTGATGAAAAATATAGAAATCTACATGCTGCCGAGGGATCAAAACAGTCTTTCCTCACACTAAATAAATGGACTAAGATGAATTAAAAATTAAAGTATAAGACCAGAGCCTGCACACTCCTGGAAGAAAACACTGCAGACAGTGTTTCCTGGTTTGGGGAACCAATTTTCAGATGTGACATTAAGAGCACAAGCAACAAAAACAAAACCAGACCAATGGCTTTTCACCAAATTGAACAGCTTCTATACAAAAAAAGATACAGAAAACAAAGAGACCTACAGAAGATATATTATTTGCAAACCTCATCTACAACCAAGTATTAAGGATTAATATAAAAATTATATAAGGAACTCAAGCAATCCAATAGGAAAATAATAACTCAACTTTAAAAAAATTGAATAAAATATAAAGACATTGGATATAGAACTGGGATCTGGAACTAATTTATAGGTAAAAGAAATTTCAGTGACTTTTTATTCACTTGATTATTCCACATTCTGTATTGAGCACCTATGCTGGGCTAGGCCCGTTGTTATGTGCTTAGATATAATGATGAACAGAATGGAAAACCATCTACATGCAAGTACTTTATACTTTAGCTGATGAAGTAAACCTTGTTCCATTTCTTATAAAAATTTCTTATAAATTCAAAATCAAGGAATATTTGTGATGAGTGAAACCATGTTGCCATTGTTCGATTAACACTGGTTTTCCTTCATCAAACAAAGAGCAACAAAAACAAATGGAGCAAAAGCTCTTAATACCATTTGTAGAAAGGTGTAATTCCTAACCAATTGTCTTTCCGTCAATGAGCTTCTCAGGATTGCTTCTCCCCTAGTTAGTTTTTGCTGGATGTCTTAAGACATCCTGATTGGATGATGTGTTTGCTCTCAGTCAGATTGTCCCAGCTATCTCTGTTGAATATTACGAGCAGCAATTTGAGGAGTTTTGCTAACTGCTGCTTCATCTGTCTGCCACTAGCTATTTGTTCTTGTATGTTTCCTTGCTCCATACTAAACAAGTTCATACATTTGAAACTGAAGTTACAGCTATCACAGACCATTCTCTGGCAGAATGTACAGAACATATGTATTTAAGTATAATTTGCCAAGTTAAAAAAATATTTAAATTAGCATTTATAGCTGAATAAATCCACTTACATAAATAAATCGGCTAATAGAAAAAAAGTTTATAGTCGCACCATGTTCCCAAATTAGAGAATTGAAATCACATTTCTACATGTAGAAAGATCCTTAATATTTTCTGTAGGATAGAGTAGAACCCTATCTAAATTCATTGTTGGCATTTGGTCAATCCTTGATGCATTATGGATAATTGTGGTCCACAAGGGGGAGATGAAGCTTCTAAACAACAAAATGCTAATAGCCGGAATGGCTAACTGGATATTTCAGCTATATGATGACAGCTTAATAAGAAACAAGTTAACAGAAATTTTGTGCCTATTCAGCAAGGCTATGGGGGTACAAAGTGAAAAAAACAAAACCCATTGCACACTGCTCTGTGAGGGAAAGTCAGATACAGAAGTGATAACTGATACAAATTTCCAGGGTTCAGCCAGAGCTCAGGGAAGAGATAAGGCCATGACGTTCAAGTTTTCATTTGATGTCCAAGTTTACACTTAATGGAGAAATCCTGTTTCATATACAATCCCACTGGCAAGTTATGGGCTTGATTAAATAGAACAGAATTTAACTCCTGTCTTTTTCACTCTACTCTGAGAACATATGAGGTCAGATGCAGAAGCCATGCAAAGAACACAGTGTCCTCACATTAAAACACCAGAACAGTGCAGGGTCACACAGCAAAGACAAGCCCTTCCCAACTTGTACACAGCTTGAGACGAGCTTCTAACAAAGTTCCCTGAAACCAGTAAAATGTCCGTAGCAATGGAGTGGATGGTGTCCAAACTTGTTTGAAGTGAATTTTAAGTCAATGTGTGGGCAGAAAGATTTTCCATAGCCTCAGGGACCTCAAGGGAGAAAACAGCGGTGTTCAAACAGAACAAGAAGATCTTGGACTATGCAGAGCAGGAGGCATTCAGCCTGAAAATATAATAGAGTCTATTTATTATTTTAGACATACCAGACTGGGCTTTTCATGAGGTGGGAACACATATTATCAATAAATGTCTTGATATGTATTTAGTGAGGAAAGGATACATATTAATGTGCTTATACATGTGATTAGTCCTTACTGTTCTGTTTATGTGACAGTCAATAGGTCTAAATTACTTATTACAGTGTGGCTTTACTCTGCATTTACTAATCCTACTTTTGTCTTCAAAGAATCATGAGTTGAATAACAAGTCTAGGACATGTTATAGACTGGATTGAGCTGATCTGGGTTTTGACTCAGTTTGTCTGAAAGAATAGTAAAGAATGGCTAAGAGATGGTTAACGCTAATGTCTAATGCTTTCTGATCTGTCCTTACTCATTCTCAAACAACAGCATTACCATGATGGCTATTCACAAGCTTCTATAGCCTTGGCTCCCTGTTATCAAGGGGAGTCCCGGTCAAGCATGCATCTTTCATACGTGCTTAGCAAGCATCCTTCTATGCCATGCAGTTCTCCCATGCCATCCCTGTCCTTTGCATGTATGAATATTCAGCCTATTCGTGTTTATTTTATATGAATTTACTAAAATATTTCAGTTATGATCCATATTTTGAGACCAACTGAGGTACAGAGAGAAGGGAGGAGAGGAAAGGAGAGGAGAGGAGAGAGAGAAGCTGCAAAAGAATGAAACAATAAAATGCAGACAAATTAATCTACCTGGCTAGGTGGATTTTGAACACACAAGGATTCAATGTCTGTTTTTAATCAGTTCATAGATCATTAGAAAATAATATGCAAATTGTTATACAATTGCTCCAAGTAAGGATTCACAATACCTATTCAAGCACCAAGGCTGCTGGGAGAAGGTAGAAAAAACATCATGGAACTCTTTTTTTTTTTTTTTTTTTTTTTTTTTT
>CM052716.1:47156368-47182075 GCA_028551405.1 Uromys caudimaculatus | reverse complement strand
GGGAATGTCAAGGTGGGAATATGGGGATGGGTGGGCGGGTGGGTGGGAGGTGGAATTCTTTCATAGAGGCGGGGATGTGGAGGGATTAGGGGGTGTCTAAAGAGGAGACCCAGAAAAGGGGAAACATTGGAAATGTAAATAAAGTATCAAAAATAAAAATAAATAAATAAATAAATAATACAACACAGCAGGAAAAAAAAAACAAAAACAAAAAACAACAACAAAAAAAAAACCCAGACACTCCAGAGTATGTGTCTTATGTGTCTGAATTGAAGAGGCAGGTTTATTGTACATAGCTGAACAAGGAAAAGGGGATAGGATGTCTCTGTAGGGGACAGTTTCATACTGGAAACACCAGGAGAAAGAAGCTATGGTCAAACTGTTAACATCCGTACAGGGGCCAGGAGGTGGCTTTGTTATATCCCCTGAACCTGACTTGAGAAAAGTTTTTTCATTCTCATGGGTTTGAGGCATTGGAGTCCTGGATGTGGCTATGCTCATATCAGCAGTACACATTCCATCAGGACCTTATCAGCTCCCCACAGTAAAACAGGGTGTTTCTGGTTCAGAGTCGAATCTCATGTGTCCTCTGTGCTTTGCTAAAGGACAGACGGTGACCATGGTTTCAAAAGCCAAAAGCAAGAGGATGTTTCTGACACTTTAAAAGAAAAAATAAGCTGTAAACTTAGATATTCAGTATACAGGTACTTTCTTTAAAATCCCTCTGTAAAGATGTAAACATCTTCACATTTTGACAAGAGATCAAGAATAGAACATATTAACCTCAGGGAGCCTGTAAAGGTAATTGTATTAACTGTATGACAATGAAATTGAGCACTTTTATAAATACTTCAGAAACGTCAAGGAAATGTAAAGTTGTTTACACTTGGAACAATTGTTTGGGAGATGAAATAATCGAAACTAATAATATAAAGTACAGGAATCAAATATTCATGCAACATAGTCATTGCTTTGTTTGTTACTGAGACCAAATGCTTTACAGAAGCAGCATAAGGAAGGGATAGTGTCAGCACATACTCTCCCATTATGCCTGGAGTGACTCTTCACAGCAGGGAGTTTGCATCATGAAAGCTAGTGGCATGGTTTCTTCAAGTCTTTGTAGAGCAAGAAGCAGAGAATGGGCTCAGAAGCAAACCTGGCTATAACTTCAAAGACCTACCCCTAGTGACCCACCTTGCCCAGACTAATCCTATCTAGTAACGATGCCACCAGCCAGAGACCAATTGTTCAAACACACCAGCTTACGGAAGACATTTTATGTTTAAATCGTAAGGGATGGCAATGAATGTTTTTTGGTAAATTATTCTGCCAAGAAAGAATGAATTGATAGTAGCAAAACTTTGAAGGATAACCCAACTAACTAGTTATAATACATTGATAATAATTTAGAAATGTTATATAAAACCCTCTTTGATGCTTCTTCTTCCTCTTCCTCCTCCTCCTCTTCCTCCTCCTCTTCTTCCTTCTCCTCCTCCTCCTCCTCCTCCTTCCAAAAAGTAATATGGTAAAATAAATATAGTATGATCTAGGGCTAAGCCAAGCAAAACAAAATATACAGACAAAAATAGTTTAAAGTACTTTCTGAAAATTTGCTTTTTAGTGGAAAGATGGGCCTTGACTTTCTTACTTTTCTATGTGTTTTCTATGTCCCTATTTTCTAGATAGAGCATTTATAAATTCTAAGACAAAAGAAGCAGGTAGGGAATGAACACAGCTTTACCCACTATTTGTTATACCTCGATGGTGCACCAAGCTTGGTGAGAGGTAAGATCTTACATACTTCCTGGATACCTGTGTGTTTGGAAACCATGATCTATGTATCGTCTGTCTGTCTGTCCATCCGTCTATCCATTTTCTCTTTAAAAACATTCTTCTCTCACATATTACATCCCAACTGCAGTTTCCCCTTCCTCCCCTCCACCCAGCCTCTCCCCACCACCCAGCCTCTCCCCTCCCATTTCCTCTTCTCTACTTCCCCACCTCTCCTCAGAAAAGAGCAGGCCTCCCAGGAATGTCAACCAAACTACGCCTCCGTGGATAAAAGCTATGACTATGTTATAGCACAGCAAGCTATAAGATCAGGTACCTACTATCACATCAAGGTTTGTTGTTCTCCTTCCAGGAGAAGGAATTCTTAACAGAGCAATCTCAAATGGCAGAGAAACGCTTAAAGAAATATTTAACATCCTTAGCCATCAGGGACATGCAAATCAAAACGACTTTGAGATTCCATCTTATTCCTGTCAGATCAAAACACAAATGACAGCTCATGCTGGCGAGGATATGGAGCAAGGGCAACATTCCTCCATTTCTGGTGGGAGTGCAAACTTGTACAGCCACATAGGAAATCAATATGGCGGTTTCTTAGAAAATTGGGAATCAATCTACCTCAAGACCCAGCCATACCACTCCTAGGCATATACCCAAAGGATGCTCCATCCTACCACAAGGACACTTGCTCATCTGTGTTCATTGCAGCTTTATTCATAATAGCCAGGAATTGGAAACAACCTAGATATCCTTCAACCCTAGAATGGATAAAGAAAATATGGTACATTTACACAATGGATTAAAAACAACGACATCATGGCATTTGCAGGTAAATAAATGGAACTAGAAAAAAAATCATCCCAAGTAAGGTAGCCCAGACCCAGAAAGACAAATATGGTATATACTCACTTATAAGTGGATTGGCTGTAAAGAAAAAGATAAGCATGCTACAATCCACAGAGTCAGGGAAACTACATGTTTCTAGAGAGCATCCTAGGTCATGTTTGGAGCAGGTTCAGTACCATACGTATAAGGTAATGGCCCCAAAAGATGCTGTTGCAAACTAGTTTGAGAAACTGCTATTGGGCCATGTTAGAGGCTCATTACTACATTGTATCTATCTACACCTTCTGGAGCAGAAGGGCTCTGTGAACTGTGAGCTGAGAATTAAAGAGGAGAAATGGATTAGCTAGTGGATAAAAGGCAGACAGGATGTCCCAAACATTGATACTCACAGCTAAGTACTTCTTAACTCTGGCAGTCCATTTTAGCCATCAGGAATGCTGCTTATCAAAGATGAGCTCCTTGTACCAGCAGCAGCAGCAGCAGCAGCAGCAGCTGAAATCGTAAGTAACACAGATTCTCCAGCTAAACCCTAGACCTATGGAAACAGAATCTGTCTTTCACTGTGATGTTCGGATGACTTGCATGTCTGTTTAGTTTGTAGAAACCCTTTTTGAGAAACTCCACAGATCAGGTTCCTGAAATTGATACCCTCCATTAGCATTCCCCTGCTTGGTCAACCCCTTAACCCCTAGATTAGAATATACATTGAGCGGGGGCTGTTCCTTTTTCCTTTGGAGTATTTATACTCACCGTTATCTTTCCACATAATTCATTAGAGAAAACAGTGAATGAGTGATAAGCAGTATTGGCAATTTGGTATAAAATATTTTTGATCTTACCACCAAGTATATAAAAATAAACCTCAACTTTCATCCTTTCCGTATTATTCCACAGTGCACAGACTCTTCCTTATGTCTGGAAGAGTCTTCCCCCACTGCTGGCTCAAGTGCGGAATCATCACCAAGTCCCAGATTAAAAGCCATTTCTCCAGCTGGGAGTGGTGATGCACTCCTTTAACCTCAGCACTCAGGAGACAGCAGCAGGTAAGTTCTCTGTAAGGTCAAGGCCAGTCTGTTCTATATAGTGAGTTGCAGGATAGCCAGAGCTACACAGTAAGTTTCATACACAGGCACACAATTTTTTTTTTTTTTTAAAAAGCTATTTCTTTAAACACTGTTCTTAGGTTAGGCTCCCTGATAATGCTGGATGCCAGTTTGACACCTATGAAGTGGGAGCCTCCACTAAAGAATTGTCTTCATCAGAATGGCCTATGGGCATGCTCTGAAACATTTTCTTTATTGCTAATTTACGTAGGAGGGGGCCAGGATACTGTGGGAGGTGCCATCCCTATGCAGATAGACATGGGCTATGTAAGACAGGTAGCTAAACATGAGCCTGGGAGTTCTCCAGTAAGCAACACCATTCATAATTCCTGTTTCTGCTCCTGCTTGAGTTCTGCCCTGACGTGGCTCAGTGATAGACTTTTACCTGGAAGTATAAGCTAAAGTAAACTCTTTCCTGCCCAAGTTTGTTTCACTCTGTGCTTTAGCACAGCAATAAAAGGCAAACTGACACATGAAGAACCACCAGTTTCATGATTCTTCAGTTAACAGAGCTTGCTAAAGGTTTGTAAAACAAATCAGTTATTTTCTGCTGCAAGAGACACGAAGATATATCTGGACAGTCAACTGCGTCATTGATCTTTTTCTTTGTAGCTTATTTATTTTTAGCCATTCAACCAAAGAAAAAGATAAAATCTTCTATTACACCTCTGCTTTAGGAGTTTTGTCAGCTTCCCCACATTTTCTCACAACGTCCCCTCTCTGACATTCTAGTCAGGCAGGCATCTATAAAGCAAAAAGGCAGTCCGTTCAAATGCATTTATTAGTGAAGAGTGTCATATTGTATCATAAATTTGATCCTCAATCAACATAAGAATATAACCCCCCACATTTTATAATAACCTCTACCTCTTATGCTAAGACAGCCATTTTTGCTTGTCCCTGGCATTTCTCTGCTACAGTTCTGCCTTTATCTTTTAGTGTTTTTTGTTTGTTTGTTTGCTTTCTGTATTTTAACTTAAGCATCTTTGTCTTTTATTCATGAAGTTATTATCATTTCCAGTTATTACTACTCTTAATAGTTGGGCTAATGCTAAATATAAAGTTATTATATTAATAATATTTTGGAGAGAATGGGAACATTTGAGGAATAGGCGGATTCACATAGTGCATCGGAAAGATTAGAAATGGAGACACAGAATCTGAAGGAACCAAGATTAAAACATGTGGCCCAAGATGAAAGTTGTTCAACAAGCTTTAAAAGCTATAAGCAATCAAGAGAAGAGTGGCTTTCCATTCCTAAGTTAGCAACAGCCTTACGTGCTCACCAGGAGAACATGAATGAACAAGGAGAGTTTAGTGCAAGCGATGGAATTTCCTTCAGAGTTCTTCCTCCCCACTTTTCTCGTTTACATTTGCATGGTGCTCATTTTCTCTTCCTTCCTCCAGTCTACACACATCCATAAAGTTATCAACGCTTGTATTAGGAGGAATCTGTGCGGACAACCACCATTCATTCTTAGGGAAACATCGGCGGCATGCTGAGCATCAGAGTTAATCCCTTAGAGCAGCCTGCCCTGCGCACATACTATTCAGTGCATAAACACAGAGGCCTGCAGATGCAGGCCTGCAGAGATATGCACTCTCTGGAGTGTGTTTGACAAACTCAAGTATACTTAATCCACGTCTTCTTTTATGCAGTGTATTTCCAGGCTTAACGAAAACCAAAATCAACTTCAACAAAACAAACAAACAAACAAACAAAAAAGTCCAAAACAACTTTAACCATGGAGTCCTATTTTGCTTCACATTAATTCATGCTGTAGGACCATAGCCTTGAAAGGGAAACCTTTCTTTAAGAGCCAGTGTGATTTTTTTTTTTTTTTACTAGAACTAAATACTAAAATTCAACTGACTTTGAGGTGAAAAAGATGCCAGCAGTCCTTTGGGAAGTGCTTCCTCCACCCGTGGTTTTCATTATTTTTGAAGAAACTGTCACATTTACTACGTCCGCACATATTTTATCTAGGGTTGTCTTCCCATCTCCAGTGGAGTTGCCAGAATAAGTTTGTGTCATGGAAGCAACATGGATGAGGAGCCAGATGATTTCAGTGCAGAGCATAATTGTGCCTTTTTCAGTGAGGACACTGAGGGATGTCACTCAATTCTTTGGAAGTCAGCTACTTAATTTCTCACTTCTAAAACAGAAGTGATAACTGCAGGATTGTTAGGGCTTCTTAAGATAGTTAGTGCACTCATTTACTACGGGGAGATAAGATATAATTATTTACTGTTGAGGAAAGCAGCATGCACAGCAGAAATAGATTTGAAGTCAGCCTGAGAGGTCACAATTCAGTCTTGTTACTTCCCAGTTGCATGAGCCTAAGCTAAATCCTTACCAGATCTGTGCTCTGTTCTCTCCAGTCTGGAAAGACAGGGAAAATATAGCCAACCAGCTGCAGATTTGTTGTTATGGATGAAAAACTCATGTCTGTAAAGCATTTGAGAATGTCTTATCATGAAGAATACACGTTGTACATTTTACATATTGACTCCATTGTTATCATTGCAACTGGAGACATCCAAACTTTTTTGAATGACACATAAGTAAAGCATTATTAAAAGGTATTTTTTCTCCTCCACGTTGAGGACAAGAGTAGTGAAAATGAAGATGAATTATTTTAGGGACAGACGTAGACACATCCAGTCTAATGCCCTGGCTCCTTTTTCATTTAACTTAGCTTGACTGAGTTCTTCACAGGCTCCTTGTGGCCCTTTGGAAGACATGAGAGGCTCCCTCGTTAACTTCATAGATCTCAAAGCCTTTTTTCTTCCTGTGTTCATTTAGTTATAAGAAAATCACACACACACACACACACACACACACACACACACACACACACACATTCTCTCTTTCTCTCTCACACACACTTCACACACATACTCTTACACACACACTTGCACGTTGTACACATACATACACACAAAACGTTACACATGGTCTTAAATGGTGTAGTGTTAGTTTATTTAATTTTCTCTGATTTGTTTTCATATCCTAAGCCTAATGCAGTGAAATTCCCAAATGAAGCAATTTTATAGTCACATGTGACAAAAAAGAATTTTATCTTTAAAAAATATGACCATGGAAACATGTCATATTTCAGAAAACACCCTTCCCTACTGGTGCAGCTTGATACAGCCAAGCAACCAACTAGTAAGTCTTTTACAGAGAAGAGGGAAGAAGCAGAAATGTCCTAAATGTTTAGAATAGATGGAATGTTTGTACAAATCAATGCATTAGCCACAGGAAACACCTTCACTGAGCATGACTAAAGTTCATAGGAAGATACACGTGAGAGTGCGTGCCTATCATCCCAGAAGGCAGCAGGATTCTCAGCTAGATACTGGCTCTGGAGTAATTAGTTAATTAATTAATATAAATAATAAACAATCAAAATTCTTCATTTCAACATGTGGGATCTACTTGTCCTGTATCCAGCCCTTCCCCCACCTTTTGAAAAAAATTGCTTTCTCTCTAAATAACCAAGAGATTGAATCCCTTCTCCATAATGCTAAAATTATAATCATATGTTTGATGCTAAGTGCTGGTTAGATCTCTTATTCCAAATTGAATTAGTTCTCAAAGGCGATTCCAAATTAGTGATAACCATATGTTCACATCTCAGCAACAGGCATTCGAAGCTATTTCTAGGCTGGTACTTATGCAATCACCAGTGAGTGCATTTTAGGGTGGGGGTGGGGCTTCTCCTATACCACCATACAGACCCCCAGAAAAATCTAGACTAGTAAGCATGACATCAGACATAATTCTTGGACAAATTATATCAGTAACACCTGCAGATCATATATAAAAACACCAAGACAGAAGCCAGAGAGGGGCCTTGGAGTGCAGCCAAACTCTAGCCTCCAAGGCCACATTTAGCACAAGTGAAGCGGCACCGACCTGAGTTTGCATGTGATGGATGGGCCCTGCAAGGCACTGCCAGATCATCCCTCATCGCTGTTGTTGTTTGCAGGTGCCTCTTGGTGTAGCAATGGGGGATGGGGCGAGAGGATGCATTTCCAAGTCATTTGAAAGCTATTAATACTTCTGCTTGTTAAACTCTTGTACTTTTCCCCTATAATGGCATAATGTATACCCAAGTCGTCCAGCAGCTTCTGTATACACAAGGAAACCCCTGTGAAAAAGCAAACTACAAATAACCAGCCAAGATGAAGAAGCTAAACTAGGTAGCCAGGAGCACAAGCAGTACTCAAAAATAAATGCTTTTCTAGTTTAAAAACAAAAACAAACAAACAAAGAAACAAACAAAAAACTCATGACACACCTTGAGGCCGAGTGGCTGTTAGACTCCAAAAGAAATGGAAAATGGAATCCTCAGATGGGCCAAAGATTTACCCACTTTAGTATTTGCCTTAGACAGCAATTCTAAGCAACATTTTTATTAAATTTATTTACAATCCAATATCATCCCTTCCTCTCCTCCAAGTACCCCTCACAAAAGTCCTCCACATATTCCACCTAAACCCTTCTCTTTTGAGACTGGAAGTCCCCATTTAGGTGTCAAACCCCACCCCTCTTGCTCATCAAGTCCCTGCAGGACTACAACAGACAAGGCTATCCATCCAGGCAGACAGGCAACAGGCTCAGCCCTTGCTCCAGTTAGCATGGAGGACCCACGTGAAGATCAAGCCATTCATCTGCTACATATGTGCAAGGGCCTAGGTCCAGCCTGTACTTGCTCTTTGGTTGGTGATTCAGTCTCTGGGAGCCTGCAAGGGTCCAAGTATGTTAATACTTCCTGTTGGTCTTCCTGTGAATTCCTTGTCCTCTTCTGTCCCTCAGTCTTTCTCCAAACTCTTCCATCAGAAATTTCCCTGAGCTCCATCTACTGTTTGGGAGTGAGTCTTTGCATCTCTTTCCATTGGCTGCTGGGCGGCATCCCCACCTCCCCAAACTGTCCATTTCCCTTCTCTACTCTGCTCTCCCTACATCTGATCCCATCCCCCTGCTCTCCTCCCCATCCCCTCTCCCACACAGTTCCCTCCTTCCATCAACCTCCAGTATCTATTTTGTTTTCCTGTCTGAGAAAGATTCAACCATGCTTCCTTGGGTACTCCATGGTATTTGGCTTCTTTGGGTCTGTAGATTATAGCATAGTTATCTTGTATTTTATGGCTAATATGCACTAATAAGTGAGTTCATACCATGCATGTCCTTTTGGGTCTGGGTTGCCTCACTCAGGATGACAATTTCTAATTCCATCCATTTGCCTGCAAAGCTCATGATGTTTTTAGTTGTTGAGTTTCCAGTTTCTGGCTATTATGAATAAAGCTGCTATGAACATAGTTGAGCAAGTGTCCTTGTGGGATAGTGAAGCATCCTTTGGGTATATGCCCAGGAGTGATATAGCTGGGTCTGGAGGTATAATTATTCCTAGTCTTCTGAGAAACCACCAAACTGATTTCCAGGGTGCTTGTACAAATTTGCACTCCCACCAGCCATAGAGGAGTGTTCCCCTTGCTCCACAACCTCACCAGCTTGTGCTGTCCTTTGAGTTTTTAATCTTAGCCAATGAGATGGTTGTAAATTGGAATCTCTGAGTCACTTTGATTTGCATTTCCCTCATGAATAACTATGTTGAACATTTCTTTAGGTGCTTCTTGGCCATTTGAGATTCCTCTGTTGAGAATTCTGTTTAGCTCTATATTCCATGTTTTAATTGGGTTATTTGGGTTGTTGATGTTTAACTTCTTGAGTTCTTTAAATATTTTGGATATTAGCTCTCTGTCAGATGTAGGGTTAGTGAATATCTTTTCCCAATCTATTGGCTGTTGATTCGCCCTATTGACAGTGTCCTTTGACTTACAGAAGCTTTTCAGTTTCATGAGGTTCCATTTATTGATTCTTGACCTTAGTGCCTGAGCCATTAGTGTTCTGTTCAGGAAGTTGTCTCCTGAACCAACAACTTCAAGGTTATTAACCACTTTCTGTTTTATTAGGTTAAATGTATCTGGTTTTACATTGAGGTCTGTGATCCATTTGGACTTGGGTTTTGTAAAGACTGATAGATATGGATCTATTTCTGTTCTTTTACATGCAAACACTTAATTCAGCACCATTTGTTGAAAATGTTCCTCCTTTTCCCTTGTATGGCTTTGGCTTCTTTGTCAAATCAAGTGTCCATAGGTATGTGGGTTTGTTTCTGGGTCTTTGATTTAATTCTATTGATTCATCTGCCTATATCTATATGAATAACATACAGTTTGTATTACTATTGCTCTGTAGTACAGCTTGAAGTCAGGGATAGTGGTACCTCCAGAAGTTCTTTAATTGTTCAGGATCATTTTAGCTATCCTAGGTTTCTTGTTTTTCCATATGAAGTTGAGAATTGGTCTTCCAAGATCTGTGAAGTATTGTGTTGGAATTTGGATGGGGATTGCATTGAATCTGTAGATTGCTTTTGGTAAGATGGTCATTTTCACTATGTCAGTCCTACTGATCCATGAGCGTGGGAGATCTTTCCATCTTCTTATATATTTCTTGATTTTTTCTTCAGGGACTTGAAGTTCTTGTCATACAGGTCTTTCATTTGCCTGGTTAAAATCATATCTAGGTATTTTATGTTATTTGTGGCTATTGTGAAGGGTACTGTTTCCTTAACTTCTTTCTCAGACCATTTGTCACTTGTGTAGAGGAAGGCTACTGATTTCTTTGAGTTAATTTTCTATCCAGCCATTTTGCTGAAGGTGTTTCTTGGCTGTAGTAGTTCTCTGGTAGAATTGTGTGTGGGGGGGGTCACTTTTGTATACTATTATATCATTTGTGAACAATAATACTTCTACTTCTTCTTTTCCAATTTGTATCCCATTGATCTCCTTTAGTTGTCTTATTGCTCTAGCTAGAACTTCAAGTACTATATTCCAGAGTAAAAACCTTTGTCCCCAATTTTAGTGGGAATACATTA
Source organism: Uromys caudimaculatus (assembly GCA_028551405.1). Classification (NCBI taxonomy): domain Eukaryota; kingdom Metazoa; phylum Chordata; class Mammalia; order Rodentia; family Muridae; genus Uromys; species Uromys caudimaculatus. The sequence goes on along the minus strand of CM052716.1, from coordinate 47,171,388 downwards.
AGTTCCTCACCATTTAATGTGATGTTGGATATTGGCTTGCTGTGTATGGCCTTTATTATGTTTAGGTATGCCCTTTGTGTCCCTGCTCTCTCCAAGAATTTTATCATGAAGGACTGTTGGATTTTGTCAAATGCTTTTTCAGCATGTAGTGAGATGATCATTTGGGTTTTTTCAGTTTTTTTATATGGTGGATTATATTGATGGATTTTTGTATATTGAAGTACTCCTGCATCCCCAAGATAGAGCCTACTTGATCATGGGAAATGATGCCTTTGATATGTTTTTGGATTTAGTTTGAGAGTATTTTATTGAGAATTGTTGCATCAATGTTTACAAGAGAAATTGGTCTGAAGTTCTCTTTCTTTGTTGAGTCTTTGTGTGGTTTAGGTGTCAGGGTGACTGTGGCCTCATAGGATGAGTTTTCTGTTTCTATTTTGTGGAATCATTTGAATAGTATTGGCATTAAATCTTTTTTGAAAGTCTGGTAGAATTCCGTTCTAAAACCATCTGGCACAGGGTTTTTTTCTTTTTTTCCTTTTTTTTTTTTTTTTTTTGGAGGGGGGTAGTTGAAGACTTTTAATGACTGTTTCTATTTACTTAGGGGTTATAGGACTATTCAGATAGTTTACATGATCTTGATTTAACTTTGGTAACTGATATCCATTTCATTTAGATTTTCCAATTTTGTGGAGTACAGGCTTTTGAAGTAAGATCTAATGATTTGTTGGATTTTCTCAATGTCTATTGTTACATCTTCCTTTTTATTTCTGATTTTGTTAATTTGGGTACTTTATCTGGCCTTTTAATCAGTTTGGCTAAGGGTTTGCCTATCTTGTTGATTTTCTCAAGGAACCAGCTCTTGCTTTCATTGATTCTTTGTACTGTTCTCTTTGTTTCCAATTAATTGATTTCAGCCCTGAGCTTGATTATTTTCTGCCATCTACTCTTCCTGGGTGTGTTCTTCTTTTTCTAAAGCCCTCAAATGCACTTTTGATTTTTTAGTATGAGAACTCTCCAATTTCTTTATGATGGCTATAAACATTCCTCTTAACACTTCTTTCATAGTGCCCCATAAGTCTGGGCATGGTGTGCCCTCATTTCATTGAATTCTAGAACATCTTTAATTTCTTTCTTTATTCCTTCTCTGACTCAGTGATTGTTGAGTAGAAAGTTGTTCAATTTCTGCTAATATGTAGGTTTTCTGTTGTTTCTGTTGTTGTTAAAGTCCAGCTTTAATCCATGGTGATCTGATAAGATGCATGGGGTTATTTCAATCTTCTTATATCTGTTGAGATTTGCTTTGTGATGGATTATATGCTCAATTTTGGAGAACATTCTGTGAGGTGCTGAGATAAAGGTATATTCTTTGGTTTGGGTGAAATGTTCTATAGATATCTGTTAGGTCTGTTTGAATCATAACCTGTGTTATTTCATTATTTCTCTGTTTAATTTCTGTCTTGATGACCTGTCCACTGTTGAGAGTGGGATGTTGAGGTCTCTGGGGTTCAGTGTGTGATTTAAGCTTTACTAATGTTTCTTTTAAGAATATGGGTGCCCTTGCATTTGGAGCATAAATACTCAGAATTGATATGTCCTCTTGGTGGATTTTTTTCTTTGATCAGTATGAAGTGTCCTTCCCTGTCTGTTTTGATTACTTTTGGTTGAAAGTTGTCATGGTTTGTATATGCTTAGCCCAGGGAGTGACACTATTTGGAAGTGTGAGTTTGTTGAAACAAGTGTGACCTTGTTGGAGTAGGTGTGTCACTGTGGGCTTTGGTTTTAATACCCTAGTTCTAGCTGCCTGGAAGTTAGTCTTCCACTAGCAGCCTTCAGATGAAGATGTAGAACTCTCAGCTCTGCCTGCACCATGCCTGCCTGGATGCTGCCATACTCCTGTCTTGATGACAATGGACTGAACCTCTGAACCTGTAAGCCAGCCCCAATTAAATGTTGTCCTTCATAAGCCTTGGATTGATCATGTCTGTTCATAGCAGTAAAGTCCTAACTAAGACAGAAGTCTATTTTATTAGATATTAGAATGACTACTCCAGCTTTTTTCTTGGGTCTATTTGCTTGAAAAACACTTTTCCAGCCCTTTATACTGAGAAAATGAGATTTGTTGTTGAGATGTATTTCTTGTATATAGCACAATGATGGGTTCTGTTTATGCATCCAGCTCAGGGTTTCACAAGGCTCCCCTGAATTGAGGAGCAAGCCAGCGGTAGACAATGGGGCTCAGGGGACCACGAAGACCACTCAGTTCTGCAGGCTATCTCAGGTGGACCAGATGGGATAGCAGAGGATCCAACTAGGATAAGTGGGGTCTGGTTGAGACACAGCCAACCTCCATTGTCTGGCCCATGTCTGGCCCCACCTAGGATCATCCAGCTGTGTGAGAGGAGGACAGGGAGAAGGGGGTCAGCAATTGGGATGTAAAATGGATAAATAAATTAATCAATGGGAAAAATACATGTCTATGATATATCATAGACTCATATGATATTCAAATCATAACAGCAAGTCATTTTTTGACCGACAATGAATATAGTGAAATTTATTCATTCATCATTTGGTAAAGATTTTGTTGCTTTGCTTTTCAGCTATTATTTATAATGATCCTGTGATCATTCACATACAAGGTTTTGAATGGAAATGCTTGATTTTTGTTAAAGCTTCATTGCCTGGGACTTAAGTTGTTGAATTATATGGTATCCTTAGAACTGTGTTTATCAACTTTTCTACCACAAATACATGAGGCTTTCACTTTCCCCATTGACTTGTCAACATTTGTAAATTGTGTCTTCTTAGACCTTGCTAAAAGTTTTAGTTTCATAATAACTACAAAGCACTCTTTCACTGGTTTGCTTTGCATTTTTTCTGAAACCTAATGATACAGAACATCTTTCACGTGCTTAGTGGTCATCATCCCTTTAGAAATGCCATTCAAATCCTTTGCCTCAACTTGTCAGTTGGGTTGCCCTTTTATCACAAAAGATAAGAGTTGCTATCAGATATACAACTCTCACACTTCTCTTCTATCCTGTGCCTTTTCCAGCCACTTTAAGATTGTGTCTAACAAAGCACAAATGTTTTCAATTCTGGTGAAGTGCAATTTTTCCTTCTTAGTGTCTTTTCAGTTGTGTTCAAAAAACCAGTGCCTGAGCAAGGGTCACAAGAGGTTTACTCCCACACTCGTATCTCAGAACTTTGGAGATGTAGCTCTGTAGAGTTGACATTTGCATATTTGCATATAGTATGATGTGGGGGGGGGCATGATTGTTCTTTTGGACATGGATGTCCAGTTTCTCAAGGCCATTGGTTGACAAGTCTGTCATTTCTTCACTGAATGATTTTGTCACCCTGTTGAAAACAAAACGTTGTGATTGTTAAAATTAACCTCTGTACTCTAAGATGCACTTCCTTCACTATATTATTATGGCAATATTGTGCTGTATTATATTGTAGCATTCGATTGGTGTGGTCATATAGTGCCTTGATAGAAGACCAAAGTTTCATCGATACTTCTCAGGTTCAAATTATTTTGGTTATTCTGAGTTTATTGAAATTGTAGGATCAGGTTTCCAATCCTTATTGAATTTTGTTAGAAATTTCCTTCAATCTGTAGACCATTTCAGGAAATATTGCCACTTCAAAAATATTAAATCATGCAGCCTATGATTCTGGAATACCATTCTACATTCAATTACATCTTTTAAAAGTTCTTTTAATATTTGGTATGGTTATGCATGTCCTGCTTTTCTCAGCCCTATTACTAAGAATTTATTCTCTTTGTGGAATTGTATACACAATTGTTTTCTTAATCTCATTTCTTATTGCTCATTAAAACATATTTAACATATTGATCTCCTATGCTGAAACCTTGCTATCTCTGTTTATTTAATCCTCAAATCTGGTGCTAGATGAGAGTTTCCACAGATATCTTTCAACAAGCCGAGGGGTGTTCCTTTTGTTTTTATTTTTTGAAGATCTACAAAGAGTTCTTCAAGAAAACATAAATTTTAGTAAAAAAGTCAACTGAAATATATTAACATTTTTATCCCCTGAAAGATACAACATGAAGAAGAAACTCACAAAGCTCTTTGAAGATACTTGATATGTATACTCACCAAAAATAGGGTTGTATTTTTTCATAGAACATTTAAGAGACTCATATAATGAAGACTCTATTATACCTGTGATTTAGTTAAGTCCCTCCTTTTACCAGAGAGATGTTTGCAAAATTTAAGGGCTTTGAAATGGCAAAAATGAGACTCAACCTGTAAAGCAGATAAAATCTGTGTTTGAAGTAGAAACTGGGATGCCTGGGCTGTGGCTTGCTTGGGTCTCTTCTTTGGCTGCCTTTCCTCCAATTTAATGACATCTGCATGTGATCCATAACTCAGGGTCTTGACATTTAGAAGGCAGCATAAGATGAGGGTAGAGAAAGACTTTATAGCAAGCTCATCCTAGCTCCTCATGCACAGAGGACTCTCATGACAGCACAGCTGGTTTCATACCACGTGTAACTGTTAACAGTGCATTGATTTTTCACACCATAGCTTTTCAATATATTTTGGGATAAGAATCACTAATCCGTAGCTTCTGTCTTCCAGAATTTCCAAATGCCAACGATGTGAAAAAAACAAAGCACTGCCTATATTTCAATAAGTGTGTGTATCTTTGTGTCTGTGTGCTTGTGTGTATGTCTGTGTGTGTTTGTGTGTGTATGCGTCTGTATGTTTGTGTCTCTGTGTGTCTATGTATGTTTGTGTATATATACGTGTGTATCTGTGTGTTCAACATAGTGCTAGAATATATAAAATATTTATAATACAGTTACACTATATATAATATGCTATACTAATAACTGTATTCTATATCATGCATATTTATCTCTAAAAATTGGCCACTATATAGAGTTAAAGGAAACTGGGCCACTTTAGCATCCATAAAAACAGTCAACAGTCATAGGTTGAAGGGGAAAATGCTGTTTCTTCTCTACTAAATCAAACAGAGATGAACTGGTTTTAACAGACCAGAATGAAAGAAAGACTTAATACCACCATTACTTACCTCCTCTTATGAAAATTAACTGTGCAAATAAAATGAATCACCTCTTCTCTGGAAAGGGCTCTAAGATTCACTTCTGCTGGCATTTGGAACAGCTCTGGCTTCCACTGATTTTAAATAGCACCTGGAAGGACTGAGCAGTTTCTTCCCAGCATTTTCTGCATGGCGGTATAAACTCAAGCTGTTGTGGGGGTGTGCCACAGGCACTCTGAATGTGAACTCGGAATCTTTCTCTTATTTAAAGATCTCGTCAAGGTTGGAGAGAGAACTGTTATTTTAAGCCTTAGTCATAACCAGGCCATTTTCTCTCCTCCCATTGGAATGTTGATAAAAGGGGGTGGCAGGTGCACCACGTGACTCCAACAGCTAGCTATACCTTACTTTGTTTTGTAAATTGCCCCCAACGTCACACATAGATATCAGAACACTCTTCCTCATTACTCTCTACTCCAGTGGCCTCCACATCCATTGTTGTGCAGCTTTATGACTTCTCTTCTCTCCTTTCCAGGTGTCTGAAACTATAGGTTGCTCTTGTCTGGAGGCATTGTTGTGTTCAGGTACCCATCTTTAAAGCAGGGTCATGGCATGTGTGAAATAATTCGAGGAGAAAGGAAAAGAGAGAGGAGAGCATAACATTGTCTTTTCCTATTTCAGTTCAAGCTCAGTTAAATGAAGAAACAGGAAGAAATAAGTCATTGTTGTTAAATATCAGCTTTCTTATGGTAAAAAGTCCTTTGCAGTCATGCCTCTAGATTATTTATTTTCCATTCCATAAAACTCTACATAGAATCTAAACTGACAGTTGCTTTTAAGTAAAACAAAAATGTGTTCAACCAAAACAAACGTTTCTACATTTTTAAAAATAAAACAATTAATGTTCAACTACTATTAGAAGGCACAGGTTTTATTTTCAAGATTCATGCTGTGAGATTAATGTTCTCTCAGGAGATTTCATTTAATTCCCCTGTACCCCTTTACCATTTTTTCATCTGCAATCTATATACATGTAACACATATTTTCACCTTAACTTGATGTGGCAGCCTGCGTTTTCTCTTCAGTTCATTCAGGTTGACTTAAAACACAACCAGATATCTTGTGGATAAAGAAATTGCATTGAGATATTGTAAAGAAAATTTTTCTATCAGGGAATGTTTAAGGTTCTTTATGTGAACTATTTGCTGATTTCTTCCACAAGACCTTATGACAGGAAGAATAATTTCTGTATATAGAATAAATCAAATAAATATATATTGCCAATACACAGATACTCAATCCCAGCATTCAATAGGTTGACTCTCTGGAATTTATACTTATTATAATGTCATTTGGAAAAGCAAATTCAAACTGTTTTGAGCTGACAATTAATCCCATATTCAAGTCAATCCCTGAATGGGCTGCACTGTGGTTGCTGTGAACATTTAATCATGGAAATGTTCCCCCCAAAGGCTCTGTGCATGACAAGGCTGACGAAAAAGAAGGAGGTGGCTGGGGCCAGACAACATTGCACACCAAATGTGGTGACTGAAGAGAATAAGCAATTTTGTCTTGGACCCAGAGTCCCTGGCAGCTCCCAAGGGAGCTTCTGTCACTGGTGGCAAAACAAAGTTTGGGGTTTTATTTTTCATTGTTTTTTTTTTTTTTTTTTTCGAAAGGGGATGAGTATAACCATTTTTTAACATTGGCTCCTTTGTGTAACAGGCAGTCTGTTAGCACACATTTTCAGATTCCTTTCAGAAGGAAAACTAAATAGAAATGTGGCTGCATGCTAATTACCCTAAAACATGGTGCACCAGATGGCCCTGAAGGTCTGTTTCAGTTTCATAGGTAAATAATGCTTCCTGGCCCTTTTGTCCCCTCTATAAACCAGATTCTGAACACCGTCCCCTCCCCCAAATTACTGTTAATACAGAAAGTAAACAGGAAACGGGAAAGTAAACAGGAAACAGGAAAGCCACATTTTATAAGAGCAGATCATAGGGAGGAAGGTAAACATTTTTCCACTCTTGCTAAATCCTGTATTCAGAATTATTTTGTTCAGAAAAAGTAAAGAAAATATAATGATGAAGTATGAGTTGAGCCTTTAGCCAAAACATAAACCCCAGAGGGTTTATTTTTCCAAAGAAGCATGATGTTTGGGCCCGTGCATATCTCTGAGAGAGGTGTGTCCATTTTAATTTCAAGATTCCTTTAGCTAGATTGTGAAATGTGTCTTCTTTTATTACTTTAGGGAGATTTTAAAATTCATTAAGTCAGTAAATACAATCCTGGTCAATTCCAAAAGGAACCCAAAACTCACACTTTACAAGTTTCATTCTGCTGAGTTACATATACATGATAAATTCAGCAAGGCATTTCACATACAACATATAACATATAATATGCCACAGTGGTGAACATTAACATCAATAATATGTATGCAAACTGGAGGGGCATGGCAGTCCCCAGAGACTCTGACCTTGGGTGTCCCATGTCTTGCAGCTCCCTTCTCTTTTTCCTCACCAAGTAGGTCAGTGGATTTGCAATTACTGCTCTAAAGTAGAGATAAGAAAGATAAGGGGAAAAAAGAAACAGAAATGATGTGCAAATACTTGGGATTTATGCTCCAAAAATTTATTCTTCAAATCATTAGAGAATCTGGAGGCTTAGAAGATAGACAAACAACTTGAACAAGCTGGCAAGAGAACATGACTTCTCTACCAGAAGGAAGGAGTCCTGCATTCTGACTAGGCCTTTCCAGAAATACCAGATAAGATGGGACCAGACAAAAATGAATCATGGCTTCTCCCTAGACTGGTGATGACAGATTATCAAGAATAGACCAGAAGATGGGTCCTGAAGTCACTCCTTGCATATCTGAGAGCAAATGTACTTCCTATTTATTATTTGTTTGCTTACTTAATCATTTATACTTATAGTACTGGAAAGTAAACCCAAGAGCTCTCACAGACTAGGCAAGTCCTCTTCCACTAAAGCTACAGCCCCAGTCCCAAATGTTAGGCTTGTATTATATCTGTTTCATGTACTTGTAACCCTAGAGAAAGGAGGGAGGTAGGGCAGAGGAGAAGAATCCAACTTGATAGTTATTGAGTTACTATCTCCTCAGGACAGATAGCCTCTCAAAATGTAAGTCAAAGTGAGTTTGAGGAAAATTAAATATCTACTTGCAAACTTGAGCTTGTGCATAGCAAGTCAGAACCTGTAAGACTTTTAAGGCCAATATGATGCTTGGGCAACCTGGGGGAGCAGGAGGGGGTATTTCATAAATGAATCTAACAACTGAAAATGAACAAACTGAGAATTCTAGAGTGGGAGTCTCCTATTTAAGAATATTGAATGAGCTTCGTGAGTTTTCTTTGTACTTGGAGCTGGACCTATGTGGATGTACCCAGTCTCCTTAAAATTAATGTGGATTCAAGGACTTCTTTAGCCAGTTCACATTTTGGAATATAATATTCACAGAACTCAATGCTTTTCTGTTACTCAAAATAATATAATATGAGAGTGAAGTATAAAACACAAGACCTTAACCCTGTGTTCCACAGCACCTTGGGTGTACAGAACTTACATGGGGTGGCTCCACCAAAGCATCTTGCCCTCTCTCCCTCCATCACTGAGCTTCAGATTCTAAACAGAGTTTGGCACTTGAACTCTCGCTCTTCAGCATACAGATATACATTTCAAATTAATCAGGACACATTCCCTTCTTCCGTTCTCCAGTCTCCATGTGGTCTGGTTAGGGTTGATCATATTATTTCTTAACACAATATAGCATTTTTTAGGGAATTCAAGTAAAATGCTATGTAACAGAAAAACAGAGATCAGACCAGAAGCCCTCTCTCCCTTGGGGGTTTTGTGATAATATGAAATGCAATACATTTTTTGATTCTTGTCTTCTTAAGAGAAAGAATTTAATGGAGAGATGGTTTAAGCAAAAGTCTACTGAGGAACACAAAGTGTAGACTCCAAAGAGAGATTGGAATGGGGTGCCCCAAAGAGGGGGAAGAGTCTAATGGATTCTACGTGGTGAATTTTATGGGCATTTTATTGAATGGTTAAGTGGGTGACATATTGGTACAGTAACATGACCCGTTCTTCTAAAATCATGGTGGATCTGAGCACCCATTTAGGTTATTTATTTCCATAATCTTTTAGGAGGGGCCACATAAAGAGGTGCTGAGCCATAATGAGTGAGATTATAATAAAGCCAGGATCTGTTGAGGATGCAGAGCCATTAGTAGTATACATGTTTGGCAGTTGGGAAACTGTCCTAGAGCCTTAGTTTCTGTTACAGTGAGAGCAGCCAACTGCTGCTTGGAGGATGTTTAGCTCTAAAGCTGTGTGGTAGCCATCATGAGGATACACAACTTGAAAGATTCCACTGCCATTTTCCTCTAAAACCTCAAGCCTTGAGTACGAAGTATCTCTTTATATTTCAATGTAAAACTGAACAAGAACCATCTCATTTGTATGAGGTCATAGCCATCAAGTTTTCAACAATAAAGGGAAGCATGTTAAGTTTTTTATAAAAAGAAAAGAAAACAAGAACAAGATTTGACTGTCTACATAATAATTTGGGGGAATTTTGTCACTGAAAAGGAGTGCACAGGATGAGCTTGCTTTTTTGTTTCTTTGTTTGTTTCTATTACGGCATCAGCAATATCTTTTAATTTTGTGCAAATCAGCTCAGTCTTAAGTGTCACTTCTCTCCAGAAGGAGAATCCATACAAAGTATGGGTTTTATTTCCACATGGCAAACAGCATAGCTCAGATTCCAGAACAACAGCCAAGACTTGATTTAAACAAAAATGAGACAACTAAGTCCAAAGTTTGCCGCCTGATTATCCAAAGACGCCAGCTCAGTCTTTCCAAAGCTTGTCCTGTGGTTCTTTATTTAGTAGAGCTTGCAGCAGCATGCCACACCTCTTCTGCCTTCCTGAAAGATGGTTCACCAGGACCACATGGGCACAGGGCTTCCTTCCTGCCTCCCTCACACCCCACACTCAAGGGATTCATTCTTCTCTGCTTGATCTTTAATAGTTGAGCTTCGTAAAAGCTCATCTCACAAACAGATTTTACCCAAGACATTCTCTCCAGATCATTCCATGGCCTTTCCATTTTAACTATTGAAGTTCTGCTGATGACTCTTCGGCAAGCTTCCAGAGCAAGTCTGTCTCTGAACGCTGGCTCTCTATGTCTAAACAGCTAACATTTACATTCTGCTTTCTAGGTACTATATTGAGGACCATCTATGAGTGGCTTTTATTTCATATTTTATATTCTGGTGTACAAGTAATAGCATAAGTTCTTATACAGTATCTGCAAATAAAGCAGATAAACATTTGGCCCACTTCTCCTTCTCCCTCCCTCCCTCCCTCCCTCATTCCACTACACCACCAAGCACCTGTTCTTACCAGCCTGCTGTCCACACTTCATTTCATTACATCTCAGTGAATGTTCTCATGCTGTTGGTTGTTCCTCTTCAAAGAAAGAGGGATTGTTACTCAAAGGTATTGAAAACTCTGTCTAAAGTGTCTTAGAGTAAGGATGTGTATTCCAAGATCTTTTGGTTGATTTTGCATCAGCACCTCCCCTTTACCTTTCATTTGCATATGCCTTGCATATCCCTTCATTTCTGCATATCCCTTGGAGGTACCCCAAATTCAATGATCCAAACCTAAGCTCACAAAGTGTGGTCTTTTTCTTGGTTTTGTTTTTTGGTTTGTTGTTATTGTTCAGTTGTTTTGGTTTGGTTTGGTTTGGTTTGGTTTTGGTTTTGGTTGTTGGTTGGTTGGTTTTCGTTTTCTGGGGATTTTTGTTTTGTTTTGATTTTGTTTTGTTTTGATTTTGTTTTGTTTTTGTTTTTGTTTGTCTGTTTAGTTATTTGGCTGACTGGTTTGCTTTGTTGTTTTGCTTCAGAATTACCTGAGTTTTGTGGAAGTGTTTTTAATTTTTTTTTTTTTTTTTTATGTGTTTGAGTGCTTTTCCCATATGCTGCCCAGTTCCCATATGGATAATCTTAAACCACCTTGTGGGTGCTGGGAATCAAGCCTAGATCCTCTGCTAGACCAGCCAGTGTTCTTAACTGTTGAGCCATCTGACTATGACTACGTTTATTTAAATTTAACTAACTGAATGCTTTATATATTTATGTAATGCATACTGGTTATGTCCGTTACCATGAACTCCTCCTAGAGCCCCACCTCCCTCTTAACTCCATGCCCTCTTTATATATTTTTTTATGCTGTATTAAAAACCCCTGAGTCCAATTAGAGCTGCTCATACACACACATGGGTATTTTTAATGGCTACAAAAGGATAACTAACTATCCACTTGTTCCTTGATAAAACCTGGGTTTGCCCTTTATACCTCTTCATCTTATGTGATTTGTAGCTAGCCAAAATCTTGCCTATGTGATCTTAGATCCCCACCACCACTGTCACAGGATTTCTGCTTTGACAGTTGTCACCCACAAAATCAGCTTGTGGTGTTTAATCTTGATTGACAGTTTGATGGAATTTAGGATCACCACAGAAGCAAATGTCTAGGTATATCTGTGGGGAAATTTCTAGAAGGACTAAATGAGGTGGGAAGACCTCCCCTAAATATGGGCATCACTATTCCATGAACTTGTGTCCCAGACTGAATAAAAACAGTGACCCAGGTGCCAGCACTCATCTCTAATTGCTCTCTGATCAAGGAAACAAAATGACATGACATTTCATGGTCCTACTACCATGAATTTCCAGCCATCAGGTACTGTTCCTTCTAACCATGAGCCAAAAGTCAACCATGTGCTGGCTAGTTTTATGTCAGCTTGACACAAGCTAAAGCCATCTGAGAAGAATGAACCTCAATTAAGAAAATGTCTCCATAAGAGTAAGTAAACCTGTAGGGTCTTTTCTTAAGCCACCAAGATTGATGGGGGATGGTCCAGACCATTGTGGGTGAGGTCATCCCTGGGCTGGTGGTCCTGGATTCCATAAGAAAGCAGATGGAACCAACCATGATGAGCAAGCCAGTAAGCAGCACCCTTCCATGGCCTCTGCATCAACTCCTGCTTCTGGGTTCCTGCCCTGTTTGAGCTCCTACCCTGACTTCCTTCAAGGATGAACAGTGATGTGGGCATGTAAGCCAAATACTCTTTCCTCCCCTAGTGGTTTTGGTCACAGTGTTTCTTCACAGCACTGGAAACCCTGACTAAGACAGCCCATTCTTTCCTTTCGTTCTTTTCTTCAGGTAAGTTATCACAGCAGTGAGAAAAGTTGTCTGCTGATCAGCTTGAGCACACAACCACCAAATGCACCTTCCTGGAGTGCTCATGGCAGATCACAGCACTATGCTTTTCAAAGTTTCTGTTTTTCATTCCTAAAAATAACTGAAATACTGTTCATTCGACTTACATGGCTCTCTGTCCAATCCGTGTGCTAACACTCTGTACTATGGCCATAGCGGCTTTCTCTCTGCATCTCGGTGACTCACCACTCCTTTCTGTCACTCAGCCTTCTACACTGTCCCCACTTTTTGGAACTCCTTTATTTTCTGTCTTATTCTATACAACTCTGTTCACGATTCATGAGCTCTAGAGCTCACAGCTGATAGCTCATGCCAACACCATATTTTTAGTCCCACCCCTTCTGTGCTCTTCATGGTTCTGGTTACTTTGCATATTTTACATTTACCATGAACTACTTTCATTATAAAGTATATTTTTCTCCTACCAGACAAAAATCCCCAGGAAGACATAAACAGCATCCCTCTCAATGACTCCTGTGCCTAGAACATAGCAGACTCATAAACACTTATGAAATGAAACTCAGTATGACTTTTAGTAAGTAACCTACTTAGTTGACTCTCAAGTTATCATTCCTGGAAAATAGGGGTGTTAGTTAGCACTAGCTTAGGGTCATATTACATTTTTCAGGCGAGTAAGGATTCATGTCTGGCTGGCTTCTGTGGGAGTCTTCAGAGACACTTTAAATAGTTCAAAGAGCTAAGGCTGTTTTCCAATGGAGCTTCCCCAGGGAACAGCAATGTGACACTTAATCCCCTGGCCTTCTCCCATCCTTCTCTCTAACCCAAGAGTCCTCAGAGGGAGTCTAAGCACTACAAAGCAAGATTACTGGAAAATTGTCTTTTTCCCCCCAAACTGGTTCTCTGTATATTTCCAAACAGCACTGCTTTAATTGATTTGCATTTGCAGGATTGAATTCTAATTTCAAGACAACTCCCCAAACAATTCGCCACAGAACAGACCATTAGAATTATGATAGGTATAATTAAAATGCCATTGCATTCTAATAATATCTCTCCCTCCCTTGCTCCCACCCACAACTGGTTTTCTGTACCAACAAAGAAACAGCTGTATGAGCAGCAGGCTCCCATCTGCAAGCGTCCATCTGTGGTTTCCTTTGCACGTGTGCCAAGCAGATCTGGAAAACTAAAACACACCCTATGCTTGACTTTACTCTCTTCCAGAATTCTGTGTATACCCAAACAATATCTGAGAGATCCTTAAGATGTCCTCTCAAATTACATTTCCAAATTAGTACATGCAAGAAGCCCAAGTGGTAGTCCTGATACCTGCTTAGTGTTCTGGTTGATACTAATGTCGAGCTGACTCAGATGCAGAGATCCACAACCAAACAGTGGATGGAGCCTGAGGATTTGTATGGAAGAATAGGAGGAAGTTTTGCAGGCCCTGAAGGGGTTAGGAACTCCGCAGGAAGACCACCAGAGTCAACTAACCAGGACCCTTGGGGCTCTCAGAGTCTGAACTACCAACCAAAGAATATACATGAGCTGGACCTAGGCCTCCCCGCACATATGTAGCAGATGGGCAGCTTGGTCTTCATGTGGGTCCTGAACAACTGGAACGGGGGCTATCCCAAAAGCAATTGCCTGTACGTGGGATATGTTTTTCTAGCTGGGCTGTCTTGTCTGGCCTCAGTGGGAGAGGAAGCACCTAGCCTTGCAGAGACTTGAAGTGTCAGGATGGGGGGATTACCCAAGGGAGCACCCAACCACTCAGAGGAGAAGGAGAGGAGGGATGGGGGAAGGAATATGGGAGGAGGTGACCAGGAGGGGGGCAGTGACCAAGATGTAAAGTGAATAAGTAAAAAAAATTAAATTTATTTATATATATATATATATATATATATATATATATGCACATACACACACAAATGAAAAAAGTAAAATGAATGAAATGTTAAAAAATAAAATTTTATATATATATATATTAGTGGCTATATTATTTTTTTAAAAAAAGAATTCAAAAGCAGCTGAGTAGGGGGTGCAGACCAGAAGATGGTTGTCATCATATTGTCTGGGAGTGGATTGTTCATGTCTGGGTAATGGAAGTGTTGTGACCATACTCCCAACAACAGAGGAGAAAACACTCAGAGAAAAGGTGACAATGATGAGGGAAAGCATCTTAGAACAGGAGTTACCCAACTTCATTCCTGGAACCCTTTCCAACTCCACCATCCAACGTCCATCACGTGTTCATGAACCCAATCATTTCTGGTCACATTAGCAAATGTAAAAGCCTGCAGTCATCGTATTCTGTGCCAGATCACTCTGCCACTGCCTCCTACTGGTTTCTAGATGCTTGGGCTTTGCAGCTGGTTTCTGCCTGAGGCAGGCTCTAAGCATTCTAACATGCCCTTAAGTGTAATCAACTGCCAGTCACCTCTTTTTTTTTTTTTTTTTTTTTTTTTTTTTTTTTTTTTGATACTTTATTTACATTTCCAATGTTTCCCCCTTTCTAGGTCTCCTCTTTGGAAACCACCTATCCCCTCCCCCTCCACCACCTCTATGAGGGAATTCCACCTCCCACCCACCCACCCGCCCACTCCCACCCACCCGCCCACTCCCACCCACCTTGACATTCCCCTTTACTGGGGCCTCTCCTCCCCCTGATGGCCAACAGGGCCCTTCTCTGCCACA
>CM052716.1:47142456-47156268 GCA_028551405.1 Uromys caudimaculatus | reverse complement strand
CTCCCTCAGGTCCTTCAGTCCCTTCTCCAACTCCTCCATCTGGGACCTCACTCTCAATCCAGAAGTTACTGTAAAGTGAAACTTGGGCATTCTGAACTTTTGGGCTAATATCCACTTATCAGTGAGTACATACCATGTTCCTTCTTTTGTGACTGAGTTACCTCACTCAGGATGATATTTTCAAGTTCCATCTCATCTTTCAAAACTCAGTTCAAGCACCACTTCTTTATGAAGGCTTCCCTGATGTCACGAGGAAGAATCAGGTGCTTAGACAGTCCATCGTTTCTCCTCTTACTGTTAAATGTCCATAAATAATACATCTTGAATCATAAGGCATAGCTTTTATCCGCAAGCCTAAATGCTTAACTGACTATGACTTGCCTCTTACTATTTTAGGCTGACATGTAACTCAATGCTTCTAAAACATGAATAGATAAATGGATGAGATTTGTTTCTTTGTGTTTATTAACTTCCTGATAGTTCAGTGGAATACAAGAACAGCATAAATTTTTTGTAATGTGGTGTGACATCCATTGGCCTGAGTGCTCTTTATAAACTACCAATGGTAGAATTACCAATAGCAATATGTTAGAGGGGCAGAAATCAAGCACAATGAAAAATTTGAGTTCTCAATTTGGTCTGTCATTTCTGCCTTTTGTCTTTGGTTATAATATATACATATATATTAAATATATATATATATTTATAATATATATTTAATATAATATATATAAATATAAATAATATATATATAATTTTTTTAACTATAACGTTAACTACAGGAAGCCAGCTTAAGTTATATGGATGTGCAAACTTCCCCTACTTTGCCTAATATTCATTCTCCGAAATGAGGCCTGTCGGTTTGGTAAGCTGACTTCTAAGGGTATTGAACAGTGCCCATGGCAATGTTTTTTATAATGCCCAACATGTAGTAAGTGTCAAATGGTACTTATCTACCATTTTTAAGGACAGTACAAAGCTGACATTGCAGTTTGATTCTTCCACTGCTATCCCCGTATCTTTATTCTTGCAAAGCTGTTAACCATAAAGAAATCATCAGAAGGCAGGAAATGAGAGAGAAATTGTGAAAGAAAAGTGGCCTAAAACCAGAAAATGTATCTTTGAAGAGCACTAATACATTTGATTTCTATCAGATCCACATGAAGCCCTTTCAGAAGAGTCTTCATTACTCACAGTATGTCACTTCTTTGAAAACTAATGGTCTGACATATCTGCAAGCTGAAAAGACTTATCACCCTAATAAGGAATGTCTGGGGCAGCCTGCCACAAAAGCAGCTTGGAAGATGAGTCTTCTAGCAGTTTTCCAATGTTAGCACACATTGTTCGTACACATGCATATACTGATATTGTATCTTTACAACTCCATGAGGGAGAGAATGCTTAGCGATCTTGGCTGAGTGCTTAGTTTCAGAAGTATAGTTTTCTAGCTGAAGTTAAGAAGCAAAAGACTATCACAAAGTGGTCATGTTTACATATGCCTTTTTATTAGTGATCCAATTTGTCCTTTATTTCTGCCTTGCCATAAAAGTTATGTCTGTATTGATAAAAGTTCAATTTTGTATCTCAGCAAAAGCAAAACAAATTCAATCTTAAGATCATCATACTCTCAACTTAGATATAGCTCAAATGTAGGGAATTTGTCTAGTGTACTATTTTTTTTTTCTGTTGCAGTGATAAGATACCATGATCAATTTACAGGAAGAAGAGTCTTGGATTCCAGAAGGAGAGTCATGATGTCTGAGAGAAGCTCAGCAGCGTGAGCCCAGAAAAGGAAGCTGAGAGATTACATCTTCAACTGCAAGCATGGTACAGAGAGCAAATGGAAGTGCATTGAGGCTGTGAACTCTCAAAGTCCACCTGAAAGGATTTACTTCCTCCAGCAAGGCCATACCATATCCATCACCATTTCACCAACTGGGAATCAAGTGCTTAAATACAAAAGCCTACAGAGGACATTCTCATTTAAACCACTATAGTCAACATGTCCAAAGCCTTCTTTATTAGCTGCTTTCCAGCACTGCCATACTACTGTTCACATGTATGCACGAACACACACACACACACACACACACACACACACACACATACACACACACACAAATAATGTGTCTGTATATCTACATGAAAGAGGGAACACTGTTTTGGGGATGGTGGCACCTGCCTTTAATACCAGCACTTGGGAGGCAGAGGTAGAGGCAGGAAGTTCTCTGAGTTCATGACCATCCTTGTCTACAGAGCAAATTCCAGGACACCCAGGGCTACACAGAAAAACCCTATCTCAAAGAAAAAAGAGGGAGTGGGGAGAGGTGGGGAGAGAACACATTTAAAAGTCTTGGTTAAACATTTTAGTTTCCTAAGTACAGTTTTCTAGTTTAAATTAATATACAAAATGTACTATCAAAAATAGAAACATTTATATCTAACTTTCCATCAGCATCATATAAAACATCTTCATCATGTATAGCAGGAACGCTATTCCCAAGTAGACACAGCTACTAAGTGTGTAACTAAATATATATTGATGTTTTGGGACATGCTGGTTTCTCTGATGTAAGTTGTTTGTGTTTGTTGTTTTTTTGTTTTGTTTTTTTTAAATAAATCTCAATGCCCTCTTTTAAGGAACTTATATTCTATCAGGCATGATAAGTTAATGAAATAGAATTGTCACATCAGTAGCAATTATTAGTATACAGCTAATGACCTGGCATTT
The DNA here is from genome assembly GCA_028551405.1 of Uromys caudimaculatus. NCBI lineage: Eukaryota > Metazoa > Chordata > Mammalia > Rodentia > Muridae > Uromys > Uromys caudimaculatus. Next base: position 47,153,537 of record CM052716.1, on the reverse strand, counting down.
GTGAAGGCCCTGAAGAAACAGAATATCAAGGCTTCCCGGAGAAAGAGACCAACATAGCTGATTGTGGAGCATGAACAGGAGACACTACTCACTGCAAGACAAACTGCTACCAAGCAGAAGGACTGTATGACCAATGGCAACATAGCCACCAGTGAGCCTCCCTCAGTGAGCTACAGAATGCATGGCTGTGAAGCACCCTCGGGTAATAAGGGATCCATAGAGGAGAGACAAACTAGAGGACAGCATAATATCGTGCACAACTTTATGAACTTAAGAAATTTCACTTATTCATGAATGCTGTTGAAAGCCCTTAAGAAAGAAATCAGAACATGACATAAACAGATTCATGTCTTGGTAAATGACTCCATTTTACTCATAGAGAAAGTACTGGTGCAACAATCAGAGATTATCAGACTTTGCCATCCAGAGTAAATGTCTCTTGCATAGCTTCTCGAAACACCCTCCCATTTGCATTACAGGTAACAAACTGACACAGACTGGGTTCAAGAAGATGAGCTATGGGGTTGGGTAATAATTCAAGCATGTGACGTGGTCCTCAGCAAGGATGGTGTTGGTCCAGGAGCTTGTCATTTCCACTGAGAATTAAAGTTCTGCTTAGCTTCCTGGTGATGCCCTAGTTTTCAGTCTTGGCCGTCTTCCTTCCTGTATCTCTAAGGAAGGGTCATCCTTACACTGGGCAAAGAGCTTTGAATGTATGCTAATTCTTATAGCATGAGGTCCTCATTCCTGATAGAATCACCAAAAACCCATGGAATTTAAGTAGATTCACCAAATTCACAGAAATTATTGAGCAAATAAGTGCATAGATTATATACTTAAGACTACTTAATTAGTATTCATTCTCTATTGAGTAAATGCTTTGTATACATCCGAGATTATTCGGCTTACTTCTAGGCTTTATTTTTTCATAAACATTGCTATAAGGCACACTTTTTAGCCTATGTGTGAGACAGTTTGTTAGAGTAAAGTTTATGGATATGGTTGATGGTTATCTTCTAGACATGCTACCGTAATTAGGAAGAATACATCAATTCTATTTTAGGATCTATTCTCAACATCAGAGGTGTTAGATTCTGTGCTTGGCCTCTTTTGCCTATGGGGAAAAGAACCAAGATCTGCCATTTATATATGTTATATATTATTTATATAATGGACATTTAATGTGTTTTCCTAATATTAAACCTTACTTGTTTATTCTTCTTTAAATACCAATGGAATCTGATATATAGCATTTAATTTTATTTAGAACTCCAAATCAGTACCTGTAAGTAAGATTAATTTGCCATTTGTTTTTTATATTATCTACATCAGCATTGAGGTTTAATGCAATATGTTCTTCATTAAAATTAAGTATTTTTGATCATCTAAAGCAGTTTGCCTGTCATTTCAGAATAATGTTGTCATTAGGACTTACTTAGGTTCACTCATGAAACTAACTGTTTCTTTGTCCTAGGAGTAACTGTAACACATTCTATATTGCACAGGGTTGCTAGTCTCTAGCTTCTATTTTGATACTTTGCATTTTTTTCTAGATATTTACCTATATTTTAGCTACAGTTTTCCCCACCGAATTGTGCTACATAGTCTCCAGATCATTTTAATGCTTATTATTTTCATAGTTACATATTTTCTGTCCTTTTTTCTAATGGTACATGCTTACACTTTCTGGCGTCCTTTTTAAAAAAAAAAAACTTAAGCTAGCTAGTGGCTTCTTGTGTTAGTAAGCTTTCCATCACTGTGACAAAAATACTCGCGAGAAATGCTATCTGGAGAAAAAGGGTTGTCTTTGTGCCATGGTTTCAACAGCCTCAGTCTGTGGTCAGTTGGCTTTTAGCTCATATACTGAACAGCCTAACGTCCATTAGATGTCACCTCCTGAGGCTCCACCACCTCCGAATATCGCAGGCTGGAAAACAAATTGACATGCATCCAATAACCTACGATTCCATTAGATACCATCTGTCTCCAAAGTATCCACTGCTCCCAAGAGCATGACAAGCTGAAAAAGAAGCTCCCAGCATGTGAACTTAGGAAGACACTTATGTAAACCATTGTACTTCCAATTTCATCTTTTTTATTTCGAAAACACCTATTTTGATATTGTAATGTTTGTATGTTTCTCACTCAATTTATATATTTTTTAGTTATTTTCTTCTATGTGCTTTTTTTTTTATTTTTTATTTTCTTAAATTGAGTTTTAATGATTTATTTCCAGGGTTTGTTCGTGCTGTTTGGTTTTTGCTTTGTTTATTTGTTTATATTATGAATGTAAGATTAAATTTGACAAATTTCCAAGTGCTAGAATGCTGGTCAGGTTATATCAGTAATTTTCAATATTGTTGGATCATGGTAAGAAAATTCCATAGTCAATAAATGAGCTGCATACAGCTTGTTTGGCAACACAGCCTAAGAATTCTTTACCAGCCTAAGAATCCTTTACCCACCTATCCCCCTTTATTATTGTCGGTGATTGTTTGGCTGGAATGTTGTCCTATTATCTTCTTGTGTGCTATAATACAACCCTGTGCTATCATACAACCATGCTGCAGACCCACTCTTGCCTTTTATTGGCCATTTTCTGTTTCTTCCCCATTATGAACACCGCTAACAAGTGTTAGCCTCTTCTTTTGGTCTCTCTGTATCACCTTCCGATATCTCGGTCTTTTTGTCTAGATTTCAGTTTCTTTTTCCTTCATTTCCAGTAATTATATAATGTACTGTTCTGTACATATTTAGATGATCTATTTCTATGCCATATTTCATATAGAAATATCACATTTTTACAATGTTTATTTTTCACTTTCTGTAATTTTAAGAACATTTTCTTAAATTGTTGTATACCTTAAAAATAACTCTGTGATGTGTGGGTGTGTGTGTGTGTGTGTGTGTGTGTGTGTGTGTGTGTGTGTGTATACATGTGTAGGCATGCCACAGTGCATATGTAGAGGTCAGAAGTCAACTTGAAGGAGTCAATTCTCTTCTTCCAATATATGGAGGATTCCAGGGACCACCTCAGGTTGTCAGGCTCAGCAGCAAGCACCTTCACCCACTGGGCTATCTCACCCACCCTTGGGGTTTTATATCCACAAAAAATCCCTATTATATACATACCAGACACTTTTTTCCTATCTTATTCTTAAAAACCATATTTTCTTCTCACATTTTTTTGCCTATTTATTCCCAGGTGTTATTTTGTGTTTATGTATTCTAGCATTTGCTCGGAATAGAAAAGGTCATTTCTGAAATGACCTTTCAATTACTAATCCTTTCCTGACTTTTGTCTTACCTAAGTTGTCTTTCATTTATACTCTTCTTTCAGATCACCAATCTTAATATTTATTTTAATTCATTTTTAGATGCTGAGTTATGTCTTTTTGGTCTCAGTTCTCTTGTAAACACTTTGATATGTTCCTTATTCCTCTCTCTCTCTCTCTCTCTCTCTCTCTCTCTCTCTCTATCTCTTTCTGTGTGTGTGTGTGTGTGTGTGCGTGTGCGCACGCATGTGCGCGCACATCCCCTGTCCTCCCCCCTCCCCTTCCTCCTCCCCCTTCTCCTCTCTTCCCTTCCTCTCTTCCCTCCCCTTCTTCCATCCCTCCTCTCCTCTTCCCCCTCTTTCTATCACTCTTTCTCTCTCTGCAGACTTCAGAAGCTCCTCTTCTACTATTACTTGTCTTAGACACTGAGCAAAGCACTAACAGCTGTATTCTTTCAGTCAACTTCTTCTTGGTTCCACTTTGCCCCACTCCCCTTCCACCCTTCCATAACCCTCACTTACCACTCCCTGGTCTCCCTGAATTGCATGGTATCTTGCCTGGTTTGGCACTGCAGACATTTAGGAAGCTACTCTGGCCTGTTAGAGTTTACCATATTTATTCTGTGTACGCATTTTCAAAGTGATGAATGCAAACATTTTCCAATTTCAGTTGCTTTTCTCCAGTTCCACAGCAGAACTTCCAATTGAGGACCTGCAGTCGACTCTGAGAACTCTTGTTTTGCCCCTTTGCTTGCCTACTCACAGGTTTGCAACACCACGATTCCCTTCTTACCACCTCCAATTTATGAACTTGGGGATACTTTGTCTTTTAATTTTAGTGCAGATATTGTCTTCTGTTTTTAACCTAAAATCACTTCTGAGATACTGATTGGCACTTATAAAGAGATTTAGAAATATCAAAAAATGTTTCTTATGTTGTCCCTCAAATCCTCTTCTGACTTCGTAAGTGACCTTTAACATTTTTATCTGCAATGACACCTTATAAATGTGCAGGTTTCAACCTCAGAAATTATTTCCACTTTCCCCATGGCTGAGATTGCAATAATTTTAATCTTAAAAGTTGTTACATTATATAGATGATATGATAGCACATGCACATAATTCTATCACACAGGAGGACTGAGCCTTCGAGGCCAGCCTGGGTTATACACAGGGAGACCTATCTCTGAAGAAGAAAGTCATATTAACAGCAGCAGACAGCTAATAATAAAGTTAACCTCTTCTCAACTTTCTTTCTAACCTTATCTATTAGCAGGTAGGCACTGTCTACGGCTGCCGTGCTGTGAAGCTGCTTTTATATCCCTATTTACAAAATAGGTCATATTACCTTTTTCATCCCTAGCACCCAAGAAAGAAGACTTAAGCTTTCTTTAAGAGAAAGGAGGAAAGGTAAAGCAAAATAATGGAGAAAAATATCTCAAGATCATAGAAGATTATAAGTGGCTGACAGAATAAAACATTTCAGAGATTACAAAATATGAAGGAGCATAAATAAAATCATGAAAAATGATATACTCAAAATTCATAAGAAAAAAGTTACAAGTTAATAACAGAACACTAATTAAAAAGAAATTTAACATATTGAGGAATGAACAAACCCTTGGTTCATGAAGAAGCAGAGACAATGATAACATTTTGAAATATATACACCCTACATACTAGTGAAGATATTTGTAAAGATGGTACTTAGTTTCTGAGTGATCAAGGAGAACCCAGCCTTGATAAATGAACAAAAAGTTAAAGGAAAGCGGGAAAGAGGGAAATATTGACACCTCCATGAAGTCAGGCTTCTCAGGGCACAGAGTTGAAGGCATAGGAACCATTTCAAAATTGGTGCCATTCGGCCCCCACTTGAGGGATAGGGCCACCCACCTCAAAAATAGTAATCCAGAATTCCTCCTGTCAAAAAGAAATGCAGGGACAAAGAGTGGAGAGAAACTGAGGGAAAGCCATCCAGAGACTGCCCTACCTAGAGATCCATCCCACATGCAGACGCCAAACCCAGACACTATTATTAATGACAAGAAGTACTTGCTGACAGGAGCCCAGTATAGCTGTCCCCTGAGATGCTCTGCCAGAGCCTGACCAATACAGATACGGATATACACAGCCAAACATTGGACTGAGCGTGGGGACCCCAATGGAGGAGTTAGGGCAAGGACTTTAGGAGCTGAAGGGGTTGCAACCTCATAGGAAGAACAACAATATCAACCAACCAGATCCCCCAACGCTCCCAGAGACTAAACCACCAACTAAAGAATGCACAGGGAGTACCCCTGGCTCCAGCTGAATATGTAGCAGAGGTTGGCCTTATCTGGCATCACTGGGAGGGGAGCCCCTTGGTCCTGTGGAGGCTTGATGACCCAGGATAGGAGAGCACTAGGCCGCTGAGTCAGGAGTGGGTGGGAGGGAAGCACCCTCATAGAGGCAGGAGAGGGAGGAGGGGATAGGGGGCTTGAGGGGAAACTGGGAAGGGGGATAACATTTGAAATGTAAATAAGTAAAATAACCAATAAAAAATGGGAAAAAATGTGCCATTCGGTTGGTGTGAATCCTGTTTTCAAACAGTCACCAAGGTCAACCATGTTATTGTCAGAAGAAGGAAACACCGATATTGTAAACTTATCCTCATTTTCCTGGTCTCATTGATTCTCTAAATACAGGTCACAGAACTCTCAACTTTTAGGTACACAAAATAATGTCAGTTTATTGCTAAGTAAATTTCTACTTGGTGTTCTGAAAGCATAGTGTACCATCTTCCCTTGTCTTTCACCCAGGGTCTAAATCCTAAAGGACCATCTGGGTCAGAGGGCAAAGCAGAGTGAGAGACACACTTGACATTCTCAAAGCCTTCTATCTCTGTGGATATGTACTAATGAGCCCTTGGTTTGATTCTTGCAAAACTATGGCTGAGTCTCTTTGCTGTCCGCTTGCCGTTTCAGATGGTGGCACCTCTACTGCTTGCAAGAATCTCTACTCCAGAGTAAGAGATCCATCTGGAGGCTTTGGTGCGGAAGCCACTGTCTAAGAACTATTGAAGTGTGCACATAACGAATCTCCAGCTCTCTCCTGGTATCCCAGAGTCACTGGGAAGCCTGTGCAAGCCTCCTATTTCCAACGTGTTTCTTCTGTGTTCTTTTTAGAAATTTCCCCTTTCCTTGTATCATGCACCAATTTTCCTCAAAAGTTGAATCTCTGGAAAACTTTGAGTCAAGACCAAAAATTAATTTAGGGAATACTGTACTCAAACAAATCTGAAGGATAGCCCAACAAAGGGGGAGTCAGGCGGTAGATAACAAACCTTGAATAATGGTTTTAGAGATATGTGTCTGGGTCACAATTCCTCTCCCAACCACCACCACCACACCTTACTCAGTCTCAAAATTAAATTCAGATTCTCTATTTTTATTATCAATGCTTTGAAAAAATAGTATTTCTCTTTTGCCTTCCTTTTGACTTAAAATGCCAGCAAGATCAGATTGTCACGATGCTTAATTATGACTGTCTCCAGATAAATGATGACGGTCTTAGCTATTTCTGAGCTTCTGTATGAGAACTTATGAGGTGACTCTCCAAATGTGTTTAATTTTAAAAAGAAAGCATAAGCTTATCCTTTTGATGGAAATGTGGTTTTCGTTACCTCCCTTTGATACAAAATAATCTCAAATTTTAGAACTTTCTTTTTATCTTGAATTGAGACCACATTAGGATGCCGGTGCGGGGATGAGCAGGGAGGCTTTGCTTTCAGTAACAAGTCAACAGATGTGAAATCAAAGCTGTGTCTATCAGATAGCTTCTAACAATGTCACATTGTTGAGCTGTGCTCCCCACATCTTAAAAATAGAAAAGAATTAGGTGTTACCCACTGACAACCAATTAAGAGGCTTTTGTAATCAATCTCCTGTGAAAAACTGGCCAAAAAAGACATGGGGCACCATTTGTTGTTGTTTGGAGGGTCACAGAAGTTCTAATTAAAATTTGAATGCCTAAACTTTAAAACTATCAACCCATACAGTATCCATGACATATCTTTTTCAAATGAACAATCCCAAAGTCTAGGCCATGTAAATCTTTCTGATGATTAATTTAAACATTCAAAAATAATTATTATTTGTATTATCGTTGTCCTTGTTCAGCTCATGCTTAGGAGGTCATGTTGGTGAGAATTTTCAGGTGTAGCTTCTGATATTGTTAGGAGACACAATCTCACAGAAAACTCCCTGGTCCTCCAGCTCTTACAATCTTTCTGCCCCCTATTCCACAATGTTCCCTACGCCTTAGGAACAGGAGTTATTCTGTAGACATAGTCACTGGGACTGACCTCCACAAGTCTGTATTTTGATCAATTGTGATTTTCTGCCCTGCTTCCTGTTTGTTTTAAAGAGAAGTTTCATTGATGAGGAATGAGAGCTATACTTACCTGTGGATATAAGGACAAATATTTAGGATTGTTCTGGTTTAGTTAAGTGGCAGTTGTAGATTCCCCTCCAAGATTTATGACATCGGTAAGCTCCAGGCAGTTGAACATTTCCAGTAGTGGGCATGGTTTCTTAAGTCCAATTATAGATGTGTGGGTTACTAACAAGATAGCATGCCACTACTCTATCCTTAAGCTTATTGTGTTGTGCTGGTCAGGAAAAACCCAGGAGTCCTCAGCCCTGTATGAAGAATTACAAGCAACTAAGGAATGTCCAGAACTTGGTAAACAGTCTTCCCCAGGAAAGAGCCCATCAATTTGTTATGCAATACCAAATAGTTGCCCTGGAGCTGTACATACAAGTAACATTGCACAAAGCAAGCAAGGTGTACTTATGCATTTAGAAATATTTGTGTATATACATGTAAGAATCTAACAACAATTAGTGAAAGAAGAGGGCATGACTTTGAAGGAGAATAAAGAGGGTTATTTGGCAGAGTTTGGAAAGAGAAAAGGAAAGGAGGAAAGGGAAGAAGGAAATGATGTATAAAATCTCAAAAGTTAAAGGAAATGTTTTTAAAATAAAAGTAATTGTTATTAAGATATTTAACTGGCTTTATCCATCTTCCTTCAAAGAGAGCTATGTATAAGTCACACACCACAATAGGAGGACTATAACTATCATATCCTAATATATGTTGCAAAAAGAAAAGGAGATAGTAGCTATTTAAAGTGTCTCTCCATCCACTTCTACAAATTACCCTCAATAACCTAATTTAGCTTCATCTGCAAAATTCCTCATGTTACTTCTTTAGTACAAAACTTATGTACTATGTGAAAATTTGTCATTATACATTCTCCTTGGCAATAGGATAAAGGGTAATTCTGTAATGATTGTATAGTATATAATTAAGATAACAAAACAGAGAAACAAAGACTAAAGCAGCCTCAGGAACAGAGGGAGAAAAGAGAATTTAAAAGAAAGGTAAACAATCAGGCTTCCAAATATGTACACTGGTTTGTTGTTGTTGTTGTTGTTGTTGTTGTTTTTGCTGTTGGTTTTTGGGTTGGGTTGGGTTTTTTTTTTTTTACCACTCCTTTCCAAAAGAAAGTTAAAATACATCTATCCTAACCAGGAATAACCAATTATGTAACTCAGTACTGTTAGCATAGTGTACTAACCATGGCCGTGAAAAAGAACAGGCAGATGGAGGGGCCTGTGGGAGAACTGCAGTAAATGAAAACCTCTGAGATCAGAAGGATCCTTGCACACAAAGGGAATGTTCCAGGCTCTTCCCTGAAACAGTCTCCTCTTTGTGATGTTAGTAATTTTCATAAAGCAACACAAATGTACAAGGATGAGTTGGGTCCATCAGGAATTTTAGCTTCCAAAACAATGTCCAGCTCTGACATTAGTAATTTAGAATGGTTGCTCATTTTGAAGAAAAAGATGGCTCTTCACTCAGAGTCCAGAGTTTACCAACTATATTCATTTCTAGATTCCTAGCTCAGTCTCCTTTCCAGTGGCAGAGGCCTCAGCCATTTCCCATGGGTCTTCCCCACCACCATCATGGGATTCATTTGTCAATGAGCATGATGTTAAAAACATACCCACTGCTGACAGCCATGCTGTGATCTTTTTACAGAGTTGGGAGCACGAAACTAAATTGATTGTTTATTGACAGACTATCTTTATCCTATACAGCTTTTGCTCAATAGTCTTTCCCTTTCTTTCTAATGTTGCCTTCTTCATCTTCTACCTCAGCCATACCTTCTCCCACCACACCGAAATTAATATAAATTTCAGACACTCTTCCTTACATTTCTCCCTAAACCTTGAAGGATAATGAAGGGAATATATATATATATATATATATATATATATATATATATATATATATATGTAATGATGAAAATATTCTTGCAAACAAGAGGTTATGGTCCTACCAGGAGAATAGACAAGTTACCGAATAAATCATTCATTAAACTTCAACCTAATATATGATAGAGGGACTATGTCAAGCAATGGGACACAGTCACCCGACACCATTCATGTCCTCTGTTCCTCTGCTGACAGGGTGCTTATGGAGCCTTCCCTTTTCCAGAACTCTGAAGTTGACCATTGTACCACATCAGTGATGGGAACTGCTTCAGTCTTGGTTTTTGTAGCATCTCCCTGTGTCTGCTCACTGACCAGTTTCTACAATTTATTCAGGTTGGCAGTTGGGCAGAAGCTCTAACCACACCTCATACCAGCTTTTCCCAAAGTCACCTGGATTATATCTGTTGATGTTGATCCTGTGGTGATGCATGTACCTAGCACGCGTACACAGGCATGCACACATGCATGCTCATTGTCATGGTGCCTGCCTAGAAGCTGTGGCTCATAGGACCAGCTCTCTGAAGGCAGAGTTTCTGGATCCTCCTTGATATGGATGGTATGGTGGTGTTGGTAGCTGAAAGGAAAACTGATTTAGTTCTTAAACTGACCTTGAATTATTTGTCAAAGAAAATATTAAATTGGCCCTTTAATTCCCACCAAATGTAAAAATGAGTTCCAGATGGATAAAAGATTTATGAACCAAAAAATTGAAGAAATAAAAGATCTTTTTAAATGCCTTACACACAATCCTAAAAGCAAGGGAGACTGCCTTAACAAACTCAGAACCCGACCTTCCAGTTTCCACCTGTGAGTGGAGACCTCTGCCTGGACAACCAGGGGCCTGTGCCTGGGGACCTCAGCCTGGGCCACAGGGCTCCAGGAGAGAGCGGGTATCCCAGGAGTGTTGACACACCTTTGAGCACAGACAAAACCACCACTTCTGTTCAAACTCACTGGATCAAGAGGGACCCTTGCAGAGCCATCAGGACATAGGAACCAAGGGACAGCTGGGGACAAGATACTTCTGATTTCTTTCTGCACCCCAGAGCGGACCCTGTGCCACAGCTCTCCAAACCCAAACACCTCTCAGAAAGAGCTGGTCTTCAAGGAGTACTGACACAGAGGCCTGCAGGAGGGGCAAGCCACAACCAGACAGAGTAAGCCCAGATAACATCAAAGTCAACAAGATGGCAAAAGGCAAGGATAAGAACATAAAGAACAGAAACCAAGAGTACTCGGCACCATCAGAACCCAGCTCTCCCACCACAGCAAGCACTGGATACCCCAACACACCAGAAAAGCAAGACTCAGATTTAAAATCATTACTCATGATGATGATAGAAGACGTGAAGAAAACAATGAATAACACCCTAAAAGATATACAAGAGAACAGAGATAAACAACTAGAAGCCTTTCAAGAAGAAATACAAAAATCCATTAAAGAATTACAGGAAAACTCAATCAAACAGGCAGAATTTCAAGAAAAC
>CM052716.1:47090849-47141956 GCA_028551405.1 Uromys caudimaculatus | reverse complement strand
TACACTGAATCTAATAGAAGAGAAAGTGGGGAAAACTCTCGAACACCTGGGTACGGGGGAAAAGTTCCTGAACAAAATAAATAATCTTTAAAAAAAAAAAAAAAAAAAAAAAACAAACTCAGAACCCAGCCATGCAAAAGAAAGTGTATGTATATTTAAATACCTAAATATTTTAAATGTGTTTAGGAAGGGGATCACACTAGGGAAAATCTTTACAATACATTTGACAGCGAAGGGGTTAATAAGTTTATATTGTAAAGAACTATTATAAATGAGCAGCAATAATGACAAAGACTGTATAGACACCCTAAGAGTAAACACAGCCGGCAGCAATCCGCCTATCAGAAAGTATTCAATCCAGTTGAAGCAACAATAACATAATGTATGTCCCTTAGACTGTCAAATAAGAGTCACAATAGATACTTTTGGCAGAGAAACAAGACAATTTTGAATATATTACTCCTCCTGTAAGTGGGAACTGTGAGTCTTGGTTGGAAAACAATCTGGCAACATCTAGGAAAGTGAAGATATACTATAGTCTACACAGTTTCACATTCATAAATCTATTTCATAGAAATAATACCAATCTGTAAAAAAGATGTATTTACCAAAGTGTTTAAAATCATTCTAGTGGGAAAAATTAGTATTTATCAAAGGAGAAATAGTTTGAGTAATGTCATTATGGCTACATTAAAAAGAATATGTTGGATGATGCAAACTAATCAATTAAACCCAGTTATGGTTTAGCCTGGAAGCCAAGACTCAGAGAACTCATGTGTTGGAGCCCCTTTAAATAAAGAAGGAAAAAAACAATAGTGTGTAGATGATTGCGTGTTTGTAAAAATAATGGCTTTATTGACGTAATTCATCTCTTCAAAGCACACGATTCATCACGTTGTTTATTTTAACAATTTTTAATACTTTCATGGGAAACTACCAGAGGAAGCCTGGGGCACAGAAAAGCTGCCTCTCCATGTGCAAGAGAGAGGAGTCTCTCACTCTGAATGCAGGCCATGTGAGATAAGCATTGAGTATCTGTGGTTATGGACACCATGCAAAGACATGCTCCATGAAAGAGGTCAAAGAGCCAGGCAAGTGTCATGTATTTCCCATGGAGCCTCTCACTTGAAAGGAACACTCTCATTTTTTGAGTACATATACGAAGACAAGACATGGCTCAGAATTTGACTCCCAGCTCATTCCAAGTGATGTCTACCTTCTAATATCCCTTTCTTCCATCTATAACTTGGCCCTAGATTGACATGTATTTACCAGCTTGAGCAGATCACTGTCACACATGGCACAATTCCAGGAGCACCCATCCCTTCTCCCAGGGCTACAAAGAGGGCAGCTGTAGCCTCCCGAGATTAAAATCATCTGAGTATATTAGCAATATTAAACCAATCACGATTTCTGTCTCCTTGATTAAATAGTCTACTGCCATCCCTTATTATGGAGGTCCAACTATGAAAACTAAAGCCACATAACAGGAGGCATCTGGCATCCCACTCAGGAAGAAAAAGAACAGGCTTTCAAAACCAGGCTCAGTGGAATGATAAGTCAGGCCTTCTGTCCCACCATGGAGTTCATGGAGCACAGTCCTGAAGGGGCCATGGGGATGAATTCTGTGGCAAAGGTCATACCCCCAGAAACCCTTGTGTTAGGTTTATTATAATAAAGAAAAAGAAGACAATATAAAAGAACACCCTTCCTTAATCTCTTTCCTACACAAGAGCAGCAATGGTTTGTGACTCTCCTAATTTCCTCTGTCTGTCTCATGGGGACCAGCCATGGGAGGAAATAGTAACCTAGTATCTCTTTCCTGACAACTTACTCTGGTCCCTAAGAGAGACTGCCATTCAGGATATGAGGAAGCCTCCACACAAGCTACAAGATACATAACATTTGCTTAAAACTAAGGCCCTAAACTTTATTCCCAAATTGACCCCAATCCCCACATGGCTCACATACTGAGATAGAAAAGGCTAAATCTGCCTAAACCAGGTAATGTGGAGACGTAGAAGCAAAGGTGTTTTTATACATTGGATGAGAGCCATAGAATGCTTAGCCAGCCATGATAAGGTGGCTAAGGCTCTGTGGGCAACTTCTGGGCCAATAGATGAGCGATCTTTACTTGCTGCAAATGATAAACTGAAGCCAGCATACTCAGCAGCAAGGCACAGGGCAAGAACAATTGCTGTCAGTTAATAAACTCCAGGCAGAGACTGAGCTCTATTACCTGTTGTCCAGTACAACAAGATGCTGGAAAAATTAGAAAAGCGAGGAGAAAAACCATTTACGAAAGACTGTGTGACTGATTTAAGAGACTGCATGCATGCCTAAAAGGAAGGTCAAATGATTTAGAATAAAAGTGCAATATTATGCTGGATTGTACATTGAGTTAATCTTTGTTTGCCTGCCAAATCAGTAATGATGGCAAAAGAACCATATCACAAACAAAAGTTCTTTATTATTAGTCACTCAATATCCCAATTGCCGCCCCCTCCCAGTCATCCTCCACAATCTCTACTCTTACCCCCATTCCCCTCTCCTCTGAGAGGGTGGATCCCCCCTGCATATTCCCCAACCCTAGTACATCAAGTCTCTGCAAGGCTAGGCACATCTTTTCCCACTGAGATCAGACAAGGTAGCCTAGCTAGAAAAACATATCCCATATACAGGCAACGTCTTTTTGGATAGCCCTCACTCCAGTTGTTCAGAAACCACATGAAGACCAAGCTGCAAAGCTGTTACATATGTGGGGAGACCTAGGTCCAGCCCTTGTATGCTTTTTGGTTGGTGGTTCAATCTCTGAGAAGCCCAAGGGTCCAGGTTAGTTGACTCTATTGGTCTTCCTATGGAGTTCCTATCCCCTTCAGGACCCACAATCCTTCCCTCAACTCTTCCATAAGAGTCCCCAAGCTCCATCCACTGTTTGGCTGTGGGTCTTTGCATCTATCTGAGTCAGTTCTGGGTGGAACATCTCAGAGGACAACATACTCCTGTCTGTAAGCATAACAGAGTATCATTATAGTGTCAGGGAATGGTTGCTTGCCCATGGGATGGGTCTCTATTGAACCGGTCATTGGTTAGCCATTCCCTCAGTCTCTGCTCCATCTCCTGTCCCTTTCATTTCTTGCAGACAGGACAAATTTTGGGTCAAAAATTTTGTGGGTAGGTTGGTGTCCCTATCACTATACTAGGGTTCTTATCTGGCCACTGGAGGTGGATTATTCAGGTTCCATATCCCCAATGCTGTGAGTCACAACTAAGGTCACCCTAATTGATTCTTGGGCACCTCCCTTATCCCAGGTCTCTGGCATGTTCTTGAGATGTCCACCACCTCCCCATGAGCGCCAGGTGTAGATTTCCCTTCATTCTAATGGGCATCTAGCCATTCACCTGTCCTGTCCCTCCCATACCTGATCCTGAACCACCCCCACTCCTCTCCTTATCCCCCCTTCCAGCCAGGTCCCTCCCTCCATCTCCCTCCTATGACTGTTTTATTCCCCCCCTCTAAGTGAGATCCAAGCTTCCTCACTTGGACCTTCCTTATTATTTAGCTTCTTTGGGTCTGTGGAGTCTGTGTTTTATGGCTATTATCCACTTATCAGAGAGTCCACACCATGCATGTCCTTTTGGCTCTAAGTTACCTCGCTCAGAATGGTGTTCTCAAGTCCCATCCATTTGCCTGCAAAATTCATGATGTCTTTGACTTTAGCTGAATAGTATTCCATTGTGTAGATGTACCACATTTTCTTTATCCATTCTTCAGCTGAGGAACATCTAGGTTGTTTCCAGTTTCTGGCCATTACAAATAAAGCTGTTATGAATATAGTTGAACATGTGTTTCTGTGGTATAGTGGGGCATCATTTGGCTCTATGCCCAAGAGTGGTACAGCTAGGTCTTGAGGTAGAATTATTCACAGTTTTCTGAGAATAAATGAGACCTCATGTCTTAGTCAGGGTTTCTATTCCTGCACAAACATCATGACCAAGAAGCAAGTTGGGGACGAAAGGGTTTATTCCGTTTACAATTCCAATTGCTGTTCATCATGAAAAGAAATCAGAACTGGAACTCAAGCAGGTCAAGGAGCAGGAGCTGATTCAGAGGCCATGGAGGAATGCTGCTTACTGGCTTGCTTGCTTCTCTTGGCTTGCTCAGCTGGCTTTCTTATAGAGCCCAAGACTACCAGCCCACAGATGGTACCACCCACATGGAGCCCTCCCCCCTTGATCACTAATTGAGAAAATGCCTTACTGCTGGATCTCATAGAGGCATTTTCTCAACTGAAACTCCTTTTTCTGTGATAACTCCAGCTTGTGTCAAATTGACACAAAACCAGCCAGTATACCTCATGAAACTGAAAAGCTCCTGTCAGGCAAAGGACACTGTCAATAGGACAAAATGGCAGCCTACAGTTTGTGAAAGGATCTTCACCAACCCTACATCTGACAGAGGGCTATATCCAAAATTATAAAGAACTCAAGAAGTTAGATATCAACAACCCATATAACCCAATTTAAAAATAAGGTAGAGAGCTACACAGAGAGTTCTCAACAGAGGAATATCAAATGGCCAAGAAACACTTAAATAAATGTTTAAATTCCTCAGTCACCAGGGAAATGCAAATCAAAATGACCCTGAGATTCCATCTTATACCAGTCAGAATGGCTAAGATCAAAGATCAAAAACTCAAGTGATAACACATGCTGGCAAGGATGTGGAGCAAGGGGAACACTCCTCCACTGCCGGTGGGAGTGCAAACTGGTACAACCACTTTGGAAATCAATTTGGTGCTTTCTCAGAAAACAAAATTCGTGCTGGAAAACCAAGTGGAGCCAGAGAGCCTGGAAATCCCTGCTGGACACCATTAAAACATGTGGCCATTTGCCCCTATGCTGTTTATCAATTGCATCTCCATGGGCCTCAGGAAACCATCTGTCTGAGGATTCTGTTTTCTGGCTCTTTCTGGACATTTGGGGTGCATGTCAGAAAACCATGAGAAATCTTTCCATCCACTCTAAGATTCAAAAGAATATGATGTTAACTGTTGCCAAATGCATGTTCTTAATGTCCTACTCTCCAGAGGAGAGAAGGCATAAGAATGCTTCTAGGAATTATCTTACCAGCAAATGATGGGCTGCACAGCCTTAAATAGCACGAAAAAAAATGGCTCCTCTCCCTGTATTTCCAACCCTTTTCCTGGCCCACTTCCTCCTTACCTTGGTTAGATTTTTTGTCTTGGCTGAACTAAGATGTTCTTGCTTACCCCCACCCCTTCTTTTCTTTTTAAACCACAGTGGCCCATACAGGAGCCAAACCCCTTAACTGAAGAACAATTTATAACAGAGATTCTATCATTTTAATCAAAATAGTTTCAGGGAGTGAGGGAAAAGCCAGGAGGTCAGAAGTTGATTCCTGAGGGTTGCATGATGGTCTCCACCTCAGCAGTGGCCTGCTGTGATTATCACATTACAGGAAAGGTTTGTGCCAAGGCCAGAACAATACTGCCTAGCTCCTATTCATCCTCTGAATAGGCTCAGTAAAGCCTGCATAGACCACAGAACAGTATGAGTCTGCACTCTATGGACACTGGCTCTTCTGAAGGGCTGTGTTTTACCAGTGGGGAAGTTATTGAAATGTAAAAGGTTTGTTGCTTCAATGAAGGGAGGCCAGCGAGCTTGGATAAGAGATCCTTAGACATATCATATGGTTCAATTGGAGGTAATAGACTCTAACAGGAAAGCTCAAAGTGATTCTAAGTAAAACAAGATCCAACCAGCATAGTACAAAGGGATGAGTCACCAGGGGCATTGTGCACAAATCTGGCTTCCCACATCAAAGGCAGGACTGTAGAAACCAAATTCCACTCCTGGGTTCCTTGTTAATTATCAGAGCCAAGATTAAACTGTCTAGCTCAGCTGTCAATAGCCCCTAATGGCATGTATCCTCTGATGGTGGTACCAGCAAACCTAGCTGGCAAGGGCTTCTGGGATGGAGCTTCCAGCCTTACATGGTAGATGATACCAAAGGGAAGGGAAAGGTAGAACCACAAACTGTGAAAACTTTGGAGATGTATAACATTCTTTTTGAGAGAGGAGAGAGAGAGAGAGAGAGAGAGAGAGAGAGAGAGAGAGAGAGAGAGAGAAGAGAAGAGAAGAGAAGAGAAGAGAAGAGAAGAGAAGAGAAGAGAAGAGAAGAGAAGAGAAGAGAAGAGAAGAGAAGAGTGAACTAAGTCAACCCTCTTTGGAAATCTAGAGGAAGTGGAGGAGTACTGTGAATCTGGGTACCTTGAATAGTTGGACTGAAGAGGGTGATGGATCCAATGGAAATGAGTTACAAGTGACTGTGACCTACCTAATGTGGACCTGGAACTGAACTCAAGTGGTCTAGAAGAACAGCAAGTACTCTTAACCACTGAGGTCTCTCTCCAGTCCCATTAGCTTATTTACATAGTGAAAGTGTTCTGTTCTGCCTTATGTATTATAGTGTGTGTGTGTGTGTGTATGTGTGTGTGTGTGTGTGTGTGTGTGTGTGCGTGTGTGTGGTGTTGATCCATTGTCATACTCTTTTGAGGGTTTATTCTATTTACATTAAATGTGATTAGTGTTACAACCGAGACCACTTCAGCCAACTTGCCTTTCATTTTCTCCTTGCATAATCTTTTCTTTCATCTTTTACTCCTCTGTTCCTTATTCATTTGAATTAAGCACATACTTTTATTATCTATTACATTTTCCCTTGCTAGCTTTTTAGCTATATTTTTGTATTGTTTTTAATGGTTACTCTGCAGCTGAAAACAACTCAAAACTTGTTATCTTTAAAAGTTTTCTCTCTCCCTCTGGCTTTTATAACCATCATCACATATTCCATTTCTACATTTTAACCCTGGAATGAATATTCACTTTGCTGTTTGTCTTTTATTTGAAAAAAAATGTACTTCTGTGTTCCTCCTCAGCTGTGTCCTTCCTTCCTGGTACCTCCCCTTCTTGCCAGGTGATGTGTGCTCTGGTAAGAAAGATCATGGTTAGTTTGGATGTGGCCTTACCTCCTGGGATCTGGACCTCAGTATGATGGTGCTGGGGTAGAAGAAACTTGAAGAGGTGAAGTCTAGGGCAAGATGGTCAGGTTAATGGGAGCTGCCCTCAGAAGGAGTAAAGGCAGTTCTCCTGAGATCTTGACTAATGGTTAATTTCTAGGAGAGTTGAGTTGTTACGAAAGAGGAAGCCTACATCCTGAATTTCTCCATCTCTGGATTCCTGTCTTTCATTCAGGGATCTCTCTCTCTCTCTCCCTCATCTGTTCCTGCCAAGATATCATTTGCCAGGTTATGACATAGCCAGAGGGGCCTTTCTAACATCTGAAACAATGGGGTTATGTGATTGGACTTTCAGTCTGTCAAACTGCAGGTTAAGTCAATATATACACCCTCTTTCTTTCCACCAAGTACCCAGTTTGTTGTAGGTTGTTTTCTCAATAGGAAGTGGACAGTATAGGTGTTGCCAGAGTTGGGTTTTGCGTTGGAGAGCTGTAGATGTGGGATTTTGTGTTGGTCTTGGCTATAGGAGTCTCAGTGGAGACACAGTTTGAGGGTAGGTGATAGGGATGTGGGCAGATTAAGAGGAGGAATCCAGTAGAAACAAGTCTGCAGAAGTTTGAAGGTGACATCTACCTTTATCTGAAGAATTTCTTTTCATGTCCCTGTAGAAAATACCTAATAGCCACAGATTGCCTTGGACTTATAAAGGAGTCTATATTTCCTTCCTGAAAGTATTTCATATGGAATTGAGAACAACAAATATTTGCAGTTAAATTGGCTGGAAGAGAGGCTCTAAGATGGAGATTACCACGCAGGGAGGTCATCTCCTCTAATCAACATTTTTCAGAGGGTGGGGAACTGAGGAGAACTTGACCTGTGACAGTCATCACATCACAGTGAAACAGCCTTTCTAACCTCACTGTCACTCCTGTCTCCATTAAGACTCCTATAGCCAAGACCAAGACAAAATCCCGAATCTACAGCTATCCAGTGCAAAACTAAACTCTGGCAACACCTATACACATTAAAATATTTATATTCATTGACTCAGCAAGTTTACTGTAAAAACTGCAGACAA
Organism: Uromys caudimaculatus; assembly: GCA_028551405.1. NCBI lineage: Eukaryota > Metazoa > Chordata > Mammalia > Rodentia > Muridae > Uromys > Uromys caudimaculatus. Next base: position 47,133,835 of record CM052716.1, on the reverse strand, counting down.
GCAAACACTATATACACACACACATGTCCTCTGTAGTTTGTTTGTAATAGTAAAAAGTTGGAAACAATTTAAATGTCCATCAATAAAAGATTGGTTACATAACAAAGACTGTTTAATAAAAGCCTGGCCAGTACTTGCTGGCTGAGTGGATAAAAGAGTAAACAGTTCCCATGACATATACTTTCTGGATTAAAATTTCAAGTATTTTCTAAGACATTTTTTATGAAAGTTAAAAATAAAATATAAATTTTATTATTTCTGTTGAGGTAAGTGTTTTATTCACAGAATAAATACTTTTGGGAAAATAGGCCCCACTAGAAATAGAAGTGGATAAATAACAAAAGTACAGATGCTTTACCTTCAAGCCACTTCAGACCACCCACAAACTTGCTGATGCGTCACCGTTTACTGAGAGTAGCTATCTCTTTTCTCCTACGTCTCTAATAGTATCCTGTTCTGAGAGCTCTTGAGTCTCAAGTTAATTATGGAAATTTATTTATTAAATTTATCTTAGCTCCAAGTATAAAGATAGAAGTATGTCTTTTATGTGCAACTGACATATATAATATATGCATTATATATTATATATTACATATGTAATATATATATATATATATATATATATATATATAACAACATATTGAATTTCCACAAAATTGTTTCTATTGGCTTCTTTCTTTTTATCTCCTCCCTACATCCCTATCACCTGACCTCAAACTGTGTCTCCACTGGGACTGCTCTAGCCAAGGCCAAGACAAAATCATGATACATTAAAAGGAACAAATATGAATAATAGGTAACAAATATATGTTTGTTGAAGCAAAATTCGAAGCTACCCCTAAGCCTATTGTATCAGTCTTTGGCTCGCCCTCTGTTGTTACTATGTCCCACCTCTGTGGTGAGACTACGTCATGTGAGTGGAAAGAACCACGTAACAAGCAGCAACTAGAGATTGTCAAGTAGAAGCCGGCTGCGGGAAAATGGCATCTGATTTCCCCATGAATATGAAAGCACAAGAGAACTCCGTTCTTCATAAAAAAGATAGCAGGAGTTTGCTGAACACATTGTAAGCCAAGGAAAAAAACAGTACAGGCCAAAAGCTAGTTCAACAACCTGAAGCCAAATCTTCTCCTCAACTCCTACACGATGATCGGACTTGGTGTGAGTTATGTCATCCCTAGCCATGTATCTTGTTATTCTATAACTGTGCTTCTAAAACAGTAAATTCATGAAGCATGCTGCACACAGTATCAGCTCACATTCCACAATGTACCCAAAAATATGCTTACATTTCCTTTTAGAAGAAATAACAGCTTTCCTCTTTATTTAAATTGTTTTCAAAATTTAATACATGAATACATGTATTCATGTATTTACATCATTTCTACAGCCCCCTCTCCCTCTCCAGCTTCTCCTATGCCTTTCAAGTTCATGACCTCTTCTATACTCATTATTCTTTCTCTTTCCATCCCTCTCTCTCCCTCCCTCTCTCCCCCCCCACCACATACACATACCCTACTGAGCCCATTTAGTGCCCGCTCCTTACATGTGTCTAGGACTGACCCCTTGGGATTGGATAACTGAGGGTCTTTGCTCCTGGAAAATATTGATTCTCTTTTTCTCAGCAGCCACTGACTGCCATGCCAGGTGTGGGGCCCTGTGAAATTTCTTCTATCCACTTTAGTGTATTGACAGGTGTTGTCAATACACGGGTCTTGTTTAGATAACCAAATATAGAGAATTCATGTGTGCAGCATCTGTGCGGTGTGTAGAAGACATTATCCAGCAACAGGAGTCCTGGTCTTGTAATCTTTCTAACTTGCCTTGTCTGACCTTCTGTGAGCCTTGGATGTAGAGGCTCTACGGCAGCCAGAAAGCATGCCAGAGTTTAACAACTTTCCTAAGGTACAATTGGCATAACCGTACTTGAACTATTTACTGTAAGCAACATGGCACATGTTTATGCTCACACAGACCCCAAGGAGCTCTGGTGCTCCTCTGTAATCCATGCTCTGCTCTCTATCTTCCCCATTTTCTTCAGAAATAGATGATCTGCCTTGACAGGGAAGACTGGACTGTTTCTCTAAACTTTGTATGAATGAAAACACACAAGTGATATGTACTGTGTCTGTTTTCGTCTATAATTATTGAGACTTAGCTATGTTATGTGTTTCAATTCCTTCTGTTTTTGTTGGGTAGTTTTCCAGGATACATATGAAAGAAGTCAGGGAATTTGAGCCAAAAACAGTTTAAAGAAAGTAGGTCCCAATCACTAAGGTAAAGCAGGTCAGCCAAATTCAGAAAGACAAAATCTCATATTTTCTCATATGTATAATACAGATATAATTTTCCATAGGCATAAATGATAATACATCTTGACATATACATACATGGCATATATGGCATGGTCATAAAACAGATTGTCAGCCATGAGGGAGGAGGAAGAAATGTTGAAAGAGGGAGCAAATTAAAACAGAAGGGAACCCCTGGGGGATACAGAGAAATAGCATGAGGGTCCAGGGGAAGGAGGAGGCACAGTCAGGCAGTAGAATCAATAAAAGCAAAGAAATAGAACAAGGACCAGTTAATTGGTATGCACATTTGAGCTTTTAGAAAAGAAGAGAAGAAGGAGGAGGAGAAAGAGGAGGAAGAAGAGGAGAAGGAAGAAGAAAAAAGAGGAGGGGGGAGGGGGGAGAGGAGGGAGAAGGTGGAGGAGGACAAGGAGGAGGAAGAGGAGCAGGCTTTCCTGAGGTAATCCAAGAGCCGAGACAGGTGACTTCTTCCCTCCTGAGGAATGAACATGGGAAGATTGCCGTTCCCCACCAGCTTTTCCTTCTAGTTCACCGATTTCTGCTTTGACCAGTACTATTTGCTTTCTTGGCTTATTTTATGTTTAACATTCTCCCCCTTTTTTCAGTTCAAACCACTTTCTGATTTCTTTTATAAGTATGAGACTCATAGATTGAGAAAGAAATACAGATTTAAGTAAAACCTCTTTGTGTATTTATGGTCTTCTTCCGTCACTGCTCCCTAACTTAATCCTCTCATGGTAAAATAATTAATTCTGTGAACTTTGAATCCTTTTAGAGTTGTTAAAATTTGATTTGCCATATTTTGGCCATAAATTCAATAATTTGATAAAGACAACACTATCAAGTTAATGAGTATAGAGTATTCCACTCAAAATCAGCAAAACAGTCTTTTGGGAGGCACACAACATATTTGATACTACCTAATCATATTAAGCTTTATAAAGCTATAAAAGCATTAGGCTTTTTATAGCCTAATATATTTTTTATCTTATCATCTATCAGTTATTAGAGGAAAGTATTGAAATATAAAACTATAATAATGGATTTGTCTATCTTTACAATTCTATCAGCTTGTCTTATTTATTATGAAAATATATTAATAATTTTACTAAATGTTCACCTGTATATCCTCTTGATTAGCTAACCATTTAATCACTGTATAACGACTTTTTTTATTTCTGAAAGTCTTTGCTTTGAGATATAATTCGGATTCTAACATAAGCATTCTACTTCCTTTTGATTAGTATAACACTGCATATCTTTCCTCACAATTTTCCCTATAAAATTATTACATTTTCTCATTTAAAGTTAATTTCATTAAAATAGATAATATGTGGTTTTCTTTCTACTTTCCTTCCATACTCTCTGATTTCTAATTGTGATGTAAAGACCGTGTGCACCTATGGTGATTATGTGTGCGGTTATGTTTAAATCTTAATGTTTAAATTCTTAGTGTTCACTATATGTTTCCTCATCTTCTCTGCTATTTTAAAACTCAATCCAAGACTGTGTATTAGTTATATTTTTCTCTGATGTAACAAAATACTTGACAAAAGGCAAAAGATAAAGAGCTGATGGCTTAATTTGTTTCAGGGTTTAATGGTACATCCCATCATCACAGGGAGGTCATGCGACAGGCTTGTCAAGCACCTGGGCACATTGCATCCACAGTCACTAAACAAAGAGATGGGTGCCAGTCACATGCTTCCTCCTTGTGATTTAGTCCATAACCACAACCCGTGGGATGGTGCCACAATTTTAACTAACTTGAGTTCCACCTATCTTTTTAAAACCACTTAATTTCTCTTACAAATTAAAATAGAACTCTTAATTGTTATTTAGGAAAATTCCAAATATACTTAGTATGTATATTTTGAAAATAACGAAGATATTTATCATAGTTACTAAATATCTGTTCAGTATCCTCTCGGATATTATTTTTCTTTAATAATTTTATTTAATCTCAAAAATTGAACAGAAACATTTATTGTCTGATAATGAAAAAGGACACTGAAGACCAATGTGATATTTTGAAAAGTACCATTGTAAAGTATACGTACAGTAAGATCTTATGCAAATGGGTTAACAATGGAAAGTAGAAAATATAATTCTGGGCTGGCAAGATAGCTCAGGGGTAAAAATGCTTACTAACAAGCCTGACAACTAGCATTCTGTCCCTGGGACCCATGTGGTAGGAGAAGAGAACCAATTCCTGCAAGATGTCCTCTGACCGCCACAGGCATCCTGTCACATGCATTCAGACACACATGCACACGTGCAAAATAAATGAATAAATATGCAATAACGTTTTTAAAAAAGATTCCCCAATTGGGAAACAGTCGAATCAGAAATCAATACTAAACTAGGAACAGGAAGGCTCAGTAGCAAATATATAATCAATCCTCAAGCATTTCAAGCTAGGCCTGCAGCATTGCTCACCAGGCCCATCTTTTAGGCCCAGTGAGATGGAGAAGACTGGAATACTGAAAAAAAAGAAAATATCGACAGGTGCCGGGTCTGTCTCTCAGAAGTTAGTCAGAGAGTCCTTTTCATGCTTTTCCTAAAAATACTGAAGTCTTCGTGAGAATCTTGTCCAGTGTCTAAACCAGAACAAAGCTGGTCTTTGAGGCCCCAGGAATAATGTAATTTTGCTTACAGCAACTTCCAATTCTGTGATGTTTGGGACTATTTTCTGACTGTTTTCTAACCAAACTGGCAGAACTAACCAAATTCTCTAGCTGTTTGTTGGTGTGAAATGCTTCCAACAACTTTCTCATGACACATACTCAGTTTTAGAATCCATTTTGAACTTGACAGCATTCAGATTGAAAGAGCTGACCTACTTCCTTCTATACCTTGTCCCAATATGTGATAGAATGTGACTAAGAAAATTGCCTAACTAACGTCTAGATGTATAGAAACTTCTTTGTCATGTGATAATTGAAAGATATTTTAGATTTAGAGAATAGCTCAGAGATTAGAAAAGGCTCCACACCACAGGTCCTTAACTTCTTCTGAATCACTAGTTCTCAAAGTGTGGTTATTCAGCCAACTGCACTGTTAAAATGTAAGTTGATGGGCTTTGCTGGATTATATCATGGAGAACTCAGCCTGGAACACAGCAGTGAGTGTCCCCTCCTTTTGCTTGATTTCAAGATTTTTTTTGAAAGAGTGTTAGGTGCTAGTTTTAGAAACAGTATGCCAGTTAGGCCCTGATTCAAGACTTTGATGGTCAACTTAAAGGGGAAAAATATTCTTTTAATTATGGGTAGCATCTATCAAAAATAATTTTTTCAGGATGAATTTCTTCTGGGACACACTTCACTGCTGTATCACTCATTATCTCTGAGAGGTGAGAATTCCAACTCATATCCAAATACTTTTGATGACTAACCAACACAGTAATATTAAGAAGCAAAAACTGTGTTCCAGTGTCTTCTGAGTTAGCAGGGAACTTGCTGTAGATGACAAAACTCTACATTAAAGAAACGTGCTCTGATGAATTTTTTGTTACACACTATCACCTGATACAGACTCGATGTTGTGAGATCATGACTGTGTACACACACTGCCACCATTGTATCCCTGACATCTAGGAATCTGCTGATGCTGGTAGAAGAATATTCTGTCGTTATCACACACGAAAATGGAGTTGGAGATGATCTCATCTAGAAACTTAAACAGCTTAGAGAATAGAAATAAATAATTTGTTGGCACACATGCCTGGAGATAATAGAAATCTATAGATGATCAACTTTGTTTAGTCCATAGTCCATCACAAGAATCCATTTTAGAAAAGAGATGTGGAATACACTTTGATGAAAAGAAAGGAAGTCTGAAAGGAAATTTGTGTCTATTTTTAACTATACAGGAAAAAGATATCAGGAGGGATGTGGAATAAAACCATTTTTGTTTCAGAATAATCACCAGGATACTCAGAAAGTTTTCAGCACATCTTGTCTTTAATCTTTAAAGTGGGGGTTTTCAGTACTTATCCTAGTTATGGTTTGGGTGCAGTTTGAACAAGTCTATGCGCATAGTTTATCTTGGCTCCAGCCAAGAGCAGGCCTAGATGATTACAGATGAAGTAGAAGAAAACTACCCATCCATACTGAATCTTTCACAAGCTAAACACTCAAGAGTAATATAAATGTTGTATTTTACACCAGTAAGTTTTCAGATGGCTTGTTGTACAGCAATAAATACATAAGAGCATGAAGTTTCAAGCTTTTTCCTCTAGGTGAGGAAAACAAAGTGACACAAGAGAAACAGCTCAGTCTGGTGGAGTTTTAAATAAGGGGGACTGATTCTTGAGTCCTAAACCATTCTGTTTTGAAGAAAAACATAATTAAATAAGACTTACATTGTGATAGAGGTAGCCTGAAATTTGCACCATGGTATGCATGACGTTGTTCCTGTTTGTCTTTTGTTATTGTGATAACACTGACCAAAATGAACAATGTGTATGTTAAGAACAACCTATTAAATTCTGAACACTCAATGGTTTTTCTAGCCCAAAGCTTCAAACACTTCCACAATCCTCCCCCTGAAGATACATGCTCAGGGTAGTTACAGCCCACTCTCTGGTACCAATTAATCTTCTACTTTGCTCTTGTATTTCTGTGATTAAACACTGACCAAACCACCCTATTGGAGGAAGTCAAGGCAGGAAGTCAAGACAGGAATCTGGAGGTAGAATCTGAAACAGTTGCCACATCCAACATACTTTCGTCATGGAACCCCTGATTACAAGTGGTGAGGAATGAAGAAAAGACAGACACGCAGATAGGCATATAGAAAAGCTGGGATCAGGTGGGTTGTGCATGCTCTGATGGAGCCTTGCCTATACAGCCAAGAAAAATGCCCCAGATACTTGCTACAAACAACTTTGATGAAAGTAATTCTTCAATTGAGATTCCCTTTTTTCAACTGACTCCAGTTTGTGACATATTGACAAAAGCCAACTAGCACATACATATTTTATTATAGTGCTTATAACTTGTGACACATTCACAACTGATTAATGCTCAGTGAACAGACTGGAAGCCATAGCCACTCATGAGGATAAAAGTTGTTTCAAAGAGTTTAGCACATGCTGCATATTGTAGTAAGGAAGTAATCCCAGCGTTTGGGAAGTAGGTACAGGAGGATTATGAGATTGGAGCCAGCTGAACTGTGTAGTTTACAACCCTAAACAAAGCCAACCAAACAACAACAACAAAAATAAAACAAACAAACCAAAGTAAAAGAGTGACTCTGAAATTAACAAATACAACAATATGAGATATTTCTTTCCTTCAGGAAAATAAAACTTTGGTAGCATCCTGCTGACTAAACAGGATCATAAATAAAGCAAATGGGAAACTGAGACATTATAAATAAGACATTTTGTTTTTAATTCACAGTGGAAAATGGTAGAGAAATGTCAATCACTTGCCCACCAACAGACTCTTTATCTATGGTTCAATTCTTCATATAAACCATGGCCCCACTCCCCAATGTAGCCAGAAGAACCTTAATAGACCATCCAATTCACTTTCCTTTCAGGTAAAACAATAGTAACCTGTCTGATTATTACATTGATGAATAAAATGTTCAGAAGATATGGAATATTTTCTGCTTATTCTGGACAATTTCTATAGAACAAGTATAATGGAAAATGGACCTGTATAATATAGTTTACATTCCAATCTGGAATCAAGATTCAGGAATCACATTCTGTCTGTAGTCATCATGTTACACTCAGTGTAGCTTTCCAGTGGTCACACAGGCTCTTTAGAATCAGTCTTTACGTGCTTTCTAAACTTAACTTGCTTGCATGGGATTTTACACTCTCTTTATTGCAATAAGTGAGGAAGCAGCGGAAAGACAAGGTCTGTGCCAACTTTCTGCTAATGGAGGAATTCTATTAAGCCTATTTATCGTGCAAAGGGTCTCTTATTCTGACACTTCTGTCTAATCTTTCCCATTTGTCTACAAAGCCATCCCCATAATCACAGCTGAGTTCTCTAAGACTAGCATGTATTCTAATAATAAAATCATGGTTGGAAGTCTCCTCTGTGAGGAACACTTACTCTGCACATACAGGAAGGCATGAGTCACCAGTGTGCCAGGATAGAACATGACTAAAAGGAGAAAAAACAGAGCCTGGTGTCTCTGTCTGTTCTATGCCCACAAATGATCAGAAGGTCCATTCTTGTCTCTGAAGTTCCAAACCATCAATTATGCCCCTTACTTAAAGGTGAGTTTTATTTTTCACCAATGACCACAAATGTGTAAGCCCTGAAGAGACTTGCTATACACAGTGACTCTGATTTGCTTACAGATATCCAGTACTCTTTGTACGTGTCGATGTTCATGTACACATATACAACTTAAACACAATAATAAATAAATCTGTGGTGCTTTCAATACCAATGGCTTCTATAGGCTCAAATGTTTGGAGTTTTGATCTCCAGTTGGCAGAACTATTTGGGAAGGATTAGAAGCTGTGGCTTTGTTAGAGGAGGTGTGTCACTAGGGGCAGGCTTTGAGGTTCCAAAAACCCATGCCTTTACCAGTTACCACTCTTTGCCTTGTGTCTGTGGATCAAGATATAAGCTCTCAGCTGCTGTTTCAGCACCATGACGACTGCCTATCTGTTTGCATGTTCTCTCTGCCATGATGGTCATAGACTCTAACCCTATGGAACTGTGAGCCCCAAATTAAGTGTTTTCTTCATCACTTATATTCATAAGTAAGTCTTCCATCTTTTATACAGAGACCAGGCTTTCTAAAATAAAATGTGTCACATTCCTGTGAGGATAAGCCCTTGCCAACTGCTATCACATCTGCAACACTTCCAACAGTAAAAGGATGACCTTGAGTATTAGAGGGTTGGAAGCTCTACAGCATTCTTGTATTTGCTTAGATGGGAATCTGGGGATGGCCAGAACAGGCCTCTCCTTACTGCCTAGTTCTTCCTAAACTAAGCCAATAATAATCTCGATAATCTGTCTGAATGACCAAAATGGGAGTTTTGCAACAGATTTGGGTTAAAACTTGGGGGTCAGGCATCCTAGAAGCCTGTGATGATTTGTGTGACATGACTTCGGTTTCCCTAGGCTGCACTCTATGTGGAATGGGTTCTAACCCTTCTCCTGCCTCCTGTGTCCTTGATATTAGGACCACCAGTGCTGTGCTTCTCTCCTGGCATGAGCATTCCTCACAGCTCAGTGGAGAGTGACCAGGTGAAGGAATGAAGCTGAGCAAGTTCACAGAATGAAGGTTTTCTCAGTGTATCTCCAGCAAAAAGGGAATCTCAAGGAGTTCAAGTTTTTTGTGGCTTTGAAAGGAAAAACAAGCACCAGTCATTGAGCTTTTTCATTAGCTTCCTAATTTCTAACCAAACAGCAGTTAAAGTTGTCAAAATAACCATTTTTCATGTAGATAGGCAAAAAGCAAAGGCAATCATTATCCAATGGCCCTTCTGTGTCTCCTACTGAAGAAATAGTAGCTGCCTTGGTTTGAATATATCTAGATCCTGTGTTTAAATAATGGTTATTCTTCTAAGATTTAGAGGCTGCAGTAAGTTTTCTTTGGCACCGAGACCATGATTAATTCACTGTTTTGCCCCTACAAGTCAGCACAGTAACTAGCAGAAGGTATATTTAAATAGTAAAAGGACAAGGTGTGGCAGGCTCAGACAGATCCAGCTGTAAGCACGCTTCAAGGCCATCCTAAGGTTACAGTCTATTCCTTCGGTGTACATGCATGCACACGCACATTCGCATTCACATGCTTGCACACAAAGAGGAGGCCCAAATGCTCTTTAAGCAATATGCCTACTCTCAGCTGTAGGGAAACACTTGCAGGGTCTCAGGGTCTCCTTTGTTAAAAATCTCTTCTGCGGACCATTCGCAGAACACCAGTAAAAAGTTAGCTACAGCAGAAGGCCTTTCTCCAAGGACTGTGGCACTAAAACAGAGCAGCTGTGTGTGAAAAAGAGCTGATACATGAAGCTGCACTCACACAATGAGAGGGGGGAGCTTTTGTTTCCCAGAGAAAAGGCTTTCAGAAGCAATTCAGCAAGGTCCTTCCCTTCTCAAATTCCAATGGCAAATAAATATTAGTCCCCAGAGGGCTCCTAAAGACCTCAGAGTCTAAAACAAACAACCCATGGGGTAACATTCAATGCAGTCTATACAGAGACCAATTAAAGTGCTTGGGGTTAATGGAGGAGTAGTGAATGGTCAAGGAATTCCCTTTAGAAAGAATGCATCCCCAAATGATGCTATCAAGTCTTTTTTTCTGATACTTTACTTACAATTCAAATGTTTTCCCCTTTCCAGGTCTCGCCTTTGGAATCCCCCTATACCCTTCTCCTCCCCCTGCCTCTATGAGGGTATTGCCCCATCCACCCACCCACCCACTCTTGACTTCCCTCCCTAGCATTCCCCTATACTGGGGCCTCTAACACCCTCAGGCCCAAGGGCCTCTCCTCCCCTTGATGGCCAACAAGGCCCTTCTCTGCCACATATATGGCCAGCACCAGGGGTCCCTCCATGTGTACTCTTTGGTTGGTGGTCCAGTCTCCAGGAGCATCTGGAGGTCAGACCAGTTGGCACTGTTGCTCCCTCCATGGGTCTGCAAACTCCCTCAGCTCCTTCAGTCTCTTCTCCAACTCTTCCATCTGGGACCTCATGCTCAGCCCAATGGTTGCTGTGAAGTCAATCTTGGGTATTCCGGACTTTTGAGCTAATAACCACTTATCAGTGAGTACATACCATGTTCAATCTTTTGTGACTGAGTTACCAGGATGAAATTTTCAAGTTCTATCCAATGGCCTGCAAATGTCATGAAGTCATTGTTTTTAATAGCTGAGTAGTATTCCATTGTGTAAATGTACCACATTATCTGTATCCATTCTTCTGTTGAGGGACATCTGGGTTGTTTCCAGCTTCTGGCTATTATAAATATGGCTACTATGAACATAGTGGAACATGTGTCTTTATTACATGTTGGAGTATCTTCTGGGTATATGCCCAGGAGTAGAATAGCTGGGTCCTTAGGTAGTATTATCTTCAGTTTTCTGAGAGTCTGCCAATCTGATTTCCAGAGTGGTTGTACCAGCTTGCAATCCCACCAGCAGTGGAGGAGTGTTCCTCTTTCTCCACATCCTTGCCAGCATCTTCTGTCACTTGCGTTTTTGATCTTAGCCATTCTGACTGCTGTGAGGTGGAATTTCAGAGTTATTTTGATTTGCATTTCCCTGATGACTAAGGATGTTGAACATTTCTTTAGATGCTTCTCAGCCCTATGAGTTTCCTCAGTTGAGTATTCTCTGTTTAGCTCTGTTCCCCATTTTTGATGGGGTTATTTAGATCTCTGGAGTCTAACTTCTTGAGTTCTTTGTATATATTGGATATTAGCTCTCTATCAGATGTAGAATTGGTAAAGATCTTTTCCCAATCTGTTAGTTGCCGTTTTGTCTTATTTACAGTATCGTTTGCCTTACAGAAGCTGTGTAATTTCATGAAGTCCCATTTGTCAATTCTTGATCTTAGAGCATAAGCCATTGGTGTTCTGTTCAGGAACATTTCCCCTGTGCCCATGTGTTCAAGACTTTTCCCCACTTTCTCTTCTATTAGATTCAATGTGTCTGGTTTTATGTGGAGGTCCTTGATCCACTTGGACTTGAATGGATCAATTAGCATTCTTCTACATGTAGACTGCCAGTTGAACCAGCACCATTTGTTGAAAATGCTGTCTTTTTTCCACTGGATGGTTTTAGCTCCTTTGTCAAAGATCAAGTGACTGTAAGTGTATGGGTTCATTTCTGGGTCTTCAATTCTTTTCCATTGATCTACCTGCCTGTCACTGTACCAATACCATGCAGTTTTTATCACTACTGCTCTGTAGTACAGCTTGAGGTCAGGGATGCTGATTCCCCCAGAAGTCCTTTTATTGTTGAGAATAGTTTTTGCTATCCTGGGTTTTTTGTTATTCCATATGAATTTGAGAATTGCTCTTTCTAAGTCTATGAAGAATTGAGTTGAATTTTGATGGGAATTGCATTGAATCTGTAGATTGCTTTTGGAAGGATGACCATTTTAACTATACTAATCCTGCCAATCCATGAGCAGGGGAGATCTTTCCATCTTCTGAGGTCTTCTTCGATTTCTTTTTTCAGAGACGTGAAGTTCTTGTCATAAAGATCTTTCACTTGCTTGGTTAGAGTCACACCAAGATACTTTATATTGTTTGTGACAATTGTAAAGGCTGTCATTTCCCTAATTTCTTTCTCAGCCTATTTATCCTTTGAGTATAGGAAGGCTACTGATTTGCTTGAGTTAATTTTGTATCCGAACACTTTGCTGAAGTTGTTTATCAGCTGAAGCAGATCTCTGGTGGAGTTTTTTGGGTCACTTAAGTATACGATCATATTATCTGCAAATAGTGATATTTTGATTTCTTCCTTTCCAATTTGTATCCCTTTGACCTCCTTTTGTTGTCTAATTGCTCTAGCTAGAACTTCAAGTACTATGTTGAATAGACAGGGAGAGAGAAGGCAGCCTTGTCTAGTCCCTGATTTTAGTGGGATTGCTTCAAGTTTCTCTCCATTTAGTTTGCTGTTGGCCACTGGTTTGCTGTATATTGCTTTTACTATGTTTAGGTATGGGCCCTGAATTCCTGATCTTTCCAAGACTTTTATCATGGAAGGATGTTGAATTTTCTCAAATGCTTTTTCAGCATCTAATGAAATGACCATGTGGTTTTTTTTCTTTAAGTTTGTTTATGTAGTGGATTACATTGATGGATTTCTGGGTATTGAACTATCCCTGCATCCCTGGGATGAAGCCTACTTGATCATGGTGAATGATCATTTTGATGTGGTCTTGGATTCTGTTTGCAAGAATTGTATCGAATATTTTTGCATCAATATTCATAAGGGAAATTGGTCTGAAGTTTTCTTTTATTGTTGAGTCTTTGTGAGGTTTTGGTATCAGTGTAACTGTGGTCTCATAGAATGAATTGAGTAGGTTTCCTTCTGTTTCTATTTTGTGGAATAGATTGAAGAGTATTGGTATTAGATCTTCTTTGGAGGTCTGATAGAATTCTGCACTAAGCCCATCTGGTTCTGGGCTTTTTTTTTTTTTTTTTTGGTTTGGAGACTTTTAATGACTGCTTCTATATTTTAGGAGTTATGGGACTGTTTAGCTGGTTTATCTGATCCTGGCTTAACTTTGGTATTTGGTATCTGTCTAGAAACTTGTCCATTTCATCCAGATTTTCCAATTTTGTTGAGTATAGGCTTTTATAGTAGGATCTGATGATTTTTTGAAGTTCCTCAGAATCTGTTGTTTTATCTCCCTTTTCATTTTTCTAAGTTTGTTAATTTGGTACTGTCTCTATGCCCTCTGGTTAGTCTGGCTAAGAGTTTATCTATCTTGTTGATTTTCTCAAAGAACCAGCTCCTGGTTTTGTTGATTCTTTGTATAATTCTTTTAGTTTCTACTTGGTTGATTTCAGCCCTTAATTTGATTATTTCATGACTTCTACTCCTCTTGGGTATATTAGCTTCTTTTTGTTCTAGAGCTTTCAGGTGTGCTGTTAAGCTGCTAGTATATGCTCTCTCCAGTTTCTTTTTGGAGGCATTCAGATCTATGAGTTTTCCTCTTAACACTGCTTTCATTGTGTCCTATAAGTTTGGGTATGTTGTACTTTCATTTTCATTAAATTCTAGGAAGTCTTTAATTTGTTTCTTTATTTCTGCCTTGACCAAGTTATCATTGAGTAGAGCGTTGTTCAGCTTCCATGTGTATGTGGGCTTTCTGTTGTCGTTGTTGTTGCCATTGAAGACCAGCCTTAATCCGTAGTGATCTGATAGGAGGCATGGGATTATTTCAATCTACTTATATCTGTTGAGATTCGTGTTGTGACCGATTATGTGATCAGTTTTGGAGAAGGTACCATGAGGTGCTGAGAAGAAGGTATATTCTTTTGATTTACGATGAAATGTTCTATAGATATCTGTTAAATCCATTTGGTTGATAACATCTGTTAGTTTCACTGTCTCTCTGTTTAGTTTGTGTTTCTAAGATCTGTCCATTGATGATAGTGGGGTGTTGAAGTCTCCCACTATTATTGTGTGAGGTACAATGTGTGCTTTGAGCTTTAGTAAACTTTCTCTTATGAATGTAGGTGCCCTTGCATTCGGGGCATAAGTGTTCAGAATTGAGAGTTCTTGGTAGATTTTTTCTTTGATGAGTATGAAGTGTCCTTCCATATTTTTTTGATGAATTTTGGGTGAAAGTTGATTTTATCCGATATTAGAATGGCTACTCCAGCCTGTTTCTTGAGGCCATTTGCCTGGAAAATTGTGTTCCAGCCCTTTACTCTGAGGTAGTGTTTGTCTTTAACACAGAGTTGTGTTTCCTGGATGCAGCAAAATGCTGGGTCCTGTTTATGGATCCAGTCTGTCAGTCTATGTCTTTTTATTGGGGAATTGAGTCCATTGGTGTTAAGAGATATTAAGGAATAGTGATTTTTGCTTCTTGTTATTTTCAATGTTTTTTTATGTTTGTGTGGCTATCTTCTTTTGAGTTTGTTGAAAGATTACTTTCTTGCTTTTTCTAGGGTGTAGTTTTTCTCCTTGAGTTGGTGTTTTCCATCTATTATCCTTTGTAGGGCTGGGTTTGTGGAAACATGCTGTGCAAATTTGGTTTTGTCATAGAATATTTTGGTTTCACCATTTACGATAATTGAGAGTTTTGCTGGGTATAGCAGCCTGGGCTGTCATTTGTGTTCTCTTAGGGTCTGTATGAGATCTGCCTAGGATCTTCTAGCTTTGATAGTCTCTGGTGAGAAGTCTGGTGTAATTCTGATACGTCTGCCTTTATATGTTACTTGACCTTTTTCCCTTACTGCTTGTAATATTTTTTCCTTAGTTTTTGTATTTGATATTTTGACTATAATGTGACAGGAGGAATTTCTTTTCTGGTCCATTCTATTTGGAGTTCTGCAGACTTCTTGTATATTTATGTTCATCTCTTTCTTTAGGTTAGGGAAGTTTTCTTCTATAATTTTGTTGAAGATATTTACTGGTCCTTTAAGTTGGGAATCTTCACTCTCTTCTATACCTATTATCCTCAGGTTCTGTCTTGTCATTGTGTCCTGGATATCCTGGATGTTTTGGGTTAGGAGCTTTTTGCATTTTGCATTTTCTTTGACTGTTGTGTCAATGTTTTCTATGGTATCTTCCTCACCTGAGATTCTCTCTTCTATCTCTTGTATTCTGTTGGTGATGCTTGCATCTATGACTCCTGATCTCTTTTCTAGGTTTTCTAACTCCAAGGTTGTCTCCCTTTGTGATTTCTTTATTGTTTCTATTTCTATTTTTAGTTCCTGGATGGTTTTGTTCATTTCCTTCATCTGTTTGATTGTGTTTTCCTGTAATTCTGCCTGCTTGATTGTGTTTTCCTGTAATTCTTTAAGGGATTTTTGTGTTTCGTCTTTAAGGGCTTCTAGTTGTTTACCTGTGTTCTCTTGTATTTCTTTAAGGGAGTTATTTATTTCCTTCTTAAAATCTTCTATTATCATCATGAGATGTGATTTTAAATCTGAGTCTTGCTTTTCCGGTGTGTTGGGGTATCCAGGGCTTGCTGTGGTGGGAGAACTGGGTTCTGATGATGCAAAGTAGCCTTGATTTCTGTTCCTTATGTTCTTGTCCTTGCCTTTTGCCATCTGGTTATCTCTGGTGTTAGCTGGTCTTACTCTTTCTGACTGTGGCTTGTCCCTCCTGCAAGCCTCAGTGTCAATACTCCTTGAATTCCAGTTCTCTCTGAGAGGAATTTGGGTTTGGAGAGCTGTGGTATAGGGTCAGCTCTGGGATGCAGACAGAAACCAGAAGGATCTTGTCCCCAACTGTCCCTTGGTTACTGTGTCCTGATGGCTCTGCAAGGGTCCCTCTTGATCCAGTGAATTTGAACAGAAGTGATGGTCTCGCCTGTGCTTGAAAGTGTGTCGGCACTCCTGGGATACCAGCTTTCTCCTGGCACTATTTGAGTATGGAGCCCTGTGCCACAGGATCCACTCCCTGGCCACCAAAAGAAACCAGAAGACCCCTTCTAAGTCCCTGTGTCCTGGGGATTCCAGGTGGGTCCCTCTGAGCAGACAGGTTTGCCCACACTCATGGGGATGCTATCAAGTCTTAAACAATCAGAAAGCCTGAGACTTTCTTGGCCTAAGACTCAAGCCTCTCTAGAGAAAGCATGGTGAAGGAAAAAGGGAATAGATTCCTAATGTGGCTGGAGAACAAAGTGCTGGGTAACAAGGCCTGGCAAGGTCCACCTGGTACTTGGCACCACCTGTGCAAGCCACCTGATAGCCAGGTGTGCGGACTCCTGTCTGCAGTTCTAGCACCTGGGAGGCTGGGGCAGTAGGAATGCAGAACATAAAGACAGTCTTATCTGCACAGTGAGTTCCCAGCTAGCTGCCAGGAGAAAGTTGGGGGGGGGGGGGAGAAGAGGGAGGAAAAAGAGAAGAGAGAAGGAAGAGGAAAAAGGAGGAGGAGGAGGAGGAGGAGGATGAACAAGAGGAGGAGGGGGAGGAGGAGGAAGGGGAATAACACAGGTCAAGGAGGGAAGGAAAAAAGAAAAGGGGCAGGGGAGAGAATGCTATCTGACTTAAAGCAAACAGACAAAAAAAACCCTGTATCTTTTCAAATTATTCAGTACTATCTGTTGTATACTCAATATATAAACCTGTGATGTACAAAGGCAGTGAGCAATGTGAAGTAACTGAGAGTACTGGGATTGTGAGAGGTGCAGCTTCAGACATTGACTTGGAAAATGCCAGGCCTCACATCTTCACAAGATGGCATTACTTTGCACAAAACTTTCCACAAAACCTGATCCATGACCATGGAACTCAGGAAGCCCAAATTGGCACCAGTGCCAAGACTGACATGTTTATTATTGTTGTTATTTGACTGGAACCCCTGCTTGCCCATGCAAAGCTGTAAAACGCTGTCTGCCTTCTTTCCCCTGACCCCAAAGGCACAAAACAAAAAACCAAAAATCCAACCACCAACCAAAACCCTCTGAACAAAGGAAAGTCTCTAAGAACCCAGGTCAGAATTCCTGGCAACTGTGGCAACCTCCTCCCCTGATGCTTCCAGCCAGAGGAAGAGGAGCAGAAATGACTCAAAGACCAGTTGCCTCACCAAAGCCCACTCAGCATGGGTGACAGCACACAAAATCTGAAAGCCTAGAGCACACTGCATAGCCTTTAGGCACCTCAACAAGTTGGAGAATGTCCTTTCCTGGTGATCAGTTTGTCTGAGCCTCTTCTGGGCAGTCTGGTTTGTCTTTGCTTTTCTTGGCCTTGTGGCTGGTCGCTGCTTCTTCCTGGTGGCTGAGCTTGCCTAACAGTCTTCTTTCCAAATTGACTTGTGCTTGCATGACTCTCAGCAGTCTTTGCTATTTACTCTTGAGGAAAGAAGAGCCTAATGATTCCGGTCAGTTTCAAGGACTTCCTGAAGCTCTTTTGAGTTACTTACTTCTTGTCTTAATGAGCTTCCCTGCAGGATGATATGTTTCAATCTCAAAACTGCTACCCAACAATTTGACACAATCCAAAGTCACCTGGAAAGAGGCCTCACAGAAGAGGAATTTCACTTTAGTCTGGATTGCAGCATGTCTTTGGAGCATTTTCTTCATTGCTGATTGGTATAAAAGAGACCAACATACTCTGGATTATGTCAGTCCTAGGGAGATAGGCCTTGGTTTTATTTATTTATATAATATAACATAATATATATTATTTATTCATTATATAATATAAGCATAACTTATTTATTATATAGTATAAATACATTAATAATACATATGTTATATTTATTACATATAATAATTGTAGTATATAAGATAACATATAATTATTATAGATTTAATATAATATATATTAGCTAAACAAGCCAGAAAGTTCTTCCACTGTCTCTGATTCAATTCCTGACTCCAAAGTCCTCCGTCCAGCTCCTTCCCTGATTCCCTAGATGACAGACTATGACATGCAAATGTAATCCAAACAAAACATTTGACCCTGTCTAAGTTGCTCCCCCTTCCTCTCGATGTTGCCCATGGCAACAGAAGCCAACTAGGATGTGTATGTACCTTCTGGGCTTGCTATGCTATGTTTCCATTCATTTCTACTAGGCTTGCATTTCTAAAGATAAACATTAGGATATTTTTGTCCTCATTTCTTAAGAACTTTGAAGTCACTTTTGTCAGGGGAGTGAGTCTGAACTTGGAGCAGTATTTTAAATCTTTCGTACGTGCTCTTCTCGCAAAGCAAGCTGGATCACATCAGTAACATTACCCCATATTATATGACATGTCAAAAAAAAAGTTCCTGAGCACAGTCCTTTCAAAATTTGCAACTCTTTACTGGCCTGGCAATGGCATAACCCTGATTCATTTGTGGCTCTAACTGCCTTGCTATAGCTTACATTCTCTGGAGGCCCATTTATCAACCTGGTTTTTAATTTCTACACAGCTGACACACAGATCATGGACAGGCTAAGAGACACACTGAATAATTCATATCAAGTATACTTTATTTATTAGATACCTTTCAATACTCCACGGAAGAGTTGAGGTTATGTTCTTTGTAGAGTTAAGAAAGCCTCTCTTACTCTGCAATAAGCATTCTGACTTCCCAAGAAGGACTTTAGACAATGACTCCCAGGGTTTGGAAGTTCACAATCCTGAAAATTTAGAAAACTAATCATAAAAACCACATAAAATACCAATTTTATTCTGTCAGCACATTCAAAATTTCCCCAAAATAATTCTTATTTTAAATGATTTTTAATTCTCTAAAATAGAATATATATATAGATGTGTGTGTGTGTGCGTGTGTGTGTGTGTGTGTGTGTGTGTGTGTGTGTGTGTATCACCTGATTATATGACTATATGATTTTACCATAGGGCTATAGCTCTGGTAAATTTGGAATGATAGAATCTTACAACATTGTCTTTATTTTACTGAGTTTGTGGTATATGTAAATTTAAGGCATATTGAGACTCACTGGCTTAGACTGAAGTGAGATTTCTCTCACTGAGAAAAGAAAAAAGCACACATCTAGGGGGCCTTTGATGTGGTTAGGTATTCACATTACCCTGGGGATCTGGATGAAAAAGAGATTAGAAACACATACCAGCTGGCCTGGATACTGTGGAGTCATCACAGCGCTGCATCTTGGTTTTCTGCTGCTTTGCCTGTTGACATTTGCACTGGAACTTAAAACATCCCAGCACAGATCTTAGCCTGCATGTGCTAATTTGACCTAGAAACAATCTTATGCAAATATGTGCACAAGATATTAATACTGCAAACCTAAGACTCTTAGATCTATTTCCATGGTTAAAACAGGATTCATCTTCAATAAATAAACGTCTCAGCTCATTAACAGTTGTCCCACTTCAATTGCTCTGCCACAAAATATACAGAAGAGAACATTGTGTTCTTCATGAGATAGCTGTGGACCGGCATGCATGGAGATTGAGTTATCAGGTCAACTTGATTTACTTCTGAGTTTCTGCGCCCATAGGAACAGAAGGATACATTTGGAAGCTGTTCTAAGTATTAAAATTATAATCACTGCAAACTAGGTCTAGAAAGGGCAATGGCCAGGGCTGGCCAGTTTCTATCGTGCAGACACCAGGGAAACTTTTCAAGATAGTGAATCATTAAAGAGAGTTTTGATAACAATTACAGAGATTGCTTTCAGTCCTCCTTGACCAAATATATAAATCAGCTCCCTAAGAAACTTGATATTATTTGATGTTAGCTACTTCTGTTTATGAACTGTTTGTTTTCTCAATTGCCAGTAATTTCATGCTTTCTTATAATTTATATTATTTTCCTCCCCACCCCCAAATTTATGACCTTTATTCTAGACCACTGGTTTTCTTCATATTTGATATAGAAAACCATTTACTGGTTCAATTCTGTCAGCCACACTTTACAAATTCTCTTGTTCCTACTCTCCAGATAAGTCCTACTTCCAGTCACAGGAACCCGTCCCTAGCCTGGGCCACACAGCCTGGGATACCTACTACGCTGGTGGTGTGACCACTGGGATACAGTCAGTGCTGGGTTTTAGTTGAGATTGCAAAATGATTCAATGACTAGAACTTTCTACCAGATCCATTTTTCCTTATAGCACCCACTTTTCTCCTAAATTGCTCTCTCTGTCTAGTAAAAGAGAGTACGTTGAATCAATATTCTTGACTGAACGTATGGTCTGCTCCATAGTCTCTAAAAATACCAAATTTCTGGGGGAGGGGAGATTAACTGGTTAAGATTGAGAGGACGGTAGGAAAGGGAGAGAGGAAATAGGAGATAGTACTAGCCTGAAATTGTGAATGGTAATTGGAGTTCGTTTGGTCTTGAAAAACTGGACACCTTCCCCTACAAAGAAACAAACCACTTCCATCTTTCATAAAATTGCCCCCAAGATTTTGATAATGTGGGAGAAAAATTGCAATCTTTCTCTTCTCAACAAGATAGTCCAATAAAACATTTTCTGAAATATTGTTGTGTCCAGCTATCTCCTGTAGTTTAGACAAAGCAAAGCCTTGTGTCTCGTGAAAGAACAACATCTAGGGAAAGGTGTAATGAGTTTCAGTATTTCTGTGATGGTGAAAAACCCAGCCTGCTCTAATAACCAGCCTGCCGCCCTCACAAGATTATTTTCTAGTTCCTTCCAAACCCTTGCCTTACATACCCAAATAGCTGTGCTTTTATTAAGCTAAACCCTTTTCTTTAGGAGATAAAAGGAAGACAATGAACATATTATAAAGACCTGGGGGGTGGAGAAGCTAAGCAGCATGGGGTGTAGTAATCCAGTAATATCCCTGAACCATACTCCTTTTATAAATGAGGGGACAGCTCTTACAATATATTCTTGGGCAAAAGAAGGGGGAAAACACTCTTCATATGATTGAAAATGTCATGTACAAATAAAAATTAATGATGATTTAAGTAAGTGCCGTGTACTATGGGCAGAAGGGAAGAGAAATATGAAAATAGTTCAGAACATTGTTCAGAACATTCTCTCTCATGAATTATTAACCTAAAAACATGTGAGAAGGTATTTCACTGATGGCTTGACTCTAAGGAGCAAATTTCTCTTTACTTTGTTTCTAAGAATACCTTTGCAGTTGATTCATGAAATATGTTCGCAAAATCTTCATGAACTATTCCCAAGTGCATCTAGCATGACTGCAGGTAATGAAGTACAGACACAGGAATCAATTCTCTCTCTCTCTCTCTTTCTCTCTCTCTCTCTCTCTCTCTCTCTCTCTCTCTCTCTCTCTCTCCCTCTCTCTCTCTCTCTCCAGGGTTTCACTGTCTTAGCTGTTCTGGAACTCATTCTGTAGACCAGGCTGGCTTCAAATTCATAGAGATCTACCTTTCTCTGCCTCCCAAGTGCTGGAATTCAAGGCATGTGTCGCCACTGCCTGGCATATTTCTCTATACATACAGTGAACTATTGAAAATTAAGCTTTAGGACCAGCCAAAATAGTGCTCAAGTATGATATGCTTAGGTATATATGTCCTTTAAAAACTGCCACTGTATAAATTAAAAATCACAAGATATTAATAAGAAGTAAAAAGTCATGTAAATGAATGGGAAAGTATATCATTTTTATGGATTGGAAAAGCTTAACAGAGAAGATATGTTACAAAATTCCAAAGGTAGGCAAAATGTTTTATACATTTAAGGCATTTCTTTCTTTCTTTCTTTCTTTCTTTCTTTCTTTCTTTCTTCCTTCCTTCCTTCCTTCCTTCCTTCCTTCCTTTCTTTCTTTCTTTCTTTCTTTCTTTCTTTCTTTCTTTCTTTCTTTCTTTCTATTTTATTTACATTTCAAATGTTTACATCTTTCCAGGTCTCCCCTTTGGAATCCTCCTATCGCCTCCCCCATCCCTTGCCTCTATGAGGGTATTCCACTACCCTCCCATCCACCCATTCTTGTCTTCCCTCCTTGGCATTCCCCTATACTGGGGCATCTAACACCCTCAGGCCCAAGGGTCTCTCCTCCCCCTGATGGCTAACAAGGCCCTTCTCTGCCACATATGGGGCCAGCACCATGGGTCCCTCCATGTGTATTCTTTGGTTGGTGATCCAGTCTCCAGGAGCATCTGGGAGTCAGGCCAGTTGACTTTGTTGCTCCCTCCATGGGTCTGCAAACTCCCTCAGCTCCTTCAGTCCCTTCTCCAACTCCTCCATCTGGGACCTCATGCTCAGCCCAATGGTTGCTGTGAAATGAAACTTGGGTATTTCGAACTTTTGGGCTAATAACCACTTATCAGTGAGTACATACCATGTTCATTCTTTTGTGACTGAGTTACCTCACTCAGGATGAAATTTTCAAGTTCTATCCAATGGCCTGCAAATGTCATGAAGTCATTGTTTTTAATAGCTGAGTAGTACTCCATTGTGTAAATGTACCACATTTTCTGTATCCATTCCTCTGTTGAGGGACATCTGAGTTATTTCCAGCTCTGGCTATTATAAATTTGGCTGCTATGAACATAGTGGAGCATGTGTCTTTATTACATGTTGGAGCATCTTCTGGGTATATACCCAGGAGTGGAATAGCTGGGTCCTCAGGTAGTATTATGTTCAGTTTTCTGAGGGTCCGCCAAACTGATTTTCAAAGTGGTTGTACCAGCTTGCAATCCCATCAACATTGGAGGAGTGTTCCTCTTTCTCTACATCCTTGCCAGCATCTGCTGTCACCTGAGTTTTTGATCTTAGCCATTCTGATTGGTGAGAGGTGAAATCTCAGGGTTGTTTTGATTTGCATTTCCCTGATGACTAAGGATGTTGAACATTTCTTTAGGTGCTTCTCAGCACTGCGAGTTTCCTCAGTTGAGAATTCTCTGTTTAGCTCTGTTCCCCATTTTTTGATAGGGTTCTTTGGATCTCTGGAAGAATTTTATAAGCATATACAAACTGATTCAAAAAACAGCATGGAAGAACTAAATATAATGAACTAAATAATGAAAATAATTGTAAAAGAACAAGCTATAAAAAATCACGCTATCAAATAACATGATAAAACCCTACGATTTGAAGAAAGGGTGGTACTGGTAGAAGGGTTGATACAAAGATCAGTGCACAGAAAAATGGCTTGTTTATGAATAGATCCAAACAAATAATGAACATTGGATTTTAGCAGAAATTTTAAAAAACAATTCAAAGATGACAGATAGTTTAGATATATTATAATAATTAATATTACATTTACAAAAAAATGAAACTAGGCCTAATCCTCTATGTTAAACACAGAATAGCTTCAAATGGACAGAAATGTATTTGCAAAATTTATTATAAGCCTCAGGGTAAAAAGCAGGAAAATGTTTTAAGATATTGTCAAAGAGTTCTTAGAAATAACATTGAAACCAGTTTGCGTGAGTGAAAGTTGATAAGTTAGACCTCATCAAATATGAAGTTGCTGTCCTGTGGAAAATAGTATCAAGACAACAAACACAAATTACATTTGGACAGCAAATATTTGCAAACATAAACCTGACAAAGGTCCCTCTGAAAATTCAACAAATACCACCTGCTCTCCCTTCTATATAGACTCTAAGGAAGGAATATAGGATAGCAGTTTCACAAGGTCGAGCTGTGGACCTGACAGGGAAAGGAGAGACATTAGTCAAACGTACAAAGTTTCATCCACATGGGAGGGGAGGGGAATTAGTGATCCACTTTGCACAAATGACCGCAGTTAATAGCAATGATTGAAAAATTAGTGCCTCAAAATTGTAGGGTTCAAAGATTCTCAGCTCATAACAAGGATAAGTAGAGTGGGTACTAGATTAACCAGCATGACTTAGTCATTCTACCGTGTAGTATTACACTGTATCCCATGAATCCACTAGCAACCCTTGTCAAAGTATATAATGAAACAAACAAATAATGAAAAACTTAAATGCTCAGTGGAGCAAAAGACATTTAAAGATGGTAATCAATCACTTGACTGGATCAACAACATTTAAATCCCCAAAAGTTGCCACTATACATTTATTAAAATGGCTAAAATAAAAGATCCAATACCAAGTGCTGACAAGGATGTAGGACAACTGGAAATTTGAGATCTTGCTTATACATATTTAAATACTCACTCTGCATAAAAAAAGATAGTTAAATACATAATCATTACATAACACAAACATCTCACTTCTGGATATAGACCTTAGAGTAAAGAAAATGGTATTTACACAAAAGCTTATACATGGCTATCAGTAGCATACTTACTTGTAATAGCCACAAATTATCATGTATAATTTGGAAGCAATCTGAATGCTTTCCACAGAACTTTCCTTAATGGAATGCTATCGAAAATGAAAAAGGGTGAGCTACCAATGCAGAAAACAAAACTGGTGGATCCTAACTAAGCACATTATGCTACCTATAAAAAACCAGTCTCAAAGTTACGCATCTCGTTAGATGCTGTTTCTTTAATATACTCAGAAAAGGCAAAATCGTATTAGTGGAGATTAGTGATTGTGAGTGGTCCTGAATTAGAGAAAATATATTATTTAAAACTATAATGGGGGACCAGAGAGGTAGATGGCTCAGCAGGAAAAGGAGCTGGCTGTTAAGCCTGAGAACATCTGTGGGATCCTAGGGACCCACATAGTGGAAGCAACTCTACAGGTTGTCTTCGGACTCACACATATATGCCTCATCACATGTACCATGACTCATACCATGACATGTGAGTGTCTATACACACATACATATGCACACACACACACACACACACATATACATACATGCACACACGGGCACACACATACATATGCACACACATACACACACATGCTCATGCACACACACACATGCACACATACACATATATACACAGATGCACACATGCACACACATATACATGCACACACATACACACATAAGCACATACTCATACACACACACACACACACACACACACACACACAGCCACATCACTAGCTTGTTTCATTTTTATGTATGGATTCTTGGACCAGTAGCTATATTATCAACATGGAAGACAAGAAAAAAATACTATCCTGCTATTATCAACAAAACTAGAAGAAAAAATAAACCATTTCATGGGCCATGATACTATTGTAGCTCAAAATAAAAATGTAGAGGATTATCATGACTGTAAAATGATGTATGCTAATAGAAAAAAAGACAAAGCCTCTGGGACATCCTAGAGATTCACCCCACCCTACCCTCACCCCCAACACTTGAAGATTTCCGTTCATTCTCCTGGCCCTCTGGCCTTCTCTCTCCTGTCTCTCCCCACATCTGCTCCTGATCCCCTATTCCCCTCCCCCTCTCTTCTTCCACCCAGTTCCCTCCCTCCCTCTGCCTCCCATGACTATTTTATTCTTCCTTCAACAAGAGTCAAGCATCCTCACTTGGGCCTTTCTTGTTTAACTTCTTTGGGCCTGCAGAAGAGGGACTCTATGGGGGGGGGGGGGGACAAGAGGGGATTAGCATTTGTGATGTAATTTAATTAATTAATTTTTTAAAAAGACAAACAGTTCCTTCACTTTGAGTCTTCTTGAACTTCATATATATGCCATCTGTAATGGGTAACCTTGTCAAGGGATCATTTAAAAACAAATTTCAGAAGAATGTTCCAGGTTTAGTACATATGTGGTTCTACTTTTTACCACTTCCTTGGAGATTGTAAATAATAAAAATTACAAGTTTATTTTAATCAATTTGGGTTTTGTGTTTTATTATGGACATTTATAAAGGATCTGCAGATTTAGATCTAATTGAGTCATTTCTCTCATGTTTTTATTGCTAAGTATATTGTATTAAACTCAGAGTTATAAATCAAAATAATCAGAATATTCATTCAGCTAAAAGTCAGCCTTACTGGAGATAAGTAACCTTTTGAAAATGATAAATGTTCAATAGTGCTAATCCATAAGGAATATACAATGAAGTCATCATTAATTTGTCAGCCCATAATTGGGAAATGTGTTTAATTAGTTATTTATGGACCATAAAGAAGGAAAGGCTGCTGGTTATAATCCCAGTCTTCATGTCTCACACTTCGTTTCACTTTTTAAAAGACATTTTTAATACATCTCCCAGAAGAATTGTACAAGATCAATCAAGGCGACATCCTCTCATGGCGTGAGAGGAACTAATGAGCTCTCACCTCTCACTGAGGAGTTATTGACAGCTGAGGGCTTTTGAGGGATGATGAGTCAGTGTTCTTTAAGGGTCTGGCCCCTGATAGGTCAACCATGCTCTAGCGCAATGGTTCTCAACCTATGGGTCACAGGGGATGCCTCAAACCATCTGCATATCAGATATTTACATTTCAATTCACAACAGTAGCAAAATAACAGTTACAAAGTAGCATCAAAAATAATTTTATGGTTGGAGGTTACCACACCATGAAGAGGTGCACTAAAAGGTCATAGCATTAGGAAGGTTGAGAATCACTGACCTAGTGAATGGACCCACCCTAAAGTACATGGGTAGCACAGAATGGACAAGGTGGGTTTTAAAAAAAAAAAAAAGAAAGAAAGAAAAAAGGTTGTAGGTTCTCCTTTAAGATTCATGACTTAAAGGATTCATGACTGAGTGATGGTTTTCTGTAATGATCTCCATCTGTTGCAAAGAGCAAATTCCCTTGGTGCAGGAAAAAGAGTACACTTACCTGTGGGTATGTGGGCAAATCTGTAGAGTTCAGTTCCAACTCAGGGAGCTCCGGACATCTATGCCTAAAGTGAATGGTGGCTTCAGCAGAGGAGACTTAACCTTCTACCTCTGGGGACAACAGCAAGAAACTGTAATGTTTTGGTAGTCTTGGACAATCCTGAACAACGACACAAAGAATGACTTCTCACACCCTGGTGTTGGGTTTTTGTTAAACCCCAAAACCTAAGGTTCAGGAAAGATTGCAGGAAAGGAGAGTAGGCACAAAACCAATAAAATCCCGAAGATCAGGGAGTTTGCTGTGAGACTGTGTATACTAGTAATGTCAGAAGCCACACCCATGGTCTCAAAGTTTCAGCAACATGACTACCAAAGCATGAGCTGAACAAGAACAACAGTAATAGACATACCAAGGTGAATGGGCAGTGGAGCACAGAACCTCAGCCATAGACAAAGAACCACAGGCAATTAAAGAATGCTGAGAGTGGGAGAAACAATCTTCCCAATACCACGTCGCCAGCCCTGAAAGTATACATACAAATAACATTATACAGACTAAGCAGGGATATTGGGACACCCTTCCTCTCCTGCATTCTTCGTCTCCTCACTACTGTGAGGTAAACTCCTATACCATGCACTTACGACACAATATTCTGCCTTGACACAGGCCCAAATAATAATGGGCACACATATCTGAAACTATGAGCCAAAAGAAATACTTCATCCTTATAGACTGTTAGTCTCCAGTACTCTGTCACAGAGATGGATACCTGAAAAACAGATCCCACAGAGGGAAGTGTTGATGCAGACTGGCCCTGTTCCTCTTACCCGGGATGAGCAAAGTTCATTCATGGTCCCTAGGCCCTCTCAGAGATACATCATCTCCACCTGCACCATGTTCCTCTGACTAATTACAGCATTTCTGCTAAAAACACATCGCTAAATTTAAAATGCTTCTAACCACATGTTTGTGACAGACTAAAACATTCTGGCCCAGAAAATTGTGCTTTCTGTTGTGACATCCGCATTGGTCTTGGCTGTACCCAATTGAGACATCAGAAACTTGGTCCATTTGTGCTCTGCGTTTATCCATTATAGCCATTCAGTTTTCCCACATACTCTCCCAATTATCTACTAATTCAATCCATTTACCCTGTCATTGCTACCATAAATATGTTACCTGTAGCATTTACCTGCACTTGGGTGGAACTTTAAAGGGTCCCTCACCGGCTTTGTGATTTATTTAGTTTCTCTCTTCCTGTTCAATTTTGTACTTACCACTCATTACAAAAATGGATGCTGTAGCTGCAGACAAATGCATTGGCAAGAACCTAACTGCACAATTGGCCATTTAGCCCTGAAAAAAAAAAAAACATAATAATGGCTGTAAAATGGATCTGGGCCACAGGGCAGAAGCCATCCTTTAACTTCACTCAACAGAGCACCCGCTGCAGAGTTGATGTAGTGTCAAGTTGTGTCCTGATGGGCTACCCTAGGTCTGGGTGCCACTTACTGCCCTATTATTCTTAATAACAGCCACACTTTCGAATGGAACAATGTTTTTCCTGCCACAGATCAAAATGACTTAGAAAAGTGTCTCATCATCCTATTTGAGAGACCAATAAAGTAATCATTCAATTTTTCTGTGTTGTTGGAACCTTGAGAGATAATATTAATTACGGTCACCAGCCACTGAGCAGCAATGGAATTAATGTTTTTGAGTTACGAGGAGGTACATCTGTCTTGTTTTGTATGAAAATTATCCTACTCTGACATTTGGAAAGTGGGCATGTCTGATTGCTCCAACCTACACATACTTAGACATACTTCTTACACACACACACACACACACACACACACACACACACACATGCACACTTCTCTCACACATCTCAGGATGCTCCTAACTTTCTTCTTTTATAGTGACCATTTGGCAAAATGATTCTGAAGGTTGACATTTAATCTATTTATCTTTTATGACACCCATAATACCCTGTATTTAAATATATATATAATTTATGCTAAGAAAAATATCCCAACCCATGGAACAGCTCCAGTATGGGCCAGTATAAACAGGATGATTTTACATTATGAAAAATAATCCATTTGTTAATAATTTAAAATCTAATAAGAGAATTATCAAATTAACAAGAATTGTATCAAAAGGCAAACTCTTGGGAAATGTGACCATTCATTTGGCAGCTTCATATGAACAAGATCTTTCTTGATGTGGCCAGATGGGGGTCTAATAAATGAATTGATTATTTCTCCACATGGGTTAGACAAGAGGTAAGCCATAATCAGCTGTTGTGTTGACAAAACACTCATTAGCATTCACCTGCTGAGATCACTGAAAACCAGATGGAAGCCAGAAATGCTAGCTAAGTACTAGTGTGCATGTCTCTCCTAGTTAAGTACTAGTTTTGGATGTTTGTTAGTCAGAAAATCTAATTTTTATCCAAGGAGGCAATGTGCACAGCTAAAATATTATATTTTCTAGTCTTTCTGTAACTCATAGTAACTAGTAGATGAAAGAGGAAGTAAGTGGATAGGGTTTGAGAGGAAGATGATTTCCCCAGGAGGATGGATGCTCATTTGTTGCCGTGTCCACTGCACCCCACACATAATGCACACCAGCACTCTGAAGTCACCTGGAGCCATTTTGAAAATGAATTAGAGGGGTCAAGGATGAAAATGCAGAAGTACGAGGTTGTGCCCACAATAACTATGGCACCAACTTCTCAGCCTTGAGCTTGCCATCCCTAGATCTTTCACAGGGAAGAAAAAAGAAAAGTATGGTGTGTGTGTGTGTGTGTGTGTTTGTGTGTGTGTGTGTGTGTGTGTGTCCATACCACACATAAACATGCATGCTATTATGGATGGAGGCCAGGAGTTTGAACTTAATAATTTGCTATTTCAGGTAGACTGGCTTCCCAGCAAAGTCCTGTTCCCAGTGCCCTTAACATGGGAATTATTGATGTATGCCATCTCTTCTGGATTATACCAGAGTAGTGCTGAGGATCTGAATTTAGCTCCTCGGGCTTGTGCAGCTCAGCACCTGCTAAACTATCTCCTCAGTCCCAGAAAACTGTATCTTTTTCACATCAAATGGAAACCTCCTGAAGACCTTGACAACTAAGAAGAAAAAGGAGACTAACACAATCAACAAAATGTGAATGTTTTTACAGAATTAAATGTTGCTTGTAAGTTGTATATACTGCAGGATGAAAGAAGAGAAAGACAGCCCTGAAAAGATTCACAC
Source organism: Uromys caudimaculatus (assembly GCA_028551405.1). NCBI lineage: Eukaryota > Metazoa > Chordata > Mammalia > Rodentia > Muridae > Uromys > Uromys caudimaculatus. Next base: position 47,103,528 of record CM052716.1, on the reverse strand, counting down.
TCCGGGATGCTGAGATTCTGGGACTTTCCATTCCAGCTTCGCACTACCTCAACTACATCGAAGCTGCTTCTTTTAAAGACTTGCTTCCAGAACAGCTAGCTTGCCTATCCAGACTTTCAGAATGTCATGGTCAAGATGTCAGCTAAGCAATGAACTTTCTCAGCACATAGTGACTAGAAAGCAAATGATGCCAACTTGCTCTCCTTTGACAAAGCCAATTTTCCTATTTCCCTTTGGGTCCCCAGAAAGGAATTCTTTGCCCCAATTCATCTGGAAGCAGACAAAAAAGATCATCGTCCCAGTTTCTTATGTTGCAGTGGATGGTTCTAGATATTTTATGAATTATAGATATATTGTCATTTAAGAGATACTTTACAAATGTAGCTTTGGACAGAGAGGGAACTAGAGAACTTAAACTCAGAGATTTCTATCTTTCCTTTCCTCTTCTCTATCCTTCCTTCTTAGGTAAAAGGGAAGGGGTGGAAAAGAAAGGGGGATATAGTAATATCATAGAAATTATAGAAATAGACAAATAGGGATAGGTTAGCAAATTTACTCTTAAACAAAACATTACATAGCTATATCTTACATTGGTGGAAATCTTTATAATTAATACAAAGTTGAAGTTATAATCTCTTACATTGGTACAGAATTTATTTGATACAAATTTAAAGTTTTCATTGGTATGAATTGTTTATTGACATAAAATTGGGAATAAGATTGTTACTCTCATATAGGCATTGTGCCTATATAACACATTTGAGAATACAAGGTTTAGACCCAGTCCTTCTATAACTGCTATTATAACTGTTTTTAGATGATTAAGCAATACAAGTTAAGGGCCAGATAGCAAATGCATGGTCCTGAGTTAATTAAAAGGGTGTTTCTGAGATATTTCAATTAGAAATGGCAAAGAGGAGTCAAGGGTTAACAGTTCAGAGATGCTTTTGAGATAAATAGTCTTCAAAGGCATCATAAGTCCACAGAATATGATGTTTATGGACATTTCTTTATTAAAGATCATTTGACTAGAGACCTGTCTGTTCTTGACAACACCCCTTTCTCGGATTCAAAGAAGAAATTGAGCATCAGTGGAGTTGCTCCAGTTGTGGCAAGACAGCCACTAGGCAAGAATTGCCTTATTTCATCTACAGACAAAATACTGTCCAGAAAAAGGACACACTATGCAGAATAGTCGACTGTTAATCTCTGCCAAGACAGGGTAATCAGCCATTCAAAATTCTGTGTTACAGAGGTCTGTCAGATGATCCTGGGCCAGAAGACTGAAGACCAATGCTCCAACATTTTGAAGTAAAAGGGACTGTCCAGGTGATTAGCAGTTCTCTATAAATTGGCTAAGTTTTGGAAGCTATATTTTGTGCTTCTCATATTTTAGGTAATATTAGTCATTCTTGGATTTCTGATGGGGTTAAAGACTGGTAGTCTCATAGCCAACCCAAGCTGTTTAGCATTGAGAAAGATGATAAAGATTTGAGAGGATGGTTTTCAGATGGCATACAATCTAAAGCCAGGACATGAGTCAGGTATAGAATTATAAGTCTTTTAAGTTAGGATAGATGACAGAGGTTTTATTAAATTGACAAAAATGATGGATTGGGTGTTAGGTCTATCTTGTACCTTATAAATTACAAAATAGTAATAGTTTTGCTCAATTTATATCTGAGATAAAAGAGTCTTTTAATTGAACAGAATGGGGGAAGTGTTGGGGATAGCTCTGGTCTTGTATTTTGATGCTAATTCCCCTTTCCCAGGAGGGGCTAGAGACAAGGAGTGAATCACATATACAGGTGATTTCTTGTGAACCTTTTCCCCACCTTAACTTGTAGATAAGTTATAAAGGCTAGAGCCGGTGATTGGGCAGTAGAAGGGAAGGTGGAGCTGAAGAGTTTTGGAGAGAAGGAGGAGAAGGGGAGGGACAACGACAGAGGAGGAAGAAAGATGGAGCAGAAGCATGTGGCCTGGAAAAACCACAAGTTATAAGGGATCTCATAGATGGGAAATATAGAAGTGTAGTGGTAGATCTGCCCAATCTAGGTGAGTAGCTTGTATTCCTATTAATTGAGTTGTGTTTTCTTTGCCCAGGCTTATTTGGGTTGGAGATTTACCACAACATAAGTTTTCTGTTCAACGAATTTTGGCAGCACTGACTTTGGCCAATTGGTCATTGTATGTTAAGTATCGTACATGTCTCAGACTATGACTTACATTCTGTAGCAAAAACAGGTCATTGCTGCCCTCTGTCTTAAAACTTATTTTAAGAAATGAGACTAACAGTGAGCAAACTAAGTATCAGAACTTCTTTTGGAAATCCACATGTACTCAAATAGCTTTCTACAGTTCTGTCATGGCACTGGTTTCCACATGACTTTTTTATTATTATTGATAAGATTAAGAGGTCTTTGAAAGAGAAGCTGCTTAATTTACAATCTTTGTAATCTATAGGAACCCTTCAGCTATAGCATAATCATACTCAAGTTTTCCTGACATGCTGCTGACCTCTTATAGCAAGAGATCACCTTGAGCTTCTGTGTGCTGCCTATTCTCCACCTCATAGAGTGAATGTTCCAGACAAATCCATCCTATATAGGGGATGCTTCAGCCTAACCACATGGCTTTTACAACAGGGAATCAGGGTCAAGCCTGAGAATCAGGGATCAATATGACAAGCAAAATACAGCAGCAAAGCCTAAATGAATATTTTCTTCTTAATAATTGTTTTGTAATCCATTTTTTAGAGGTGCATGGTTTAAATACAATTAGTTTCATTTCAAGTGTACAGTTGAGTTTGATGAATGTGTATATCTATGGTAATACCAGTCCAAGTATAATACAAAACACTTCAACCAGCCCACATCAGCCTCCCACACTACTGACAGTACCAGTCTTGTGTTGCAGGAAATATTTGAAAAGCTAGCTGGCACGTTCTCACACTAGTGCCAGCAACTGGCGGGCCACAGGGGAGGGTTCCTGCCGGGTGATCTCCTCGGTTGTCTGTATACCCACCAACTCTCTGGCGCGCCTCCTCCCCCCAGTTCTTCTCTCTTCCACCAAATGTCCCATGCACCCACGGTCAGCCATCTCAACTCCCAATTACCTGGTAGAACTAAGACTCTTAAGCTTATAGTTAAACAACCAGATTTATGTATCAATAAAATCACAATTTACAAGATTCCAATACAATAATTTCAGAGCCAATTGATAATGGTAAAAGCATTAACCCAATTATTCTAACTTTATGATGTCATAACTGTGGCTGGTTCAAGCCACGCTGGATCATGTCAGCCTCCATTCTCCTTCCTCTCTCTCTCTCTCCTATGCTCCCTATCTCTGCCCCTCTTAGCACTGCCTCCCTTTTACCTGTCCAATCACAGGCCTCCTCAGCAGTAATGTAATTGGACAGGGAAAATCCTGTGACAGTCTTGGGTAAACACTGGTGTGTTTTCTATTGTTGTTGGTCAGTGTTGCTTATTTTGAAATTTTCATATAAGTGGAAGCATAGAGTATTTTGTCCTTCTGATTTGTCTTTTTAATCTTTTATTAAGATGTTTTTAAGATTCATCTTGGGACTTGGGTACATTCAAATTCATTCCTTTTGATTCTAACCTAAATAGCATTTACTATAAATAACTGGGACTATTAAAAACTGAAGGAAGTAACTCTACCACATCTGGAAGAAGTCTAGTAGTAGGATTAGTCCTTTCATTTTAATCCAACAAAGCTAACATTCTTGCCCTCTGAAGCTCATTTGTTTTTACTGCTGAGTGGTATCGTGCAAACGGATCAGACAGGGTATTGATGTCAGCTCTGGCATCATCCTACCCAGAAAGAAGAACCAGTTAAATACTCACCAACAGATAAACAAAAGTGTGCATTTTCAAAAGAACGTTATTTGGGGCCTTCAAAGGCAAGAGATCCTACAGTATGTGGCCAAATAGCTGAAACTTGAGCACACTGCGCTAAAACAAGTGAAACTGGACAATTGTAGGGCAAAAATTGCCAGACTTCATTAATATCTTTAGAGGTCTTTAAACAGTCAAAATCATAGAATCTAAGGGGGAAATGGTGGTTTTTCTAGGATGAAGCAGCAGAAAAGTGAGGGATTGTTAACTGTGTTGGTAAATATTGACTGTCAACTTGAACTAAAAGCCCACATGAGCCAGGCCTCAGCATACCTGTGAGGGATTTTCTCACTTAGGTTAATTAAAATGGAAGTACCATCTCCCAGTAATGGTCCAGATACAAGGGAACCGCTGAGGAAATGCCTCCTGACTTTTGTCTTCTTGCAGTCACATCTGCTGATGAGCCCATCTACTCTGGGTTTGCTACTGTTGCTGTTGATGTGGATGAGGGTGAAGTTGAGGATGCCATCCTTCGGTGACATCAGAATCCAGTCTTCTAGCATGGACTGAAGTCCAGTGGCTCCCTAGGAATCCTCAAGGCCATTGGCAGCAGATAGAGACTGCTGAAACATCCAGCCCCAAAGACTGAGCAGCTTCCAGGGTCTCAGCCTTCCCAATTTAAAGACAGCCATTGTTGGACTACCCACGCTGCGATATGGAAGTCAATCTAATACTAATCTCCATATAATATGTATTCATTCTCTCATTTCTGTTTCTATAGAGAATGCTGACTACTACATTAATGAATGAACAGAGTTCTAGTTAAATAAGATGAATACATTCTAGACACATGCTGTACAACACTGTATTTATTGTTAACAGCAATGTATGGCACATGGAGTTAAATGTTCTTACAACAAAAAAATAAGGCATAATTGTTTCATAATTTAATTCTTCCCTCATGGATTAATTGATGTGCTTACAGTTTTTGATGAGTGTTCCATTTACAGCAGAAAGGAATAAGGATTCCTATGACCCCATATCCTTCGAAATGTTTGCCGTCTGTTTCTGACATCAAAATGCTGAAGGTGTATTATTAGTAACTCACTGTAGTTTTAACCTATATTTTTGTAGTCATTTACTAATGGTTATTGCTTTTCCGTGTCCAGTTGGCCATTTGTAAGTATATTTCATGAAGTGCATGTTCGAAATGTTGTTCCTTTGTAATTCATCTGCCTCTTTCTTATTAAGCTCTAAGGGATTTCTCCGTATTCTAGACATAAGGCTTCATTCTGAAACAGCATTTACTCTGTCTTCTCAGTTGTGATGATCACTCCTTCAGAGTCCATTATATTAACCCTATTTCCTAAATTTTTAAATACATTTACTTACTTTTTTCAGCTGTAGACTTTTACATTTTTTATATCTTCCATCCTTATGTTATCTTTCCCTGTTATACTAAATTATTACACATTTAATAAAGCCTTTGAAACACTCTTTTAACACCTTAGTTGCTTTCATCGTCTCTGTCACTTCTGGGTCTGATTTTCCTGCCTGAGTCTGCTTCTTTAATCTCTAATTGTGGGTTGGTGCTACATTCTAGATCCTATGTTTCTGAGGATCTGAAACTTTAAAGCAGTGTGTCTCAACCTGCACCTTCTTTCTTTGGGACTCAAACAACCCTTTCACAGGGATTGCCTTAAACATAGATATTTATATTACGACTCATAAGAGTAGCAAAATAACAGTTCTAAAGGAGCAACAAAAATAAATTCATTGTTGGGGTCACCACAACATAAGGAATTGAATTAAAGGGTTGCAGCATTAGTAAGGCTGAGAACCACTGCCTTAAAGGGTGTGGTCTTTGAATTGTTCCATAATTAAACTGAAAGGATGGATTTAATCTTTTTAAACTTGCATATCAGCTTTCTTTGGAGTAGTCTAATGTTGGGTATTGCTGAAGTTTGACCCTTGGGAGTCTCTGTTGAAGTCTCTGTGTGTCCAGAGAGTGTCTCCATCCTGACTGCTTAACATGAAACTATTTCCTAGCCCCACATGACGTTTGGTAACTGTTCTGCTTGCAGATGCCAGGTCTCTCTCTTCCTGTCTAGAAGCATCACCCTGCTCACCCTGCTTAGGAATTCGGCTTAGCTTGAACCCCAAACTTAAGGAACCCTCTTCTTTCCCCAAGCGCTCCCCCTCTTTTGGACTTCAGCCCACTACTGCCTCAGTTTCCACTCTGATCTGTCACTCAATTCAGACTTTCTGTTCTACTCCTGTCTCTCTGGGTGAGGAAGAACACTTTCAGATGGAAACCAGGTCTGCCTAATGGCTCAACTAGGTTTTCTCCTGCGAGGAGACACCATCCTGCCTGTGGCTTATCTCTAAAAAGAGGTGCTAAGATTTTTCCAGATTTCTACTAAAAAAGAAAGCCATTTCTAGTCAAAGCACATTTGTCTTAGTGGAATTTTTTTCCTGCATATGACTCCACTTTGTGGGTTACTGAGAAAAGAACAACTGGATTGTGTGAAGGAAGTGGGTACAGACAAAAAGAAAAGTAGAAGATGACCCAGTGGTCAAGTTTCTGTCAAAGAAAGGACTTTCCATGCATATTTGCTTCTGATAACCTTTACGAATGAGCCATGCCATTGTGAACAATACATAAGGCCATATATGTTCAATGATAAAGACGATGCAGCCAATTCTGAGAACAAAAAAGAGAGGAAAAAATGAACTGGAAGAAAAACAAAGATACTTATTTAGTAAGCTCTTTAAAGGGATAGTACTTAGAAGCTATGTATGGAAAGACAGGCTGGGGGAAGAGCTTTCAAGTGAAGAATGCCTTTCAAATAGTCCAGCTATCTCCTGTGGAGAAATCACCAAAGCCTGACCCTGAATATGCTCAACTCAATGTACACACAGAGTGCCAGTGTACAGTGTCCTCATAGTTAACATTGTATGTCTACTCTGGGGATGTGTTAATATCTGCTAAGGTATTTTGAAAATAACAATGCTCTTCACACTCATTTTGGATATCATTATTAAACCATGTATAATGGAGTGGAAGTCGGGTGAAATCCCTACCCAAATTCCCAATTACTTCTTATCAAAAAAACCTCTGTTATTAAATTAAAACTGATAAAGGAAGCAAATGCCATATGTTTCAAACATAACCTTTGCCCAATTAAACTTGTCTAACCCAGAGGTGACATCCAATGATACTATTTTATACTTAGATTTTCTATTTTAATAAGACACCAACAAGACTGGCAGATGTTGCAATATATGACGAAATATGTTCCAGGCCATAAATCTGCAAAGAGACAGACAGTCAGGACATCGTGAAGAAAATGTGCCTCATTCACTCCAAGGTAATCACAATAACTAAGATTTTTATGACTAATTATAGATGCATACAGATATTTGTGGCCTACCAGGACTAGCATCATGTAGCATAATTCACAAAGACATTAACCTCATACATTGTTATATAACTGAGAGAACATTTCAGCATCATGAATATTTCATATTTCACATACCAGATGGTTATATGACTGGCTAAAAAATACCACCTTTTCTGGCCACATCTGGGCCACAAATTGCATGTACTGGCTTGAGAACATGATTTAATACCTCTATAGACTTGAGTCTCTCTGTTTCTAAATTGTTTTCATTATGCAAACTAGCAAACAAGTTAGTGGAAAGAAAGAAAATTAGAAGATAGTTCTGGGGAAGCAAATATCCAATATGTGTTGAAGGGAAAACTATTTTTCTCCCTAAAAAGGGATATTTATTACACACAATAAAACGAACAATTTTCAATATCTTCTGGTAACTATTTCATTGTATAGTTTCATCACTTCACATCTATTAGATGCTTTATTTAATCTTCTGACCATTGTATTCATGTTAACAAAGCATTATGAAGATACCCATCCCCCTTACCTTCTAGTATCCCCCTCCTAACCCCGTGGAGTCCCCTTTTCTTCCTAACCAGTGCCTTCCTATGTTCATGTTATTTTTGTGTGCAGGCCTTCTGCAGGTAGCCACAGTTACAGCTTTCATGATTGTGGTGGCCATGCCATAGCCAGAAGACAGCAGGAAATACAATTTTATGATATGACACAATTGTCACCACACAAATTTCCTCCAGGAACCCTAGATTGAAAAGTTAATGCTGAAGGAAAATGCAAACATGGCACTAGAGTCGTCCAATTTTTAAGAAAAACAGGAACCATCAATCATTTTCACTTCTGTCTGGCACATAAAAATTCTATGGCTTAACAGAGAGCAATAAAAGTATGCAAAGAAGCTCTAGGTAGTTGGATAATTGAGTTTAAAATTAAATACCAGTCTTATAAAATCACATGACTGGAAGAAAATATTTATCACAAATACAAAAGATTAATTTTTGTATATATCTGTGTGTTCATGCATGTGTATATGTGTGTGTGTATGTGTGCATACATGTGTGAGGCCAGAGGTTAGTCATCAGTGTCTTCCTCAGTTGTTCCCACCTTATTCTTTGTGGAAGGACCTCTGCCTGAGCTTGAAGTTCCATTAGCTAGATTCCTGGTAGGCAAACCCCAAGGATATTGCTGTTTTGACTTCCCAGAACTAGAATTGAATATATACTTTGTACCCAGTCTTTTCTGTGGGCACTGGATATTGAACCCACTTCTATTTGCTGGAGTAACAATCACTTTTACTGACTGGGCAACTTCCCCAGTCCCAAGATTCATTTCATAGAGCAAAAATACTCTTAGAATAATATTCTCATTTTTTTCACTTAACAATTACTTTCTGGTTCTGAATCCTCGTAGTGGCTTAGCCCATCCTTCAAATAAGAGCATTGGCCTAATAGCTGTAAGATAAAAATTTTATTAATTGCATATGTATAGAAAAAGTGGACATGCTATATAACAGTTTTAAAAAGAAATTAGTCATTTTGAGAAATATTGGTTTTGTTTTCCTAAATTCCTAAGACAACAGAAGTATATGACAGATTCTTAATACAGTTTTTGGAAAAATAAATGCTAAGCAATGAAATCTTCTATAAGACATAAAAAGGAAATAAGTTTCAGAAATTTACAAGTCACCCTGGCAAAGCATACAGCTTTCTTTAAAACCAGTTTCCAGCTATTCCAACCTAGTGTTTGTTCTTGTCCTGTACAGAAATTTTCTTTTCATCTAAATATCAAGAGTAAAAATAGGAAAGTAAGACTCATAGTCTAAGGTTCAAATTCAACCTGAGAATGAATTCTTTGAATGAGGCATCAACTTGTACACTGAGATGGAGGGTTCCCTGAGCATTTTGGATAGCCTGTGAGTGGTTGTTGGTATATTCACACACTATATCACTGGACAGAGTCAACATATGACCTCATCTATTTTTCCCTCTCCAGTAGATCATTAATAATGTTTAGTCCTCACTGATTACCTAAAGCTGTCTTCAATCTGTATTCAAGCTGTATTCAGATGCTTATATCTATTTGCAGATAATTAGTAAGACAGAAGGACGGGACCTTTAACACTGCACCTAATTAGGTGATCTCAGATATATACTGCAAAGGTTTCTCTGCAGAGCTTATGCAAAAGGTGCTATCTGATACCACATGGAGACAGGAATAAATCTCTGACTTCATTGCTGAATGTGGCTCAGCTTCCATTTGAAGAGAAGTTGAGGCATCTCCCCAGCCCTCAGATATGTGCACTGCAGTCTTCATTACCAGAAACCTGATGCTTCTCTTTCAATTTCTATCTCCACGGCAGTACGATAAAGTCAACAGTAATGAGAGCGATGTAGGCATTATTCACAATAAAGAAAAGAACTGTCTAGCCAGAACTTTGATTTCCTGGGATACAGTATAAACATGGTTTGTTTTCTGAGGCCTTGTGCTTGTAGGAATCTCTATCTCTCTGAACCATGTTGTCTGCTCATTCTTCCCACAGGGACAAGATTTTCCTATTTGATATTTGAGATACACTAACCCAAAGGTTTATGATTTCTAGCCAAACAATTGGGGGTTGTAGAATAAAATGTTACTCATTATTTTATTTCTTTAAAGGAGTGTGATTCCTGGCTGCCATTTTAATGGTATTGATTTGAAAATCAGGAGAGGCAATTATTCAGCCTAACACTGTTTTTTGGTTTTTTGGTTTTTTGGTTTTGGTTTTTCGAGACAGGGTTTCTCTGTGTAGCCCTGGCTGTCATGGAACTCACTCTGTAGACCAGGCTGGCCTCGAACTCAGAAATCCACCTGCCTCTGCCTCCCAAGTGCTGGGATTAAAGGCGTGGGCCACCACTGCTGGCCCGACACTGTTTTTGAATGTGGCATTTAATCATTGCTCTAGATTGAGTGTACCCAAGTACAAAATCTTGGGGTGCATTTTTCTAAATATGAGTTTTGACAAGATCATCTGTATCAAGAAAAACTTACAGAGCTTAATGAGAATAGAGTAGATAGCTTCTCTGTCTTTGTCCACCAGAAGATTTTCTTTGAAACACTTTTAATGAATCATGATTAGCCGTGATAAGATCAAAGGAACAAGGGTTTCAGGGTCAGCAATGGACAATCTTCTGGCTTCGGGATCTTCCCTAAGATCCAGCAGATATTTGTTTTAACCAGGATGTCTAAAAAAGACAACCTTGCAGGGTGTTGGGGTGGGGCAGGAACCACATCTGTCTTACACAGCACACTCTATCAACAGACATTGGACAGAACTAACCAATTCTTTGCAGTATAAACAGCATTCCCCAGTTGGTAAACACTGTCTTCTCAGCCAAAGCTGATCTTGGAGATAGCTGAGCCTACATTTTCTCCTGTTAGATACAGGAAACAACTTTTGGTGTTATTGAGCAGAGATGACAAAAACCTCTGAAAAATGGTTTCCTATATCTAATATATCATATAAAATAACATGTATGTGAATAAATACATAACTATAACCTGCAGAGTCCATTTAGCCTTACTGCAAGTATATTATTTCAGGGCTGATTGCTTGGTATTAAAAAACCAAATAGAAGTCTCCCCACTTGGGAAGACTAATTCTGCCTCTCTCAGCAATTGCTAATTGTCTGTATCACTTTCTCTAGGGGAGCGGATTGCTTTTACTACACAATTCCTTTATTTACTATGTTATTCCATTATTCTGTCCTTTGTTTTCAGTATAGCCAAGAATAATTTGTAAGTCATGATTAAATAATTCCTACAAAGAAGAAATCACAAAATGCTTCAAGATACAACAAAATGAGGCCACTAAGAATCCATAATGCCCATTACACTTGTAAAGGAGCCCACAATAAATCTAGTAATAATATAACTCTCTATATATTTTATAACATTTCTGTATTTTCTTTGATCTTCAGAAGATCTTTAAGGAAAATTAAATTTTAAAAAATTCACACTGGCCAGGGAAGCAGGTAGGAAGTCATCAGGACTTCACTGTTCCTTCTCTCTTCCAAACCCAATCCCCCAGTCTCATCCCCAGCTCTGTTGCAGACTGACTATGGCTTCTCCTCCCTCTCTGCCACCATTCTCAGGACACTAAGCAGATCCTGCCTTCCTCCCTCCTGTGGAGCTCTGTAGTGGGCCTGACACACATATGAGTGACAAGAAGAAGAATAAGTTGGATGGCCCATGACCAATTAGTCCTCTTGTAGTGATCACTGAACTGATTTTAGGGGTTTTGGGTGCCAATTTCTTGAATCTCCTGATACCTGCTTCAAGGCTGGCATATGAAGGGAACATCAGAGTAGCTAGAAGAGGGTCTATCAAAGGCCCCATGATAAAACTTAACAGTTTGAAAAGATTCATAACATAAGTAAGGAAGCAATAATTGTACAAGTTTGTGGTGAACATTAAGATACAAAGTTACATGAAATAAATGTTTACATCAAGATTAATGAGTCAATATCACATAAGGTTAAATATAAGTTAAATGTGATTGTGTGACAGGCTGGACCAAGTACTGGAGCTCTGAAGAAGCATAAGGCAACTGTAATTAGCTGTTTATTTACATCAGACTCCTGCATAAGGAACATTCACCTGGGAGATTTGGAAAAGAAGCCAGTGTTGGGTTGTCACAAATAAGAGCCTTTGTATATTTGTTTCAAACATTATTAATACCAGCTATTATTTAATGAAAAGAACAGTCCTGAATATCTCAAGCAAAATACAACTTTTGTTTAGAAAAATTTGAAAAAGGAAGAGAAAATTTAAAAACTGGATCTACTCCATAAATGACCATATCTAGTATTTGAAAACATGACAGCTCTGCCTGGGCCACCAGGAGTCCGTAGCCAACGACCGCCGGAGAAAGCTACCCTCCCAGGAGCTTGGAAAAGCCGTAAGTGGGGTTAAGGGGAGCAACGCCTCTCACCCAGACCTGCCCGGATCCACCGAGATCCAGGGCCTGAGAACCCGGGGCCAGGAAACTTCTGAACCTTCCAGTTTCATCTGTGGGCAGAGACCTCTGCCTGGGCCACCAGGGGCCTGTGCCTGGGGACCTCAGCCAGGGCCACAAGGCTCCAGGAGAGAGCAGGTATCCCAGGAGTGCTGACACACCTTTGAGCACAGGCAAAACCACCACTTCTGTTCAAACTCACTAGATCAAGAGGGACCCTTGCAGAGCCATCAGGGCATAGGAACCAAGGGACAGCTGGGGACAAGATCCTGCTGATTTCTTTCTGTACCCCAGAGCTGATCCTGTGCCACAGCTCTCCAAACCCAAACACCTCTCAGAGAGAGCTGGTCTTCAAGGAGTATTGACACAGAAGCCTGCAGGAGGGGCAAGCCACAACCAGACAGAGTAAGATC
>CM052716.1:47074353-47090349 GCA_028551405.1 Uromys caudimaculatus | reverse complement strand
AGATGTCCCTCATCAGAGGAATGGATACAGAAAATATAGTACATCTACACAATGGAGTACTACTCAGCTATTAAAAGCAATGACTAAATGAAATTTGCAGGCAAATGGATGGAACTTGAAAATATCATCCTGAGCGAGGTAACTCAGTCACAAAAGAACGAACATGGTATGTACTCACTGATAAGCAGATATTAGCCCAAAAGTTTAGAATTCCCAAGTTTCACTTAACAGTAACCGCTGGACTGAGAGTGAGGTCCCAGATGGAGGAGTTGGAGAAAGGTCTGAAGGAGCTGAAGGAATTTGCAGCCCCATGGAGGGAGCAAGAGCGTCAATGGGCCTGACCCCCCCCCCAGTCGTCCTGGAGTTTGGACCACCAACCAAAGAATACACATCTATGGACCCATGGTTTGGACCACATATGTGGCAGAGGATGACCTCGATGGCCATCAGGGAGAGAGGAGAGGCCCTTGGGCCTGAGGGTGTTAGAGACCCCAGTAAAGGGGAATGTCAAGGTGGGAATATGGGGATGGATGGGCAGGTGGGTGGGCGGTGAAATTCCCTCATAGAGGCGGGGATGGGGAGGGGATAGGGGGTTTCCAAAGAGGAGACCCAGAAAAGGGGAAACATTGGAAATGTAAATAAAGTATCAAAAAAATAAAAAATAGAATAATATAAAGAAAAAAAAAAGAAAACATGACAACACATATATTTCCTCAAAAGAAATGACTTTTTATTAACATTTTATAAAGTACACTCACTAAGACTATGTCTTCCTTGCTTTCTCTTCAATGGGCACTTCCTCAGAACACTGTAGAACAATGGTTCTCAGCCTTCCTAATACTGTAGCCCTTTAATCCAGTTTTTCATGTTGTGGAAACCCTCAACTATAAATTTTTTTTGTTTCTATTCATAACTATAATTTTGCTAACATTATGAACCATGATGTAAATATTTTTGGAGATAGTGGTTTGCCAAAGGGATTGCTACCCACAGATTGAGAATCACGGCTCTAGAATATCCTAAGTTACTATCTGAGTTAGCGACTATGTGTCAAGAGTAAATGATTTTACAGAGTTTAAAGTGAACAACCAGAATGGTTTCCTAGAATTAACCCTATTAACAGAACCATTTAAAAGTCTCTATAACATTTTCGTTCATACAGTCAACCAACAGATAAAAGATGAAAGCAGTCACTCATGTCAAATCTGTAATAAAGTATACTCCCATCCAATGTAAACTGAATTAACAAAGAAGGCTAAATCCAACTCTTTGCTTCTTCTGCCAAGAGGCAATAGCGAGCTCACCATATACTGACAGCAATACACATGTTTCTTAACATCATTCTATAAATTCATTGCTTAGAGAAGTAATTTGTAAAGCAAGATAATAAATTAAATGAGCTTTTAACAAATATTGCCTTTGGAATTTCTTAAAAAGCATGCATGCCTTCTGCCGCGGAAACGGAGAGGATAGTTGCAGATCTTACCTCTCCCTTCCTCCAATCCAATCCCCCATTCTCACGCCCATCTCTGCAGCAGACCACCGGCTACGGCCTCACCTCCCTCTCTGCCCTCATCTCCAATGGATCTTCCCCTCCAACTTTGCTTTCCCTGACTCAATGCTTTAACCAGTGTGCAGCTCTAGCAGACATTCTCTGGGAGCCCACAGGCCACTCCAACCAGGTATGCAGGTAGTCCAATTATAAATTATCATTCCTCCCTCATCTTCTTTAAATCCAACCTCCCAAGCTCACCCCCAGTTCTGTAGTAGACTATCTATTGTGGCCTCTTCCCATCCTTTGAAGGGACTAAGCAGATTCTGGTGGAGCACCCTGACTTCCTCCCTCCTGTGGACCTCTCTCAAGTCCATCCTCATTCCTAAGTATCAACTCCAATATCTAGAAATAAATTTTACCCCAAACCTCCAGTGACCACACCTATCAGAATCTCAGAAGAATTCCCTATTAGGTAATACACACCTATCACACTCTCCTAAGAATCAGAGGGAGCAACAGAAACCAAGGAATAAAACACACATTCAACAAAGACAACATCAGATATCAGCACTTAGAATTATAATCTTTCCAAACCCAGTTATGTAGACACCAGCATAAAAACACAATCAACAACATCCAGGACAATATGTCTCCACTAGAGTCTGCAACTCTACAATAGTATTCCCTGAGAATTGCAACACAGCTGAAGCACAGGACAAAGACTTTAAAATAGCCTTTATGAATATGATAAAGGTCCTTAAAAGGAAATAAATAAACCCTTCAAAGATATCTATGAAAACACAAACAGTGAAAGGAAATGAATAAAACAGTTTAAGACCTGAAAGTGGAAATAGAATCAATCAAGAAAACCCAAACTGAGGGAGATCTAGAAGTAAAAGTTTAGGAACTCCAACAGGAAACTCAGAGGCAATTCTTACAAACAGAATACAAGAAATGGAAGAGAGAACCTCAGCTACTTTTCTAAGATAAGACAAAATAAATGGGTACCTCTGTTAACACTGTTAAATAAAATGTTAAGTCTGAACAAATTCAGGAACAAAAACATCCTGTGACACTGCCAAAACAAAAAATAAAAATAAAAAACCACTAATTTATGATTAATAGAAATAATAAAGGAAGGAGAGGAAACCCATGTCAAAGACACAGAGAGTATTTCCAACAAAATCAAAGAAAAAAATTTTTCCAACATAAAGAAGGTGCTTATCAAGATACAAATTCATACAGAACATCAAATAGACTGAATCAAAAAATAAAGTCCCCTTGTCACATAATAGTCAAAACACTAAACATGCAGAACAAAGAAATATAAAAGCTGCAAGGGAAAAAAAACAAGCAGCATATAAAGGTCGACTCATTAGAATTACACCTGACTATTTAATGGAGACTCTAAAAGCTAGAAGGGCCTGGATACATGTTCTACAAACTTGAAGAGACCACAGATGCCAACCCAGACTTTTATACCCAGCAAAACTTTCAAACACAAGCGATGGAGAAAGACATTTCATAATAAGACCAAATTTAAGCATTATCTATCTCCAAATCCAGTCCTAACAGAAGGCCCTAGAAGTGGTTAATCACACTCAAGAAAATACAATGAATGAATGATATCAAGCCAGCAAACCAAAGGAAGCAGGAGGGGTTGGGTGGGAGCACACAACCACAACAATATAACAGGAATCAGCAAACATGGTTTATCCATAACTCTTAACATCAATAGTCTCAATTCCCCAATGAAAACAACCAGACTAACAGAATAGATTCTAAAATAGGGTTCCTACTCTTCTACTGCATCCAAGAAACATTCCTTGTATCATCTTATAAATAAGCAGCTCAAAATGAAGAGTAGAAAACTAAGATTGGATCCTATGTGCTGTATCTTTTCACCTAGAAAGACCTATTGAGACAGGTCAGAGGGGGAAAACAAGCTTGTTCAGAATCCTCTGCCTTTGCATTTCCAATCCTGCCTTGAACTAGAACCATAGTCCTGGTTTCTACCCCAACTCTCCATTCTCATCAAGTCCAATGTGTAGATCCTGGTGTTCTTTTGTTTCCAAGCCTATTGGGAGAAATCCCCACATAAGAATTCTTGCTCACAACTTTGAGGATTTGCTGTTCAGGGGCTACCACCTTCCCACAGCCGGGCAGCCCCCTGCCAAGTCTAGTGCTATAACAGAGAGGACTTCAAAGATCAGAAAGGATTCAATGTGTCTTTCCTTCCTTTTGTTCAGGCTTGTCTGCTCTTTGGCCATTTTTGACTTGGTTTAGCCTTTTTTATTTCATTGTGAAGACACATGAGCCCTTATCAGCAATAGGAAGCAGAAAGCAGATCTATCAGGTTACAGGAAGTGCTCTTGAAGGGAAGTCATAACTTTCCTGAAAGTAATTCCAATTTTTTGTACACCTTGGCACTTTCTCAGAAAGGCATATAAGTGGGACTTTCTATTATACCAGGTTTGGCCATGAGAACATCTAGAGTATAGACTCCTTTGCCATATCTTAATTTCTCTTATCATGATTGCACATTACCTGGCTGTACTGGTGCATGTACACATGGAATTCCCTGCATAAATAGCATTTAGTTCTTAACCTCTATGTAAAGAACTTTACACAAATGTCTTCTCTCTGCCCTGCAAGAAATATGTACCACTATGACATTAAGACACTCCCTAATGCTGTGAAAGATGTACAGTAAGGAATATAAGATGTCAGGACATCAATTTAACTCTACACACAGGAAGACAACTGCATGGTTTGGCCAAAATCCTTACTCATAGGACCAAACAGAGGAGTGTTCTCTAGATTCGATCCAGCATCTTACCACCCTATCATAATCCCGTCTCCCTTGCCTGTCAGCAGTACGACTTTACAACCTGGCAATGTCTCTCTGCTTCCGTGAAAGGGTGAAATTAGTTATTTGAACTACATATTATGATACATTACCTGTATCATCAACTCTAGTTGAAAGATTTATCTTTTTAAAATATTAGTTCAAGGTTTTAAAAATTGTTATCATTTTACTTAGAAAAAAATAACTTGGCATCCCATGAAAAGCAGTAAAGAAAAGGGTCTACACGGTGCTACAGGAAAAAGCTAATGGGCGGTGACTGCAAAGGGGTAGGAGGAAAGATTCCTTTGTGCTAAGGGAAGAGTTGTACATTCTGTTTATATTGAGGATTAAATGCATCTATATATGAGGTCAATTCTCTTAGAACTCAATGTATAAGAATAGAATACTCACAAAAAATAGTTAATAGGATTATGCAAACATGGATTTCTGGGTTTGATAATGAATTCTAGTTACATAAGGTGTGTTACCATGGAAAATGGGGATTAGGTGGTTAGCTAGTTGGAGAGTACAGGGCCCCTCCCAACATTATTTTTACAGCTTGTGAGTCTGTAGCTACTTGAAAATAAAACCCTAGTAAAAGCTTTTAGTTTGCTTGATAATTTACCTCCCTTGAGATAAGCCAGTGGCAAATGCCTCTCCTGTAGCACACTGACTTGGTACAAAAGTATAATCTACTGTCCTCACTTCGCCTCCCATCTAAATGTTGACTACATCCATACTTATACTTGTTTACATGTATAAATTACATACATACATATATATGTAAATATATATACACACACCTATATATCAGAGGTAAGGATTCACATACGATTCTGAATGTGCTTGTTTTGTTTTTCTTTCTGAGTTTTGGGTCACCTCACTTAATATCGCACTTTCCAGTGTTGTTTATTCTCATGATTACATCTTTATTTAAGGCTGGATGGTATTCCATTTTATATATGCATCACATTTTCATACCCATTCAGATGATGATGGACATTTAAGTTGTTTTCATTTCCTTGCTATCATATCAGACGTGCTATCAACACAGATGTGCAAGTATCTCTATGACAGGACATAGAATTCTCTGGCATATGTCCAGGAGTGGAACAACTGAGTCACATACTGGTTTCATTTTTAATTTTTAGGAATCTTTAAACTGACTTGTAATGGATATATTAATTTGCACTACCACTAGCAGTGAATAAGCTTCCCTCTTTCCCCACATCTTCTCCAACACTTGTCAGATTTCTTGATAATAGCGATTCTGACTGGGTTGAAATATTTAATTTGAAAAAACTCAGTACAGATTACGGTCATCTTCACTAGTCACTCATCGCCCTTTAAAGCTCAAGCTGAATGCCACAAAGATAAACACCCACACAGTGAAATTGAAGCAGATGTCTGCGCTGCTTCTAAACAGAAACCCCTCAAACTCTGAAAAGCTGTAATGAGATTTACAGCCCAGTCCTGGGCCACTGGGTCCCTTGCAGTGGGGGTTGGAGGGTTTTTCCTTTAACTTTTTTCCATATATACTTCCCAATTCTTCTCGACATGTTCTTTGTTCCTTTTCTCCTGTGTTTACTAAGACCCAACAAACTCTTCTTGGAAGTTGGTGGATTTCTCCTTCAGAAGTTGGACTTTGAACAGCCTTCAGTGAGCAACGTGGCCTGGGTACATTCTCCATCGGTGCTGGCAGAGTTCCCAGAGCCTGCAACTGCTTAGCTCACTCTTTTCTGAAATGACTGCACAACATAAAATTTGAGTTTTGTATGTCCACTATCTGTGTGGGCATCTGTCAGACTCCAGCTTTTGCTTAGCCTGCTGTTAGAAGGAACCATGAACAAACCGTACTCAGTTGCATGGAAGTGTGTTTAGTGGTGGGAATAGGAGAAGACAAGAGATGAAAATGCTGAAGGACTCTTGGCCTCAGTCTATAAAAGGAGACTTCTGCTTGGAAAGCTCAATAGCACTAATGTCCTGGTATTTGGAAGACTCTAGTAAATTAAACAAATAACCCATAAGATGGAGAGAATTCATTCCTCTGACTGTAGTTCATTTTGTAGTCAAATGGATAGGGTTTTCTTTCTTCTTCTATTTTATCATATAGAATGCAAATCAAAGGCTCAAGGAGGGATATGGGAAAGCAATGTCTTTCTGGTTCTGTTCATAACTATCCACACACATCAGATCCCCACACTTCCATCCCTGGCCTGTCTCCAGTTTGCTTCCCAGAGTTTCTACTGCAAGAAACTGGAATAGGGAGAAACGCTCTGCAGCTCGGGATCCTTTGTGCACAACCCACACTGGAAACTTTTAAATATATAAAAAGCATACTTCGGACTCCAGGGATGACTTATCAGTTATACTGGGGGAGAGAATGTTTTCCTATCTTGATCTGCTTTTATGCTGTAAGATTTATTGCCTGTGGGGGCCTCTGGATCACCCAGTTCATATCAACAGGAAACACACCTCCAAGTAAAAAAGAGAATGAGAGAAAAGGCTGGAGTCAGCCAAGCACTAAAGGTACATTGTACAAGGACAATTAGGATGTTGCTGAATTCCTATTTCCCAAGATTATATGACTGTGGATTTTCAATGGGTTTGAATTTGTACAGTCAATGCAAATCAGAGTTCCTAGAGTCCCATAGTGGAAGTGCATAGGTTCAAAGTTAAGTGGAGTAGGCTTGGCCTGTGGCAGACACTCAAATGAGATGTTAATCAGTAGGAGTCATGTTCCCTTGTGACAGGGAGGCCATGTAAATAGTGAAGCATTGTGGGAACACAACCAGTACCTGAACACCATGCAGTGCAACAGCAAGCAAGGTGCTGAGTCAAACTCAATGATATAACAAACTGTGAGATGTTGGACCACAATGTATAGAAAGCTGAGTCTGTGTTGTCACGGAAAATTCCCATCCCCCAAAAGAAAACAAGACATGATCAAATGGAACATTTTTCTAGCTCTATAATTTTATCTTTCTACATTCAGTGCACACTTTACCATATGAAGTTACATATTTTTGGCTATTCTTAAATCTCTATTTCACTGTCTGCTGCTACCAATAGATATGAAGAGGTTACAAATTACAAAGTAATTATAACATTACAGTGCTTCTAAATAATATGCTGATAAGGGCTTTTCTGTCTCCAAGCCTTCCAATGGACATTTATACACCATAACGCCAATGTCCTAAGATTATATTTTCATTGAATGAGATTTAAATTTGTCTCCAGAATCTAGTTATTGAGTAGAAAAAAATCTGTTTTCAACAAGTAAAAGAAAAAAGTGTGTGTGGGGGGGTGCATCATGGACACATACACAAATAAGAGGAAAACAGCTCTTATCTGATATGGGCAGTTTGGTTGTAGGTAGACAAATGAGTAGGATCTGGAGATACACAATGGTTGAAGGGCATGAAGGGCCTGCCATGATGTAGGAATTTTAGGAAAGATTTTCTCAAAGCAAAACAAAAAATATGATCTGAGTCATTGATTTATAAGTAAGTGCATGAACAGAAAAACTGTGCTGAGTAAGAGAGAGAAAAGAAGGGAAGAAAAGAGGAGATAAGAGAGTGGCTGGGAGAGAAAAGAAAAAGAAAGGGAAGGGGAAGGGAGAAAAGAAAGAGGAGAGGAGGGGAGAAGAGGAAGGGAGGGAAGGGGAGAAGAGGAGGGGAGAGGAGGAGGGGACCAGAGGGGAGAGGAGGGGAGGGAAGGGGAGGGGAGGGGAGGGAAAGGGAGAGAAGAGGAGAGGAGAGGAGAGGAGAGGAGAGGAGAGGAGAGGAGAGGAGAGGAGAGAAGAGAAGAGAAGAGAAGAGAAGAGAAGAGAAGAGAAGAGAAGAGAAGAGAAGAGAAGAGAAGAGAAGAGAAGAGAAGAGAAGAGAAGAGAAGAGAAGGAAAAGAAACATTTGATTCAATAAGAGCAAAAGCAAGTATGCCAATTGAGTATGCTAGGCTAATGGTGTTAGAAAGGGGTACCAGTTACATGAAGCAAGAGCCTTATCTGCTTTAAGAATTTTGAATTTAATTTTAAAAGCTATAAGCTGATCTACAGAGCTGTGATGAGCTGCTTGCTTGTCTGTCTGTTTGTTCATCATTTTTTTCAGAGTGAGATATCTACTATTTCAGAAGATAAAATACTTCTGGAATGTGTCCATGGCAATGAGCTACTGAAAATAAGGTGAAAGTACTTAGTCAATTAGGAATCTTAGAGACTAAGAGCTCCATGGATGTTGACGTGGTAAGCAAGACTGTAACTCATGTGAGAGGTTGAGACAAGAAATGAATGATAGCTTAATGACATGGACCAGAAGCATAAGTAATTTTACAGGAGAGTAATCATGCAGGGGTCTAGAAATAGGAGTTGGTATTTGGGGTCACTGGTATGTGGCACCTGAAAGAGGGAGAATGAGTCTCAGTGAAAATTAAATGGGAGTTTTCAGATGTCTAATAGATGTCTACCATTGAAATAACCTGGAAACATTCAGGAGAAGGAATTCTGAAAATACAGGAAAGGGAAGGTTAGTGAGGATAATGGGACTGAAAGGCTATTGAAGAAAGGGCCAGAGGAGAGCGAACAGCAGGAGTAAGGATGACTAGCCCATAGAATGGGCTCGTGCAGAAGCTGGTGTTTGGGGAAGAGGCTAGAGAGGAAAGAGGCACAGTGAGAAGGAGATGCAGCGGGAACTACACTGGGAAGATGGTCCAGCAACTGCTAAGGCCTACGGAAGGTAGCTGGCCATCACCCTCCACTCAGACGGCAGCTGATATAGAACAGAATATAGACTGAAAAGAAACACAAAAGTATTGCGAGTAGGAGTTTGGGGCTGAACTGAGAAGAGTTGGTGTGGAAAGGCTTCCAAAGAGGAAGGGTAAGAAGGGGGTCGTGACTCTTCCTGAGCGTCTTCTAGCATTCTTGTCCATCACGGTTCAACAGCATAGATGCGTCTGTCTCTAACATTCTGCCCCAGTGGATGCTGTGAGTCATGTGACTGCTTATTTATTTTCATTGGCTACTAAGAAGTTCAAAAAGTACAACTTTGGTCTGCTTCCACTACCCTTTAAGCCATACATGTATTGGGGAAAATATATTCGAGACTCCAACTTAACTTTTAGTGATCTTTCTGCCTCCAGTCATTAATTTTCCTGAATTTTCCCCACTATGATTACTTTTAAAGATATATCCAGTCCACTCTGTTTATAAAAAGACTGTGCTTAAATATAAAGCATTTTAATCAGCGATTACTTCAGGCTTTATACAAAGAACATACTTGAGTGCCGAGTTACCAGACACTTGAAAATGAACACTGATTATAGTAGTGCTTTTAAGTACACTAACGACTCTAGAAGTCACACATGCTGCCAGGCTTGGATCTTGTGCATTCCTTAACATTGATATGAAAGTGGTTTGGACATGCTTAGGCTTTAAATCTCCATATGCCTCATTATTAATGTGAGGCACAAAGCCAAGTGAGAGTCGTAAGGACTATTAATAATTATTCCAGACAATAAATTTATACTAGGGCGTATATATTGATTAATTTTACTATAGGCTTATGTTCAAAATTGCCTCCATTGTCTAAGAAAAAACTTAAGCTCCGTTGTTGTCTTTTGCTATTTTTTGTAAACAGGAAAAAGGATTTTTATAGGAGATGGTTGAATTCCAAAGGTAGTTAGAAGGTCCATTAGGATTTACTGATGGACATTTGACAAGGGATTATCAAGCTACTAGTAGTGATGGCTCGAAACTCTACAGCAGTCAATCAAGTTACTGCTTAGCTCATTAAACTCACGGCAAAATGTCACCTAGAGACAGGAAGAGAATGGAGAGATTGAATTTAGACAGCTCTTCTGTTATCTTCTCTGCACCACTGAAATTTATTTCACTTGACTGCAACTGCTCAATAGGAAAGAAGAAGTACATGCGTAAGAAGTACACAGTGTAAAAAGCACACAAACCCTATGAACCACGTAGGGATTGAAATTCTTAGGTTTGATTATAGTTTCATGTGCGCTAACAGAAACCTACAGCAGTGGCCGTTTTGGTCATCAGCTTACACTAGAATAAAGCAACTCATATCTCATGTCAAGTAGCCTGTTCTCACTCCTGCCTCCCACTGAAGTCAGAGCAAAATGCAGAGTCCAGGTCAAATGGGACAGAGTAGAGGAAAGAGGAATTTCTGATGGAAATATGGACTTGTAACTTTCTCGTCCTAAATAAAATTCTCAAGACCACCCACACTGTAAGGATTTTCCCAGCACTGAAATCTGAGCACTTTCATAAAGAATATTTAAAAAGCATGTGAGAGCTGAAGTTTTTAAGCTTCCTATCCTGCCTTACCCTTTAGGAGATGGTTCTAAAGACTTCTTGAATGCTTTGCCTATTTATAACCATAAGTCTGCTGTCCCCTCTCTCACTAAGACTTGTTCCTGAGAGTCACAGTGACACAGATAAGAATAATTCTTACTCTGATCTTCTGTCTTGTACAGCTGAGGAACATTTGGTCCCCAAGCCATTGGGACCAGTAAAGTATCAGGCCCACAAATATGAAAAAAAAAAAAAAAGACAAAATAGCTGAATATGGAGCTGAAACTCAAAAGGACACCACGAAGTGCCACCACAGAAAAGCAAACCAAACAGTTTCCTATTTGAAATAATTCACGACAAGTTAGCCCACACATCCGGGTGACTTCCATCGTGGCAAGCTCTTCTCTCCATTGGATGCCAACTCATTTTCACATCTGCTCCAACTTAAGAACAGCCCAGCCAGTTTGGATTCCACTGATTGAGCATTGTCTCTCTTCAGATACCTAGATTTTGAAATTTAAAATTTGCTAACTCGAGACTAAAGTTAATGAACAAATATCAAATTCCCTGTACAAATATAAGAGCATAAACACACCGTAGTTCAGAATTGATAACCACGGGAAATGGCAATACTCTTTTTTAAAAAGCACCAGGTCTGTTAAAAGAACAATTTCTCAACCCACTAGGATGCATTTTTCACCTTTGTTAGTTTTAAGTTTTAACTAGAAAACCATTGGTTTTATGTTCTATTTCATTAGTTATACATTCTTTTCCCTACAGACTCCCCTTCCTTAACCCCCTTTTTGTCTCCTTTAGAAATGGCATACTATACCCATACTGTGTCTATATGTATACACCTGCTTACATATGTACATGTATGCCTTATGCACTATACATACAAGGAGTACATGTGGATTTTTCCTTCTGAGTTTGGGTCGCCTCACTACAAATTATACTTACTAGTTTTCAAAATCAGTCTTCAAGGGCAGAGCTACCATTGAGCCCATTACACAGCTATGAAAACTGAAGCTACGCAGTGAAAATAATAAGTTGGACAATTTGTTTAACAACACAAACTGATGAGTGAAAAGCTACAATTTAAATTAGGAACTTTAGCCGCCCAAACCTAGAACTCTTAAATTTATTAATGACATCCCCCAAATGGGCCAATGCAAATATTTTTATTCTTATAGCATGTATAAAATAGATTATTATTTAAAAGACTTCAATTAAAGGCCTCTCTAACTTCCACTACTCTGGGAGACAACCAACATGTGGTTGGCGTTAAGGACTCAGAGCTTTCGACATGACACTTATTAGTAATAAATTTTCCTCCACTCTTTGACTTCATAGCTCCAGTGTGAGTCCACCTCTTCAGTTCTGAAGAAATGGGTTTTCTGAGGAAACGAGTTTCCTTTGTTTCTACATTAGAATGCTATATTTCATTAAAAGAAAGACACATGATTGGAATTTTCCCATATATGGTCAATAATGTGACAAAGCCTAAGTTTGTCCTTTATGGTTTGCAAAGTAGTCTCTGGGTTTATTCAGACAATATGTAAATCATCAGAATTTACTGCAAGTAAATTAATTATCTCTTTTTTGTCATTGTATAAGTAGTCTCATACTTTGTCTATCAAGGATACTATAAAACATTAGGAATTAACCAGGGAAATTTTGTTCATGTGGATTTCTTCATAACAATCAACCAAATGGACAGCTACTGGCAGACCCAAATCAATCAGAAAGTGTTTATTGATCAGATGTAGTAACTCCTCGGGTCTTTAAAATTCCACTACGCTTCTCTGGAGCCACTTGTCTGTATCTAGAGGGCCTATAAAATTCCACGTGAAGTTCAAAGATAACTTTTCAATTAATTCCAGAGTTATCATAGGCTGCAGCTTCTCCAGTAAGAATAAAGTTAATCCTTGGACCATCGTCTTCACTTCTTCTAAGCCCTGGGTGCTGGAATAAGAGGATTGAGCAGACACTGGTGCTCTCCTCACAGAGCTTCAGTTTTCTTCCTTTCATGTGTGTCTTACTAATTGTCACCCAAGAAAGTGACACCTATCATTTACTTCAGCCTCAGTTGCAAAGTGACTAAAACTCACTGGGAAACCATTAGCTATCATTAATCATGGAAGACCATATAATTAAAGGCAGCAAATATTTCAAGACAAGAAAGATGTACTTACATCAAATTTCCAAAGGACCTTCGATCTCCACCCAAACAGCCAGGTTGGTGGGCTTCAATAGAAGGGAAAGAAGGAAAAGAAGCCCACATTTCACAGGTTAGCTCAGCAGCCTCTTCATAGGGCAGGTTTCCCCTCCAAGTAGATAAGGTGCTTGAGGGCGAGATCTGAACCCTGGAGTTGTCTTTTCAGCCTCTAAGTTTAAGCTGTTCTCTTGCTCATTCTCACCTTGGTCTCAAACATGCAAAACAAAGATGATCATAACCATATCTACTGCAGTTATCCTGAGAAAAAAATCAGGTACCCTGTCTTGGTGTTTAATACAGGGCCTGTCATGAAGTAAGAATTTCTTTAAAAATAGCTTATTATTTTATATGAAATCTTAGTGCTAAGAAATTATTAGCACACTGTATAAAGCCTAAAAGGGGATTAGTGGAATAGAAAGGGTTAAATTGGGATGGAAGATGAGAGGGCAGGGTAGAAGATGAACTAAAGGATGGATGAATTAACATGAATGACCTTTCTAAAGAACATGTTATAAAGCTGCCTGCTACTGTAGATGCTTTAAATACACACACACACACACACACACACACACACACACACACACACACAAAATCTTATAATGGAACAAGTCATTTGGAAACACCACAGGCTAATAAATACAACCTTCAAAACAAGGAATCAGTTGCCTCTTTTGGAGTTGATGGCCACTGATCCCCACAGATCCTATAGACTCCTCCCCAAACATTACAGGTCATTTCCAATGCTACTGGCTTATCCCCCCCCCCCCAACCTCAACTCCAATTTGACAGTAATACTCTATTGCTGAAGACATAATGTTCTTGAATCTCAGAGTATGAAGATACCAAGCTGGAAGCTTCATACCACTGACTAGCTTGTATAATGCTGGAAGGAGCTATGCATGCTACCATGGGAGAAAAGTAACCATCAGTGCTACCTAGCCGTGAACCCTGTGCATTGCTGTAATGACTGACCTGTCAAGACATTGCCCAGTGGTACAATAGTGGCATGGACATTATGAGAGTAACCAATCACTTTTTAAAACTTGAATTTTAGTTCCTTTCTACATGACAAAACTTATATCTAACACTACTATTGGGCCAAGAACCTATGACTACATAGGTCATAGGTCATAGGTCCTAATGGAAACCATATTATAATACTCTGCTAAATGGCCATGGTATTAAAGTGACTCCTGATTTCTCTCTCTCTCTCTCTCTCTCTCTCTCTCTCTATATATATATATATATATATATATATATATATATATATATATATATATATATATATATATATATATATATATATATATATAAAATGTTGATATATTTAAACTATAATCAATATATTACCTCATAGCCTTCATCAGAGAATATAAGACTCTCCTCCTTGCAGCACACAGTGATTAACATAGAAACCCACACAACTTGCCAAGGTATAAAGAATAAGATACTTCAGAATCCTCAATCCTAAGGTTCAGTGATCATTATGAAAGAATAGGTAGAAAGACTGTAAGAGCCAGAGGCACAGGTTGAATGCAAAAATCAGTGCCCTTTGAACACAATGAAGGTCAGTGGCACATATGAACTCAGAGCAATTGTTATAGCACAAGAACATGAATGCCCAGGCCCCACCAATACCACCCTGGAGAGAGGCAACAGGCATGAAGTCACACCCCTAGACAAGGAGCTACTTTTAGGTCCTGGGAGAAGGAGTGTGAGTTTTATCAAAGAATATTACTCCCAATAAGTTGACTAAACTCCACGGAAGGTCAGGCATCCAACACTATATTGGTAGCACAAATTGGACTTGACTGGTAGAGGAAAAGAAGCAGATTTGGGTGGGTAGGGAAGAGAGTGAATTTGAGAGGGGTGAGGGAAAAGTAAATATGATCAAAACACAGGGCACAAAATCCCAAAGAACTAATTAAAAGCTCACAAGTTTGGGGTGTTTAGTAACAAAACTAATGTTACAACTGCATTGAGATCATTACATATGTATTATTTATGATTAATGTCCTTATAATAAAGTTATATACCCATTGCAATACACCTTGTACAGTTTATGATGATGTACAAATATAGTTTGTCAAGTTCTCTGCTTAAATGAGACATTTACAGTCTGAGTTTTAACCTAACTATTATCAGTAAAGTACTTTTTCCATTTCTTCAACTGTCAAAAAAATCTGTCATAAATTTGAATAAAAGATACAACACACTAGATCAGGGATATTACAAAATTCTACAGGGAATATGACAGAAAGAAACATGTGACATTTAAAATATTAAGGGGTTTTCTGATGGTTCAGGCTCTGATACGCTGGGTCAAGGATCACTTGAATTTATAAGAACAAGCAGTCATGCCAAGTGTCATTACATTTGTCCAAGACATACATCCTATTCATTCTCCCCTGGTGATCTATGCTTGCAAAGTTCAGATAGCCAGCCGCTTTTCATTGATGACATGCAAGATTTTGAATGCTGTAAACACTTTGAGGAAGCAGTTATCTGGGTGGTGGTGTAAGGGGGGAGAACATACAATTAGAAACTATATAATGAACGAGGGGAAAAGCAGGTGTTGACCTGAAAACAGAAACTATACAAAGAAAACTAACTGCACAAAGATACAATATGATAGGACACAAAACTAAACAAATGGATGACATCATTGTGGTAAAATAATTTGATGAGGCTACATGAAGACTTTTGGTTCCACATACATCATTAATGCTGAAGTCAAGAGCATAGCAATATATGTGTGTGTGTGAGTGTGTGTGTGTGTGTGTGTTGTGTGTATTATACATATATATCAAATGTATACATAATAAACATATATACATATCACACACACACATATATATGTAATATTTACTTGATTTTAAGTGTGAAATAAGGTGAATAACCAAGAGGGAATGTTGATGTTTCTGTTCATGAGTCCATATCACATTTTGAAACCTTAGAAAAAGGCGTCTATGGAGGAGTGTTCCTCTTTCTCCACATCCTTGCCAGCATCTGCTCTCACCTGAGTTTTTGATCTTAGCCATTCTGACAGGTGTGAGGTGGAATCTTAGACTTGTTTTGATTTGCATTTCCCTGATGACTAAAGATGTTGAGCATTTCTTTAGGTG
>CM052716.1:47021899-47073853 GCA_028551405.1 Uromys caudimaculatus | reverse complement strand
GAGCATGAAGTAAAGACAAGAGAAGAGAGGGCCCATGGGCATTTTATTAAATGCAGGTACACACCTGTAATCCTAGTAATCTAGAAGTAAGATAGGACATCAGGAATTAAGGCCAATACAGCCACACATTGAGTTTAAGGTGACTCTGGACTATCTGAGATCCTGTGTTAAAAAATAAAATTTTAAAAATATACTCAATGCATTTTCAAAGAAGTGAATCATATATTTGAATTATTTTAATTATTTTCCCTATCATCTTTATTTCTTTGAATGTGATACTGAAGAGGTCAGTTCAGGGCATTTGGAAAATTCCACCAGACCCCAAAGCATAAAGACTCCTCTCTTCCTGGATTACATTCCTCAGAAAAACCACAGGGTGGAATGACCTTTGGCCACCGGCAGATAAGGGAAGCCCTTGCTACCTCATTCCCTGAGGACCAATCAGTTTAAAAGTCACACTGTTATGCCAATCACATTGTGCCTAGTAGCTGCTGCTCTATTCTACCCCTGAAAACTGTATAAAAAATGACCTAACGGGCTGCCTGGGGGTTGCCTCTCCTTTATGTGCAAGACGACACCAGTGTACTGGAACAATAAACTCCATTTGCTTTTTGCAAAAAAAAAAAAAAGTATCAGAAAATAATTAAAATATGCTAGTAACAGCATGTATTGGTGATTAATCTGACTGAATTATTTTGCTTTTCACCATTTATATACATAAAAACAAACTATAAGTACTGTATACATTCATAGTGGACCTACTCTGTTTTGTTTATTGCCACAAATACGCTATATGAAACCAGTATTTTAAGAAAAAATTTGAAAGAGATTTTAGAACTTAAGGTCTCATGAACATAAGAGAGGCATACATGTTCCATTAGACAAAAATCGAACTTTTTGAGCTTGCAGTAGTTGAGGTTGGCTGGTATATTATTGGCCTCCTTGCTTTGGCAAAAATACACGACAAAAGAACATTAAAGATGAAGGAACATATGTAAAAAGTTTCAAGAGTATCAGTTTGAAATTAAGTGTCAATGTTTACACAGTGAAAATATCATGACTCCCAGCTACCTCTGCTCCACTTGTTTGCTCTGTCCCAGGAAAAAAAGATCAGAAAGAACTTCTCTGAAACGTTACTTTATAAAATTTCAAAAGCACCCCTCCGAACTGCAACTCAACAGAAAGAAAAAAAAATCACTAGTCTGGTTCGCTTGGGACCTAGAAATCTTGAAATTGGGAGCAAAGGCTTTGAGTCACTAGTTTGAACCTAATGATGCAATGGAACATTTTCACCGAAGTATTTCAGGGCTGCAGTTCTGAGTAGAAGGTAAAAAATAAATAGGACCCCGTGGTATGCATTGCTTCACTGAGAACTTCAGGGAAGACAGATTTCATACCCTCTGGGGAATGAATGTCCATTTAGGGGTTCAACCCAGGATCCCCAGAGAACAAAGTCATTCTGGGGCTAACTTCAAAGGGGCTCATATAAGCAGAATTTGCAAAGCAGAATGTCATGAACACTCCAAGTCAGAAGGTAACTTTAGACAATTATACCAATATCACTTGCTAGGCAGAAAATAATCCAGTTTGGGAATTTCCATTGTTCCTTCTCTTACAAACGGGAAAATTACATTATTATCTGTGGTGTTGACTATTGAGATGAGAGTCTTGGAAGTTCTGGGTGAGGCTTAAATCAAGTGCATTTAACATGGACCAAAGTGGGAGCCTGGAGCAGAGGTGATAGGGGTTCACGTGAACTGATCCTGATTCAGTTCAGATTACTTGCTTTAGTGTTTAATTAATGACCTTGTAATGTGTATTGAAAATAGCAATGTCTCCAACTCCAACTTAACAGTGTCAAATCCAGGACTTCCTAGTCTCCACCTCCAAGGTTCTGTTTAAACTCTAGTTTCATGAATTACAAAGAAGCAAGCTTTCTGTTACAAGGGTTAAAACCTGTTTTTCCACCCCAGTGACTAAGTGTGCTGTGAAACAAAGAAACAAATATAAGAATGTGGAGTGGGGACAGGTCACCTAATAACTGGGCAAGCTTGTCACAGCCACATTGCACACAGGGTCATCTGAAGCCATGCTTACATCCCCTGTAATAAGCGCCCAGGAACAACAGACTTAAAAGAAGAGGCCCTGCAGAGACCTTGGCATCAGCATGAAAATTAAAGAACAGAGAAAAGGATAATGCTACCGGTTTAAAAAAAAAAAAAATAACCATTGCCTTCACTTTTGTATTTTATGAAAGGTTTTTAATGTCATTTTCTCAAAAGCATGCCTAATCCATTCCCAACCTGAAAGGGAAAAAAAAAAAAAAAAAAAAAAAAAAAAAAAAAAAAAAACACTTTACATGGGAAGGAGGTAAAATATTTTCTAAATTACAAAACCCCCCTGGGAAAACCGGCCCCTTCTAGCCACTGCCTGCTCTCTTCCACCTTCCAGCCACCAGCTTCCTTTGAGTCAAGGGTGCTACTGTTGACTCACAGAAGAAAATGGATTGGTAAATGATACATAAAGAGTCTGTGTTGTTTTGCAGTGCTAAAGGTATAAACACATAACTACGCAAACAGGTACATTACATTCAAGGAACGCTTATAAACTTGAAATGAAATTAGGTGGTGTGGCATGAGCATTTCTTTCAAAAACCCTAGGAAACACTCCCACTTCAAAAATCTTACCCAAGTGTTTTTTTTTTCTTTTTTGTTTTCTATAAGCTTCTTCATCTTCTTTTCTTTCAAGCTCAATCATTTCAAATTTAAGTATTAAAAAAGAGTTGCCTTTTTTAACTCATTTTTTTTTTTACTAATACTGAGAAAGTATTGGGGTTTTTTTTCTTTTTTATCTTACAGCAAATAAGAGTGTTTCTACTGTGCCTTAAATACTATCAAATTTTCTGGATGTAGCTATTGTGGATAAATATATTGGGGTTACAGATAGTTCAACTTCACAATAACAACAAAACATGTTGCAAAGTAGCCTCAAGCTGACTGTTAAAGAACCTGACAGAATATCAGAGTGTCCTATGCATCAAGAACTAACTAAGGCACCAAGTTCCCAAGTGAGCTTGATTGTTTGTTTCTTGTCATCAAAAGTCACACTGAAGATGGGGGTGGGGATAACATGCTGGGTTTGGAGAGAGGTGACCCAAGACCAAACTTAGTTTTACCACATAATAGTTTTGAAAACAAAAACCCAGAGTAAGTTTTCTGTATGTTTTTATACCTGATCTTCTTTTTCTAAAGTGGGAAGAACTATGATATCCTGTCATGGTGATGTTACAGAAACTTGGTGATACCTTCCTCCTAGAACAAATCCTGGAGTCAAGAAAAACTTGAACAAATATTAGGAAGTCTGACTAGAGTTAGGATGCCAGAAACCAGAAGCTCTTCTTCTCTTGGGCCTCTCTCACCAAAACACACTTGGAGTTGAGGACAACAGGGAAAGATTGTGATGGACATGCAGAGGTAGGATGTGTGACTGAGAGCTGAGTGAGCCGGGAGGCAGCCACTGGCAGACACCCAGTGTCAATAGGGGTTTGGATTAACCAGGCTGCTACAGGAATGGAGATAGGCAGATGAATCCTGAAGATTCCAGAAACTCTACAGATAAACACTTTTGAGTCATCCTCTTCCGGTAGATCATGCAGTCAGTCTTCAGATAGTTCAAAGGTCAATCGGCTGTAGGAAAGCCTGCATTGTTATGGAGCCAACTACCAGATTGATTCCCCTAAACCCAACCTGGTTTCTAGAAACAATAGTACTTACTTGTCAAAGGATATGGGAGTGTGAGATCACCTAGGTCCCTACATTTCTTAGGTAATGCTATTTGGGGTAGGATAAGCATCATTTTAAAAGTATTTTCCTTAACGAATGTCAAGATATTATAGGCAAGATGGGAAGGGTTTTGGTACTTGCTCTATTCACAAAGAAAATAATCACAGCAAATATGAAATATGAGTGTTTGCTTAAAATGGAAGATGAGAAAAAAGTATTTTATTTTCTAAATTTTGTCAATACTTTAATTATTGGATTGTTAAACAGCAGCTAAAAATTCAAATGTGATCCAAAATGGGAAAAAAGTAACATGTGATTAAAGATGAAAAGAACATACCAGAGTCTCTACTAAAATTCTTGTTTTGGTTTCTGTCTTAGGCAGGGTTTCTGCTGCTATGATGAAATACCATGACTAAAGCAACTTGAGGAAGAAAGGGTTTGTTTTTCTTACACTTCCGCATCACTGTTCATCACTGAAGGGTGTCAGGGCAGAAGCTCAGACAGGGCAGAAATCTGAAAGCAGAAGCTAAAGCACAGGCCATGGAGAAGTGCTGCTTATTCGCTTGCTCCTCATGGCTTGCTCAGTTTGTTTTCTTACAGAACCCAAGACCATTTACCCAGGAATGGCATTACCCACAATGTAAAAATCCTGACTAACATAATCAACCAAAAATCTACTACCTGAAGCATACTGCTGATGTTCATGATAAATTCCCTCCCTCAAATGACATTCAGCTATGGTCTCTCTCACTATCATTTTGAAACAGATTTTTTACCTCTGCCCACAGCTAGAATTGCAGGGCATTCTGATGACTTAAATTCATTTATTCATTATATTATTATCTACCACTAATATTCATTATATTATCTACCACTGTGACAAAGAAATTATGTAATTATAGTGAGGTTCTTTTACTAATGATTTTAGGTGTTTCTGTCTATGGCCCTGTTCTCTGTTTCTAGACTGTGGAAGAACTTTGCGGGAGCAAAGTTGTTCATGTCATGGTAAGATGAGGAGCCAAGGACAAAATAGAGTCTCCAAGGGCACACCCTCCCTAGGGAACCATTTCCTTCAATGATATATCATCTCTCACATTCCTACCAGGTCCCAACAGCCCATCAAATTATAAAGTTATTCATGACTCAATCTATTGAGGAAACCAGAGCCCTTATAATCCAGTCACTTTCCCAAAGCCCCAACTCTATCCCATTTCTGTCATTGAGTGTCAAGCTCAGTGCATCAGCCTTTGGGGGACATTTCAACTGTAAACCCAGACATGTACTTCTTGTGCCAATTGAAACAAAAGTCTGAGAAAGCCAATGGTTAAAAGAGAGGCAGAAGGTTATACTGTTTACAGATGCATTCAAAGGAAGAGTCTATGGTTTCACATTCTCTCTTTTTCATAATAATATAGCTTTGGAGAAGATGAGGCACCGTTTCAGATGATTAGCCCCAGTAGAATTCATTCACTTGGATTTTGCTCTGTTCTTCTGTCCTTCCTACAGTGTGATAGCCAACCTGTTGAGCCTTCCCATGGTGTGTGACAGCACTCCTACTGATCTTACAGCTTTCCATGGAAGATGTCTCTACAGACAAGAAAAGATACCAGAGGGAGGGATTTCTAATTGGCTGCTATTCAATAACAGAGAGTATGGTCAACAGTTAGGCTACTCTGAGTAAATTTAGCATAATTGTGAGTACATTTATAATTAGACAACTTATATAAAATAATTCCCTATTGTTTAACCTCATCATGATCATGCAGAAGAGATTCTGAAAAGACAAACAGAAAACAGAGTGATCCAGAGACAGCCTTTCTAATAGAGCAATCTTTATTTGCAAATAAGCTATGATCATCAGCTACCATGAGAAGCAGAGGGAGGCCCATCTGCCTTCAGCAACTGGGTAACAGTTGCCACTCAGTAATTCCAAGGGATCTTGAAAGACAAACCTACTCTCTCTACCCTGAACTTCCGAAGAAAAGTTACACAAATGCTCCTGAGAACAGTTCTCAGCTGACCTCTTCCAGGCTCTTGCCCCGGGTTTGAATTTGGCCTCCCATCTCTTTTGGTCCTCAGCAGTTTGTTCACGATAGAACTTGAAGCTAAGGAATAAATACAATCTTCCCTCTAAGAAGTCTTTACCGATTTCACCCTGCACCATGCCAATAGAGTGTGTGAAGTTAGATCTTTGTGGTATGCCTCTCGAATGCACCATGACTGTCCTGTGTCACATGCTCGAAAACAGTGACAGTTCCTGTTCACAAGGTGAATGCAACTTCATCGGAGAGACATCCTCAAAGATGAACAGAATTGGTTTGTGTGATCTGTCAGCCAATAACACATGCCTACAGATTTCATGGCCTGGAGGCTCTTGTTTTTTGTTTTGTTTTGTTTTTTTCTTTTTGTTTTTCGAGACAGGGTTTCTCTGTGTAGCCCTGGCTGTCCTGGAACTCACTCTGTAGACCAGGCTGGCCTCCAACTCAGAAATCCGCCTGCCTCTGCCTCCCAAGTGCTGGGATTAAAGGCGTGCGCCACCACCGCCCGGCCTGGAGGCTCTTGAAACACCAAAAGAGGGCAAATGGTATTCATCAGGTCTCCTCGCGTACTTCCTCAACCGCTCTTTCAGCTCAGCAGAGCTTTCAAGATCCCTTGGAGCTGATGAATAGAATAAATGCCCTCATTTCCTACAGAAAATGGCAAAACAGCATAAAATAGCTAAACGTAATACCCAAAAGGAGAGTACATCGAATTTAGTTTTTCTTGAGAGAAGATATCACACCTGAAGTGAATATAAGCACACTTTTCCTACAAACAAGTAAACCTGCATTTGAAAGTCAAAATTTCTTTTAGCTTTGGTCTCCCTTTGCTCTCCTTTAGAGGCACAGTGTTTTCTCATTTCAAAGGACCTCTCCCTTCATTGACTAGCTTGTCACCAACTTTCACACTTAGAAAGAAACTTTAAGCAACCTACTGACCCCCACTTACTCCTATGGAAGCCTTTTAAGTATCAGTGCAGACACAGAACAGAATGTCTAGTAGACGACCCCACTGATCATCTTTTATAAATCGGAATGAAAGGAGCGTTAAGAAACTCTTCTGAGACAGAGCTAGAGTGGCACATAAGCGCATTTCATATTCAAGTGAGCTGGGTCAATAGTCTGTTCTTCCAGAGTTCACAGAAGGCCCAATCCAAGGCCAAGCAGCATGACTGATCTCTGCCCCAAGCTGCCACCCGGCAGAACCTGCCAAAGTATCTGAAATCCCCTTAAAAAACATTTCTTCAGGGTAAGACAGTACTTAGTCCTAAATAACCTCTTTTTTTTTTTTTTTTTTTAATTAATTCAAATGTTAGGAAAGATAAGGTTATAATGTACACCTTATTTGTAAAACCATTTTTTTAAAAAAGCTGTCTGGGGTTTGCTTTTTGTTTCTCTCTAATGTAAATAAAGCATTGTATCATTGTGAGTGGTGTTGACCTCACTTCTGATAACAGGGGACTAATAAGCACTGCCCTAGACTCTTATGAACATCCATTCACTGTTGAACAAACATTTATGGAGACATACTTGGTACCTGACACAGCAATACACAAAGCATCCTCCCCCACCTGGAGCAGAGTATAGCAAAGAGTCAGGGATTCAGAGACAATAAGAAAATAGTTACCAGGTGGCAACAACTATAAAGCATAACATCTTTACATAAATTAACAATGGAGTCCAAATAGACACAAAGAAATTAGATGAAATAGCCTTTCTGGCAGTAGGGTCAGGTACAGAATCTCTGAAGTAAGAATTCATTGACATTTTCTATTAAAAAGACAAATAAGCAAACAAACAATGAAAGCACCAGCCCTATGGCTAAAGGAAAATGGGCAAGAAAATAAGCACTGACTTCAAGTCACTGAAATAGAGGTGAAGGGACTTGAGGGTCTCGGATGCTGGTACAGGGACCCTGGGGAGAACTCTGCGTGATGGAGCCTTGAGTTTGCAGAAGCAGGCATGGTCCAACTTATGTCAGAAACGCAACACTGCCTTCTTTGATAAGAAAAGGGCAGAATCAGGGAGTTCACTAGGTGACTGAGGAAACAATTTTGAGAGGGCAACTAAACTATAGCAACGACTTGTCCAGGGTAGTCACAGAGACGGGAAGTGGTGGCTTTTTCAGGAGATGCTGAGAAGGTAGAAGGGATCGGTAGACAAGCGAAAACAAAGTTCAGAGTCTGGCATAGTGGATGCCATGTGTGTGCTAGCTTCTTGAATGGGCCCTAGCAATGTGCTCATGTTGACTGTGTTATTTTGATAAAACTTGCCTTTTTTTTCTTAAAGACATCCTCTGATATTGTTTGTGATTTGGGCCATGAGCAACACTAATGTATCTATCGCTGAATGCCGAGATTAGAAGATGTAGCATGCATTCATTGAATATTAAATGTACACTGGACCCAATAAAAGACTATTTAAAACCTGAGCAGAACTCCAGACATCCAATTTTCAGAGGACTCAGTCCTCTCCATTCCTGGCTTAAGGGTGAAGTCACTTCAGCTAGTATATGGTTTCCACCAAAGACTGGCTCGTTGGGTCACAACAAATTACAAAGGATGGAGATCGTGAAAAAGAAGAGGTGTTCTCCATGGCTTGATTCATCGTTGTTTTTCCCTTTGCTTCTTTGCTGGCTTGACATTACATTTTAGTAGAAAGCATCCTGTAGGTTAAAGTGTTTTTCAATATATTTCATCTGATCCCAAAACTACCCAAGAAGATATGGATGTGTTATAAAGACCATTTTATAGAGTAGAAATGAGTCAGTTATGTTTGGTGACTTGATGAAAGTCATTTGGCAAAGAATACAGAATGTTCCCAAGAGACCAGGCTTTTTAATCTCTCCCTTAGTGACCTTTCTCCTACTGCATCTCTTGAAGCAGTGGAAGAGACAAAAGCCAAACGCCCTTCCCTCACAGTATATGTAACTTCAGTTTATTACAAAAGTTACACTGGCTACACCATGACTAACGCAAAAATATAAGTCTTTCTCTTGACTTGTACTGGGAGAGCATCAACAAGTCCATTCTAACACAAAGACAAAGTTTCCAAAACTAATGCTCAGCCTCTAAAACAAAGGCACTTGGTCCTCCACAACCCCAAAACTATGTCACTTTCTGGCTTCTCAAACTTTCTCCTCTCTACGTGTCTTCATAGACATTTCAATATTTCAAAGAATGTGATCTTTGAAAGGTTCCATCACATTCCACAGCATGTGGAAGCCATGGATAGATTTCAAATGTTAAAACAGAGACACTCATCGCCATCAAATTCCATCAGAATAATGAAGCTGCATGTGGAGAGGGCCAAAGAGACAGCCAGGCCAATTTTGCCCAAATCCTCCACCTACAGGAAGTTATTTCCTATCCCTGACTCAGGGAAAAAGTCTTTAAGCTTCGTCTGGGCCAACAGAATGGAAAGGAAAAGGTGACAGATATGAAAATGATTTCCAGAGAACACGGGGTCATTTCTCGAACAGGCGGGTCATAGCCCAGATCCTGTGTCTTTACCATTGCTTTCACACTATTCCACAGTCCGCTCTCCTCCTTCCCATCCTGTTGAGGGGCTCCAACAGCCATTTAACCCCTTATTCTCAGCATTCGTTGCTGGCTGCTATGGTCTAAATGTTTTTCTCCCCTCAGTTCCCATATTAAAAATGTCACTCCCAAGGTGCTGGTGTTCACTGCTATGGCCTTGGGAGGTGAGGAGAGCATTCATGATGGGACTGGTGCTTTTGGAAAGGACATCCTGAGGAGTACCCTTCCTCCCTCCACCATGTGAGAACACACCCGTCCACAAAACAGAATACACACACTTACCAGACACTGAGTCTGCCAGTGTCCAGATCTTAGAGTTCCCATCTTTTACAACTTATGAAGAACTGGTCATCATAAGCTACCGAGTTTGTGGCACATTGTAACTTAGGTCCAAGCAGACGAGGACAGTAGCTCTCTTACCCTGTTGACCTCTTTCAGGAACCTCCAGGCCTGTGGCCGTTGGTTTACATCCGGATCTGGTTCCTCCCTGACCATCCTCTTTCTATTCATTTTTCCTTCTTGATCTACTTATAGAATCTTCTTATCCTGTGTCTCTGTTTAGCTCTTTCCCCTTCCCAGGGTGACAGCAATAACAAAGAGATTTAAAACCCAGGAGTCATCTCCCACAGCCCAATCTGAGAGATAAGCCACTTGCTCCTACTTGCAAATATGTTTCCAGGATTTATCTCAGAAAGCAACTGGAGTAAGGCAAGGGTCAGCAGGAATTGTCTTGGAGGAGAAGCATGCATATTTTCATGCTTAATGAGGTTGTCTAAGGAATCAGTGAAAACTCACCAACTCACTGCCAAAATCTTCCCCAAGGACAGAGCAAATACCAAAAGTTTTTAACTCTATCGCTGATGAACCAAATATGAATGCTCAAGGTTCATAGAACCCTATATTTGAATTGATTGTCTAATAGCCAGACTCACATAGCTGATTGGTCAAAAGTTAGATTGATACGTAATTAAGAGCGTATTTTGCCTGTTAGCACTCTGTGAGGATCAGCATGTTTGTCTGACAGAAGGGCGATATAATTAATGAATCTCTGAAAAAGGGAATTAAGAACCATCAAAGTTCTCTTCTTGTTAGCTCTTCACCTCCCAAGGCCACAGGAGTGAACACCAGCACCTTGGGAGTGAAATTTTTAATATGTAAACTGTGGGGAGAGAAACATTCAGACCAAAGCAGGGTATTCCACGTCAACAATACAATCCCCAGAGCCGTGTCCCGAGGCCAGGAAGAAGGCTTCACTGATTTGACAAAGGGAGAGCTAAAATTCTTTCTGGTCTTAAGAAACTGTAAGTCAATGAGTGGTCCTTGGTGCAGGGCTTTCTTTATTACTTATTGATTCAGCAGACTAAACTAATGGTATGAGTTAGTATTCTATTATTGTGAGAAAACACCATAACTAAGGCAACTTACAGAAGAGTTTATCTGGGCATAGGCTCCAGAAGGATAAGTGTCTGCTGTGGCAGGCAGGGCAGAGGGAGCAGGAAGCTGAGAGCGCACATCTTGAACCACAAGCACAAAGCAGATAGAGTGAGCTAGGAGGTGGAAGGTGGCATGAGCCTTTAGACTCCAAAAGCCTGTTCCCAGTGGCATACTTCCTCCAGAAGGCCCCACTGGCTAAATCTATCCAAAGAGTGCCATCAACTGAGCACCGAATATTCAAATGCCAGACAAAAGAGGGGCCGTTACCATTCAAGCTACCACACTAAGTGAACGCTGGCTGGACTACAAGAAATGTAAACTAGAAATACTTTCTCTAAACAAGAAATCTAGAGTTATGGTCAGACATGCCCTTAGTTGGTCATACTATTCAGATAAAACACTCCTTTTCAGTTTCTTAGATATCGGTGCAGAAGGATTACGTTTAATGCCAGGGAGGAAGGAGAGACTGAGTGAAAAGGGGGCATTTGGTGTGTATTGGCTTCCTTATTCATTCATTCATTCATTCGCTGGACAGTTAACTTGCTCACAAAGCACAAGATGTAGGAGACATGACACCGACAACCATAAGGTGAGCCAGTGCCTGTGAAGTTCTGTGTCCCAGCAGGAAAGCATAGAAAAGCGAAAAAAATCAAAAATACTGCAATGGGAGCTGTAACTCAGCCATACCTGAGAAGCCTAGCATTCTCCTATGTCCCAAGGCATGCTAGGGCTTTTTTTCCTAGGCATAAAGCCGTAGAATATGACTATGGGGGTTCTACCACTTACAAAAACAGCAAAATAAGATACGGTTGTTAGCCAAGGACAATGCTGGTGTTTGAGCTACTAGGAACCTGTCTCTATGGAAAGGGAAGAAACCTGGGATACCTGAACACAGGCTGATAATTCTGCTGGCTATAAATGTGGCTTCAGTCTAAACATTTGGTAATGTATCTTATAAGACGTGACAATCATCTTTACAAAAGCCAGACAAACATATGATGTGTCCATATTGAGTCCCTAAGCTTTGCAATTGACGGACCCTAATGCAGGGTATTTAAGACCACTGAAGCAGATCCAGAATCCGTGGTTGCACACAATAAAAAGTAACTGCCCAATAACGTCACCGAAGCAGAGGTATCGTATCCATATCTCCTGATTCATTCACCTGAGTCAGGAAAAACAAACTCATTGATAAATAATTTTGGATGAGTTATAATAATAATGGACTGGGTTGGCCTCTGCACAAAGGGGAAATCCCTTTATAAAACCATTAGGGCACATTTCTTTAAAAATAAAGCCTCAAAGATTCTATAATTTTTGTGTGGTGATTTTGTGTTTTAAAAATTCATCTTTTCCTATAGCCTAAATAAATTTCAAAAAACTAAATGTGTTTAGTCCATTGATATGGCTCCCTGGATACTCTGACGGTATTTACATGCAGACCCGAATACCTGAGTTTGCTCCCTAGGTTCCCCATGGTGGCAAGAGAGAATGTTCTGAGCTCCACACAGGGGCAACACTGATGTCCTGCTCTCACTTATACATAAACAAACAGATACAAAAATGAATAAAATAAAATAAATGTGTTACTTAATTTATTGATAGACTTATTGTCTCACTTTTTCATTCACTTGGCAAAAAATTTATCATGATGTGCTAGACATTATACTTACGAAGGCAGGCTAAAAACCATAGTCCCTGTCTTCAAGGGCAATTGTCACACAGGATTTTACCAGGTGACCCCAGTAGAAATGGGTCTTAAGGAATACAATATCACTCACCTTGGTCATGAGTATACCAGAGCAAGATAATAGATAAAGTAAAAATGCCCAGAGGCTTATGGGAAAAACAGTTAAGAAACTCTCATGTTTAGGGCTTAAATTACATCTTAATGTAAAAAGCCCTTTTTTTCTAGAATTAATTCACACAAACACCCTTTGTATTGTTTGACAGTTTCATACTTCTGTATAATAAATGTTAGTCCTTTCTAACCCTATTCTCCTTCCTTGTGCCCCTCCCTCTTTACCCTACTATTCAACAGTACCTATGTGGGCTACTGAGTTTAGTTAGAGCTACTTGGCCCAGTGTAGGTTGGAAGTAATTCAGTGGGACATAGACAACTCTCAGCAGCTTCACTACAGAAGAAAGTGACACTCCTTTGCCAACCAGCTTAATACTGAATGTGTTGGGTTTTGAGGAAAGATTAAAAACAGAACACTAAATGTGGGATCTAAGCAATCTCCTAAAAACTTCCAACAGGTCTTATCTCTGAGTGTGTCCCAAGGCTGGTATGAGAACAGTCTTGTCTGTTCAGTAAGGAAAATCCAACTGTGAATACATCCTGAAAACAGGTATGAGAACAGTCTTGTCTTTTCAGTAAGGAAAATCCAACTGTGAATACATCCTGAAAACAGGTATATAGGAAGAGCCATACAGAGATTGTAGAGTTATTCTGTTGTACAGATAGCCCAGAATCACCGCAAAAGAGGCATTGATGTGTGAACACAAAATGTGACTTCCCCTCCAACAAAGAGAGACAACATTCATTTTCCATCATGAGATACAGAACATGCTCCTGGCACCTTTCTGTCCCCATACCTCTGCCCTTAGCAAGAATGGTCTGATGGAGGGTTTTTTTTTTTAATCCTAGAACTGATGTTGAAAAGGTGAAGGACATGACAGAAAGGACCTGAACTCAGGACAAGGGGAGATGGGCTTGGGGTAAGGCCCATGCTCAACCAACCATTTGGCTTTTGAGTTAGTCTTGCATGAAATTTTCCTAAATGAGCTGTAGACAGAGAGGAAATGAGCCCTGAGTCACCTTGAAGCAGACCCAAGACTCCTCAAGTTAGTGCCACCACTCCTCCAACTTGAAGACCACAACAGCCAAGAAAACTCACAGATCTCATGAAAATTGTGCAGAGCTAGTGGCTTTAATCTTAGAACTGAAGAAAAATCCCCTACCATTGTCCCCATCCTGTATTATTAGGACATGCTCTGCCACACTGGCTGGGAAGACAGGATTTTTCATCCATGGCAACTAATATTTTATTATTATTGGTTAATATTAATTTGTTTTTCAATCCTAATTGTACACTTTGATAAATTTTGAAACATGT
The DNA here is from genome assembly GCA_028551405.1 of Uromys caudimaculatus. NCBI lineage: Eukaryota > Metazoa > Chordata > Mammalia > Rodentia > Muridae > Uromys > Uromys caudimaculatus. The sequence goes on along the minus strand of CM052716.1, from coordinate 47,059,940 downwards.
ATGATTTTATGTCACCACCACTCTAGTAGAGCAAGCAGAATATTCTCCTGCTCTTCATACCCTGAGAACTCTCCCCACTGTCCCTCCCACTCAATTCCCACCCACAGAGGTAAGGTGGCAAGGAATTCTATATGCATAGAAAGCATGCATCCACGGGACGTCATGACAGTAAGTAATACAATACGTATTTTCCGAAGCCAGCTTCTCCCTTCCGCATACTGCTTATTTCCGTTGGTTACAGGGAAGAGTCGTGCTTTGTTCCCGTTTGTGACTATATTCCACTCTATAACTAAACCACGGGGCTTCGCACATCCTGCTGGGTTGTTTCTAGCTCCACACTGGTAAGAATAAAGCTGCTATAAATACACCTAACTAATTCTTTATGGGGGACAAGTATGTTCACTTCTTTTGGGTAACTATTGAAAAGGATCGAGAAAAGGAGCAGGATGATGTTCACAAAACCATTTTAAGTCAAAGTGTCTCCCCCTTTGGAAGCTGTAGTATTTAACCTTTCATTAGTGATAGATGGCAACAGTAGTTGCTTCAGTGTCAGCAAAGCTTGCTGTCCATCATCATTTTAATTGTGTCTGTCCTGAGAGATACTATAGCTTATCATTGTGGTATTACTCTACAATTTCCTAATAACTAATTGAATTAATGAGTTTTTGTGTTTATTTCTATTCTATCCAATTCTATTCTATCCAATTTCTTTGTAAAGTATCCGTTAAAATTTTCCAATGTTAAACTGTCTTTTTACTATTGGTTCATATGGATATTTTATTGTTTAGTCTCTGTTCTGAATATAAAACTTTTGTCCGTTAGACATTTTGTAAATTCCCCCTCCCATACTTGGCTTGCCTATTTAGTTTTTAGTGGATCTTCTGTTTATTATATGAGAGAGAATGTTTACTTATTATTTTTCCATTCAATGTCCCATTATCTTATACTGTGTTGAAAATATTTCTTTATGGAAATACTTGAAACTTTTGTCACATATCAATTGCAGAACTCATGGGACAATTGCTGAATTACTTAGCTCCATTAATCCACTTGTCTAGCTGTACTCCTTACTCTCTGCTTTAGTACTGTGGTAGAGCTTGAAGTCAGATAAACTAAATTGTCTAACTTTGCTGTCTTCCGGTTGCTTTACACCTTTCACATAAATGTTAGAATTAAGTTGTTAATTTTATATCAACAGTCCTGATTTTTTTTAAAAAAAATTATTAATTTATTTCATGTGAGTACACTGCTGCTGTCTTCAGACACAGCAGAAGAGGACATCAGATCCCACAGATGGTTGTGAGCCACCATGTGGTTGCTGGGAATTGAACTCAGGACCTCTGGAAGAACAGTCAGTGCTCTTAACCACTAAACCATTTCTCCAACCCCAACAATCCTGATTTTTAACCAATATTATATTTGTTGGAGAGAAAGACCTAGCACATGTCATCATTGCTTGAACCCATTTTCCTTACAAAAGTCGTATCTTATTTACCTATCAAAGGGAGATGAAAAGGAAAGAGAGGGAGTCTTACTCTCTCTCTCTCTCTCTCTCTCTCTCTCTCTCTCTCTCTCTCTCTCTCTCTCTCACCAATAGCCATACCAATGTGCCCTCGGTATCCAGGAGGAAGTGATTCCACTCTCACTAGGATACTAAACGTCCTTCTACGTAACTGGCTTTATATTTATGAGCGTGAATAACATGTGTGCAACCTGCAATTTCCTGTAAATCTTCTGCAGATCACTTGTCATTCCAAATACAACCTGCATCTTGCAAACAGCTGTGCTGTATTATTTAGCAGATAATGACAAGGACAAAGGCTGAACATGCTCAACACAGATGCAATTGCTTTCTCAAATGCTTTTGATCCACAATTAGTTGAATCCGTGGATACAGATGCACAGACACAGAACCCCAGATGCACACACATGTATCTTTTATGTACTTAATCTGTTTTTAAAACAGTATTACAAATAAACAGATTTTATTCTAATCCTTGGTTTATCTGCATCCCACAAATGTTGTTGTTGTTGTTTGTGTGTTCTTGTTTGTTTGTTTGTTTGTTTGTTTGTTTGTTTGTTTGAGACATAGTTTCTCTGTATAGCGTTGGCTGTCAGGAGCTCAGACTGTAGATCAGACTGCCTCTGCCTCTCGAGTGCTGAGATGGAAGATGTATACCACCACCACTTGATGCCTGTTCAGTTATTTATTTAGGAAATTATTTGCAAGTTTGCCTTCTGAGTTCTTATTTGTCCCATTGACAAGGGTATTACTTAGTTCCCAAGCATTCTAAGCCTCTCTCGCGTCTTGATTGTTTTTTCTTTTTCCATAATAATTTTAATTTTTTATAATTATATAATTTCCCACCCTTCTTCCTTTTAACCCCTTCTATGTACCTCCTTACCCCAGTCTAAAATTCATGGTCTGTTTTTATTATTTTTGTTCTGTTTATATGTCTGTGTATAAACATTTATATATATAAATATATAAATACATCCTGCTGAAATCATTTAGTGTTACTTACACGTATATGATTTCAGGACTGACCACTTGGCATTACATAATCAATTAGTGGGCTTTTCCTTCTGGGAAGAATAAGTCTCCCTCTCTCAGGAGTCATTAGATGCCTGTAGTTCTTTGCCTAGGGATGGAACCCCTTGAGATTTCACCCCTCCACATTTGCATGTCTATTAGTGTTGTCTTCCTCTGTGTCTTATTTAGGCGACCATATTGTTGCAGGATTCTGGGTGAAGCTTTCCTGTCATTTCTAAGAGACACAGTCTCATGGCAGATGTCCTGGTCCTCTAGTTCTTACAATCTTTCTGCCCCATCTTCTAAGATGGTCCCTGAGCCTTATGTGCAGGAGGTATGTTGTAGATGTATCAACTGGCGTTAGGCATCACATGACCATGTGCTTCCTGTATTTTGACCAGTTGTGATTTTCTGTGATGATCTCCATCAGCGCCAAAGAGAAGTTTCCTTGATGAAGGGTGAGAGCTACACTTCTCAGACAAAAGTAGCTCTCAAAACTCATTTATTGATTGCTAATATTGTTGACTTATAGATGATTCTGCTAGGTTCCTCCATGGGAACTAAGCTTGCATCATCACCTGCCACCAGCCAGGTGCAGGTCCAGTATGTCCACAGTAGCGAGCCCAGTGCGGCAGCTGCAGCATATGAAGAGGACTGCTCACTACTCCAGCTTCTCCTCTCTTCTTCTTCTTCTTCTTCTTCTTCTTCTTCTTCTTCTTCTTCTTCTTCTTCTTCTTCTTCTTCTTCTTCTTCTTCTTCTTCTTCTTCTTCTTCTTCTTCTTCTCCTTCTCCTTCTCCTCCTCCTCCTCCTCCTCCTCCTCCTCCTCCTCCTCCTCCTCCTCCTCCTCCTCCTTCTCTCTCTCTCTCTCTCTCTCTCTCTCTCTCTCTCTCTCTCCCATTACCAGGTCCCCGCTCTCCTCCCTTCCCACAGTAAACCTCCCTTATACCAGATCTTTCATATGGCATGATTTCTCAGGGGAACACCTTGACATGGGCCCACCAGTATCCCCCCTTGCCACCACTGCATTATATTTTATAACAAATAATTCTACGTAGTAAGAGTCAAATTGTCTTGATTTTTTCCATCCCTTATTTGTTAGTTTATCTTGGTGGGCCAGTGAGTTTTTATTGAGGTTATTCAGAGGCATATGGGTAAGGGGTTACTTCCGAGAAGCCAGAGGACCTACCTAAAAAGCAATTGCATCTCTGAGAACTGTCCCAACATGAAGGATGACTCAGTCAGAGCTTCATTGCTGAAGTTCTCTGCTCAACTGACACCAGCTCAACAGGGGCAGACTTTCATTTTACTGCAGCCTTGGCGGATCATTCTCCTTCCCTCCTAGCTGTTACTCCTTTTACCTAGCGGGGAAAGGCCCTTGAGAATGGCTCATGTTTCTGTGTCCATCTGTTTATCTCCTGAGCATCCTCATCCTTCTTAGACAATTGAAAGGAAACTGCCCTCCCACAGAAACACACGTGTCACACTTAGTTTGGTATCTGGAGAGGGGCCTCTGAGAAAAGATGAGAATTAGCTACGTCTATAAAGGTGCCGTGCCTATGATAACTTGGTGGTTTTATGAAATGGGGAGAGAGAGATTACGGCTAAGCTACATTGTTTACTTTATATCTCAGCATGTGAATGCTGCTAAATAGTCTGTGAAATGCTGAAAACAAGGCTGATCAATGCATACTTTATAAATGTTGATTTACGCTGGATAGTTTTGCTCAAATCATATAAGCACATGTGTGGGTTGTGTTGTTTGTACAACAATCATCACAAGCCACTGTACATGTTGTAATTTTAAAATTCATTAATATTTTGCTTCAGTTATTTGTCTTCTAAATAAAGTAAGGGATGTAGAAATGTTTCCAATATTTTTTTCCTAGCATTGTGTACATAAAACCTATGCAGATTTGAATTCATGCAGATCTGAATTTCCAGGCAATATCATTCAATGGCAGTTATAAGCTACTAGCTCGGGTAGAGATAATAAACATATACTCACTCACTTTAATTGTTCCTGTAACAGAAGAAACCAAAGCTTTGCAGTGTCTGAATTTTGGGGTGTTACTCAGTCCCCATCATGATTAACCCTCGTGGCCCACCATAAAACAGATAAGCATGTCTTTGCATCCATGCTTCTGGTGTTTTAGAGACCACTGCATCTTGCATGCAGGAATTATTATTGTGCATAGATAGGCTTTGATTTTGAATCAAAAGAACAGAGGCAGGGAGGAAGAAGGAAAGGTGAGAAAGAGACTTGTTTGGACAGGCCTCTTAGGCTGCTGCCATCTTCTCCTTGGAATATTGAGGATACAACGTTCAGACCCTGCTTAGGCCAATCACAATGGTTCATTAAGCATGCTTGGGATGGATCAAAGTGGAAGTACTAAAAGTTGTGCAGTTGGTTGTAATTAATACGAATACTAATAACTCAAGAAGACAAGGAGTTCACTTGAGGGCTAAAAGCAAGAGTTTTCTAAAGGAGACTGTTTATGCCAGACTTTATGCATATCTTGGATGAAAAACGTTTGCAACTTAGAGCAACCCCGTTCCCTTTTCTTGGTCCCCTGATTCTATTTAACACTTGTTCCAGAACATTTTACAGCCATTTAGCAGCTAGCATTGATTTCCCTGCCTGAGCTGAAAAAATATGATCACACAATGTTCTCTTGCTTAGAGTTTCAAGGAGAAAGTGTAATTATGTTCTTGAAATGTTTCAATTTTATTTGTTCTATAGCCATGGCCAGATAAGAAACATTTATTTTTAAGGAGAAAGGAACTTCTATATTCTTTCTTCCTAATCAAATGGATAAAAAGCATATAGTGTTCTTTAAATGGGTAATATAAGTAAATAACAATGTATAATTTCTCACAGTGGCTTGACTAGTTGGTATAATCTTTAGTTAGTAGATGATAGTTAAAGAAAAGAGCATTGATGCTGTTTGGACAGAGTGGGCGGGGTTCAGAGATGCAGTGCTCTTAGGGTTTCTCTTGCTGTGGTAAAACATCAAAACCAAAAGCAAGATGGGGCAGAATAGTTTTATCTGAGCTTACAATTCTTAGGTCCAGGTTTGCTTGCTTGCTTGCTTGCTTGCTCGCTCTCTCGCCCGCTTGCTTGCTGGCTGGTTTGCTTGCGCCTTGCTCAGCCTGCTCTTTTATATAACTTAGGACCATCTGCTTACGGTTGCCACTACCCACAGTAGGCTGGACCTTCCAACATCAATCTTTAATCAAGAAAAGGCTTGATGAGCTTGCCTATAGCCCTGCTGAATAAAAGCATTTTCTCAATTGAGATTCCTCAGAGTACTGATGCAGACACCTACTCCAGCCCAGATACCAGAGAGTAGCATGTTCTTAAACTTGTGTACTATGCGGATATATAAATGCTACTCATAATATCAGTTACTATAGCCTTAATAGATAGTCTGTGAAGGTTCTATATTTGAATTTTCAACGTTGAACAATCAAAAAGAGCAACGAACCACCCTCAGACTTTTAATCCTGATACGGGAAAACGCTTTTTGTTTTTACCTAAATCTGATGAAAGTTGGAAGAAAAAGAAGAACTTCTCAGAGCCAGGAGACGAACGAGCACAGATAATGCCTTTTGGTTTCCTCTAGCATGTTTTTCTTGTTGAGATTTGGTGTCAGTGGAGGACAGTTCCATCCTTTGGGTTGCCTCAACCCTGACATCATTGTTGACTCTTGCATTTTGTAGCTAATCAATCTCAGGAAAACCTGTTGCTTCAACTACATCTAGAATCTGGACAGTTCTTAGGAGGACCATTGCTGTCACTAGCCATCTACCATCTTCTCAGCAGATTCCTGCATTAGCCTGTTTCCAATTTTTACTTCTCTACAGCCAAGGTTCAACCCAACATCTGGGGCAAGCATTTTAAAATCAGTGTAGATCTGCTCAAAAGTCTGCAAAGGTTTTGTTTGTTTCTTGTACATAAAAATGCAAAACCCAATAAATCTCTGGACCTAGATGCATGGCTTACATCAACTGACAGTTGACCCCCAGTGTTATCCCAGTAGGTGGTGCAAAGTCATACACAGAATAGGGTCCTTCTTACCTTTAGAGGGTGATGGGACTTTATGAGGCCGAAAAGTCCTCCTCTCTCCCATGTGAATGCCTTCTTATCACAATAAATAATAAAAAATTCAGCAAGACCATGAAACCTTAATTTTCAGTAGATAACAAAAACATGTATTACTGGAAATTTCTGTATTTAAAAGTATGTGAACTTCTCTTCTTGCCAATGCACTTGAGCAGATAAGAGGCAGGAAAGAGAGAAGAAAGTACAATAAAAATCTACACATTAAAGACTACAAACATTAGCTGAAACATACTTTTATGAAGAGCCCAAACTAAAAATGATTTACATTAAAAGTGTAATGACCATGTAAAAATAATAGCATATGTTTATTGCAGTAATTCAAGGAATACAAATACCTAAGTATAGTTTTTCATTTATTTTCAAATTTTTATAATAAAGTATTTTTTAAAACAAATCAGTCTTCCCTTTCCAAAATCCATGATTTTATACCATGGAGTACACTCTATGCTTTTGCTGAACCATTGTTAAATTCAAAACAGACTCCAGTGGAAAATTAATTAAACTTTAAACTCAATTTCATTCTTTATTTAGGTTAAGGATGTTTCTCAAAAACTAATTGTAGATTTCTGTAAAATATTTGAATATAAATATTCTATTTAAAAGACTAAATATGAATCATATAATCTCTGATTATGTCTCTAAGTCTGACAACCCAGCTTACTGAGCAAGGCTGCCCAAGCTCAAGAATTTTCCCACAAGAAGAAAGAAGATGCTTTTCCTCTAGACCAAATTTGCATAAGCATTTTTCTAGATTCATTCCCTCTTTCCTTCTTTCCTTCTTTCCTTCTTTCTTTCTTTATTTCTTTCTTCCTTCCTTCTTTCCTTCCTTCCTTTCCTTTCCTTTTTATATTGAAACTACAGAAGGAAAAATAGCTGCTAAGATCTGAGATTGTTGAAATCTTGGCCCCATGATAGACACTGTGTTCACTGCACACAGGTCATGAATTATTTCCTAAAAGCTGTCCAAACAAGCTGAGTGGTTTATAGGTAAGAGAGCTGAGGGTTGAGAATGTGAACTCTCACCACTGAGGCATACAGCACTGTAGGGCAGGGTAGCACTAGAAGAAGCAACTTGTCTTGAGGAACAGTGCCATGTGGCATTTAGAAGCTTGGAAATCTGCAGTCAGCCAAAACAAGGTTCAAGTCAATGAATGTTAGCTACCATCTGCCTCACCCTCATTTTAAACAATCTTAAATAATGTCTTTAGACTCCCAGTAAGAGCTAGAATGCATTCAAAAGGAATTTCCAAAACTCAGGTAGTCTGTTCAAATAAATACTCCCCTGCTTTAAAAGCAGTGTCTATATAACACTACTTCCACGTTCTAATTGAGTTTTGGTCATTTTTCATATGTTAGTAACTATATTGTACTTTCACCTGGCTACACAGGCCTGTAAGTGGGAGGCAAAGGCAGGGAGATTACAAGTTCAAGACCTGCCTAAACTACACAGCCAGTTAGACAGCTCAGACCCTATTCCAAATAAAAAGTAGAAAGATAATAGATGAGTGCTTAGATGTCTAGCATACGCGAAGCCCTAGGTATAAGCCAAGTTCTAAAAAAAGATGAATAATAAATTAAGTTATATGTGTTACATATTAAATAAAATCATATTATATATAAACATATATGTGTACACACACATATATATGTAAGAATCTAACACACACACACACACACACACACACACACACAGACACACACAGATTCTTTTACTGAAAATTTATATATTTTAGTGAAAAGAGGTCTCCCTACATAGCCCAAGCTGGCCCTAGCCACAGCTTCCCAAATGCTAGCTAGGTTCCTAAGCATGTGCTACTATGACCATTTAAAAAAATCTTTTCTTTTCTTTTTTTTCTTCTAAATTACATGAAATTACTTGTTCCCTTCCTTCCTCACCTTCTTTCTTCTTTCCTCCTTTCCTTCTTTTTCCTTCCTTCCTACCTTTCTTCCTTTTCTCTTGCCTCCTTTTTTTTCAATTTGGAACATGAAAAAAATGACTACACAGGAAACACAGCAGAGCATGACCCTCTGCACTCATCTCTCAGTAAGTCGCATCCTAGTCTCCTGAAGCCATTTTAGAACACAAGGGATAAGGCAGATATCAAGAGTGTCCTAGCATCAGAACCAAAGCAGAAGACAGAAGACTGGGACAGTATGGAAACTGAGACAACAGGCAAAGTTAAACATACTTAGAAGTGAGGGGGAAGTCATATTCATTGATCAAGTTTGTGCCCTAGGAAGGAAAACAAATTCTATCTTCTGTACAAACTCCATCAGGTTAACAGTAGCTGCCTGGAGATCCCGTTGTCTTTGAACTCAGTCACAGACCATTATTATGAAGACTTTATATCTCACATGCACATAAAGTAGGAAGGGGGACCACACAGCACACACTTCCCAGCTATTGGCTGTGTTGTGGCGTCCGCTTAGATCCAATACAACTCAAACACCAGGTCAATGTAGATGACAAAAGTTTATTGTAATCAATTAGGGCCACAGAACAGACTTGAGAGCTGAGCTGTATCCCCAGGCCAGAGTGTACAGAGCTTTTAAGCTTGAAAACCACGAAGATCTGTGCCAATTTACATTTCCATTTTTCCACCAATCAGGATCTAGGGATGGAGGACTTCCTTAGGAACATGTCTTTCTGGTACATTTATCCTATTCTCACTGGTTGGTTTATTCAACCAGGTGGGGAGACTTGCTTATCATTCATGTTTCAACTTGCTACACAGGATGTCAGTTACCCAGGGAAGTCTTGGGTACTTTATTTAATCTCTACTCAAAATGGCAATTTTACTCAAAATGGCTTCAGTTGGGTTTCTTCTTACAGTTGCGGAAAAAGAAAGAGACAAACAGCTCCGGAGACCTTGCTCTGCATCACATGCTTCACACACATCCTCTTATTGAATATTCATGACTCCCTTGAAGTAAAATTTAGAAGCTACATTTTGGAGATAAAGAAAACCTTTCTCTAAGCAAGTATCTGATTGCCACTTGCTAAAAAAAGGGAGGGAGTAAGAGTCATAACAGAGACACAGAAAGTGGAGGCACTAGTGTGCAGTGACTGTTCACACGCCCTGGTAAAATGTGTGAGTTGGTGCCTGTAGCTCAGGAAGGACCTGGATATTCAATGTCCTCACATGTCACTATTACACTACTTCCATCATCCCTCTCTCTTGGGTGTGATGTACAACCTGGTTCTAAGTTTCTTTCTTTGAGATATACTTTAAAAGATGTTTTCCCTTTGCAAATCATTATAAACTTCAAAAGAGACTTTACTCAAACTTCCTCATTGCTCCTCCTGGACTAAGAGGTTATTTTAGAACAACAGACAAGAAAACATACTCACCTAGAAGGACAGAACTCTATCAGCTCTGTTGGTACCTGGATCTGTATCCTGTCTCAGTCATATTTTTTCTCTGGGCCTTTGTTTACACCACAGAAAAGTTGGACCCACAAATGATGTGATTTCTCCAAGTTCAAAATCTACTCAATAGAAAAAGTCAAGAAGGCTTTATTATATTAAACCTAGCAACAACTAATGCTGGTGGGAAACAATGAATAAATATTTCTTTTGTTTCTTTTTTTTTCCAAATCATGAGAACTATTTCAGGACTTGTTTGCCTCCTGCTACCTGAAAGCCTTTGTTAGAGACAGAAACCCAAAGACAGGCCAGCATTCATTCAGTGTTCACGTACCAAGCACTAAAAAGGAAAGAGAGTTATTTAAAGTTTTGTCTATCAAGCATGAATCTGTTCTACATTTCTAAATAATGATAGTACTTAAGTTAACTATATGGCGCCAAGCAACAACGATTCTAAAAGTTATCCAGAAAAATTTCTGAGGACAGTAAAAAAGGCATGTTACTTCTTGTGGGACCATGGAAGTAATCAGAGTAGCTCCATGCATCAAAGCACATGGACTGGCCTTCAAACGAGAAGTCATAATTGGAGACAGTGGAGAATAAACAGGAAGGAGGTGATAGAAGATGGTCCACCATTAGCAAACTCAGAGTTTGGAAAATGCACAATGTAAGAAAGAAGAAAGGTTTGTTTTGGATGAGATAACAGTTCCTGGAAAGAAGTAGTGGTAGACAAAGGAGTTAGGCATTTATTTTTAACATTCAATGTTTTCTAATTGAAAAACAAAATTCAGGTATCTTCCAGATTATGTATTAGTTGAATAGCAGGTAAATTGGAAAACAAAATGTTGGAGATGAAGAGAATTAGAACCACTTCCAAGATCCACCAAGAACTAACAAGAACCTAGACTGGTACAATTACAGTCACAGTAACAGAAGTGAGACAGATGTAAAAAGTGGTAGTAATCACAAGATCCACTAATGTCTAGTGCATGTTTGGTACGCACTATGCTGAGAAGACATGAAGAACTCATTTAATCCCCACAATAATCCAAGAAGGTGAGTTTTATGGATTCAGTTTCACATATATAAAAACCAAGACAAAGAAAGGTTCTAAAAGGGTACCTAGGTTCCTTGCCTATGCTTCTAGAGTTACCTTGCTTATCCATTCTGTAGCATTGCTTCTCTGCAGAGGCTGGCATGCTGGTGGATGATCCTCTTGGAAAACTATGACTTGTATCAGAATGAGTAAAATTAGAAATGGGTATTAGAAATGGGTATGATCATCCTGCTTAGCTGTCAACTTGACTGGATTGAAAGTTGCCTGGGAGATTAGCAAGACTTCATTTGTGGTGCTCCTGTGAGAGCATTTCCAGAAACAATTGATCATGGGGGCTGTGATATGATGAATGGATTAACTCATCGAAAGATTCCCGTATAATGGCATTATTGACAGGTGATAAAAATGAGATGTGGGACCTTTTGGAGGAAAATGTCACTAGAGGTGCATCCTTGAAGGTTCTATCCTTCCCTAAGTTCCTTTCTCTAACTCTGGCTGATGGAAGCTCCTTCCACATAATCACACCACTAAGCACAGCCCCAGGAACACAGAGTCAAGGACAGAATCCCCTGAAACCATGAGCCAAAATGAATCCTCCATCTCTTCAGTTGTTTCAGGAAACATAATTAATAAAAATAAATGCCCCTGCTTAGCCAGAGCATGTGCTCACATCTTTAGCTATTCTTTAGTAATTGATCAGCTCCATTGACTAGAGAGCAATTGTCCTCACTTATGTGAATGGCTCAAAAGTTCCTGTGTGAACTATATAAGGGAAAGGAGTTCCTGCCCAATACCCATTCTATGATGGCTAATTTTGTCCTATGTGTGGGAAGGTGTTGGGATAACTTTTCTTCATGTTGTGTGAAGGCATGTCTCTATATTTGCATTTGTTAATTCTGTACCATGAGAACTAAGTCCTGGCAGGATTCTGGTATTGTCATTTCTATAGCCTTCCTTACTTGCCTAAAGGCAATCTAGAAATGGATCATAAGTTGTCTGACTACTGATTGGTTATAATAAAGATCTGACAGCCAATAGCCTGGTAAGGAAGGAGGGGGTGGAACTTCCAGGCAGGGGGAAGAAAGCAGAAGCCAGAAAATCAAGAGTAGACATGGAGGGGAACAGATGCAGAGCAGAAATGTATAGAGCTAACCACATGGTCATTGGCTAGAAAGTTAGGTTAAGCTAGCTGGGACACTGCCCTAGCAAAAGGCCTAAGATTTGTCATTATTTATGCCACTGGTGGGTTTGAGAAAATCCCACTATGAAAAGGGAAGTGGTTTTCTTACAAATAAGCTAAAGATGTCCATAGAAAACCCTCCTAGGTGTCTCTTAGCCAATCAAACTGGCTCATGGACATTCTTTTCCACCTCTGTAGCATAAGACCCAACTTAAGCAGAACCAGTGACAGGGAATACCACATTCCTGCAGAAGGACATGCCACAGGAACCTGTTTTGCTAGGGTATGGAGATAGTCTCCCACTCTAACTTTCTACTTCTCAGAACTAATATTTAAAGAAATAAGCAGTTCCAGTGTGGAACAACCTACCAATAGTCTATATTTACACAGTCACCACACCATTTTCTTTCTCATTTATTTTATTGCATTTGTTATTACCTAGGAATACAATGATGTAAGCAACAGGAAATAGTAGAACAAAGGAGAAGTATACCAAATGATCAAAAATCAATCTCTAGGATTTGAAATAAATCCTAGCTACATAAATTTCAAAATGCAGGTCATTGCCCTAACTACAGTCTGCCTTCAGTTTCTTGTCCTGTTCTCTTGCTCTCTTGCATCTCTGTTCCAGTCAGTGAAATTCAGTGCAGTAAAGAGCATTGAAACAATTTCTGCATTTTGAAAAGCTAATCTTGACATCAGGTAATATATACTACTTCATGTTCCTCCTTATGGAAATATTCTCCCTGTCAAGGTTATCAGTAAATATTCTCCCTGCCAAGGGTATCAGGGAGTGTCCTCTCTGTCAAGGTTAATGACTCTATAATAATCAGAGACAGCACAAGTCCAGGAGGCAAGGGTGTGTCTAATGTCCTTAGCAAAATGGTAAATGCCATGACCTCCAGGACAGCCATTAAGGCTGTGGGAATGAACCTCTGAAAACATGAGTTCAAAAATGCATAATTTCTGAACTATGTAAAATATAAGGATGCAATGTGAATTAAATGAGGGGCATCACAGACCTGAAAGAACAGAGGCAGCTGTACTATGAACCAGCTTGTGAGAAAGATACAAAGGCAGGCAGATATAAAAGAAGGCAGATTCCTGAGTTCAAGGTCAATCTAGGACAGATCGAATTTTGGGCCCAGATGTGGTGAGAGCAGTCTCAGAGCCGGATCTCACCTAGCTAGCTTATTGTCTGTACTTATAAAAGCAGGCAGATCTCTGAATTCATTGCAATGGTAAGAAAAATGTGTGCACTGTCTTTTCCTAGGAGTCAAGGGACTAAAGTCAAAAAAGTCTAATTCCTGGAATAATCAAAAGGAAACTGGGGTAGACTATTTAATTGATATGTAAATGAAAGAGTGGGCTTTGGTCTGTGAGAGCTGAGCTAGCTGGAAGAAGTGTCCGGAGATCTCCAGAGAAACCTATCTCAAGCAGAACTTAAGGCTGTCAGCTTGTACCCCATGATTAACTTCAAGTAGTTCTTTTCACTGCTCCCAAACACCTCTTCCTCATACCCCTTCTCCAAGCTGAGGCTGGTCCTTGGCAACATAACCTGTCTTAAGGTTTTAGAAGAGATGTCTTCATGTATTAAGCATTCAAACAGCAATTCTCAACCTGTGGGTGGCAACCCCACTGAAGGGCTGAATGAACTTTTCACAGGAGTTACCTAAGACCACCAAAAACCACATATATGCATATCACAATTCAAAACACTTAGCAAAATTACAGCTATGAAGTAACAATGAAAATAATTTTGTGCAACCCCATAGGAAGAACAACAATATCTACTAACTAGAACCCCCAGAGCTCCCAAGACTAAATCACCAACCAAAGAATACACATGGAGGGACCTCATGACTCCAGCCACAGATGTAGCAGAGGGTTACCTTATCTGGTAACAATGGAAGGGGAGACCCTTGTTCCTGTGGAGACTAAATGCCCCAGCATAGGGGGATGCTAGGGTGGTTAGGTAAGAGTGGGTGGGAGGAGAACACCCTCATAGAGGCAGGGGAGAGGGATGGGATGGGGGCTTGCAGAGGTGAAACTGGGAAGGGGGACAACATTTGAAAGGTAAACAAATAAAATAACCAATAGAAAAACATAAAAGAATGTTTTATTTATTAAAAGTATTAACTATTAAAGGGTTACAGTATCAGGAAGGTTGAGATCCACTCATCAAGACTGTCTGAGAGTCATTATCCATGGATAGCATGTCCTTACTAAGGATCTCCTCAGGATCAGATACTCTGCTAGGTATGGATAAAATACCATACCTACCCTCTAAAACCAAGGTTAGTACACTGCTGTTTGTTGCCGCATATTTTTGCTTGGGCACTGTCTTAGGGTTTCTATTGCTGAGATGAAACACCATGACCAAAAAGCAACTTGGGAAGAAAAGGGTTTATTTAGTTTACATGTTCATATCACAGCTCATCAACAACAGAAGTCAGGATAGGAACTCAAGAGGGGTGGGAACCTGGAGGCAGGATCTGATTCAAAGGCCACAGAAGAGTGCTGCTTAATGGCTTTCTCCCTATGGCTTGCTCAGCTTGATTTCTTATAGAACTCAGAACCACCAGCCCAGGGATTGCACCACCCACAGTAGTCTGGGGCCTCCTCCATCAATTACTAATTAAGAAAATGCCTTACAGACCTGCCTACAACCTGATCTTATGGAGACATTTTCTTAATTGAGGTTCCCTCCCTTAAGATAGCTTTAGCTTCTGTCAAGTTAACATAAATCTATTCAGCCCGGGTCCCAAACTAATAATAACTCATGGTTTTGAAGGGTTGTAAAGAAAACTGAATAATATATAACAAAGAATGATAAAGGTGTGCAAAAACTACAGAATTTACTGGGTGGCATTTAAAGAATAGATTCCTTAGGTCCTATCTCTATAGAGAATGAAATGGCTAGATAAGGAAGATGTTTCCAGGCCAGTAGAGGGAACTCAACATGTGGGGTTCTATTTGAAGGAGGATTTATGGGGTTGGTAAGAGTTTGTCAATATCAAAAGACAAGTGGAATAAACAAAGGAAAGGGAACCTCTGCTCAAACAGTAGGGCAGGGTGGATCTCAGGGTTTTCTGTCAATCAGTTGCTTAACTATAGATAATTCTGTGTATAGAAGGTGGAGTAGGATGGGGTGGGTGGGGAATGGGAGGGAACGAGGAATATTATAAAGGGCCTTGCATTGGACTAAAGACTAGAACTTCAACTGGAGAGTAAATAGCTATCACCAAAGATTTGTAAAAGAAGAGATTAAAGAATTACAGCCAATAATTCACACAATGATACAAAAATGAATGGTAAAGAAACTTTAGCTTTGGCCTCAGATGGAGTAATTGGAACCAGACCTAATTTTCTATACAAATTCAGAAAACAACCTAGATAAAATATATAAAACAAGCTTTTCAGAGATAGACAACAGGCAGTTGTCCAAAGTCTGTCTTGGGGAAGAAGTTATATGTTCCAGAACAATAGGACAAAGATATAATCTTCAGTGGGCAGTAAATCAACAGCAACAGATCCAGAAAGAAGAACAATGACAGGATTTATGAAGTATATTTAGATTTAAGCCTTTATTCCAGGGATCCAAATACCGAAGAGTAGAGACATATACGTACCTGCTCCCCATCCCAATGACACTTTACACATTAGAAACTGAACTTTTAAAGACAAAAGGCAAAGTTGAGGATGGAAAATATGCTGTCTAGAAATCACAACAACCAAACACTATGGAAACGAGTCTTGGACTAAGCTCACTGAATGTACATCTAACAAGTAGGTACTCTGCAAAGACAAGCATGCAACAACCCCTGAGGCTTCTATATTGAGCCACATCCCGGAATAAGGCTGTTAATTCAGACATATATATCTTTCCAGGATGGGATAAGAAGAAAAGATAACAAGGCTTCAGATAGTTGAAATAGGAAAGCAATGGTAGTTTCAATGAATAGTTCTGTGTCGTAGGGTGCGTTCCTACGCACCTGCTGTTCAGCCACAGGAAGATAAACTCTTGATTTTCTAGGAATCCCTCATCATCATCTCTGGACTTCCAGTAGCTTTTGACTATGATTTTACAACTCTTAAGAGAAAAGATGACATGATAAAATCTTCATTCTCATAAAACAATGCATTGCCTGCTTGGTGTGAGATAGAAGCAGACACTAATATCGTCTACTTCATTTCTGATCCCTGGGGATAGACTAACACCAAGAAAACAATTTAGCGGGATAGCTCAGGGACAAAGGAGAATAAAAGAACAGAAAAAAGAATGATAGGTGTGTGTCCCCCAGGGAGCAGAAGTGATGAGTGAGGGATCTGGGTAATTGAAGATTAGCCAGTGACTTAAAATAGCATGCTTCTCAGACCCTTAATGAAACAGGCTTCTTTTTGAGTTTTGAAAGCTCTAGTGTTTTTTTTTTAATTGTCTCTCTTGTTAAGTTTCTTTCTTGTGTATGTTCTTGCCTTACTTCAAGTACACGAAGCTCCTCAAAGGGATTCTGCACTCAGTTCAAAATGCAAAGAGACAGAGAAGTTTCAGTCCAGAATAACTGCTATTTTAAGAATCACAACACACAATCCAGAAGAATGAAATGACTCAAAACAAGCAACCCCCTGAGGAAACATAACAATAACCCATAAAAAGTAATTAAACCATTCCGAGTAGAATCTAAAGAGCTCACAAGAATTTAATTACAAACTTCATAGTTACATCATGAAAATTTACACCAACACCAGAGGCAAGAAGTCACCAAGATGGGAAGGACATAGCTACACAATGCATCTTGATGTGTCTCACAAGGAATTACTAGTGACCTGTCACGGAAGCATCTTTTCCTCTGAGTAGCTTTCACAGTAACTTGTTTAAAGCACCTGCAGTGTACACTGGAGACACTGATGAGAGAGTAAAGCCTTTATATTTGTTCTGCCATGAAGAAAAATAACAGCAATACATCCATGTTCATCACCATCATCACAGCACCAGCCTGGGGACATGCCAAGCAAAACACATTAATTGATTAAAAAGGCAAGGTAGGCAGGGTTTTTCCCAAGATGTATTTCTCTTTATTGCATGTGTGTGAGTCTTTTACTTGCATGTATACATGTGCACCACATGCATTCCTGGGGCCTGCAGAGGACAGAAGAAAGCATTGTTGCCTCTGGGACTGGATTTGCAGGTGATTGTTAGGCCAACCTGAAATTACTCCCTGAGGTTGGGACAATTTAGCCTTTCCCAAAACAAGTAGCCCGGAGAAGAGGTAAAGGATAGCAGCAAATTACAGCTTCCTAGGATGGGAAAAGGGAGGAGGACGAAGCTAGCTGTGTGACTAGAATGAACAAAAGAACACTGAAAGAATTGAGCCTTCTCCTGTGTTTCCACAGGGGAGACGCGAGCTGAAAAGACTCTGGGGGGTTGAGAGGACTCCAGAGAATGATGGAAGGATCCACGCCACACAGATTGAAGTTTTCTACAGCTGCCCATTCCAGAATCTCAAGTAGTAAGTGACTTACTGTTGCATGGACCTACTACATATGTGTAAGTCGTGTGTCCCCTTAGGGAGTGGAAAAGAAGGAAAGAAAGCCAAGCCCTTGGAGAAAAGTCTTAAGGAGTCTCTGGACACCTGTGCTTAATAACTGTGAGACAGTACTGATAATCATCATTTCAGATCCAACGACTTAGAAAAACCATTGTTAAAAAGAGTATAGCTGATATCCTTGCCAATTGACACCTATGGCATGTAAGACAATAACGTATAAATCTATAATAGCAAGTGCAACCATCAGTGTGACTCCGTTTTTTACCCTCAGAAGCACTTCTCATAATTCAAATATGAGAAATTGGTCTGTATATACTTCCCACATCTAGCTCTTCCCTGCTCCATGAGAGAACATGGCAGGTGGTCTAAATGCAGGCAAGTCCAGACAGACTGGAACATATTCTTTCAGCTAAAAATTTTGATGGGTTTTGACCTTTAATAACATGTGTATTTGATACCACCCATTTAGCACTCAGACATACATTGTTGTATCTTATTAAGGGTTTCACTAAATTATAAGGTTTTTTTGACAGAGTGTATGCCCCTGTAGGGTAAGTATTTCATTTCCTCTTGATATAACTTGCCTTTAATGGATGTTCAGGTTAGAGCAAATAAGGAGTTCTACACTTTCTTCCCTCCTTTCTTTCTTCCTCCCTCTTTCTCTTCCTCCCTCTTTCTCTTCCTCCCTCCCTCCCTTCCTCCTTTCCCTTTACAACCCAGTTTTAAAAAGATGTATGTTCCAAAATTTTTATCCATAACCTTGGTTTCAAAAGTTAAGCCAAATTTCCCGCCTCATGCTTGAGTTAGTAGTAGGTCTCTAAATTAGCTCACAAATGACTACTTAACAAATAAGACAATCAACCTAAGTTAGCTTTTCCATGAACGGCAATAGAAGAATCAGAATCATACTAATAAAAGGTTGCTAGAATCAATTCAGAATCCCATGGTTTTGGACCACAAAGAGTGCCTTTGAAAACTGACAGCATTCAGTAGTCACTGTGGCAGATGGTTTACAGCATTAAACCTCTGAAAACTAAAATGGCTGCAGGCAGAAGACAGGTGTTCCAGCCTCAAGTGCCACTCACTCTTGCAATCAATAGCATTAAAAAAAATCTTTAACAGAATTTTTGTTGGTTAGCATAAGACAAGTCATACCAGCACACTAGCAGTTTTCAGTAACAACAACAACCAGTGGTACCACTGCATATAAGTTAATATTTCACTCTGATTTGCCAAGAAAATCTTCACATACAGAAATGGAAAGATGACACAAAGAGAGGAGACAGAACCAGAGGAAGACCTGTGACAGTTTTTCAGTTAGTGAAGCCCACACATTTCAAAGAATTGCTGTATCCACAAGAACTATCCCAATTAGAAATGCATGAGCTCACACTTGTTAAAATACCTTTGCTATAGTCTTTAGTGGAAAGCATCTCTCTGAAGCTCAGGATCAAGAACCCTGACTAGCTACAGAATGTTTCTCTTTGCCTTGTGTCATTATCTATTTTGGACAAGGAAATGGCTATAATATTCCATCCTTCACTCACAACTAATCCTTAGAGTAAAACTCAAGTTGTCCCACTAAAGACGGGGATGCTTGCTCCCAACCTCTTGTTCTATAATTAGCATAATTAACCAAAGTCGGTTATGCTTCCCATGAACGTACCCTGAGATATGTCTTAGCTATTCTCTTCCCCAACAGAGAAAGCTAAATCACTCAACCCAGCTCCTCAGCCAGAGTTGCTTTCTAAAATCTGGATTGCCAGCACTGCAAAACTGGCTCACAGCTGATTCTCAGTCACCAACACATTTACTGGAGGCTCATTGTCTAGCTGATTCTGTCTCTCTGGGTCTAAGCTTTGTCCGTAAATGTTACTATTGAAATCCTGATATCAGTGAAAATGTGTATAGGATGGATCCAGGATAAAACGAGCCACAGACCCAAGGCAGAGCCTGTGACTCCAAAAATTTACAGTCTGGAAGAGGAGGACACAGCACAGAACTGTAAGAAATGAGGAAAAGATTTTTAAAGAGTGGCAGGGTGAAGGTGGGGGGATAAAATTAAAAGAAAAATATTTCTAAAACAGGGAGGAATAATAAAACCACCAAAATGTGATGCTGATGACTGAAACATCAACGGATTTGCTTTCAGAACATTATTGATAACGAGGGACAACTGTTTCTAAGTTGGACAGAGAGTATCTCCAGGCACTAGTCACTTGTAAGGAAAAGGATAGCTTGTGACTCCTCTTCCTTAGAATGAAAATTTGAACTACTGCAATGGCCTGGATATCATGAGGATTTCACTGCTGGTGACCCCATAGGTCATGCATGATACCCACAATGACACAGGGATTCACCTCCTTAGAACAGCCACAATCTCAGGAGAGCCACATATGTTGGCAATGATGTGCAATTGTAACTCCCATATGGTACAAAAATAAATAATGAATAACCACTGAAAATGCATATCTATCAGCTTCACCCAGCTTGGACCACAGCGAATGACAGATGCAGGTACAATTTGATGTTGAAAAGAGAAATAGGAAAGAAACCAACATTACTGACTTGACCTGACCAGCTGCACTAAAGAGCATGAGATCTGGATCAACATGAGCAGGACACGGGGTTTCTAGTTCCTCCTATCATGGGGCCAGTGATGTTTTATCATTTGCTTTTGTTGGCAGTCTCTACGAGTAAATAAAATAACTTTTAAACCAAGTCTACCTGTAACTGACGGGCAAAGGCACAGTGTTCCCATTCAAATCACATGTTTCAAGAGCTATTTGTGCTCTCTCCTTTCATTCTTCTTGAACAAAAGAGGTTAAATAAATTACAATTCTCTCCTAGAGTAAATTATTATTGGCTTCCCACTATGATCCAGGTCCACTCTTTGTCAACTTTAAGTATTCCTTCACTGACTTCTCTAAAAGACATTGGTGGATCAAGCTCTTCTTGATTTTAAAGATTTGTATAGGTAAGTATCTCACAGGCTGGAATTCTTTTGGATAGTTGGATCAACAACTATATATGAAACTGTTAACCATAATAAGGTGACACAATAAGATGTCCTTTAAAAGAATATTTAAAGAAAAACACATATCAGCAGATGAAACAATGTTTTTCCACATTGTGCTAGACACACACACACACACACACACACACACACACACACACACACACTCAGGCCAGGCTTTCGCTACCATTGTCATGGAAGCTTCAGAATTATGCAAGTTAGAAGTTAAGAAAAAAATATAAAACTCACAGAAAAGCAGCTGATCTGCACATCACTTTTTCCAAAGTCTGCACTGTTCAGTTTCAAATTTCTAACCGGAGACATATGGTGGGTGCTGGAAACGACCTCTTGTTCTTTTAAGAAAACCAAGATGTTGGATGCTGTGAAATTGTCACTTTTGGGAATATAAGAGTTCTAAGGCACAGTGCTGTCCTTTATGGAAGCAGATAGAGAAGGGGGAAGGAGAGGCGAGCAAGGCCAAGGGGGAGTTCATTCAATGATCTCTGCAATAATCTAGGCATGAGAGGAGTCGCCACGAGAATCGATGGGGGGGAAATAAGTGATGAAAGAGGGAAGGAAGTGGCGTGGGAGAGACCTTGGTTAGGAACTGAAAAGAAAGAAAGAGGTCAGAGCACAAAAACCCAGCTATGAGTTACAGTGAGACTGAAGACATACTCGAAACAAGCGCAGAAACCTAGAGCAGACCATAGGATTGAGGCTACCATTCTGTTTCTAGAAACTGAGTAGTGTGGTGTGGTGTCCATATGTGTATATGTGTGTATCTCCTCTCTCTCTCTCTCTCTCTCTCTCTCTCTCTCTCTCTCTCTCTCTCTCTCTCTCATATGTGTATTTGTGTGTGTGTGTGTGTGTGTGTGTGTATTTGTGTATTTCTGTGTGTGTGCATGTGTGTGTGTGTGTGTGTGTGTGTGTGTGTGTGTGAGATCGGTTTTCAGCCTCCTGAGTTGGAGGGTAGGACTTAGGTATCTGGAAGAGGGAGAAGTAAAACTCACTCTCCAGGGGAATGCCATGCAGAAATGACAGAGCCAAAAATGGGCATCCACAGAAAGGGGATGGCTTCAGGAAAAGGGGGTCCCTTGTTGAAGAAACGTGGCTTTGTTGTCTTCGTGCCAATGAGAACATTCAGGATTCTACAGCCTTCCATTGAAACATAGCCATAACCAGATCTTACCAGCAGAACTTTGAGCAAGAAGAAGGTTAAAAACAAATATATATGAGACAAGAAACTATTTGCAAGGTAAAATTTAGAAATCCTTCTAGGGCGGTTACAGTATAAATGTGCCCAAACGGATTCTGAAATGGATTGTAAGCACACGTTTTAAAGAGTTTCTTACATGTCTTATTTGTTTTCTACTTTTCAGAAAACATAGTTTTGACTCTGCATATAAAACACTTTCTATGGTGATCATTTTCTCTTTATGGAAATACTAGATGTTTCATCTAAGAAAGTATTTCAGCGACACTGCCACTGATACTCTGGTTCAAGAAACTGAGTAGTGTGAAATGGTGTCCATGTGTGTTTATGTGTGTATGTATCTGCATCTCTCTCTCTCTCTCTCTCTCTCTCTCTCTCTCTCTCTCTCTCTCTCTCTCTCGTGTGTGTATGGGTGTGTGTATGTGTGTGTGTGTTGTAAAGAGCTTTAACTCCTTGAGATGGTATCTTGGACAACAGGGCATAAAGGCTGCTATTGATGGGGTAACTTCCAAAGTCTCTATTGAGAGAAGGGAGCTGTAAACTTTCCCTCTCAATCCCTTGTCTGCCCTAAATTAGATCTACTTAATCCTCGGGACTTTTATCTACAATAGGAGAACTAAACTTGATTTCTTTTTCCCCAGGCTAATGGAAGTCCACAGAAGTCAAAATTCCTTTCTCCGTTTTCAAAACCTAATCATACAATATCAAAAATAGCAGGAAAATGTTTACCAACGTACAATGTTAATGGATACAATGGGGGGTAGAACCCCAATGCTGCTGACAGCTCTGAATGATGTCTCTCATCAGGGAAAGCATGTGCTAGGTAAACAACGCTAGGCACTTTATAGGTTCTTTACCCTATAAACTATACAGATTCTGTTTTTTATTTCATTGTTGTTTTTTGTTGTGTTTTGTTTACAAAGAAAAAAGAAAAAAATTCCCACTATGTGGCCCAGGTGGATCCTGAACTCAGCATCTTCTTGCTTTGATCTTCTGAGTGTTAGGATTACAAGTATAATCCATCAAGACCAGCTTCTTCAGTCACAATTAGAGGACTCTATCATTTATATGGTTGGTATGTTATTGTATCATCCCCCAAAACTATTGCTAACAGTTTCAAGGAAGTTTCTACTAAATAGAGCTGAGATAATCCATGTAAACTGCCAAGAATCATATCTTACAGCAAGTCATTTCTGTAAATATCACTCTTGATTATCATATAGATAAGTGAGAGACCGCAGAGACATTGAGCGGACAACCAGAGTTTGAACGTGTGACGGTTTGAATGAGGTACATCTTCTATAGTCTCAAGTGCTTGAACACTTGGCCCCAGGTTGGTGGTACTGTTGGAGGAGGTTTAGGTGGTACAGCCTAGCAGAAGGAAGGATATCACTGAGGCAAGCTCATCCCTCTGGTACCACAAGGCCAGTTGTACTCTTGTTTAGGTCACCTTGGTCATGCTGCCTTACTACAGTAGCAGAAAATTAACTAACACAGAAGTTGGTAACAGAGCAGATTGTTGTGGTGATGAACCTGTTGCTTTTTAGAGGAATGTGGAAGACTTTGGAACTTTGGACTAAAAAAATGATTGACAGCTTTAAGCAGAGCTTACTGGACCATCGCAACAGGACCTTGGAAGACAGCAGTGGGAAGAACAGCACAGACTGTGTAGACCCAGCTCAAGAGATTTCAGAAGGAAAGAGTATTCACAGTTGGGATGGAGGCCATTGCTGTGTTATTTTGGCAAAGACTCCAGCTACCCTTGTCCTAAGAACTTGCCTGAGGTTAAAATAAAAACAAAAAGGCTGATTTCTTTGGCTGAGGCAGTTTCAAAGCAGCACAATATTGAATATGTGTCATGATTAGCATTAACAACTCTTATGCAGGTCAACAGTGGCAAGGGACAAGTGGGAAGAAAGAAATACAGAGTGTACAGACTGAAGAGACTAAAAGCTCCAGGAATTACCATTGCAGCCAATGCTTATGGAGGAAAACCTAAGGAGATCAGCACAAGGGAGGCCTCTGACTCAGCCCTGGATTAAAATGAAGGGTGCCTTCAGAGGAAAACCTCACCCAGCAAAGCTGCCAGCCTGTGAAGGAGCACCTAAGAAGGTTTCTATTCTGAAAAAGCAACTGAATAAAAGCTCTAATGCTAATGTGATCCAAAGCAGGCGTAAAAATCCATCCCAATATGGCAGCCAGAATTGCCAATGTCATCCATGCTGCGCTCGCTTTAGACTTATGGAGGATGCAGATGTAAGGGTGATGCCGATTCTTCTTCATGGCTTCAGAGAGCTGCTGAGGCCAGTCACTGTGTGGCAGGTGAGAGTCCCTGCATGAAGAGGCATGACCGAAGTGGTGAAGATGAAGCTTTGATTGCAGTAGAGTCCCCAGGACGTTGATGATTCCAGAGCTGTGGGTATCTGCTGAGGAAAACTGCAGTCAGGGATTGGAAGCAGGGCAAGTATGTTGAAGGCAGCAGAGCTGAGGAAGCAAAGCTGTCTAAGCCCTTTAACACCAGACATGGGCCCCGAAAGATTTGGTGTTTGCTCTTTAGGGTTTTGGTGGTTTGGGCAAGAATTACCTCACTACCCCTCCCTCCCCTCCCCTTTGGAATGGTAATATATATTCTGTACCATTATATGTTGAAAGGATGTAATTTACCTTTTGATTTTACACCGGGTTACAATTAAGAGATTGCCTTGCATCTCAGAAGAGACTTTGGACTTTGAACTTTTAAGCTGTGTGGAGGCCCTGAAAGACCATGGGGATTTTTGAAGTCGGACTAAATGCATTTTGCATTTTTATATGGCCAAGAGCCTGTGGGGGCCAAGCATTAGAATGTGGAGTTTTTGAATGAGAAATGTCTCCCACAGTCTCAAGCACTGGAACTATGGGAGACATTTCTCAGTCTTGATTGGTGATGCTGTTTGAGGAGCTTCAGGTAGTACAGTATTGTTGAAGAAAGTACGTCACTGTAGTCAGGCTTTGAGAAAAACTGGTGCTTCTCTCAGTATGCCCTCTCTGTTTCATGCTCATGGCTGACATGTGCTTCTCTCAGTATGTGAGCTCAACATGTGAGCTCTCAGCTGTTTGCTCCAGCCACCAGGCATGCCACTTGCTGTCGTACCTCCATACCATGAACTTTTATCCCTCTGAAACTGGAAGCCCGAATAAATTCTCTCTTCTATAAGTGTTTTGGTCATGGTGTCTTATCATACCAATAGAAATGTACCAAATACAGCAAGCGAACTTTTTCGTCTGCAGAGATCCTCCCTTACTTTCCAGACGATTCTGCTTCCAGTTGTGACTTATGCCACTGTCCAGACTCGCATTCCTCCACGTTCACGTACTCATGCCTTACAACTTCATGTACTTTGAAAAGCTAAGGATACCTGAAAACAGAATCGATAAAGACAATCAAATTTTTTATGCAAAGAAAATACAAGCAACTTCAAACTCTGCTCTTAGAAGATTGGAATTAATTTGAAAATGCTTATATATTGAGTTCCACACTGTCAAGATCACAGAAGTTACTGGATTTTAAAAGTAATTAGCACAATTATATCTGGTCTATTGGGAAATTTAAAAAAATCCATTTTTCTGTGCTGGACAAGTAGCTGTTTTAACAGCAAGTAAGGACGTAAGCAGCCTCCACCCAATTCCATAAGCACAATTCCGAAAAGATGAATTAAATTTGAATTCTGTTGGAGTTCTGTTTTTCTCTTGGATTTCACACAAATTTGATTATGTCTCACAGTGGAAAAAAATGGGATCTCTAAATAAAATGATGTGGTATACAAACAAATACACACAAATCAACTGAGAATAATAATACATTTTTGAAAGCAAAACATTTGAATGACAATGGATAAAATACTGAGAATGAGTCCATCCAGCAAATAAATTAAGAATATAATACACCATAAGTCATGCTTGCAATGTGGCATCAGAAGATACAGGCTGTCTGGCAGGCTTCTGCCTAATCTGCTTTGAGGGCAGCAGGGATTCAGGCTCCACAGTGTTTCTCTGCCTTTCTGTTTCCCTTGTGGGATCTTTGAGTAATAGCACAAAGATATAATAAGTAATTCATTTATTTATACAACTCCTACAAGTCTTTTCCTCACTAATCTACTCCAGTGAACAAGTCTTTAGAGAAAAGCAGGCTGACCATCTGGCGGACACAGCCGAAGCACGTGCTTCAGCCAGGGTAATGGAATAGGGGGTTGTGAGGGGGACAATGGGATTGTGCTAAACACACTTGATCCAAGTCAGCAATTCCTGGCTAATCAGCAGCTAATCCCACTTCAGCTGCAGGAAACCTGAAGCTCAGGAAGGAAAATAAAATCTCTAGGTTTTCTCAAGAACCCAGGAATCACCGTCTACAAACAATGACTTTCTCTGAAACGGCAGACTATACCCTGCACTTCATTCCTCCTACTGGACCTGTGGGGCAGTCTGATGTCTGCCAACCTTCTGGACAATTCATGTTTGTGAGCCCCTTGCACTCACACACTGCATATTGACCTCCCACTGTCCTAGCTCCAATCTTCCAATAAACAACACTAATTCTTAGTCAGCAAGAATGACTTCTAAGTCTTACTTTGGTGTTGAGAGTAAAAATATTCTTTGGGGGTGGGGGGAGTCCAGATCTAAGTTTTGTTCAACAGATGCTCTTACATCGAATACATGCTTCACTGGTATAAAGATAGGTGTTTTATGTGGTGTACTTCCTCTACTGTGTTGCAAAAATCAACTGCCTGTTGAGCCATTTTATAGTGTCACCTAAAGACGTGTTTTCAATTTATTCTAAACTTGAAAAATTACCAAAATCCTTAAAATTTTTAAATTCAAATATAATTACATTATTGTCCACTCTCCATTCCTCCCTCCAACCTCTTTCATGTACCCCTCAGCATCCTTTTGAAATTATAGCCTCCATTTTAGACACACACGCACACATGTACATGCGCGCACACGCACACACACAACCTGCTCAGTCTCTTTAGTGTTGCTTATGTGTATATGATTTCAAGACATTTAAATATGGATATAGAAGAGACATCTGCTCCCATATGCTTACTCAAAAGTGTTCACAATCAATCAGAGGCAGCTAAGAGGACTTCTGATGGTTGAATGAATAAAGAAAATATGGTTTGGATATATAGTGGAATCTTATTCTGCCATAGAGTTATTTAATTCTTCCATTTACACCAACAAGGATGCAACTGAAGAACACTGTGCTAAATGAAGAGATCCAGACATGGAAAGAAAAAACAACCCCTGTTCTCATGTATATATGGAAGCTAACCAGTTGATTGCAAAGAAGTAGTAAATAGTAGTTTCTGGAACATGGATATGATGGAGAAAAAAAAGCATGAGAAAGGTTAATATGAACAGGGCGATGACTGCACAGAAGAAATAATTAAAACTGGTTGGCATAACACAGAAGATAATCATCACTAATCAAAGATAAAGCTTGTGAGATCACTATTAAAGAGGAATTTAAAGATTACCAACACAAAGAAATGATAAACAACTACCTGGTCTTATCAATATATATACATATGCACAGAAATATTTATTTGAAAGGAAAAAAGCACTTTATGAAACACTATGTGTGTAATGTAACAATTCAAACAATATAAAATTCTACCTTTTAGCCATCTCCCTTTTCTACTCACCTGTCATAACTCATGTTGAATGTATATTCTGCTTTTCCAAGTTCTTATGTTTACACACAAAAAATACACACTCACATAGCTGGTGTTCAGGGTGGTCGAGCAGTCTTACTTTAGTCTGCTCTGCATTGTAGACATTTCCTCCAAGATTAGCATCCTCCACTTGAAGGGAGGTTCATTAGGACAGAGGGTGAAACAATGGACCCTCTTGGGGGAAATGAAACACTCCATCCTGCAGCTCAAGAGCAAACAACTCAAAATAGCTTCAGGAAGTCCCTGAAATGGACCAGATTCACTAGGCTCCTCCCTCCCCAGCCATACAGAAACAGAAAGGACCATTGAACGATATCTTCAAACAAACTAAGCTGCCTGGAAGAAGCAAAGACTAGCCAACCTGCCTGGCAGAGGCTCAGGCTTGCCCTATAAAGATACCCTCCAACCTGCTCAGGGCCCCACCGCTGTGCACTGTGCTCCAGATTTCCAGCTTTCACGAGCTGCCACCACGTTGAGGTGGGATCTGGTGATGCAATTATTTTTGGGATGTATCAGATTTTTAAGTAACCCCTCACCTGTATTCCTGCGAGCAACTCCAATAAAATACATCCATTCACCAAGTGGAACTTTGATGGCATCCTTACTTTGGTCTGTGGTCAGTTCTTTAACTCAAATGAGTAGGTACTTGTTCACATCTCTTCAGGAATAAGCTCACAGAGCACTCCAGAAAGGAGATATTGACATAAAGAAGCTGTTAACTCACCAGCAGCTGCCTACACCTAGCCAAACCATTTCTTATCTTCTCCAGGTGCTGACAGAAGTTCTCATAGTGGTCTATGAGTGCAAGCCAAACACCAAGCAATAAGATAACAATGAATAAAGGGCCAGACTAAATCCTCAGATTCTGGGAGCTTTGGCCTTATAGCAGTGTGGTCAAGATTGCCTCCCTATGAGCTGCTTACAGGAGGAATGGTTTGTGGGGATACAAGAGCAATCCAATCTCGAATCTCAGGGCGAATCAAGAGCAACGTAGAGGAGAAGGCCAATACTGGTAAGTGTGAGCAATAGTTCCATGAGACAAGCTACAAATAAGGCTACTTACAAAAGACAAGCTACGAATAAGGCCACTTACAAAAATGATGTACATAACGAAACTGACTAAAGCATCATCAACAAAGAACTGTGACAGGAGTCCAGTCATCCCACCTCAGCCCAAGAGGCAGGACTGCTGGACTCTGGGTGTCTGCCCTAGAGAGAATCCAAACCTGGTATTACTGGATTTTTTGGTAACTCCTGTTAATAAAATTAAAATCAGAATTTTTCTGCGAAATTTTCCTACTTTACAGTTTAGCAGCTCATTCACATTTAATATCAATGCACCTCAAAAAGAATATATGAGACCTACAACTTCCCAATGGACCACCATTTTGTGGCTGCTGTGAGATGGGAAATTTCTGTTTCCCATGATGCCTTACATGTCAAAATTACCTGATATTTTTTAAAATAGAAAGAAATGGACATAATCAAATCCTCCCTATATTACAGAAAAGGAAACAGCAGCTCAAAGACACTGGTGACTTCTCAGGGTCATGCAGCTGTTGCAGTAGAAGACATGCCTTCTCATCTCTGGTCTTTCTGCCTGCAGAGATTGTGAACTTCTATACCTTTGTACGGCTCCTCTGAGGTATGTAAAGGTGATAGTTATAAAGCACTGGCTACCAAAACAGAGCACAGGAGTCTAAAACTGGCTCTGCAACCTACTCCAGGCAATAACTTCATCTACAGTCTTTGAAAGTTCAAGTCTTCATTTTAAGAATTTAACTTTTACTCTGTGATGGAGTCTTCATTTCTAGCCACTGAGAATTGAAAGGATGCAACACACACACACACACACACACACACACACACATAAGGTTTGTTTTATTTTCTGAAACAACAACTCAATATAGCTCACCCTGGCCCCAAACTCACCCTTAGGCTGCTCTTATGCCTGCTTCCCAAATGCTGGGACTATAAAAGTACATTATCACTCTGCAAGAATTTTTAAAATTTCTATTTCATTTCTTTTTAAAATAAATTACAATCATATCACTATCATTTTTCTGATGAAAGATCTTCCTCCTGTATCCTTCAGTACCTAGCTACTGACATAATTTTAATCACTTGCTACATGCTAGACAATGGAAGAAAAAGAGCTATCAAGTAATTATCCTGTTAGAAGAAAGATGACATCATCCACAGACAGATTGAAAAATTAGGTTATAGAAAACATCTGTGTTGATTTATCTTTTCCTGTAGTAACTCATAGCCTGAAACATAAATTGATAAAGATTTACATCCTAACATGAATCCAATTAATTTAAACAGAATAGGAAGCTAATACGTGGATTTTCATTCAAAGGCATTACTATCTTTCATCTAGTGGTGTAAATTTAGGCTGCTATTCATGAAACAGAACAAATCTTATTTAGCAAAATGTCTGCTTTTAAGCTGGGGAACATGCAGAGCTCTCAAAATCTCATCAGCACAAAAGCCAGAAAGGTTAATCCTGATTTAGCCGCCTAGACATTTCAAGCTGATCAGCTGTTTCTGTCCTTTTGTTCCAGTCCACCTGCACAGATGCTCGGGGATTTCAACAACTCGACTCTAATGTGCTGGATCTAGGGAGAGCCCCAGGCTGGTGACACACAGGGACTGAGAATGTTCTGTCATTGTCCCTGCTGCACACACAGTGGCACTGCCCAAGGTCAGGTATAGTGTTCAGAAACTCATGAAAGAGCATTCCCCATCTGCGGCAGCTTTGCATTCAGCATACTGTAGGCTTTTGTCAAGAGAGGAAGAAGGGAAAAGCAAGCAGGTTTTTGCACGATCATGGCTTAGTAGTTTGGACCTGGACACCTGCAAACTGAAAATGTCTCGAAGCTATGGTGCTTCTGGGTGTTAAAACAAGTCAAGCCAAGAGCAGAAAAGGCAAGAAACTGGATGCTATAGAGCATTCTGCAGCTCAGTAAACTGTCAACAAACAAACAAGCAAGCATATAAGTAAACAGAAAACCATTTTATCCACGTCACACATTTTACTGAATACAAATAAAGCTGAAGGCTTAGGGATGTGGCTCAATCAGTAAAATGATTGTCTTGTGAGCCATGAGGACATGAGTTCAATTCCTAGAAACCAGAGTTTTTGTTGTTGTTTGTTTGTTTGTTTGTTTGTTTTTAAAAGCCAAATATGATGGTGTGTGATTATAATCTAGTCCAGGAGACTCAGTGGCCAGCCAACCTAGCCTAGCCTAGTCAGGATCCAAGTCAATGAGAGACCTTGTCTCAAAAGATGGGGGGAGGGGGCAATGCCTAAGAAAACTCATAAGGCTAACCTTTGGCATTCTCACACACACACACACACACACACACACACACACACACACACTAGCATATGCACATGCATACACATCCATGTGCACACACATGCACACATACTCTCACACACATGAATACACACAAAAAATAAAATAGAATTAATTAATTAAAGTAGGTACTGGTGGGAGGGTGGAAGCTCTCCAGTGTACTCACTGTTAAAGAAGGACCTTCTTTAACTTATTGTTCTCCTCTGATCATCCTCTTTCTCCCTTCCTCGAATCCCCTTGGTTCTAATCCAGCTTCACAGGATCCACTCGCTCTATGTTCATGGATCAATTACAGAAGTTCTCTGCCTTAGTTTTAATTGTTCACTTGTAAAAGGAAACAGCAGCAGCTCAGACCTCCGGAAACTATTGCCAGTATTAATTCAAAATGTATAGTGTTCAGCCAATGAGGGTCACTAGAGACCATGACCAGTTGGTTCTTTAGAATAGGATGCTCCTCATTAAAAATTGGAAAAGAGTCAAAATTCTAGAGAAACCTTCCAAGAAAAATAAGGCTAATGGAGCTTATATACTGGTGAGGATAGATTTGAACTCAACAGTTTAGACGTGAAATCTGAACAGCTGAAGTATAAAACAAGGAGAAATAAGAGAGACCTTAGGGGTGTCCAGTCTGTGGGAAAGAAGTGGGAAATATTGAGATAAAGAAAGTTCTGAAAAATCCTGACAGAAGACTTGCTGGGTGAGAAGTATAAACAAGATAGAAGCCATGTTTGTAAGAATCCAATATGAAGGAGATGGGGTAGATACTGAGAAAGGGGAAAACAGGAGAAGCTGAGATGGCAGAGTCTCTGCATGAGCTGGGGAGGGAATCTAGGCAGCATCCCTACTGCTGTGGTGCACATCTCAGCCTGGTAAAGAAGAGAGGAATGGAGGAGAATGGGCAGATAGTATTCCAGATTGCAGTCTAGGTCCAAGAATAACATGGTCAGACTGAGAAGTTTCCCACGTAAAGCCACCACCAGAGGAGTCCCACCTCATGTGGCTCTTGTAAGGAAGGGCTTTATTTGTCCCAGGCTATGCTCAGTTGTGAAGTCTAAGAAGAAGAAGTTATGTGTGATGAAGACGGTCTCAACAAAGAACATGTGACCTAGACCCAGGAGATAACAGAAGAGGCCATCAGTTGGTAGCATTCAGATGACCCAACATCCATCTGCAAGTTCATTTTTACCTCTTGTCCATTCGGCCTCATGGCCACACTCCTCTCTTGCCTCTGCTATCCATTCTAAATTCCATAACCTAAGCCAGCTGTGGTGCCTCACATGCTACTGTTGGCCAGTCCTTCTTTCTTGAAGAATCTGAGACCTTATAAGTGTGACCTGTTCCTGCTCAGAGGTCCTGAACATTTCCGTTCACATAATATGTCAAGGAACAGCAGTAGATGCAAAAGCCTACCAAAGAGCCACACATGCATTACTTTCTAACCCATCACGGGAATAGCAGCCTCACTTTCCCTGTTGCTCAGGTTCTGCCTGCCAAGATGCTGATTCCCCTTGCCTGCTGGTTGTCAGCAAAGCTGTCTGATGTACATTGGCAGGAGAGGGAGCCTGGACCTCCCCTGATCCTATGCCCACCAGCAGAATGTTATGGTATTTGGAATCTGGTCTTCCAATTCTGAGAACCCATCTAGGAAGCACAAAGTCTCTTGTAGGATGGTAAGCGGAGCTACTTTTATTCATACACCTTAATTCCCAGGCCCACATAATATGGTTTTTTTTTGAGGATATGGTGTCCTAAACAGAGTTTCAACTTACAGCATACCTTATATCTTGAAGGACAGTACCCTGTCTTTAAGAAAATTGCTCTGAGCTTGTGCTTCAACCATGTCTTCAGATGGCCACTTCAGGACTTGTTGAGGCCAGCTATTTGAAAGGGTGGACCATGCACTCTGTACTAATATCAACGGGTCCCAGAGTCACCATCTCATTTTCATTCCTTTGCTAATAAATCAGATATGCACTGTGGGTCAGACAGGGTAGTGGGACTCTTGGGGACAGTGTGAGGCCCTAGATAATAGTGCTAGATGAGAGTTGTCAAGGAGGAGAGGCAGAGAACTAGGGTGAACTCCATCTGTGAGAATAAACCACCAACCTTTCAAAGATGACTCTGAGGCAGATACCCTGCCACCAAGTGGACATCTTTAAGAATATGCTACCCAGGCTTGGACCTAGCTCTGGGGCAAATGGCAGGTCACCCAGAGTGCACAGTTCATCCATTTGCTCTACTAATGAACACAGTGTCGCCATTGACAAATCACATGATCCTTTTTACCCCATGGATTCCTTTTATGAATAATGAAGTGGCTTAGACTAGATGCTCCCTAGAGTTTCTTCCATTTCCAACAGCATAAAATACCATGACACAAAACCCCAAGATGTTATTGAATGGAGACAGGATGCTTGGAAGCACTGGGCTCAGGCTCAGTGAACCCTCGCCTTAATGGCTTGAGTTACCACTGTGCTCTGGATTGGCAGAAACTCACTGCAGTCCAATTCATGAAATATGTGAAATGAAATTTTGTTACTTTCAAATATAAATCCACTACTCAAGTTAGTCTGACAGTTGACAGCCCAGTAAAGACTCTATTTGGTCAAAGGGGGAAAAATTAGTTTTAAACACTAACTTTCATGAGTTTGGGGGGGGGGGGAATGGAAGAAAACCACTTACAAACATCTCCACCTTGCTTTGCCTCAAGTCTCAAATCCATTCTTGAACCATGTTTATAATCCCCAAGAATAAGGCCTTCATATTAAATTCTTTAGTACCAGGGATCATCAGGGACACAGATGTGACTGACCAATGCAGCAAGAATCCAGATGCTTGCCAAGCAGCAGTGGAGTTCTAGGGTGCTGGCCAATCTTCTCTCCTATGACCACGCTTCTCTGTTTCTGCTCTTCCTAGCATGTCCCAATTACTTTCCTTTGCCCTTACATAAGTCCAGCACTTTCTCTGTGGTTTCTTTAACCATAAAGAAGGCTCCTGGAGTGCCCTGTCAATCAGAATTCCACTTCTCTGCCTTTTTCCCTCTGCAGTATTCCTAGGTCTCCCTCTCTCCTTAGGCATTCCCAGATTGTCTTAATGATGTTAAGGACCCTGGTGGGTCCCTGAAGCAGCACACAGAAAGTGTATCCCTCACAATGTGGCTGGGAAGAGTAAATGAAATGGTGTACAAACAGTGGTCCACTGGCCAATGTAATGTCCAGGGTTCTCTCTCTATGGTCACTTTATTTTTTTTATATTTATTAGTCATTTCTTTGTCTTGCTCTGTTTTCTCCAGCCAACGTCACTTGTCTAGGCTTTGGATCACCTCTGTATCTCCATTTTGAACAGTTATCTAATGGCTCACTGTGGCCTTGTTCCAGAAGGAGACATTTCATCCACATCTCTGCTTCCATTACCTTCTACACTGGGACCCTGAGTCATCTGTCCAACTCCAATGTCAGAATGCTTGGAAGGGTTTTGATGTCATGTACACTCAGTATTCTTCTCTCCTCAATGTACAATGTGTGCTCAAAGCATGTTAGCTGATGAAAATTTTCAGTGAAATAAGCTTGTGATACAATCTCCCCATGATAATTTAAAAGCAGTGTATGTAAGTCAGTGGCAGAGTACTTGCTTAGCACTCAAGGGCTTCAGATTACATCAAATTAGAAGGAGGAGGAGGAGGAGGAGGAGGAGGAGGAGGAGGAGGAGGAGGAGGAGGAGCAGAAAGAGGAGAAGGGGAGGAAGAAGAGGAAGAGGAGGAAGAGGAGGAAGAGGAGGAAGAAGTTAAGAAGGAGAAGGAGGAGAAGGGACAACAAAACAACAGTGTATCATTGCATCCTTGCAGGCAATAGTTTGACATTCCTTGTGACAGTATTGACAGTGATTGCCAGGTTTGTCACATTTGTTACCCAGACAAGTGATACAATATGGTCACATCATTGTGACAACTAACAGACAAATTCACCAGTTAAAACTTCAAGAGAG
Source organism: Uromys caudimaculatus (assembly GCA_028551405.1). NCBI lineage: Eukaryota > Metazoa > Chordata > Mammalia > Rodentia > Muridae > Uromys > Uromys caudimaculatus. The sequence continues at coordinate 47,024,838 of CM052716.1, read as the reverse complement.
AACAATGAGACCATTTGCACAAGTTGAGTGGACAAAGGAGCTGACCAAAGACACTGATGGCTTTCCACTCTCTCTTGGAGGCTCCTTAAGGTGCTTAGTGTAGACTCAGAAGTTGAGCAAAACTTGGTTCTGAATTACAGCTTTGGTTTCTCCCACATCTGTGACCTCGTGCAATTGCTTAAGTTCTCTAAGCTTTAGTTCCCTACTTTCAAAATATGTAATAAGAAACATTCCTCATAGAGTTATTATTAGAGTTAAATAAATAATGCATTTCTGAAAAAATAGTCCAAATCCCCAACCAACTCCTCATCTTCTTTTACAGCCGTCTTCCTTTATCCCTAGGGAGAGTGTTCTAAGATGCTCGGAGGCTCCTTGACTCTCCACAGAATACCAATGCCATGCGCACTCTCCTAACTTTACCGCCATAATGAAATCTAAGCTGCACATTAAGCGTCGTCAGAGAGTAACATTAATGACAAAGCAGAAAATCATAACGATATATGATAATAAACATTAAAAGCATAAGACGTTTTTGCATCTGCAATTTTTCGCATGTCTTTATAGCATGATTGACTGCCGGGTACCAAGACCACCAAATATAAAACTGTGGATAAGAAGCAAACTACTGGCTGTGCGCAGCTGGTCAAGTTTACACATCTCAAGGTGACAGGTAAGGGAACAGGCTCCGAGCAGGCATGAGACGGTCAGCAGTCGGAGAAAGATTATAAACTCCTCATTTAGATTAGATTGAGGGCAGCAAATGTTTTCTAGAAAAAGGAGGGTGGAAAATACTTTAGAGCCTTGACAGCAACATGTGTTTGCTCCTGCCTATTCGCTATTATTATAAATCTTTAATGGTTTAAAAGTTATTCCTGGCTCTCAGACCCTTCTACAAACAAGGGACTAGCTGATTTGGACAATAAGGCATATTATGCCAACTTCTGCTTTCAACAATTCTGCTGACATACTGTTTGTGTTCTAATCCACCCTGTCCCGCGTCCACACAAAATCCAAGAAGCCTTCATGCTGTATAACTAGATTTTGCTAGTCTTTGTTGTGTGTTCAGTTTGGTTCTATATAGTAACTTCAGGATCCTTGGATTCTCTTTTTTACATAGTTAATTCCTTTCCCCAAAAGTTTTCAAAATAAACATAGAAGTCATATGTCTATAAATTAGCAGATCTTGCTAAAATGGTGGTACAGTTTTATTATATTTTTGTGAGAAGAAATATCAATGGAATAATTTTAACTGAAAAAATGTCTTGGGTAGCTTTAATAGCTAAGGATTTTTCATGGCATACTTATTTCCTAAATTTTCTGTATAGAAAGGAAATAGTCTCTCTGTGCTTCTTAAAGGGGAACTTTATTTCTTGTCATCACCTTACACATAACCAGCAAGCCTCTGAAAAATTCATCAATGCACCAGAGAGCTAAAAAATAAAAGTAAAGAATTGAGTTTTTCTGTCAACATTCACTTATCTGGCCATCAAGTCTTCATGACCTTTTTAAGGGTTAAAGAACATTTTCTATGTCAATTCTGAAAAGGCAAACAGGAAATCAATACCATGCTCATAAACACAGGGTGGGCCTGGGTAGACATAAGTCATTCTTTATATGTGATTGGCCACAATCTATTGTGCGCATTGCTGTTCATATATCCTGAAGTTATAGGAAATGTGGGTTTTCAGTAAGCCAGATGTTGATACAACCTTCTTCATAATTGATTCCATGTGCTAATTGCTTTTGCAAACCCACTCATTTCTCTTACCAGGTGGGTCAAAATCTCTTTAATATAATGGTGATGAAAACATACCCCATATGTTGTACATTACACACTTGGAACCCACACAATAGAAGCAGGGTCCTCCCTCGCCTCTTCTCCCCCACCTTCCTGTAGGGAATGAAGGGTTGGCTGCAGTCAGCAGCTGGATACTCTGTCTGCCTCATCAACCCCCATATGTTCATTCCTAAACTAGGACAGTCCTGGGCACTGTCCCTTCTACATCCCACACAACTACCTGTATCTTCTTTGGGGGCTTCACTGCCATTCTCATTTGAAAATTTACACATTCTTACCATTTTTCCACCATTTTATTTTATTTTATTTTTCATGTAGGTTCTTAATGATGTTTATTTTTTAATTATTTATTTATTGATTGATACTTTATTTGCATTTCCAATGTTTCCCCCTTTCTAGGTCTCCTCTTTGGAAACCCCCTATCCCCTCTCCATCCCCGCCTCTATGAGGGTATTCCACCTCACACCCATCCGCCCACCCACTCCCATATTCCCACCTTGACATTCACCTTTACTGGGGCCTCTCCTCCCCCTGATGGCCATCAAGGCCCTCCTCTGCCACATAAGTGGTCCAAACCATGGGTCCCTCCATGTGTATTCTTTAGTTGGTGGTCCAGCCTCCAGGAGGACCGGGAGGTCGGGCCAGTTGACACTGTTGCTCCCTCCATGTAGCTGCAAACTCCCTCAGCTCCTTCAGTTCCTTCTCCAACTCCTCCATCTGGGACCTCAATCTCAGTCCAGCAGTTACTGTAAAGTGAAACTTGGGTATTCCAAACGTTTCGGCTACTATCCACTTATCAGTGAGTACATACCATGTTCGTTCTTTTGTGACTGAGTTACCTCGCTCAGGATGATATTTTCAAGTTCCATCCATTTGCCTGCAAATTTCAATAAGTCATTGTTTTTAATAGCTGAGTAGTACTCCATTGTGTAAATGTACCACATTTTCTGTATCCATTTCTCTGCTGAGGGACATCTGGGTTGTTTCCAGCTACTGGCTATTATAAATATGGCTGCTATGAACATAGTGGAGCATGTGCCTTTATTACATGCTGGAGCATCTTCTGGGTATATGCCCAGGAATGGTATAGCTAGGTCCTCAGGTAGTATTATGTCCATTTTTCTGAGGGTCTGCCAAACTG
>CM052716.1:47002790-47021399 GCA_028551405.1 Uromys caudimaculatus | reverse complement strand
AGAACCGCGCGGGAGCCAACATGGCGGCGTTATATTGTCCCGGGGCAGCGTGTCCCCCATTGGTTGGCGTGCCCCGGGAATGGGCGGTGATTATACGTGTACACCCATGATGCATTTCGGGTTTCGCGGGCTATCCGCAAGTTGCCTTAGAACAACAGCGCCATCTAGTGATGGCGAATATTCTAACCGCTCCTTACAGTTGCCTCCCCCCATGGGGCTGCAAACCCCCTCAATTCAACTTCTTTCATAAAACACATTGAAGGCTATACTGTGCATCTCCATGTGCAGTCAGATTACAAAGAAGCCCCATATTGGATCTAGTGTCAGAATCCTCAGTGCTTCCTTGGTGGCTAAGTCCAAGAGCCTTGCAGACTGCCTCTGCTTAGAGATCCACCAAAGTTCCCACATTCCACTGACAATGTCTATACTACAGCATAATCCTCCTGGAACATCCCTGAGAGTAATGAATTCTTTTCTGGTTTTGGTTTTGGTTTTGGTTTTTGATTTTGGTTTTGGTTTTTTACTCAGCAAACAAGATTTTGCTCCACCTGGATTACCCTAGAACAAATCCCAGCTTCTTCATTCTACTTGTCATCTTTACTTCCTCCAGTCATTAAAACTGGAGGCAAAAGAAAATCCAACAGTACCGAAAGCATCTATAGTGGGTTAAACAGTGTACCCCTAAAATTCAAGCCCTGCCCCAGGACCTCAGAATGTGCCCTTATTTAGAACTATGATCTCTACAGATGTGATTAGTTAAAATGACACTATATTTAAATTGGCTGGATCCAATAACTGATCATTATATAAAAGAGAGGCAGATGAAGGGGCCTCTAGTGGAGACAATGTTTGGAGTGGCACAGCTATAAGCCAAGGAATTCAAGCTCTTAATCTCAGGAATGGCCAGTGCATAGAGAAAAGGATGGGGCAGACTGGGCCCAAGAATACAGAAGGAAGCCAGCCTTGCTGATGGCCTCATGGTTGGGCTCTGGCCACCTGAACAGTAAGAGTAGAATCTCTGCTAATTGAAGCCACCCAGTTTATGATGATTTGTTTTGATGGCCACAGGAAGCTAGCATGTTCTTCAGTCAGGGCTTTAACTGTAAAAACACAAATGAGCAAGAGCTCTCGTAGTTTGCAGTTCTCGTGGAGAAGACCAGGGCATAACAAAATAAATTAAACATCTTCAGAATTCCATCAATTCAATGGACAGCAGTGAAAAACCAGAAATCTGTGAAAATATACATTGTAGGTGTCACTTCAGATCGGCAGCTGTCAAATTGCCCCTAACTCTCCCTTCGGTGGAGCTCTACCTTGTTGGAGACCATGTAAATTCTCAAACCAGCCTTTGTCTATGCTTCCTCCTCCCATGGGCCCCTTGAAGCTCGGCTTCCCCTGCTAATCCACAAAAGTGTCTTTTCCTTCACATGTTCCCCAGCTTGAGTATGCTCAAACCGAAGAATGCTTTTATCCCCCACCCCACCCCCATCCAGTTTGGACATGATGGATGGCGGTGTATTTCCCCACCATACTAGAGAGCAGATCCAATCTGACTTAATTACAGCTGGAGCTCTGTAACTGCCTAGCCCTGCGGTTTTCCAAGAGAACACCACAAATGACAGGAAGCTGTGAGGGGAAAATAGTCCCGGCTGCCTGTGGCATGTTCCTTGGGAATACAGATACTTCCATTCATCAATGAGGACCTTTATGAAATCTGGGCCGCCAGCAGGAGGCTGGTCCAGAAAAGCACAGCAGAGGTCTGTGGCTTCCGTGTTGTAATGTGGCGGTGGTCTCTGAGGACGAATCTGAGATTCTCTGAGGAACAGCCAGGCACTGAGAGGATTTGGGGGCCACCCCTGCCATGACATGCAGGTGTCAGTGATTTCACTGCAAGGACTTGCCTCTAAAGGGAAGAAAAAAAAATTTCCTCCCAACAGTGAATGCTTTCACAAGATGAAGGATGCTACCCCATCTGATGGACCAAAAGCTATGCAAGAATGCAGAATACATAGAGGAATCCTCCTTGTCCTCAGTGGACATATGTGCACCAAGGGCTGGGAGAGGCAGAAGGAATGGTACTCAGAAAAGATCCCAGGAATATACCCTAATCCTCTACATGGAAGTAGGTCCATTGGTGAAATGCAGATTCTGGTTCAATATACCTGGACAGGAGCTAGAATTCCACATCACAAAGGAGCTCATGGTGAGACCGGTATCACAGGCTCTAGAAGCCAGGAAGGAAGAGGACCAGTGATGGGTATTTGGGGGAGAGTCCTGCCAGGGACGACATAATGCCCAGGCATAAGTCTATGTAACAAACAACACTATACATGAGCCCTCTGCTTCCATGGGATCTTAGAACACAGCCAAAGGCAAACTATGTTATGCATTAGATGCTGGTTATCATATATATTGTGTGCGCACACAAGTGTACTTGCTGGGGATAATATTGATGTCCTGTTTAGAGATGAGTACGTCACAGTCTCATTCTTTGCACATTGACCTTTTATGAGTCTCAATGCTAATCACCAGCTACTGAAAAAAGAAGTTTCTCTAATGAGGGTTGAAATATCAACTAATTAATGAGTGTAAGGGTAAGGTCTTCAGGGCAGTTCACTTCTATGTCAACTGTCTCTAATAGTTTATTAATAGACATTCAACTCAAGTTGTTTCCATAACTTGGCTGTTGTAAAAAAGAAACCACCATGAACATAAAGGTCAAAGCAGCACACCAATGTTTGATAATTTAATTCCCTTTGGTATGCCCCATGAGAGCAATTCCTGGGTCTTATACGAATTCTATTTTTAATTTCATTTGAAAGTGCCATACAGTTTTTAAAAACTGACTGGACCAATTTACACCACCACCAAGAGTGCACCGGGGTTCCTGCCCCTCTTCCAAATATGTTGGTTTTGTCTATGCACAAGAAGTCATCCTAACTCAATATGCATGTACAATTGATCTGTGTCATTTTTATATCTGTCTGTGTTTAGAGAAATGTCTGTCCAGGTATTTTGCACACATTTTCATCAGTTTATTTGGAGTTTTTGGGGTACTAAATTGTGAGTCATTTATTCATGTAAGATGTTTGCTCTTTATTGGCTACACAAACTGTTTTTCCCAATGTACATGCTCTCTTTTTATTTTGTTAGTTTGTCATGAAGAATATGCTTAGATTGGTCAACTTTTTTTCTTCTCTTTTGTAGCATGAGTTATTGGTGCAATTAAAAAAGAAAAAAATCATTGCTAGAGTTAATGTTCAGATTTCCCCCAGTGTTCTCTTCTAGGAATTTTATGTTTTCAAGACAAGCACTTGAGTCTTCTTTTCCATTTTTAGTTGATTTTTGCATGCTGTGTAATAAGGACTAATTTCAATCCTTTGCATGTGCAGTCAGTCTTCCTGGCACTATTCAGGGCCCTATAACATTTCCCCATTGTGTCTCCTTGGCCATGTTGGATCAACCACTTACATTTGGATTCATTTCTGGCCTCTCTACTGGTGTGCTTTTATATTAGTACCATGTTGTGTGGCTCGCCATCGCTTTATAAGATTTTAATCCAGGAAGGATGCTGCCTCCAGCTTTGCTTTACTTCCTCAGTATTGCGTCAGCTATTTGGCTTTCTTATTGTTAATGTGTGGATCATACAAATCACAGAGAGTATGGTAAACCTGTACATAGCTTTAATTGTTCTCAACCTTCCGAATGCTGTGACCCTTTAATACAGTCCCTCATGTTGTGGTGACCCCAACCATAAAATTATTTCATTGCTACTTCATAACTGCAATTTTGCTACAGTTATGAATCATAATGTAAATATCTGATATGGGACCCTATGAAAACATCCTTCAACCCACCAAGGGGTTGCTACCCACAGGCTAAGAACCACTGCTTTAACTGATCTAAACATTTTATTAATATTAATTCTTATCCATGAACATATAATACCTTTCCACCTACTCGGGCCTTCACTTTATTTCAGTAATATTATGAAGTTTTCAGCATACAACAGGTTCACTTTCCTGCTTATGTTTATTCCTAAATATTTTGTTTCTTTATTTTTATTATTTATAAATAATAAATAAGTAAAAGATATATTATTTATATATCTTTTTTATTGATATTTAAATTTTCTTTTCAGACAACTTGTCATTTGTATATTCAAATGCTACTAGTTTGCATGATGGTCAAATATTCTATAATTTGTGTATTAAACCAAAAATATTATTTATTTATTTATTATTTATTTATTTGTGTGTGTGTGTGTGTGTGTGTGTGTGTGTGTGTGTGTGTGTGTGTGTGTGTGTATGTGCATAAGCATGCAGGAACCCATGAAAGCCAAAAGAAGGCGTTGGATATCTTGGAACTAGAGGTACAAACAGCTGTTGAGTTGCCATGTGGATGCCAAGAACTTAACCTGAGTTCTCTGCAAAGAGCAGTGTCTTAGTTAAGGTTTCTGATACTGTGGTAAAACACCATCACCCAATCCAGTTGAGAAGGAAAGGGTTTATTTCATCCTGCAACTGTCAGGTCAGACTCCATCACTGAGGAAGTCAAATCAGGAACTCCAGGCAGAAACCTAGAGGCAGGAACTGAAGTCAAAGCCATGGAGGAAGGCTGCTTACTGGCTTGCTCCTTGTGGCTTGCTCAGTCTTCTTTTTTATACAACTCATGACCATCTGAGTTGGCACTGCCCACAGTGGACCAGGCTCTTCCACACCAATCATTAACAAGCATAACAGCAACAAATCCTCAGTTGAGAATCCTTCTTCCCAGATAACTCAAGCGTGTGTCAAGTTAACATAAAGACTGAGCACTACACATAGTAAACACTCTAAACCACTGAGCCATCTCTCTATCCTCTCAACAGGATGTGTGTGTGTGTGTGTGTGTGTGTGTGTGTGTGTGTGTGTGTGTGTGTGTGTGTTTAGGATGTTCTTCATATAGGTAATGTCATCTGCAATAAAGGTAATTTTATTTCTCCCTTTTTGGTATGGATGCCTTTCCTTTATTCTCCTTCCCTAACTGCTATGACTAGTACTTCCAGTGCCGTGCCACAATAAACAGAAGTAGTAAGGATGGGAATGTCTGCCTTGTATCAGATATTGAAACCAGAAATGGGGAGAAAGAATGGTGGGGACAGTCAGGAAGAGAGTCCTGCGTGGAGGGCTATTGCAAGTGTCCAAGAGCCTGCAATTAAGACTGCTGCTTCCTGAGTAAAATCCAAACATGGGCAATGATAAATTGTGGCTTATATTACATGGTATCTATCATGCAACAGATCCAAACTCTATCTACTTAAGAAAAATCTAGAGTACCAATCAATTCTATAAGCTATTGTCTTCATGTCCCACCGTATATTCCCGCACTCATGTGTTACAGATCGACCTCTTTATATCATCTGACACACATGTCCTCATTCCTTTTACCCCTGTATATCCATAGCTAATGTTTCATTCTTTATTCTCTGTCTTACCTTTTTTTCTATTTCATTTGACATAAAGTCTTCCAGGTATGTCATGCTGTGGTCAGATGTCAAGTTCTCTTTCTTGGGAGGCTAAATAATATTCCATTCTATCTATGTATGTATTTTTTTCTTTATTCATTCCTCTGTAAAGATGTTCTAGATTATTTTCATATGCCTAGTGTGAAAAATGCTATAAACTTTTGGTTATTCATTGATTATGATATTAGCTGTGGAATTTTTATAAATGGACCTCATTATGCTCCATTAAGAAATGTCAGCAAGAAAATATTCCGAATTGGGTCAGTGTGTTTTGTATCATCTGAGATGATTATCTGGCTTTGAGTTTTTATTCTGCTAATATAATACATTGTATTGATTGATTTGCATGAGTTAAAAGCAGCCTTTCATGCCAAAGATAATTCTCGCTGCTTGTGGTGTGTGAGCCTTTTGATGTGTTGCTGAACTTGGCTTGCTACCGTTTCTGTTTAGGATTTTGACATCAGTATTTGTTAGAGATGTTGATCTGTAGTTTTCTTCTGTTGTGATGTCATTGTCTGGCCTGAGTACCACTGTAATGCTGGCCTTGTATGATGCATTTAGGAGTCTTCCTTCTAGTTTTACTTTATTGAATTTTTTTTAAGCATTGGTGATTCTTTGAAATGTCTGGTAGAAGTCAACTATGATGCCAGCCGGTCCTGGGTTTTTCTTTGTTGGTAGATATTTAATTACTTCTTCCAACTGTTTATTGTTAATGTTTTGCTCAAGCTGTTTCTTCCTGATTCAATCTAGGTAGGTTATGATTTTCTGGGTCGCCATCCATTTCCTCTAACTTATGCAATTTGTTGGCATATAATTATTTGTAATAGTCCCTGTGATTCCTTTTAGTTTGAGTATCTGCTGTTACATCTTTGCTTTGCTTCTGACTTTCCTGAGTCCTCTCTTTATTCCTTAGTTTGCATAGCTTAGAGTTTGCTCGTTTCTATGTGGAAAGGTGGAGATTAGACACATCCTGTTGGCCATCATCCTAAATCCACAGAACTCCTCCATCTCCACTCCTTTCAAATCCCAATGCCCTCACACTCCTGTGGACCCTCTTTTTCCCACTCTTCTTCTAAGCAACAGGGTCCATGGTTCAGTGGCATTGGTGTCACCTGGGAGCTTATTAACAACTTAGAATCTCAGGGCATGCACAAACATGCATACACACACACACACACACACACACACACACAGTCACACACTGCATGCACACACAAATCCTCACAGGTACCACAAATACACACATATGTGGGAACACACATTCACACACACACACCAGCATACCACTTACACACATACTCATACACACCACACACAGACATAGACACAGGCATATGCACATCCCCTACGTACACATACAGACACACACATCACACACCACACAAACACAAATTCACACACATAAACTCAACATGCGCATGTACATACCAGACACATCACACCAAACACACACACACACACACACACACACACACACACCGCTATTGAATAAGCATTTGCATTTCAGCAAGATCCTCAGATATGCAAGATGAAGCCCAGAAACAGAGTTGTGTGTGCACTGGAGCCCAAACCTTCTGGACAAATACCCACTGGCCTCAGAGGCTATCACCAGGAAACACAAACTGGAATCAGCTGCTGGATATACACTGGCTCGGCAACCTGTGAGAGGGACCTGAGAACATGTAATTGATTTACAGCATCATCTGGCTCTAACCCGCTGAAAACCAACTTGTCTCCCTCTGAATTGATGTAATTACCAACATGAGAGAAAGCAGGTCCTTTCTTCAGGTCAAGTAACCTTGTTATTTATCAGCCTGTGCTAGCTCCGCTTCTGATTAGCAATTTATCCTGGGTAGGTAGGTATTGACTGACCCAACTTGGCTCCTGGTTTTCATCCTGTTCCCACTGGCAGTGGTTATTAGTTCTCAAGATGATGAAAATGCAGATGTTGCTGTGCATATGTGCCCTTTGTGCTCTTCTGGTCCCTATTTTCTTACCCTTCTTATCAACAGAGGATGACTGTCCCTCACACTATTAAACAAGAGCATGCCGGCACTACCGGGTGTTGCCTTGAACCGTCCCTAGCACTGCTAATTGGCTATCTCATGAGATAGAAACAAAATTGTTTCAAAAGCCATGTTGGAATCCCCTCAATTACACAGAGATCATATGCCTGCCTCCTTCATTTGCCATATACTGTAAGCCAGTCACAAGCAGGAGATGCTGTCACCAGCTCAGAAGTCATGTTTAGAGGGTTTGTGACACAGAGATTTCTTGGAACTTTGAATCTGTTGATATAAAATAATTCCTTCAGTGGTTCCCAAGCTAGACCCCAAGAGTGGGAGATCATTCTCTTATCAAACCACTAATTAACTATGGGCAAACTAAATGAAATCCAAATGGGTTTTCAGCTGGTACTGAGGAAGGTTTGAACCAAATGGATGATGATACATATCTGAGTTGTTTCTATTTTAACGAACATTAGAGGGGAATATCATTATTTCTTCATGGTGGTTTTTCCAATTCAGACTTCCAGTTTTCTTTTTTCCTGAAAAAAAGACACATAGGGATGCTTTCATTCTTGTAATATTTTCCACAGATACAACCATTCTCTGGTTCACAGATAATAAAAGAAGAGGGAGAAAAGAAAAATGAGACAGTTAGAGAGAGAGAATGAGAGAATGAAAATTGAATGTGGCGTCACGCCTAGTAAGTCTCCTGAGGTAGAAGGCAGTGAAGGGTTGTGCTGAATGAGAATGGGGGATTACTTAAAGCAGATTCCCAGACATATGATTGCAGACTAGAAGGTCCACCATTCAGTTACCATGTATTCTCTTAGGAAGTGATTTTCTAGTGTAGTGATTCCCCCCTTCCCCCAAGGCACATTTTGGTTTATAGAGCTAGTGAAGGTTATTTCTGGCATGTGGTGAATCAGAGTCAGAAATCGTGCTTAAAATTCTACATGAGCCTGTACATGCATTCCCTTTAGCATCCTGGCCTCACCTCCCACCCTCCAGTTCTCTGCTCTGCCCCAGCTTCCTTGTGGCTGAGGCTGCAGCTGAGGCTGCGGCTGCAGCTTCTCAAACGCACTAGGCTGCTTCCCCACCAGGCTGCTTCCTCATGGTTCTTGCACTTGCTGCATCCCATGCCTTTCTCTCAGATCCAAGTGCCTTGCCCCTTCATGTTCATCAGTGTTTACTCAAATAGCATCCTTGCTGTTGGACCTTCCCTAACCTTCTTATGTAAAATGGAACCTGTACCATGCCTCCCCCTGTCCTAACCTCATCTTCTGCTTCATTTTTGTTCATAACACTGAAGACCTTCTAGCAGCTCTTTCATTGTCAAAGGTTTGTAAGTATAGGAGAGGAATGTATTGAATGCTCCCAAGTAGAGTGCCTAACATCTCCGTATGAGAGAGCAATGAGTCCTAGATAACGGCTACACACTCTATTAGTGATGATTAATGATTTGACACTGGGAATTTCACAATCTATTGAGAAGGAAGACCTCATGTTAAGAGGTCTCTTCAAGGAGTACCTGTTTGTGTGTCTCAACCAGAAGAGATGTTTGATAGGTTCATTGCTGTAATTCTGGTGACAGCGACACAAGTGTTGATTTGTACATCTTCAAGTTCATGAAATTGCACACCTTGAATATGTGTGACTCTTTCTTTTTATCGGTTATACCACTATAGTGCTGTTGTGGAAGAAAAAAGAAGAGTGTTGGCTTTATAGACACAAAGCTGTGGAAACATTAGCACAAACAGTATATCTTTAGTAGTTTACTGCATGAATAAAGCCTCTGTTGGGAGAAGCAAGCAGGAGGAGGTACTCCAACCAACCTGAGGATCGTCCTCTGGATTCTGGCTCAGTCCCAAAATGAAAAGACAGTTCCCATATTGCTATTAACAACCAAAAATTAGGAATGAAGCGAGTTGTGATCTCCTACATGACTAGAAAAGAAAAATGGCTTTCCAGAGCCCAAGAGTTACTCTGATTAGGATACAGCCATAGAGTTTGGACTCCTCCTGACCAGTTCTTAACATCCTAGAGCTTCGCATTTCTCCAAAGTAAAGCTTTTGAGTCATATAGTCATATAAGTGATTGTAAATTACTGACAGACAGAAAGTCTTTACGTCTGGCAGAAAAGCATGCTCTGATTCATAAATCAACAAGAAGTCAATAACTTTCTATGCCAATTTATTGGTTGGTTGGTTGGTTGGTTGGTTGACTGACTGATTGATTGCTTTGAGATGGAGCATTGCTATGTAGCACTACACGGCCTGGAACTTTTACATACATCAGCTGGCCTGAGAATTGCAGCAATATTCCTACTTTGGCCTGCCAAGTGCTGGGGTTATAGGTGTGTACCACTATGCCCACCCCCTATTTACACTGATTCTCAAACATATTTATCTTTCAGTCTTGCCCTACTCTACATCTTATTTAAATGTATTTTGTGGGACTAAAGAGATGGCTCAGTGGCTACAAGTACTTTTTGCTCTTCTGGGGGACCCAAGTTTAGTTTCCAGCACTAAAGTTAGGTGGCTCACAATAACCTCTAATTCCAGAGAATTGTATTCCTTCTTGTAGCTTCAACAGGCATCTACATACACCTTGCATACACACACTTGCGCTCTCTCTCTCTCTCTCTCTCTCTCACACACACACACACACACACACACACACACACACACACAAACACACAAAATATATAATATATACATCAGTGCCTCCTCTAACCCTAGCACTTAGTCGTGTGCCTGAGAAGACCCATGAAGGTCAGAGTCATCCAACCACCTAGTTCAGGAGACACCATAAACTAATGACCTCATACAAACCAGACCTTCACTCAGAATCCTTACAGGAAAGGCGCTGCCACATGTGGAAAACCACAGCTATGAATAACTCTGAGACACTTATGCAGAAAAGATGTATAGCATTAAGAACTTCACAGAAGAAGTAGAATCCCAGATGATAGAGAACTAGACAGACAGGAGTGTCAAAATGGTGTTTCAAGGATGAAAGTGATGCTCAGTAGTCCAAAGCAAAAACAAGCCTTCTAGGAGACAGGAGAAAAGCCTTCTCGCCAGCCTGGAAGGTGTGACAACAGGTAGGTGCCAAGTCCCCAGAGGACAGTGGTAGCAATTGTCTTTAGATAGGGTGTTACATTCCAGAGTGCTGTGGGTGGGAACAGATATATGACAGCAGTTTACTTTGTTAAGGGGAAAATACAAGCCTGATTTGAACATTGTCAGGGGTTGCAAATGGAAACCCACACACCATATGCCTAAATCATAAACTAGTCAACAAAATATGTTCTCTTCTCCCATCTTAATAATAGACCCTCTCATTATCTGAAAGTTGAGCTTCCAAGCTGAAATTTGCCCCAGAATGTGGCATCAGAATAAGGGATCTAGAAAAATCAACCTAGGGCTCTGGTTCTTGCCTACCCTCTTTTATTACAATGGTCAATATTAGTCTATACCTCTGTCCTATGTGTGTTGTCAACTTGACACAAACTTAGACATATCTGAGAAGAAGGATCTCAACTTAGAAACTGTCTCCATCAGATTGGCCTATAGACAAGTCTATGGAGCATTTTCTTGATTAGTGATTAATATGTGAAGGCCTAGCTCCTTGTGTGTGCTGTCACCTCTGGGCAGGTGGTCTGGAGCTGTGTAAGAAAACAGGTTGAACAAGCCAAATAGTAGGCCAAATTAATTATAGATAGATAGATAGATAGATAGATAGATAGATAGATAGACAGATAGATGATAGATAGACAATAATGATAGATGATAGATAGATAATAGTTATTATATAGTTATTATACATCATACTGAAAAATATATATATAAAATATTAATTAGAGCACTATTTATCCAGGAAAAAATAATAACTACAGAAAACACTTTAAAGCATGGGGATTTTTTTTTCATGATCAAGAGCTCTAATTCATAGCTGGTCATTAGTTCAGTTGGTAAAGTGAACACAAAAATCACTAAATTCAATCCCCCTGCACTGTGTAAAGTTGGATGGATTGTTAGCATTTCTTCTAGGCTCTGCCCAACATTTACCTGGCAACAGCCAGGTACTAGCCCAGCTTGCTATAAAAGGACTATTTGGCCTCCCCCCTCTCACTCTCTCACTCTCTCTCTTCTCTCTCTCTTCTCTCTCTCCCCCCTCACTCTCTCACTCTCTCACTCCCTCTCCTCTCCTCTCTTTCCTCCTTCCCTCTCCTCTCCCCTCTCCTCCCCTCTGACCTTTCTCTCTCCCTGTCCTCTTCCCCCCACGTGTTCATGGCTGCTTCCTCACTTCTTCCTCTCTCCTCTCTTTCCATCCTTTTATGTCTCAGCATGGGCCTGCTGAGGTACCCCGTCCTGCTGCATCATGGCGTAGCATTACAAAATGTATCAGTATGTATAATCCCAGAATAGCAGCGATAGAGACAAGGGGATCAGAAGCTCAAGGCACATAGCAAGTTTGACCACAGTCTTAAAAGTAGGATGGGGTGGGGGTGGGGTGAGTTAGCGAGGGAGTGGAGAAAGAAAAGCTCTAAGTTTATGTAATAAGACTTTACAGACTTTTCTTCCCTCAACCTTTTTACAAATAAAACCTGGTGCATGGCAAGAACTAGGTCTTGTGCTACTTTCCCATCATAAGCCAAGAGTTTCTGGTAATATAACTCATCTGTTGAGTTAAACACAAACTTCCTATGTCCTTTGTAGGAGTGGATTCAGGTGATAACCTACACTCACAAACCCTTTCATTTGGAGCCACCATTGTTGAATGTGCACAGTATGTCCGCTGGGGAGGCCATATAGACACACTTCCCCAGAGTATGACTACCTATATGTTCTATTGAGAATTCTTCTTAAGTTTGCTACATGAGTTTTATGTATTCCATATTTTTCCTATTTTATTCAGTTTCAAATTGTAAACATACCACAAGTAAGTTCTCTTTCTCCTCTTCTAAGCTTTATTTATTTTCTTTGAAATTCACACAGACACATCTTGATGTTCCAAGGAGCCATGGCTTATTTACCTCTCTGGAATTTAGCTGATTTTGACAACGACAACTGGCTTCTCTGTGAACTCCTGGGAAAGAAGTCCAGTTCAGCATTCTGGATCTGGACAGCTGCAAACCTTCCTTTTGTCCGGTGAATGTGGGCCAAGGTGGACCTGGAAGACAGACATTGACTAGGATAATTTTAATAAGTTTCTAACTTAGAAAAGTGTTAGATTCACAGAAAAGTTGCAAAAAGTAGAATCTCTATACATTCTTCACCTCGTTTTTCACTTGCTAATATTACCACGGTATAATTGTGAAAGGTAACAAACCAACATCGATATATAGTGCTACTCAGTAAACTCCAGATTCTGTGCATATGTCAGTTTTTACACCAATGGCCCTTTTTCTACACCAGCACTGACTCCAGGGTACACACTGTGTTTGGTTTTCATGTCTCCTTAGCCTCTGGAATGTGATTCTAAGTGTCTCCTCAATTTATAAGACAATGAAAGTCTTAGGGCCTCATGTGGAAGAGTGACTCCAAGTAGTTTAAAGAGCTGAACATGAGCTTTGAGAGTGTGGAGTGACTAAAAGAAAAGAAAAACAAAGCTTTGTGACATTTGTCTGAGACATGGTTATCTAAGTGCAGGAAATAAAAGCTGAACACACACACACACACACACACACACACACACACACACACACACACTACCGCCATCTCCTATCCCCCTCTCGCAAGATTTCATAAAACTGAAAGTTTTCTTCATAGGAACGGAGACAATTAACAGAGCATCAAAACATCTCATAGAGAGCAGGATAGCACTCAGTCATCCCTATAACAAGGAACTCAATATATACAAGGGGCTCAAGCTACTCAACAACAGGAAAACAAATAACCATAGTTATTTAAACGTGAGCAGAGCACCTGAATAAACACTTCTCAGAGGAAGATATACAAATGCCCAGCCATGATGAGCTGTCACCCACAACATGTTAGGTTGGTTATTATGAAAACGATGAGAGATAACAGGAATTGGCAAAGATGTGGAGGGAAGGGCACACCTGGGCGCCGTGGGTGGCGGAGTAAGTGAGCACAGACAGTTTGGGAAACAGTACAGAGTTTCCTCACAAAATAATTAAAACCAAATTACCATACAACTCAGCAATTTCACTTCTGGGTATCTATTTGTCTTAGCTTTCCAACACTACAACCAAATACTCAATGTATGCATTTTGAATCCATTTTAAACAAAAGAGGTTTATTCTGCTTCCGGTTTGAGACGCTGGAAGTCCAAAAAACAGGTGATTCCCATTCTTCAGTCTTCCTGAGGTTCTGTTGACAGGTGGCCTCATGATGGAAGTTCGTGGGGGTTGGGGGCAGAATATCATGCAGTAATGCAGGAAGCCAGGAATCAGGTTTTCCATTGTGAGAACTAAAGCAGTCCATGAGATGAGACTACCATTTGTTCCCTCCAAAAGCAGCAGCACAGTGACCTCACTTTATAAAGGGTTCCACCATGTATGCCCTAGTACACCAAGAACCAAGCTTCCAGAAACATGAGTCCATGGGGGACAAACCAAATTCCAGTCCTAATAAAAGCCAAAGGAATCAGACTCAGTGTGGGGAAGGGACATCTGTACCCCTATGTCCTATGCATCATTGTTCAAAACAGCCAAGACATGAAATCATTGCAGTACCCACCAATAGATAAAGGGATAAATGGATTTTTAGCTATTTTGCATATACACAATGAAATAACATTCAGCCCTTTGAAGAGAGCAAAAGTTGTCATTTACAGTATTATTGAAGCCAGCAGATATAGTGTTAAGTGAAATGAGTCAGGCATTATAAATAAATATTAAGTAAACTTACTTACCTATAGTTTTAATAAATCAAATTTATAGAAGCACCCAATAGAAAAGTGGTTACCAGAGACTGGAGGTGGGAAGAACACAGTTAGCCTTGCTGAAACGGTATAATACTTCAGCTTGGCAGTGTAGAAGGAATAAATTCTCTTCAATGTACATTATGGTGAATATACTTCTTAATAACATACTGTATATTTCAAAGTAGAAGAGATGAGTGTAAGTGGTCTAATCACAAAGACCAGATAAATGGTTAAGAAAGTGAATACGTTAATTAGCATGATTCTATTATTCCACATGTTTGTGAATAAGCATCACATAGTATTCACACATATCATTTCCTCTTTTTCCATTTTTCTTTTATTGAAAATAGATTCTTTTCCCATATAATATATCCTGAATATATTTCCTCTCTCTCTACTTTTCCGAGTTTGCTCTCACCTCCCATGTGGGCTCACTGCCTTTCTGTCTTTCATTAGGAAAACAATAGGCTTCTATGGAATAACAACAAAACACAACAATATATAAAATATTATAAGATAAAGCAAAAACTATCACATCAAAGTTGGACAAAACACACAAACAGAAGGAAACAAGCCCAAGAAAATGCACAAGGATCAGAGACCCACTTGTTCACACACCCAGGAATTGCATAAGAAGATTAAACTGGAAGCCATAATATATACTAAGGAAACCTGGTAGTTTCCTTCAGGCCCCGTGCATGTTGCTTCAGTCTCTGATGCCATATGAGCTTTGCTCGTGTTGGTTCAGAGGACCTTGTTTCCTCAGTGTCTTCTGTCACCTCTGGCTCTTACACTTTTTCCACCTCCTCTTCTGTGGTATGCCCTGAGCTCTGAAGGGAAGGATTTCATAGAGACATCCCATTTAGGGCTGAGTGTTCCAAGGTCTGTCTGTCTCTCTGTCTCTGCCTCTGTCTCTGTCTCTCTCTCCCTCTCTCCCTCTCTAATGTCTGACTGCGGGTTTATCTAATTGTTCCCAGAGTCTGCAGGAGGAAGCTTCTCTGGTACTGTCTGAACAAGGCACTGATCTACAAGCAGAGCAGACTATCATTAGCACTCATTTTATCACGATATTTGGAGGGGGCTTGAGGAAGGGAATGCAGGGAGAGATAGCTAAAACTAAGGGGCATTTGAGGAGTAGTATGAAACCTAATATAGTAGAAATTACACACACACACACACACACAGACACACACACGGAAGTTGGGGAGGAAGGGGTTTACTTGGCTTACACTTCCATATCACTATTCATCATCTAGGGAAATCAGGACGGGAACTCAAACAGAGCAGGAACTAATGTAGAGGCCATGGGGGAGCATTGCTTACTGGCTGGTTCAACATGACTTGCTCAACTGACTGTTTTTTAGAACCCAGGACTAGTAGACTAGGGATAGCACCATCCACAGTGGACTAGGCATTCCCCTATCAATAACGAATAAAGTTAATGCTTTACAGCTGGAAATTATAAAGGCATTTTCTTTTTTTTTTTTTTTTTTTTTTTTTTTTTTTGACACTTTATTTACATTTCCAATGTTTTCCCCTTTCTAGGTCTCCTCTTTGGAAACCACCTATCCCCTCCCCCTCCCCATCCCCCACCTCTATGAGGGAATTCCACCTCCCACCCACTCCCATATCCCCACCTTGACATTCCCCTTTACTGGGGCCTCTCCTCCCCCTGATGGCCAACAAGACCCTCCTCTGCCACATATGTGGTCTGAACCATGGGTCCCTCCAAGTGTATTCTTTGGTTGGTGGTCCAGCCTCCAGGAGGACCAGGGGAGTCAGGTCAGTTGACACTGTTGCTCCCTCCATGGGGCTGCAGATTCCCTCAGCTCCTTCAGTCCCTTCTCCAACTCCTCCATCTGGGACCTCACTCTCAGTCCAGCGGTTACTATAAAGTGAAACTAGAGTATTCCGAATGTTTCGGCTAATATCCACTTATGAGTGAGTACATACCGTGTTCACTCTTTTGTGACTGAGTTACCTCACTCAGGATGATATTTTCAAGTTCCATCCATTTGCCTGCAAATTTCATTAAGTCATTGTTTTTAATAGCTGAGTAGTACTCCACTGTGTAGATGTACCACATTTTCCGTATCCGTTCTTATGATGAGGGACATCTGGGTTGTTATCAGCTCCTGGCTATTATAAATATGGCCGCTATGAACATAGTGGAGCATGTGTCTTTATTACATGTTGGAGCATCTTCTGGGTATATGCCACGGAGTGATATAGCTGGGTCCTCAGGTAGTATTATGTCCATTTTTCTGAGGGCCCGCCAAACTGATTTTCAGAGTGGTTATACCAACTTGCAATCCCACCAACAATGGAGGAGTGCTCCTCTTTCTCCCCATCCTTGCCAGCATCTGCTCTCACCTGAGTTTTTGATCTTACCCATTCTGACTGGTGTGAGGTGGAATCTCAGACTTGTTTTGATTTGCATTTCCCTGATGACTAAGGATGTTGAGCATTTCTTTAGGTGCTTCTCAGCCCTGCGAATTTCCTCAGCTGAGAATTCTCTGCTTAGCTCTGTTTCTCATTTTTTGATAGGGTTATTTGGTTCTCTGGAGTCTAACTTCTTGAGTTCTTTGTATATGTTAGATATTAGCCCTCTATCGGATGCAGGATTGGTAAAGATCTTTTTCCAATCTGTTGGTTGCCTTTTTGTCCTATTGACAGTGTCCTTTGCCTTACAGAAGCTTTGCAATTTCATGAGGTCCCATTTGTCGATTCTTGATCTTAGAGCATAAGCCAGTGGTGTTCTATTCAGGAACTTTTCCCCTGTACCCATGTGTTCGAGGCTTTCCCGCACTTTCTCTTCTATTAGATTCAGTGTAGCTGGTTTTATGTGGAGGTCCTTGATCTACTTGGACTTGAGCTTTGTAAGGGAAGATAGGAATGGATAAATTCGCATTCTTCTACATGTAGACCACCAGTTGAACCAGCACCATTTGTTGAAAATGCTGTCTTTTTTCCACTGTTTTAGCTCCTTTGTCAAAGATCAAGTGACCATATGTGTGTGGGTTCATTTCTGGGTCTTCAATTCTATTCCAATGATCTACCTGCCTGTCACTGTACCAATACCATGCAGTTTTTATCACTACTGCTCTGTAGTACAGCTTGAGGTCAGGAATGCTGATTCCTCCAGAAGTTCTTTTGTTCTTGAGAATAGCTTTTGCTATCATGGGAATTTTGTTGTTCCAAATGAATTTGAGAATTGCTCTTTCTAAGTCTATGAAGAATTGAGTTGGAATTTTGATGGGGATTGCATTAAATCTGTAGATTGCTTTTGGCAGGATGGCCATTTTTACTATATTAATCCTGCCAATTCATGAGCAGGGGAGAGCTTTGCACCTTCTGAGGTCTTCTTTGATTTCTTTCTTCAGAGAGTGGAAGTTCTTGTCATACAGATCTTTCACTTGTTTGGTTGGAGTCACACCAAGATACTTTATATTGTTTGTGACAATTGTGAAGGGTGTCATTTCCCTAATTTCTTTCTCAGCCTGTTTATCCTTTGAGTATAGGAAGGCTACTGATTTGTTTGAGTTAATTTTACATCCGCCCACTTTGCCGAAGTTGTTTATCAGCTACAGCAGTTCTCTGGTGGAGGTTTTCTGGTCACTTAAGTATAAGACCATATCATCTGCAAAGAGTGGTATTTTGATTTCTTCCTTTCCAATTTGTATCCCTTTGACCTCCTTTTGTTGTCTAATTGCTCTAGCTAGAATTTCAATTACTATATTGAATAGATAGGGAGAGAGAAGGCAACCTTGTCTAGTCCCGGATTTTAGTGGGATTGCTTCGAGTTTCTCTCCATTTAGTTTGATGTTGGCTACTGGTTTGTTGTATATTCCTTTTACTATGTTTAGGTATGGCCTTGAATTCCTGATCTTTCCAGGACTTTTATCATGAAGGGATGTTGAATTTTGTCAAATGCTTTTTCAGCATCTAAGGAAATGACCATGTGGTTTTTTCTTTGAGTCTGCTTATATAGTGGATTACATTGATGGATTTCCGGGTATTGAACCATCCCTGCATCCCTGGGATGAAGCCTACTTGATCATGATGAATGATCATTTTGATGTGTTCTTGGATTCGGTTTGCGAGAATTTTATTGAGTATTTTTGCATCGATATTCATAAGGGAAATTGGTCTGAAGTTTTCTTTCTTTGTTGGGTCTTTGTGAGGTTTTGGTATCAGTGT
>CM052716.1:46935443-47002290 GCA_028551405.1 Uromys caudimaculatus | reverse complement strand
CTCTCTTCTATACCTATTATCCTTAGGTTCTGTCTTCTCATTGTGTCCTGGATTTCATGGATGTTTTGGGTCAGAAGCTTTTTGCATTTTGCATTTTCTTTTACTGTTGTGTCGATGTTATCTATGGTATCTTCTGCTCCTGAGATTCTCTCTTCTATTTCTTGTATTCTGTTGGTGATGCTTGCATCAATGGTTCCTGCTCTCTTTCCTAGGTTTTCTAACTCCAGGATAGTCTCCCTTTGTGATTTCTTTAATGTTTCTATTTCCGTTTTTAGCTCCTGGATAGTTTTGTGCATTTCTTTTGTCTGTTTGATTGTGTTTTCCTGTAATTCTGCCTGTTTGATTGAGTTTTCCTGTAATTCTGCCTGTTTGATTGAGTTTTCCTGTAATTCTTTAATGGATTTTTGTGTTTCCTCTTTAAGGGCTTCTAGTTGTTTATCTCTGTACTCTTGTATTTCTTTAAGGGTGTTAATTTCTTTCTTAAAGTCTTCTATCATTGACATGAGAAATGATTTTAAATCTGAGTCTTGCTTTTCTGGTGCGTTGGGGTATCCAGGGCTTGCTGTGGTGGGAGAGCTAGGCTCTGATGATGCCAAGTAGCCTTGGTTTCTGTTCCTTATGTTCTTACCCTTGCCTTTTACCATCTTGTTAAGTCTGATGTTAGCTGGTCTTACTCTGTCTGGCTGTGGCTTGCCCCTCCTGCAGGCCTCTGTGTCAATACTCCTTGAAGACAAGCTCTTTATGAGAGGTACTTGGGCCTGGAGAGCCATGGTACAGAGTCAGCTCTGGGGTGCAGACAGAAACCAGAAGGATCCTGTCCCCAGCTGTACCTTGGCTCTTATGTCCTGATGGCTCTCCAAGGGTCCCTCTTGATCCAGTGAGCCTGAACAGAAGCAGTGGCCCTGTCTGTGCTCAAAGGTGTGTCAGCACTCCTGGGATACCCGCTCTCTCCTGGAGCCCTGTGGCCCAGGCTGAGGTCCCCAGGCACTGACGGAAACCGGAAAGTTCCTGTCCTCGACTTTACTTCAGTCCCTGTGACCGGAGGGTTCCAGGCGGGTCCTGGTGAGCAGTGGTGCTCGCCCTAACCCCACTCTCAGGTTTTCCATGCTCCTGGGAGGGTAGCTTTCTCCTGGAGCTCCTTGGCTATGGACCCCTGGTGGCCCCAGCAGAGGTCTCCACCCACCTAAAGGCATTTTCTTAATTGAAGTTCCCTCAGATAACTTTAGCTTGGGTCAAATTAACATAAAACTATCCATCACAATGATCTAAATGAAGTCACCAAATAATGGAGGGAACAGAGTGCCACCAAATGAAGCTTCCAGTCCTGGGGATTGGGTTATAGCTAATTGAGTTGTTGGCCAAAGGGGTCCCATGGGAATAGCTACACAGCCTATACAACTCATTTAACATGGAAGAGTCAAGCTGATAGCTACATGGAGGCTTCACCCTATGACTCTGGTTCAGGAATTCTCCAGGCTTCCAAAAGAGAAACATAAGAGAAATGTAATAGCCAGGCCAGATACAAACCCTTTATCTAGAATGGTGTCCTGCTTGCAAGATCTGCTAGGGCAATGGTGTCACAAAGCTTATGGAAGAAACCAACCAGTAACTGACTTGACTTAAGGCTGCTCTGCAAGATGGAACCCATACCCAATGCTATTGAGTAACCAAGACCAGGAACTAGATAAATCAGAGACTAGGTTTAAATCAAATAGTACTGGTCTTAACACACACACACACACACACACACACAAATGCATGCATACACACACACTATGTCTTTTTTTCCACTTGCTACATGAAATAAAATAAAACCTAAATAACAAGCATTTTTTTCACTTTCCTATTGGATGGGAAAAGAAGGGGCTCCTTAGGGAGAGTGAGAGAAAATACAGAAAAAGGTTGAAGGGTTAAAAAGGAAAGGCAGAATACAGAGATCTGATTGAGGAAATGTAAAAGGGAAGGCTTCTTAGGGAAGGGAGAGGAAAGTAAGTATAGCAGAAGGAGGGAGGTGGGTATCATAACAATCAGGATGCCTGGAAAGCCACAAGGAATCATACTGCTAACAACTCACCTTAAAACTCTACACTTCACATAACCCATGTATAAATATACATATATAGTTTTAATTAATCTTTCTCATCTGGGCAAATGGTGTTCCCTGCAAAAGTCAAAACCCTCCTAGTAAATACTAGGTATAAGAAGCCTTGTTTTGAGCTGTTGGCTAGGGGATCTTTCTAAGATACTCTCAAAATATACAGCCTCTTGCAGTTTCTCGGTAGCCCCATACACACACAGAAGTAAGTTCCTACAGCAGCAGACACCACGAACTTCAGAAACTGGGCTCACAGACCTCTGATCTGGAACTGGTCTGAATACCCCTTCCTTGAGATCTACCTTTCGAGGTACCAGAAGGTACAATGTTGGTTGCCATGAAGTGAGGCAGCCACCTGTCATATTCAACTATGATATCTATGAACCACATCAACCAGCAACAACCCTAAGGGTTTAGTAATAACATTCATACTTTGGTAGTAACCATTAGCTCTTTAATTGGACTTGAGATCTAGTCAAAGAAGGAAACCATGGCACTGAAAACCTAGCCAACTAGTTAGTGCTCATGGAAACATAGTTATTGAAGGAGAATCTACAACCACTAGTTTACTAAACTGCATCATCCTTAACAATAATCTATAAACATTTGTCCTTATATCCACATATAAATGTAGCTGCCACCACTCCTCAAGGAAACTGTCTTTGCAAGAGACAAAGATTGATACTGAAAACCACAACCACTCAAAATACAAAGATGCAAAGCCCAGTCCCAATTTGGATATTTCTTTCAAATACTTCTATACCTAATGTTCAGGAAACAATGTGGAAGAGAATCAGGAAAAGACTGTAAGAGCCAGAGGATCATGCTGTAAGATTGTGTCTCCTAGTAATACCAGAAGCTTCTCCCATAAAGTCTTACCAATGTGACTGTCCAAATGTGAGCTGAGCAAGACTAATATCAATGAACATACCAATCTGGACAGGAAAAAGCCCATGAAGCCTCAACCCAGAAAAGCTGAGAATGGGAAAGATCACCAGTTGGTCAACCCTGAAAAATTATACGTGTGTGTGTGTGTGTATGTGTGTGTGTGTTTACACGTGGGCACGCATGTGCGTTTGTGTAACATTGTATGGACTGAACATATATTGAGGAATATATATGTATAGACCTATTCATATATGCACTCAGTAACAATTATTGAAAAAAAGTCCATGAATTTGAATGAGAGTGGGGAGGGGTATGTGTGAGGATTTGGAGGGAGGGAAGGGAAGGGAGAAATGTAATTAAATTATAATACCAAAAAAATAAATATAAAAAAATAAAGAGTCACTGCTGCTCACACACATTAAAAAATTAAGAAATTAAAATGAGGTTCTAAGATGATAATATGGCCAAAATAATGTGAAAGACTTCAGATTGTACACACAGTAAGCACTGCGCACATCTCTCATGATCACAACCATAATACCCCCCTCCAATCCATGGGTTCCTGAAGGTCTATGCTTACCGTGTAAGACAAAGGGAAACAGGAAGTAAGACACCATTATAGCTCTTGCCAGGTATATGTTGCCCACAAAGTAGAATTTTCTGGTAAATTGGGCAAGCATCTTTAAGACAAGTGTGAGGCCTCAATTAGTATGGTCTTTTCTTTCCAGCAACAATTTAAATGTGTTGGGAGCTCCAAGATTCCTATTTCTGTGGGAAACAAGAGTCTCTCTGGTAACAAGAGGAAACAGGAAACAGATCTAGGCCCACCTTCTTGTTCTTCTCATTGTTCAGATAGAGGAAGCAGCAGAGAGGATCACACCCATTAGTGGTACTCTAACAAGAATAATGTATCTCCATCGGAAACCTAAATCTAAACAAGTCATTTCAATACAATTTCCTCTCAGAAAGGGAAAATGTGTTATTATGAGAGATTGCCCCCCAGCTGGTTAATCTGAAATTTCAACTTGATTGGCTTTAGAAAGGCTTAGAGGGTAATAAAATACACTTTTGACAATGTTCATGAGGATGGCTGGCGTGTGGGGGCAACAACTGATGAATGAAGAGTCAGGAGGTATGGGCAACAGCGTCCAGTAGGCTGGAAGCCAGATGGAACCACAGTTAAAAGAAGGCAGAAACCTTCTAGGACAGCACTACTCTGCTCGCTTCCTGGCTATCTTGAGGCGCATAGCTTTCTTCTGTGACAATACACTGTCTTGTCAGGGACCTAGAAACATGGGAGCAAGTGGTTATGAAATTAAAACTCTAAAACTGTGAGACTGGATAGGTTTTTCTTTATTATTTTAGGTATTTATCAAACTGACAAAAATCTAACCAGCCTAGCCTCAAGGACTACAAAGCTATTTCTCCCTAAAAGGAGCTCTCTGAGTTTCTTAGGTGAGATGAGTTACACTTTTTATGGTACTCCTAGGGCAGGATGAACATGACCACTGTCTAAGGGGTGAGCTTTGATCACCATTCTGGGGAAATATGACCTTAAGCAGCAAGTAGACTGGATTAGATTTTTCCACAGAAAAAATAACAAACACATTCCAATTTGATTTATGATACAGATGTTTGTGAAAAAGGATCTCCAAAATAAATCTGGTCTCACACACAAATCACTCAGTGTTTAGAGGTTTTGCCAACTACATAACTCTCACAACGTTCTTCCTTTCCAGCAGTTTTATCACCTACACGTTGGGCTGGTGTGGCCATCTCTAAAATATTTTTAGTGAGATTAAACTGAAAGGGTGGGATAGATAGAGATAGATAGATAGATAGATAGATAGATAGATAGATAGATAGATAGATAGATAGACAGACCTCCACTGGTCAACTTGGCTGGATTTGCAATTACCTAGAAGACATACCTTCCAGTGCCCTTGAGGATATTTCTGGGGTGGTATAGCTAAGGAGAGAAGAACCATCTTGAATATGGCTAGCATTATGCCAAGGGTTAAAGCCCATACCTGAATAAAAAGGGAGAATTCAGATGAATGGCATCCCTCTTTTCCTGGTAGACTGAGATGTGAGTGGTCCCATCCACACGACCAAGCTGGCATCAATCCACTATGCATTCCCCATCCTAGTGCACTGTACCCTCTCAAAGCCAAAATTAACCCTTCATTCTTTTATTAGATTCAGTATATCTGGTTTTATGTTAAGGACCTTGATCCACTTGGACTTGATCTTTGTGCAGGGTGATAAATATGGATGAATTTGTATTCTTCTACATGCAGACCACCAGTTAGACCAGCACCATTTGTTGAAGACGCTTTTATTCCCACTTTATGGTCTTGAATTCTTTGTCAAAAATCAAGTGTCCATAGGTATGTAGGTTTATTTCCGGGTCTTGAAGTCTATTCTACTGATCAACCTGTCTGTCTCAGTACCAATACCATGCTGTTTTTATCAGTATTGCTCTGTAGTACAGCTTGAGGTCGGGAATGGTGATTCCTCCAGAAGTGCTTTTATTGTTCAGAATTGTTTTTTGTTTTTCCATATGAAGTTTAGAATTGCTGTTTCCATGTCAGTGGAGAATTGCATTGGAATTTAGATGGGAATTATACTGAATCTGTAGATTGCTTTTGGTAAGTTAGCCATTTTCCCTATGTTAATACTACCAGTCCATAAGCATGAGAGATCTTTCCATCTTCTGAGGAGAGACCTGGGTTAGGAGAGACTTCCAGGACTCAATGTCAATGACCTTAGCCAAAATGCCCAACAATGGGGTCATGGAACCTGAAGAGACCATCTCCAGAAGTTAGACAGGACCCCAGTAGAGGGATAGGGACACCAACCCACCTTCAAAATTTCTGACCCAAAATTGTTCCTGTCTAAAAGAAATGCAGGGAAAAAATGGAACAGAGACTAAATGAACAACCAACCACTGACCAGCCCAAATTGGGATCCATCCCATTGGCAGGCACCAAACCCTGACACTATTACTAATGTTGTGTTGTGCTTACAGACAGGAGCCTAGCATTCCTATCCTCTGAGAAGCTCTACAAGCACCTGACTGAGACAGATCCTGATATTAACAGGCAAGCTTTGGACTAAGGTCAAGGACCCCTATGGAAGAATTAAAGGAACTGAAGGGGATAACAGCCCCATAGGAAGATCAACAGTGTCAACTAACCTGGAACCCTGGGAACTCTCAGAGACTAAGCCACCAACCAATGAGCACACATGGGCTGGCCCAAGGCCCCTGGCACATATGTAGCAGTGGGCTGCCTTGCTGGGCCTCTGTGGGAGAGGATGTGCCTAATCCTGTAGACACTTGATGCCCCAGGGAGAGGGAATGCCCAGATGAGACACCCTCTCAGAGGAAAAGAGGATGAGGGGTGGAGGAAGAACTCTGCACGGGGGGGTCTAGAAGAGGACAGCATTTGGGATGTAAATAAATAAAATAATTAATAAAGAAGCAACAAAGCAACTGTTAGCACTTACTTGTCTACTGTATTGTTTAACATTGAGAGAAAGTTAAAAATGTATTCTTGTTAAATTCCACTATGCTTTAAAACGATAGCCAATATCTAATATTCAGAAGATCTTAAGTTAAATGTTTAGTAAGTATTTAGTAACAATGCTTAATGGAAAATAAGTAATTCTGATTCAAGTGTCCAGTTAAGAAGTAAGACATGGTCACCAAATCAAGTATGTAAACCATCTTTATACTTGTCATAGTTAACACACCTAAACTTCAAAAGTAAGTAAGCTTGACTTTGCAGTTGGTGTTCTAATATGTCTCTGTGTCTAACTTAGTTAGCTCTTTGCTTATCACATATGCAAGATTATTCCTTTTGGCTCATTTTCTCCTTCAGGGAGCTGACTACTCCTCTTCTCAAGCAGAGGCCTATCTATCACTACAGCTGCTCTATATGAAACCAACATGGGGCTCAAGCCTAGATTGTGGCTCCAGTGTTTCTACTCATTAGATGCCATGACCTAGGCATGGTAATTCTCCAACACAAAATGACAATAATGATTAAGTGTTACTATAGAGTCATTGTGAAAAATAATCTTTATTAATTTGCATATTTGTTCTTTATCAGAAAAGAGTTACGACAATTGACACAAATATATAAGAATAAAAGGTAGGACCTACACAGAATAATATTTGATGTATAAAACTGGATTTGAGCACTGAGTTAATGTAGCTTAGGAATAACCTAAAGTATAGGTCATCAACTAAACACCTAGATTGGCTACAAGTAACCTACAAGGTGGACAGTTTTCCACAGTAAGTGGCAAGATAGACAGACTCATGCCTAGTAAGACATGAGTCATTTGTACAACTGTTGCTAATCCTTGCAAATGCATGGGCTTTGACATCATGGGATCTCTGCATGGTCACTGGTTCTCTATTCTACACTTGTATCCTAGAATCAGAAAAGTGTATACAACCAAGAGAATAAACCCTACCTTGCAAGCTCCCAAAGAGAAGGATCCAGCAGGTGGCTGCAATTTAAATGCTATTTTCCTCTTCATTCCTTTTCTTCTCTTTTCTTCCTCACTTCAGCATCTTCTCAGGTGGTGAAAATTCCTACAAGAAATTCTCTTTTAAACTCTCTGTTTATCTTCATTTTACTTCTAATCATTAGCAGCAGTATAATATCCATATCTATGTCAAAAAGTTACATAATGATATTTGCTTTTTAAAAAAAGAAAACTCTAGTTTCCTCTCAAGATGTCAACTATGATAATAAAACCAAAAGCGCCTTTAAAAACTTGCCTCGAACTAACCAGAGTCATTAATGTCACATGCAATATATCAGAGTTGATTTCTTGACAGAAGGTTAATTAGTTCTCTCCCATAGGATAGCATTGCCATAATTAAACCTATAACAACAATGAAAAAGCACCCTTGGGCAATTTAAGACATCCTGACAGTAATAAGAAATGGCAGTGGGCACTGTGTACCAAAGCTATTTTCTACTCGCTGTTGTTAAATTGTCTTTGGCATAAGAAAGCAATACTTCCCGTGCCAGATAAAGTCTAGGCCCGAGAAAAACCGTTCAAAATCGAAGGCAAGGTATTGCAGCCTTCTGCTAGATCTTCCTTTTCAAGCTCGTCTCTAATGAGAGCAGGAGAGCCAAATGTAGATTTAGCCTTGCTCCTGGTGCATGCCATAGCTCATTTCCCATGGTAATGATATGATTAATAGCATCTGTTCTATGACCTAATTATAGTCTGATCTTGCATATTCATATCTTGCCTCTATGAGGTAGGCGTGGCAAGGAGCCTATAGACATTAGGAGACAGCCTGTGGGCAAGTTTCTCTTGAGGGAAGCATGAAATAAGACTGACTGATGCTTTAAGTACTCCTTGAAATAGCCAAAGGGCACACTTCTCTACCATCTATTCAGCCATGATGGGACTACACAGTTCTCCTAGGGACGCATTGCTCACACCCTGCAGAGTGTCCTGGATGTCCTATTCAACAGCCTTGATTCATTAGGACACTCTTGGTAAGAGCGAGAGATTTGTGATTCAAAGCAGAGGGCTGGCGAGATGGATTGCTTCGTAGGGTGCTTGTCTTGCAAGCAGGAAGACATGGATTTGGGTCCTCACACCCATGTAAAAGCCAGCAGAGCTATGGGTTGTTATAATCCTGGTGCTTGGACTACAGAGACAGGAAGGCCCCTGCAGCCGACTGAGCAGCCATGCTTGCTGAATTGATGAGCTCCAACTTCAATGAGAGACTGCCTCACAAAATAAATACATTTTGGAGGGGTTTTATCTCACAAGGCTTTGTCTGCACCTTCTTTCTTTCTTTCTTTTTGCTTCACAGATCATATTATGGTTTCTGATTTTGTTTTTATGAGTTTTCTGTGTGTGAATATATGCATGTCTCAGCTTCTGTGTTTCTTGTGCTTTTTCTTTGACTCTTCTATTTTATCTTTGTTTATTTTGTCCTTATTCTGTTTGTTTGTTTGTTTTTGTTTTATTACTTTTTTTAGATGTCTGTGTATATTCTAACTGGAGAGAGAAAGAAAGGGTGTGGATTTGGGTGTGGGTGGGGAAGTAAGGAGGATCTGGGAGGAGTTGAGGGAGGGGAACCATAATCAGAATATATTGTAGAACAATATTTTCAATTTTACAAAAAAAGAAAATAGAGAGAAATTGAGAAAGGCATCCATCATCCATCTTGGGCCTCCATAAGCATGCTCACATATGCACATGTGTATCTGCATAATATGTACATACATATACATACACACACACATAGAGGTGAGGGAAGAAATTTTCAAAGAAGAAAATCAGTACCATGTAGTTGAACATCCCTGTATCACCACCCAGAAGACATGAAAGTAAACACATTACATTTAAATGCAGTGCATAGAAGTGACAGAAAAAGAATATTACTACCCAAGGGATAAACGAAGCTAAACGAAGCTAAACAAACGTTGTGTGTCTTATTAAGAATACAACCCCTACTTTATTTATTATTGTGACTTCACAGAACTGAGTTCATGACCAGTGCTATCTACCTCACTTTGGTTCCAATACCTCCACTTTCAAAGCTCAGCTGAATATTTGGTGATTGATGAACACACACACACACACACACACACACACACAGACACACATAGAGAGAGACACACACTCATACATATAAACACATACACTCACACATACACA
This sequence comes from Uromys caudimaculatus, assembly GCA_028551405.1. Taxonomy (NCBI): domain Eukaryota; kingdom Metazoa; phylum Chordata; class Mammalia; order Rodentia; family Muridae; genus Uromys; species Uromys caudimaculatus. Next base: position 46,992,602 of record CM052716.1, on the reverse strand, counting down.
CACAGAGAAACACACTCACAGAAACACACATACACACAAACATACACACCTGCACATACACATTCACACATAGACACACACATACTCATACAGACACACATATTCACACATACACACATGCACACACATACACATGCACATGCGCGCACACACGCACACACACACACACACACACACACACACACATCAGAACAAATCAAAATGGCTGTTCCAGAGATGCTTGAACTGCACAAAGCTGTTGGTGTGGTTCAAGAGCATGTCTGCATCTAAGCCTAGTCTTCAAGTCTCTGGAAAGTCGCTGCCATAAATGATTCCTGTAAATTTGATCTTTAAGCAGAACTTTGGGTGCTAAATGTGCAAGATCAAAGAAAAAAAGAATGAGACCTCTCAGTCTGAAGCTGGTGTCATGAGCATTCTCATGTCTTGTTTCTCTCTCCAAAGCATCTCTGCATTCTCCAGTCAGTTCCCTGGTGGATGAACTCATGCTCTCATGAATACTTCCATGAGAATGAAGTTCTGTTCCCTCCATCTCAATGGCACAGGACATCCCAACAGCATGCTGAGCTCCTTACTGGCACCAGAAGGACTGTGGTGAGTCACACATATGCCAGACTAAGAGTACAATGCTTAGCCCATGTTCAACCCATTATCCTTTAGATGCTTCCTTCAGACTGTGCCTCCCAGCCACAGAAGCCCTAGCAATGGCTCAATATGAAGTTGAAAAGCTGGGACCTCTGCTGATAGTGGTGTTATTGGCATCGTCACCACCACTGTAGACTTACAAACTCCTATTCTACAACAAAGAGTACCCTGTGTCCTCGATGGATAACATGGAGTTCAGCCATGCTCTCAGAATACCACCTAAACCAATGTTTGTCAAGCAAATAAAGGAGTGCGTTTGCGGAACATAAGTAGGTCAATGATTACAATTTTCTCATAGATCTGACATCTGCTAACATATCCAATGGGATCCATGAACAGATATACTAGTGACAAGTCTTTGGTGTCACTGAGCAGTCATATAACCTTGATACTTCCAGTTCCTCATACATGAGATTACAAAAGTTATCTGCTTGGAAGTAATTTCTAATAACTTTTATTGAATTGTGATACACAATGAGGTATCAGAATGCTTCTAAAACTATGTACATTCTGAGGTGATTAAGGTATACCCATAGCTAATGCTGGATAATCTACCAGAAAGTTCAGTTCTTGTGCAATAAAGACACAAATGATTAAATTTAAGACCTCATGGTGGATAGAACAAAGAGAAATTGACCTAAAGCAGATTAAAATATAGTTGAAAATGTAAATAACCTAAGGCATAGCCTGAGCAAGATATGGTATGACAGATTCACAGGAACCTACAGAAATCAGCAGCATCAAACAAATCCAGATACCTGCTCTTTCATCTCTAAGCACTGAACCCCTTCCACATATCCAAAAACATTATCATGGTCTTCAATGATTGAGTCCTGATCAATAAGACTTTAATCAATGACTCATTTTCTGGCTTAATTCTCACACCCTGTCAAGTAGCCATAGCTATGACTTCACCAACATAAGTAGGTCATTTAAACAGATTATGAATGAGATAACTCTGGTGGTATTACAAACCCAGAAGACAAACCAAGACCTCAAGACAAAAGGCATCTAAAGTATAAGATTTTCATCTTGCCACCTTGTGTTTAGATGACAGGCTTCATGGGAAAAAAATACCAGATATTCCAAGCAGAAAATTCATTGATTTAATCTAACCTCGGTGTATAAACACACTAGTCTGTGCCTAAACCAAAGACCATTTGAAACTCAATTATGTATGTAATAAATATGTATCAGTGACTTATAAAATAAAATTTCCATATGTGTAACATGACATTTTATGGCTTAGATTTTCCAACAACCAATTACTACTCACTCTCCCAATGGTATGATATGTAAGAGTGTGGATTCTAATATTTTTAACTATTATAACTGCTGCTAAAAGCTAAACACTTAGAAAGCAGATGCCCCAGCCCTATCATGTTACAACATTGTATCATCCCATTCACCAATAATCAAATCACTACTAAGAACCTTTAAATGCTAAATTCTCCTTCCTTTATTCTTCCGCCTTCTGGGGTGCCTCTTTTACTTTGTCAAAAAAAAATAATTTGTTCAGACTATGAATTTCAACAAATACATGGATAAATATAGTTCTTAGGACTTGGAATGCAGACACAGTTGGATCTTTTGAGTTCAAGGTTAGCCTGGCCTACAGAGTGAGTTCTAGGATAGTCAGAGGTACACAGAGAAACCCTGTCTCCAGAAAAAAAAAAAAAGAAAGAAAGAAGAAAAATAAGGACAAGAACAGGAAGAAAAACAAGAAAAGGAAGAAGAAAAAGGAAGAGGAGGAGGAAGAGGAGGAGGAGGAGGAGGAGAACAACATTTGAGTCCGAGTCCAGTCCATATGAGTGTTGATCATTTAGGAACTGGATATATTTCTAGAAAGAAACCTGCAGCTGGTCTTAGCATCTACACTGGAAGGGTCACATTTCTGCTGTTCTCATAGCAGAAATTATTTCTTGTTGCTAAAACTCAGGGATTTGCAGCTTAGCCCAGTCCTTGTCAACTTCTGGTGGAAGGTCTGTTCCCTCCCTCCAATGACATAGGACATCCCAACAATTCTCTGCACTTCTTATTGGCTTCATGAAAAGCCAGAGAGGGCTGTGGTGTGCCACACACAAGCCAGATCATAGGCAAACAAACTTTTCTTTTACAAGGGAATCCTGTGTGTAGCTGGATGGACCCAACAGTTTACCCAGGGAGACCAGAGAAGTCAAGGGCTGGGGTTACTGAGTGAGCTTTCGCTGAGGTCTCAGTCACTCATCTCCATGACTGAACACTCTTGGGATGCTTGGGGTGAGGTTCTGGTCCTCTGAGTAACAAGTCCATTTATTCATTCTGTCTCTCCTTCTCTCTCTCTCTAAGTCTCCATCCTCATGCTTCCCAAGTATTATGCCTTCTCCATAAAGTGCAAAACCCCTGTAAGCTGTGGCCTTGAGTTGTTTTCCAGTGAGCTGCAATGCTTAAGTCAATCCTTAAACATGATGAAATCCAAATCCACTACTCTTCTAGGCCCATGATATTGGTCGCCTCTTAGAGTATTGAAGAAAATACTTCTTCTTCAAGTCTCAACAGCCGCCATATTTCCTGCCTCACAAAGAAATGGCATTCCAATCAAGAAAAACTTCTACTTACTAGAATTTGGAGATGAGAAAATCATCACTATCAGAAGTCTGTTTCAATTATCAAACCAACTTTCTTCCATGTGGCTCTCTGTCTCCAATATCATGAAGCAGATTGCATTAAGGAAAAACCATTCTCCCTTTGTTATTTTTTTGCCAGAACAAGACCTCTACTGAGAAATGTCTATCCAGCTGTCTATATAGTATATTAAGAATGTCAAATAAAGGAATCTCTCACCAAAACCATCCAGTTCCCTCTTTCCAAATATGTTATTCTTAATTCCTACATTGTATTCCATTAAGAAACCTGTAGCTATATATGAACAGAACCTGGATCAGGCCATGAGGTGGTAAAGCCAAGGACAGAAATGATTATATATTTCCTAGTCATTACATCTGCATAAATTCATTGGCAGAAAGCCAGTTCCTGATGGGGTGGATGTGACTCAACTAACCTCCAGCAGATGAGCGCTCAGCACTTGCTACATACAGGTTACTGTGCCTGCTGATGGGAAGAAAAGAGAGCAAACTGCTCTGCCTCTACCCACAGACACACACTGGGACATTATTATGACTTGTTTCCTTTCTTATTGTAAATTATATTATAAAACCCTATGGATTTAAACTATGATCATGAATTTCACTGTGCCTCACTCTGGGCACATTTTAAGACATCTAAGTCACTTTTATAAAGTTTTTTTTGTTATGTACAAAATATCTTCAATAAATATATCATATGCAACATATCTTTCCATTTACTTAAGTGTAACATTTCAATAATTTTATGTACTACTAATTCTGTTTATCGTTAGACTACAGACTACCAGTGGAATGTGACAATTTCCTACCTATTTAGCTAAAGTCTTTGTTCTTCTCCTTAACTGAGACTGCACAACAGATACAACCCCCTGTTAATGAGAAGCCAGAATTTGCTTGAATATTACAGTTCATTAGTTAGGTGATTGTCTCATTATTACAAACAATTTTTAAGTAACGTGTTCTTTCTCTTTTCCTTTCTTTCTTTAGTTGTCAACTATATTCCTCAGAGTAATTGTATGGCTTTAGTTCTACTGTGGCTAGAAGGACAACAACCAAGCAATCAGTGGGTGTGTGTCCCTCTAGCCCATTAGGACTGATCTTTTAAAGTTCTGTACAGGAACTGGCTTGTTTGCACTATTACTTCCTTGGTTATGTTCAAGGATAACTGCTTCTCCATGTAGCGTTTCACATACTGCGTTTCCTTCTGTCTAAAACATTGTTCTAATTCTTAAAGTTAGAAGTGACTTTTTCTGAAAACTAGGAGAAGCAGCAGCTTAGCATGGTGGAGCATATGGCTTCTGACAGCAAAGGGCACAGGCTCTAATCACAGAGCACAGGTCCCAAGAGGAAGTAGGAGGGATCAGGAGAATGCTACACCAGGCCAGCCCTACTTTTCTGCACAGAAAACCACAGACCTCCACACAAGAAAGGGAAATTCCCCAACCTCTGTGCCAGTTTCCAAACCATAGAAGATGGCCAGCCATTCTACACAAGCTGCATTTTTCAACGGCCTTTTCAAGCCTCACAACTCTTGAATAAATCAGATCATCCTCAATTCCCAAAGAAAGGGGCTGAGTCACAGAGGCTTGGCAAGGTGGCTGGGGAAAGTCCCTTAGTGGGGGAGCTGACGGCAGAAGGCAAAGCTCCCAAGTCCTTGTCCTGGACAAGGGGAAAGAGGCCACCCTGCCTCTTTATTATGTCCATCAAGGAACAGAAAACCAATTGTGACTCCCTAAGTCTCACAAAAGAGCAGTTCACTGCGCTGCCAACAGTGGGGTCTGAATAAACGAAGCCTTGTGCTCAAAGTCTGCTGATCACAGTGCTCTCTGCTCCAGAGCCCAGAGCACCCTGACAGAATGGCAAGGCTGCAACAACTCAATTGCCTGGTTGGTGGGCAGTCCTCTAGTGCATGACTTGCCAGTGAAGGGGGAGTCAGTAGGTCAGCCATTGAGGCAATGTTCTAGAAGAAGATGGAAACGTACCACACATAGAGCCTTTTCTTGAGAGCAAGTTAACCCTTGCTTCTGAATCACATATTTGGACTCTCTGGAGGCTTACAAGCAATGTCGACACACCTGGTGACATAGTCTCAAGTTTCTTAATGTACTTTTGACATAACATCCATGTAGGTTTGGGGGCTATACTAATGAGACCATGGATAGGGCAATGAATTCCCAGAAATATTCTTTAAAAAAAAAAAAAAAAAAAAAAAAAAAAAAAAAAAAAAAAAAAAAAAAACAAGGACTCAGTTCTTACATGCCCTCACTTCTGTATTTTACCTCAAACAAAAGGAGAAGAAAGCAGATCTGCCTGCTTCCAAATTAACCCTTTCCAGTCAACTGAGGAATAATGTGGATACCATTTAAAAAGCCAATGTGTTCTTGCAATTCTTTCATTTGAAAAAAAAGATTCTATTGTCAGATTTCTCTGCACTTACACACCACTAATGAATAATGAATATACAGCTGCATTAAAACAGAAAGTGATACTGGGTAACAAAAACAAGGCTAATATTTCATGAGCCTCCCCTTCAATGACTACTTGGAAAGTCACAGCAAAGTGCAAGTCTTGGGAATGAAACTCCTTTAAAATCTCTCCTTTTGAAGTGTTCATTCTAATCATAAAAGCAAAGAGGCATTCATCCTTATCTCCTCTACAGGTTGAGATAGTGCGGAGAGCTCCTGGGTCCTGGGCAGCTCCTTATTCCCCATTGACTACAGACTGCATTTGCTGCCAGGAAACAACATAACCTTTACCCTTATAGAAGTATGTTCTAGTATTTTGGTTTTTCTGGTTACAAGAACCACCAAGGGGAATGTTGTGGTTTCTCTTAGGCTCTCAACAATCAAACTCTTGTATACACACTGTTTCCAGAAGTGCAGGTACATAGATGATAAAACTTGCTTGCTTGATTGCTTGACTGGTTGGTTGATTGATTGATTGGTTGGTTGATTGATTGACTGATTTGCTTGCTGACATTCAAGCCTGACCACTATGGCTTAACTGCTGCTTTCCTCAGCTCAGCCAGCCCCCTCATATGGAAGGCATTAATTTAACCCACATTATCTGGTTGCCTATGTGCTCCAGGATTGATTTTAAGTGTTAGACAGGTAGCACAGGAGTGAGAAAGACAGCCTCCTTGCTCTGATTCAGCAAACAGAATCAAAAACATCAATACTCATGGCCACTGCAAATCCTGTTGAGGGCTTTGTTAAAAAATAAACCTGGGAGGTGGAAGAGTGAGTATCTTATGTTATACCAGGGGCTCTGAGATCTCTTCCCAAGGTTTCAACAGTTGAGTTTCCTGAAGCAGAATGAAGGTAGAAGAAACGAAATATTGAAAGGCCTCGAAGTTAGAGTGGGCAGAGAATAAAAACTTGTGGCTATAGACAAGATCTATTAATTCTGAAAAACCCATCTCAGGCTGTCAGGGTACAGCGGAATAATGTGTCTAGGAGACCAACATACCTTTGGGACACATAGAAAGTCAGCTGTGACCCTGAGGAGCATCTCATCCAACCTCTCTTTTCTTAGGTAGAGCACAAAAGCTCAGAAAGAGCATGATATTCCCTCAGTGATATGCCTTCAAGTAATGGTGGCAAGCTCAGTAGGAAAGATGGGGGTTATGAGAGTCTGGCAATATTCTGGCATAAACTACCCTTCCTGGAACTTCTAAAACAATGTGTTCCACAACAAAGAAAGAAGACTGAATTATCATGGAAGTTAATATAAATTGTCCAGGAGTACGGGGGGTGGGGTGGGGGGGTGGCCCGTGCTCCTGCCCAGCGCTCCTGTCCCTCCACCCCGAGGGCCGCCTGTGAGGGCAGGCACCACCCGCGGATCACCGCCTGGTCCCTGCTAGGTCGCCAGGTTTGGCGCTGCTGGTGTGGACGCTGACTTCTCTGGGACAGTCCCAGCCGCCCCTCTGCTCGCCGGCCCCACCGCTCCGGACCCGGTTTCCAGCGCCTCTTCCTCCCAGTCCCGGGCGAGCCGCGTTGGGTTTATGTCTTTATTTGACAAAAACGAACTGTTGCGCAGCCATTGGTACCTGTATTGGGGAAACATAGCATACAAACAAGAAGCTTGCAGCCTCAGTGGTGAAAATTTTTTCATGTCAGAGACCAGACCGAGAACTCTTGCAGTCGTTTATGTCATCCCTTCTTCTCCAGACAGAAGATACCAAAAAGTTGCAATCAAAGATCTGTTCATCTTATTGATAAAGTCACTAATAAGCCAAAATGTCTGTCAATGTCAGCTGCAGCGTGTCAGACCAGTTCTATCGCTACAAGATGCCCCATTTGATTGCTAAGGTTGAGGACAAAGGAAATGGAATCAAGACAGTTATAGTCAACATGGTTGACGTTGCAAAGGCGCTTAATCGGCCTCCAACGTATCCCACCAAATATTTTGGTTGTGAGCTGGGAGCACAGACCCAGTTTGATGTTAAGAATGACCTTTACATTGTCAATGGATCTCATGAGGCAAATAAGCTGCAAGACATGTTGGATGGATTCATTAAAAAATGTGTTCTCTGTCCTGAGTGTGAGAATCCTGAAACAGAACTGCATGTCAATCCAAAGAAGCAAACAATAGGTAACTCTTGTAAAGCCTGTGGGTACCGAGACATGCTTGACACACATCAGAAACTCTGTACATTCATTCTCAAAAAGCCACCCGAGAATAGTGACATTGGTACAGGGAAGAAAGAAAAGGAAAAGAAAAATAGAAAGGGCAAGGACAAGGACAAGGAAAATGACTCTGTATCCACCAGTGAGACACCACCACCTCCACCACCAACTGAAATTAGTCCTCCACATGCGGTGGAAGAAGAGGAAGATGATGATTGGGGGAGGGGATACAACTGACGAAGTTCAAAAACGTAGAATGAATGAAATCAGTGACCGTGCAAAAGGTCTGACACTTAGCAATGATTTGGAAAGAACTGTAGAAGAGCGGGTTAACATCCTGCTTGATTTTGTTAAGAAAAAGAAAGAAGAGGGCGTTATTGATTCATCTGATAAAGAAATTGTGGCTGAGGCAGAAAGACTGGATGTAAAAGCCATGGGTCCTCTTGTTTTGACAGAAGTTCTCTTTGATGAGAAGATAAGAGAGCAAATCAAGAAATACAGGCGCCATTTTCTAAGATTTTGTCATAACAACAAAAAGGCTCAGCGGTACCTTCTTCATGGTTTGGAATGTGTGGTAACAATGTATCAAGCTCAGCTGATCTCCAAGATTCCACACATCTTGAAGGAGATGTATGGTGCAGACCTTTTAGAAGAGGAGGTCATTATCAGCTGGTCAGAAAAGGCCTCTAAGAAATATGTCTCAAAAGAACTTGCCAAAGAGATTCGTGTCAAAGTAGAGCCATTATTAAGTGGCTGAAGGAAGCAGAGGAAGAATCTTCTGGTGGTGAGGAAGAAGACAAAGATGAAAATATTGAGGTGGTATATTCGAAGCCTGCCAGTGTACCAAAAGTTGGAACTGTGAAGTCTGACAACAAGGATGATGACATTGATATTGACGCCATTTAAAAGGATGGATGCTGCTTAGCTTAACAGTGTAATGCTGCAAATGTTTCTCCATTATCAGCCAGAAGTGCAACACGTATGTGCAAGAGCTAAAGTGGCTTAACATCATGCCACACTTGATACTAAAAAGCTATTACTGTGAGTGGTCTATAATTAAGCCAAATGAGACATCTAGGGAGTCCATACATATCAGGGAGCAGTTGTAGTTTGCTTATTTTATAGCACGTTTCTTTCGGAAAAACTAGTGGTGGACACATTTGGATCACATTTATACAGTTATAAAAAAATTAAGATTTGATTTTGGTCATTCTTCAGACTTTGGGCTATGAATGGCTTATACTGAAGTAATTGGCTACTTTTAGGATGTTACACAATTTAACTTAGGCTCCTTGGGTTTGGTAGGTTGTTGGGTGCTGAAAACTTGAAGAATGCAAACAAATATAATGACTTACTCAGCCGTTAAGAAATGAAGTATTTTGAAAGTTATATCTCCAGTCCCAGTCCATTCAGATTGGCAATTGACAATTCTTGTCATTCTAAGGAAATTTGATGATTAAATGACAGTGTGACATCCTCACGAGAAGTAAAAATGACTTGTGTGTCCTACATTTGGTAAAATTAAAATCTTGATGAGAGTGAGTGTGGAACAGGAGCCATATACCTGGGATAGTAACAAGGGAATGTGCTGTGTCACACCAAAGAAGTGGTACTTAAAAAGTCACTTGTCAGCCAGGCAGTGGTGGCACACACCTTTAATCCCAGCACTTGGGAGGCAGAGGTAGGTGGATTTCTGAGTTCGAGGCCAGCCTGGTCTACAGAGTGAGTTCCAGGACAGCCAGGGCTACACAGAGAAACCCTGCCTCGAAAAAAAAAAAAAAAAAGTCACTTGTCTCCTGGGTTTCAGATTCTTTGTTGCATGGCCAGCCTATCCATTTGTCAACATTTTTTGAGATTCTCAAGTAGATCAGCACATTTGACCTCAGCTTGGCAAGATTTTGTCTTCGAGCTGTTGCTTTAAAAGGAAACAGGAGGTCTTCCTAGACACTTAGGAAGGTGTTGGGCTTCTGTTCATTCTGTTGCAAACCAGTAGGATTTAAATTTCACACAACCTGGGTTTTATTCATGGAGGTTAGCCTGATAAGAGTAATCCTTCATTGCTCTATTGAGGTGTCTTAAAAAGTTTCCTGTTTCAAACAGCTACATTACTTGATTAAAACAATATTAAAATTAAATACATATATATATATATATCAAATTGGCTAAACTTTACTGCAATAACAATTCTAAAACCATAGTGACTTCAAACGATTTTTATTTCTTATCGTCTGTCAATAGAATGGCTCTGTTTGTAATCCTCAAATCCCCATTTGAATCCAGAGAGAAGGGACAGCTCTGTAGAGTCTCTCGCTGGCATGAAATATTACAACTTGAGGCTGACACATGTCACTTTGCTCAAAATCTATTGGCCAGATCTACTTGTATTGTCCTTCTCAGTCTTAAGGGGACTGAGACATGCAGGCCACACATGTATCCACAAGAGAAAGCTGAAGTGCTAGCAGCAGGCAGTGGGTGTGCTGGTAGTGGTAACACCCACACCTGTGTGGTGTGTTCTATAATCTATAGGCTGTATCCCAGAGTGGGAAAACCCTCCAGAGGACCAGAGGGCAATTCTAGAAAAGCTGAGATTCAGCCAGGAATAGAGCAACCAGAGAACACGATGAGGGCTGAGGTACCCAAGATGTCATTGATAAAATTGTTTTGACAATGGCAAAAGGAAGGGAAGGCATACAGCCAACTAAAGAGGAAAAATACAAAATAAAACCTGAGAGCCCATTGCTGGAGCTTTGGATCTTCTATCTAAAGAGCCCTGTCATAGTAGGAAGAGGAATTCTTTTTTTTTTTTTTTTAAGATATATTTATTTTTATGTATGTGAGTATACTGCTGCTGTCTTGAGACACACCAGAAAAAAGGCATTGGATCCTGTTACAGATGATTGAGAGCCACCATGGACCTCTGGAAAAGCAGTTAGTGCCATTAACCACTGAGCCTTCTCTCCAGCCCCCAGGAATAGAAGTTCTTAAAGGTGCCATGAGGTGTAGAAACTGAAAATCTTTATGTTATTTTGGAAGATGGATTCAATGTGATGTCTTCAGTGATGGTCTTATCTCTAGGAAGTAATCTGCTGGCATGAAATATTACAACTCGAGGCTGATACATGTCACTTGCTCAAAATCCACTGGCCAGATCTACTTGTATTGTCCTTCTCAATCTTTAGGGGACTGAGACACACAGTCATTTCCTTGCCAGATAAGGTAGGTGAATTCAGCCCTACACATCTCCTAAAAATACTTCAGTAAGTCCTGGCTCATCCTGTGACTTATAGACATCAACATAGCCTTTGCCTTAGAAATGGGTACATATACAGGTTGGCTAACCTGCAGACTCCTCAAACATCTATGACCCATTTGATATTCTCATCTTCTAATTCTCTTGGACTTCAAAATCCCAGGCAACATGATTGCTGTATCTGGGGCAAATTTTAGAGAGTCAATAAAAGCACATATGCTTTCAAGCCATAACGCCACCTCTGAATCCAAAACTCATGTGACTGTTGAGGATCAAAATGATCTGTTTTCTCTTTTCCTGGCATAAACACGCATGGCAGAGGGCCAGTGCTGTTTCCAAAGGTCACAGTGAGATGAGTTTAGAAACTCGGTCCAAGGACACTGTACTTCAAAGAAACCACCCAGCAGTGTTCTGGTCACATGAACCCCAAGAATGTGTTGGTTATTTTTAAATCTTCAAAATCTGCCCACTTTTTCCACATGGATCAGTCCTTTAGAATCTTCTCTACCCCAACTCTCCTGCTTGAAGTATCGCAAACTCACATGGACTTAATGGCTACAGAAGTCTTCACCACTTTTCCGTGGAATTGAAACAAACAAAAAAAAAGGGCTTTACAACATGATGTTTAAACAGTCCCAGCCTGCTGGTCTCTTTATATGAAACACTGGAATCCTTAAGGAAGTTCTGCCCAATGACCTTTTCCAGCACATAATTAAAGTGTGAGGTTTTCATAAGCCATGCATGTAAGATGTTTCTCATCTTAACCCATCAGAGATCTGAAGTCTCCTGTGATTCCTGGCGATTGCTCTGACACTTCTCAGAGTTCAAAAGCTAAGCAGCCAAATGCCACTGGGCTTTGGAAGCACACGGGGCTGATGTGCTTGCCAAAGTGAAAAGCTTTCTCATTAGAACTACACATAATCTGCAATTACTGGTCTGTGGAGGCTGTTTAGAAACTCTGCATTCATTTTTTCCAACTCTCAAAGGAATCAGAGCTCTGAAGCCATCCCTACCCAACAACCCCTTACCCCCATCTGGTTCCACTTGGTCAAGGTTGTTTTAATCCTATTAAAATGTCACATCTGAGTGATAAACTTTTCCACTGGGCCCCATGCACACCCTTTAGAGGTACTTTAGTGCTGACTCATGAAATGCCTCCTGTTTGAGATGGAGGTGCAGTTCTCCTCCTAACAGCTGCCCATCCACGAGCTCAGCCCTGCTCCCTCTCTCTCGCTCCCCTCCCCCTTCAGTTTGTTCACCACTGAAATTGGGTTGCAGTTTCCCCAAGGCCACAGTTGCAAAGGAAATTCTCACTCATTATCTTCTGGGAGCTCACTCCTCCACTAAGCCATCCAAGAGTATTTATTCCTCTTCTCACCTCTGAAGCATGCATGCCTCCAGGAAGCTGCTCCAAATCCTCTCTGCAAGTGCAACCTCAAAGACATCACTGTACAGTACAATCCTCTTTGCTAATGAGAACAGGGTTCTCTGCTATGAGAACCACGAGCCCTGGGTGAGTGGTATTAACTGTACCAACATTATCACAAAGGTTCATCCTTGTAAGACATTGGAGGTCTCATGTCAAGCACTACCTTTTTCCTGAACCCAAATGCAGGATGGGATAGCTACTATGAATCCTATTTTAGAAATGTGGACACCAAGGATCACAGAGAAGTAATAACATGTCTGAGATTGTATGTCAATTAGAAATGAAGGCAGGGAAAAATGTCAACCTGGCTCCAGGGGTCTTTCTTAATGGACACCTTTCTAAATGACACTCAGATAAGGATGCTCTGTTGACTATTCACCTACCAGTTTTCTGTCTACCTATGGGACAAAAGAACTTTCCCATGAAGTAGAATGGTAGGAACTTAAGTAAGAGAGCAAGTACTTCATCCTCCAGCCAGCACTGAAGTCTGCTTATCAAACTCCAAACCAGACTGCCACATGCAAAGAAGGCAAGCACAGTCCTGTTCCCTCTGGAACCTTCTGGTATCTCCAATGACCATGTTTGTAGATACTTGCCCTGAAGGAAATACCAACCACTATGTCCTGTTATGCCAGTGTGGGGTATAAAATGTTTTCTGTAAGGGATGGAAAAGCCACTAACTATACTAACAGGTCCAAACCTTAATATCAGTATTTACAGAGTCAAGACTTCTCCAGAATTCAGTTCTGTGGTGATACCCGTGGGCAGAGAATGCAGTCACTATCACATACACCTTACATGTTTGCTCATGTTCTCTCTCTCTCTCTCTCTCTCTCTCTCTCTCTCTCTCTCTCTCTCTCTTGCAATCTGACCTCCCTCATCCCTCATGCCTTGCCACAGCACCTCAGCCCCCAAATGGTCATAATTCCAGAAGCTTCTATACACATCCCCCCATGTTGGCATTGAGTACTTCCTCACTCCTGACCTCTACTTCACCTCACTCTTTCCTGGCACCCTGTACTCCATCCCTGATTACCCCTGCCCTTGGCCCAGACTCACAGCCCCCAGGGTGTGAGGGTGAGAACTGCCTATGTTGGAGCCTACACTTGTGTCTTGCCAAGGCAAAATTGCTAAGTAGGTGATGTGTCTCCATACACCCACCACATGTACCCAGTCTGTCCAACTCCTGGCTTATTCCCTGGACAAATCCTGGCACCGGTCCCTCAGGCACACTCAAAGACTTTGAGTAACATTTTATGGCTCGTGGAATTATTTGCAAGTTCTCTAAATCCATCCCAACCCTGTTTCGTTGGCCAAGTCTGGCCTTTACTCTCACTACACCCTGTACCAAACTCTGACCCTGCCAAAAGGAGGTATTGCCACCTCCCCTATGGTCACTGTCCTTGGGCAAACCTCTTCACCTCCTAGGATTTCATATTCATTTATCAATTGCAGTACTCCAGGGTCTCTTTCTTAAAATATAGTTAAGAAAATTGAGGCTTTTTTGACTGTAACTAGTTTCGGCATCAGAACACTCTCTTTAACCTTGGTGGAAGTTAGGCTTTTAGCTTGCATCACCTACAAAAGTTTATTTTGGCTGGAGTGTGACTTGATGGTAGATCAGTACATAGCATACCAAATCCCTAGTTTGATCTATCCCTAGCAATGGAAAAAATCTTTTCTGGTACCACCTTGACCTCTGATTAGCAATAGCTACTTGTCTCTGGTCTTGGAAGGGTCCACTCCATGAAGATGCCCCTGTCTGGACCATTTCAAACACTCACCAAGGTCCAAATGACCCAGCAATGAAAACTTACTTAAACTAAGATTGCTACAAGTAAGAGGACATTTATGAATGAAATTTTTCTCACTACACTAATAGCAGGAAGTGAATCATTTAACAGCCCACTAGCCAGAAACTCTTCTCTTCAGATGGGAAGTATGTCACCATTCAACAGTTTTCATGGCCAGTTAGAGAAGGGGAAGACAGTTACCCCTATGGTGGGTGTTCAGATGAATGAGCATCTCACTGGGGACTTTGAGACAGAGAAGGGGAACTGTGTAGACACGGCATTTCATACAGCAGCCTGGTGTGGAAGCCAAACTTAGCTTACATGTTATGATTTGAGAAATGAGTACACTCACTTCTACACAGAGCCCCCAACTCCCCTTCTGCTCTGTTATAAACTTTCACTACTATTCACTACACACAGAGCTGACCTGAAAAAAGAGAAACACCGACACAGTCACAAATGCCATGGGTCCCATTCATATCTCCGTTTTGAAGACACCCTTGTTTGCTCAGAGGCAAAGATATTACTTCCCTCCTTGTTTTACTTCATTCCCAGAGGTGGAACCCAAAGTCCATGTGAATCCCCCCAAACAGCATCCCTGTGTTGATATGAATATTCCCAATTGTTTAGAAAAGAGCTCACATGTCCATAAGCACCAGAGAGATTCAGAAAGCTAAGAACTGCCATTGAACAGAAAGTTCCCACCCATCTCTTAAAGCAAAGAAGCAATCAAATCATGGATGCATCCATAATTTAATGTCCTTAGTGGAAGAAGAATGAAGGGCAATGTTTTGAGAGGAATATATTACCTCCAGCTGCTTCTACAAGGTCTCCATGTTTCCAGAAATGAGTGGACTTTATTTTCACATGTTCCCATTGCCATGATGTTCTGCCTCACAATGTTGAAGTGGAAAGAATGGCCATGAACAGAAACGTCGGAAACCATCTTCCCTCTTTAGACTGTTTCTCACTGTTTCTCTCAGGGTTAGGAAATTGAGCCATATACCTGCCTTGTTGGTTTGGTTGGTCTGATTTCAGGCCTCAGCACTGATTTCTAAGATGCCCCAAGCCTATGGCATCAGAATCCACAGTGACTCCTAAGCCAGTTTCCCTAGCTTGCTGAGTTGACGTAAGCTGGCTTGAACTCACTTCCCCGCTCATCTGTTCAGCACTTCCAAGGAAAGGTTTTGCACTGGTCTCTGGCTCTAATTTTGCTCCTCCAGGCTTTGGCATTAAAGTGGAGTGGCCACCTTCTTAGAAAAGGGGAGAAGGGTACCAGGCTCTTCAAGGCTAAGCCCATCTTGCTAATAATGACCTTGTAGGCATGTGTGTGTATGTATATGTATATGTTTGTGTGTGTGTGTGTGTGTGTGTGTGTGTGTGTGTGTGTGTGTGTGTGTGTGTGTGTGTGTGTGTATGGAGAGAGAGAGAGAGTTATTTATCTCTCTGAAGACAACAGAAATGGCTAAGGTCACACCAAAGTGGGTGTCATCTCCTTTCCTAGTTCCTAAACCCAATTTGCAAAAACCTTTTACTTCCTCTTCGATGAGTTCCCTGGCCAGGAGGAATCATTTCCTAACAGCTTCACTGCACCCAGGAAGTAGCCAATCAAATGTTCTCTGAAATGTTGAGTCTTCTAGTTCTCCTAGAAGAGTGGCTCCACGCATGACAATGAACACTGCTCATGCATTTGAACCTTTGCTTCTGAGTGTTCCAGAAACATCTGGTGTGGTAGGGCCAACCTTCAGTTCAGACCCTGGCACTAGCTTTGGGGATTCTGTGACTCTGACTCTCAGCTTCCTCACCTGTGAAGTGGGGCTAGCAAAGCTAACCTTATGAAACTCTTGTTCTACAAGGATCGATGCACCAGAGGGAACTGTGTGCATGGACAGAGCAGCGGGACAGACTTCAGCCTGGAGTATAATTTTCAGGTGCCCCTTGTACAGAATTGCTACTCCCCCAGGATGGGGCTAGTTCTATCAGTCTTACACCACCAACAAACAGACATTTTGCTTTAAATACTGGATTAAACTCTAGCTGAGTGATCCCAGAAACTCTGTCTAGACTTAACCTTTTTAAAATTCTAGTCCCTTTGCCTCCTGTAAGAATGAAAGTAGTCCCCACCATATTTTTTCTACATGTTTCTGCATATGAACTATACCTATTTTTAAAAAGGCTAAATTGCTCTGGTTCCTTAAAGACCAATATTCTCCAAGTTTAAACACTGCAGTTATATAATTCCATAGTACCAAAAATATGAATTTTATATGAAAACATGGTTGTCTAGAAGAAAGTATTGTTTCCAAACAATATTCTCTGTAGTTTTAAATGGGAGTTCAGGTTTGGGTTAGGTTTGCTTGTTTTGTTGGGTTTTATTTTTTATTCCCAGACAAGCCTGAACATTAAGGTTAGGACCTGAAATTCAATCTGAAAATATTCATGAGGAATCTAAAAGATCTTGAGGATTAATGTCAATATACTAGCACTCAGGATAAGCAGATTACTCTGTTGAACCAGAGTTCAGTTGCTACACTACACTTCAATGCCTGAGTCGTTCACCCTGTGCCCCACAGTACAGAGCCTGGAATGTTCTAAAGTCAAGCTGCCAATGACAGGTCATTAGGAGAGCTCATATGGCCCATCAGGAAATTGAGAATTTAGCATAATGTGTTTTTCCAGCTCAAACATGTCATGAGTAAAGAGGATCTCTTTTTTGCTGTGTTAATGACAGGATATGAATCACCCTCTGCTTTAGATGGCTATCCTGGGGAGCTTTCTTTTTCAATTTTGGGGAGTTGCCCCACTGCAGGCTTTCCTTCTCACCTCAGGGAGGCACTGAGCTGCTTTCCAATACTTAGAATGTCTTAACTGACCTCATGCACCTAGGAAGGGTCGAGGAGTGCGGAGTTACTCCTGTAATGAATTAATGTACACTAGACTGGGAATTTTTTAAGCTTTAAGCTTCCTAGAATGGGAAATTATCAGAAACGTTATGTGAGCATTTTCCCATTTCCTGTCCCTCCCACTTCTCACAGAGAAAGCACAAGGTTTAGGTATCCCTGTATCAATCATGAAGCACAATTAAAAAAAAAAAAAGCACTTGCCTGCTCATTACCCAGCAAGCCATCATTAGTAAATTATATTGAACTTGTGTCTCCATATTCTGTTACGGAGATCCCTCCCACACAACCCCCAAACAACCTAGGACATCTGGACAAGTCTACGTGTTCATGAAGAAAAATCAATGAAAAATAAGGAAAAGCAGAGATTGTATATTGGTTGCTGTCTGAACGTGTCAAGTGCTTCTCTAAGGACTCCAGGGAATATTCTCAGTTCAAGACATCAAGCCTAAGACTGACCCAGGCTTACAAGCAAATAACCTGTTCTGTCCCATTGCAATCTCAGTCTCAGCAGAGGCCTTTGGACAAGGCTGCTGATGTTAAGCAGAGACATAATCACTGACAAAATGAAGGAAATAAGAAAGCCTGGGCAGCCATACCACAGTTTGTGCCACAGCAGGAGAGTTCTTCAACTGCCTGCCTGGGACAAGGCTTTGTCTATCGTTCAAAGGATGCCTGGCTCTGAGCCAAGACTGAGAGCTCAGCCTCCTTGGGATCCTTGGTGAATAGTCCCAAAATCCTGGGAGTCCTGCCACGGGCAGACAAATACGATGCGCTAGTTAATACAAAGACACAGAGCAGGTGGGAAAGCAAAAGAGGGAAAGGTCATTTTAAGGGAAAAGATATGAAGGGAGGAATCCAAGAAATGCCTACAGTGAAATCTGTGCTGTATTGGAGATCATGAAACCATGTCTTCTCTTCTGAGTGTAACTAAAACACTGGTCGACCCTGGTTTTGAAACTGTGCTTAATTGCATTCCTTGCCTTCTGTACAACCCAGGCTCAACCCATGCACACAAATGCACATGCACGGGCATTGATGCACAGGTACATACACAAGTTCTGTGTTTCAGTCTGAGAAGTTGACTTGCTTAGACCTCTTAGCACCTGGGTTCGAAGTCCGTCAGAATCACAAGTGCTCCCCCACCTTACCTGCCCTCTACCACCACCACGTAACCCTGCTGCACAGACTTACAGTCCACATGCATCCTGTCTCAGAGTCTGGTCTGCAGCAAGATGCTCTGTGATTTATCAGGGTAGTTAGGGTAAAATATGTGCGTCATTATAAGGACACAGGAGGAAAAGCTCTGCAGTGCACAATGGGGAAAGCGTGTCAGCACTGACTTCATGACTCCGATTTCTTGCTCCCCCTCTTTGTGGGGAGGAGCCATTTGTTAACTCAAATGAGCATGAGATGAAATGCCTTGCTTCCAAGTATCAGTAAAAGAATGTGTCCATCAGAACTGAGTCACAGCTAGATTCTACCAGAAGCACAAAAATCAAGCGTATTCGTATCTGCTCCCAATTGCTTTAAAAACATGTAACTGCAGTTTTTAAAACAAATGATTGTGACTCTTAGACAAAACTGAGGCCCTCATTCCTGCTTTCTAGCACTATGAGTGGTCAAAAGCATTGGCACTGTGACAGATAGTCTGGGTTTCTGTCCCTGGTCCATTACATATCACATGGTATAACCTTGGGTGAGTTACTTAAGTTCTCTATGCTTTAGTTCCTGAGCTTTTGAGTTTAGTGGGGGTGTAACCCTCGAGTTGTTGATTCAATTGTAATATGTGAATCCATGGGTGCTCACCAGTGAAGGACTAGGTTTGGCATGTGATGTAAACTTCAAATCAGCAGCTCTCATCCTACCTTAACAAGGTAGAATAGGGATGAATGTTCTGGGGACAAGAAGGAAGTATGAAAGAGTATCAAACCTGTTTCCTGAGAACTCAGATCACTCCCAAAACTGAGTTGTTACAAAGAGTGTGTTTTAAGGCAGGAAAACTGCAGAAGTTTAAAAGTATAATGGAACAGTTGAATGACAGGCATTGCTTAGTTTAATATTTAACATTTTACTTTGTTCATCCACAGATGGAAGTATTTTCTTTTCAACAGAATTCCTATTCTACTTATTATTAGCTATATGGTAGATTAAAAATTAAAGAAAATCATGACCACTAAGGTTTAATCATTCCACCGGTGGAATCAGGAGGGATGTCACTGATGTGGTATGTAGGATGTAAACAAGTTCTCTAAGCAATTCGAAAGTTGTCCCCAGATAAACAGGGACACAACTGTGAAGGACCTTACCTGCTATCCCAAAGATGGCAAAAAAAAAAAAAAAAAAAAAAAAAAAAAAAAAAAAAAAAAAAAAAAAAAACCACACACTGTAAACACCAGTGAAGCTTTGACAGCTTGCTTAGTGAATGAACGGACGGAGCTGGGTCTGTTTCCCAAAGGCACCGTCAGTGGCGGTGTGGGGGTGGATTTGATGGGGGGGGGATGGAGGAGAAAGCAAGCCTCCTGAAATAAAACGTGTAAAACAATGGAAGGGTGACTGTGACTCAGTCCATGGCAGAGTAAGACGGTGATGGCTGGGTAGAAGAAAAAGAACTATCCAGATGTGGTGTTTACTTAGATGTCCCTTAGGAGACAAAAATGATCCTAGGACTCTATCTGGGATCAGTGGTTGTGTCAACTCCAAGAGATAAGGTCTTTAGTTTGAAAGTGAACATAAAACATGAGAGGAGTTGGGGTGATGGTAATGTAAATAAAGTACCCATGTATGACCCATAATACATTTTTTAAATGTTTTAAAGAATATGAAATAGAAACAAGCATTCCTGTTTGGTTTCGGTCAGGGTGAAAGCAGATACAAATGTATTTGGACATACTGACTTTGAGAGCCTTTGAGATGATCCAGTGAAGGTGTCCATAGGTCCTTGAGACCAAGTTTTGAAGTTTAAGCAAATGCCTGAAGTCTGACACATAGCCCTAAACACGGTGAGCACATAGGCTGTCTTTGAAGGCTTGAGCAGGGAAAGCACACATGAGAGGAAGCTTCAGGGTAAAATCCTAATAGATAGCAGGGGAAGGCAGCTAACAGAGAAGTTTTAAGGGAAAGGGAATGTGGTCTTCAAAAGCTAGAGCTGCACTCGAACTCAGAACCTCATCCTAAACTCTGACTCTTATTCAACAGCTCCATGTTTGAAACGTTCCCCTATTTGATCTCATGGTAAGCATGTAAGTAAATTTTTGAAGAATGTGATAGTTGGTATTGGCGTTCTCACAGATGCACAGCTGAAGCAGTACTCCCTCCCTCACTCCCTCCTTCCTTCCCTCACTCCCTCTTCCTCCTTCCCTCCCTCACTCCCTATTGTTCTGACATATTTCAACTCTGAGGATGACTGCGTGTGCTTTATTCAACCTACTGGTGTTGGGTGACACGCCTTTTACCTCCACTGCTTCTCTAGGGATGCCACCCTGGTTTTGGCTCTGGGCCAGACCATGCTGGCTGCACGCAATGTTCTCAGCATGCCACAGTGCAAAGTATTAAGCTTTAGCTAGCCTGAAAACTTTTGTAATCTCTTCAAAGAATTTCCCTCGCAGTGGACTCTTGTGGTTTGCATGTTGAGGACCACACAGGACACTATTTTTACCTGTTTGGGAAATTTGTCATCACAGGAGTTAGATGGATTCGGATTTGGTCTCCACCCCCTGCTAACCACAGGGCATCAGATGCTTACGCTTTTTGTTGCATATTTACTCATATAAAAAAAAAAAAGAGAGTGGAGGCTGGAGAGATAGCTCAGCAGTTAAGAGCACTGGCTGTTCTTCCAGAGGTCCTAAGTTCAAATCCCAGCAACCACATGGTGGCTTACAACCATCTGTAATGGGATCCAATGCCCTCTTCTGGTGTATCTGAAGACAGCTAAAGTGTACTCATAAATGAGAGAGAGAGAGAGAGAGAGAGAGAGAGAGAGAGAGAGAGAGAGAGAGAGAGAAGAAGAAGGAGGAGGAGGAGGAGGAGGA
The DNA here is from genome assembly GCA_028551405.1 of Uromys caudimaculatus. NCBI lineage: Eukaryota > Metazoa > Chordata > Mammalia > Rodentia > Muridae > Uromys > Uromys caudimaculatus. The sequence continues at coordinate 46,971,305 of CM052716.1, read as the reverse complement.
GGAGGAGGGAGGGAGGAAGAGGACCCATGAATTGGAGGCTGTGGGACATAAAACTGCTCCCATTTTTCCTTCTGAGCAAGACAGAGGGCTTTTTTTCTGTTATCACACACACACACACACACACACACACACACACACACACACACACTACCACCACCACTGGCAGCAACAATGAACCTTATGGCAGCTACTTTCACTTTTATCCACAAGAGGAGATTTAAGTAGCCTAAGAGTAAGTCTGTGTGCACTTAAAATGACTTATTCAGGAACAGGATGCATTTGGTGAAATCCTCTGACTTCTGTGGCACAGCTACAGACAAGGTACAGAGCTACGTCTATACCTCCCTGGACACTGTTCTACATGGCTCCAATTCTGCAGCTATCAAGGAAGTCGTGCTTCTGACCTTAGCATGAGCTGTTCCCAAGGATGGATGACAGAGATTTTAGGACTGTACTTTATATATTGGGTAGCTGCACCAACCAGCTCTGTAGACTGTCTGATTTTATACTTTCTAGCATGAGAGAGAATAGGCCTTCTTATCATTTAAGTCAACTTCCTATGGAGAATACCTTAACTGACAAAGTGGTGATGGCCTCTTTGTAGGACTATAATGAAAATTGAGATTCTGTGAAGAGCTTGGGATGTAGGGACTACTCAAGTATCCAATGATGATTAGTTTGTACAATCATTACCTCATCTCTGATGTCCATTTGCAGATAGATAGAACTGGCACATACTATCTTGTGCAGTTCACCTGGGGAAACTATTCTGCAAACACTTCACATGACTTTACTGTACCACTCTCAGCTGGTGAACTACTGACTTCATAGTTTTGAGTTGTCACCACACACTGCCCAGGTTATCTCTCTAAATACATTAACTCCTGAGTAAAGGAAAGCCACTTTTGCTATCCCATTTCATAGATGGGAAAGCTAAAGGAATGAATCTGAACTTAGGCTTACCAGCCTTCAAAGATTATACCTCCAAGTCCAGTGTTACTCTTCTGTGCTACTGAATGTGGGAAAGATGTAACTCACAGGCACTGGGAAAGATCAAGAAGAATCCAGAGCTGTCTCCAGCAGCTCCTCCAGGTATCAAATATGTGCAAATTGATATTTCTCCCTGTGGAGTGCCAGATGGAGCCAGATGAAGGCTGTGTAGATTCAACTGAGGAGTCAGAGATCATCCCAAGAGAGCAGACAGGAAGTCAAGTATTGCAGTAGTAAGACTGAGCTGGACCAACTCAATGAATGATGTGTTCATTGGAAAGGAGCAAAGACAAGAGCAATGAAGACCATGTATAGGTTCCCTCTGTTAGGCATAACCCTGTGTATGCCACATTGCCTATTAATGGGTAAGTGCACAGTCATTTCCGGTGTGTGCACTTTTTGTTGTTGTTGGTGTGTGTGTGTGTGTGTGTGTGTGTGTGTGTGTGTGTGTGTGTGTGTGTCAGAGAGAGGGGGGGTTGTTGGTGTGTAAGCAAGAGTACTATGGACACACAATCATAAAAACCTGAGCAAAGAACACTCATAAAGAAATATTCAATGCTTTAGCAGAGATTTCAGTGGATGGTGAAATTCTAGATAGATAGATAGATAGATAGATAGATAGATAGATAGATAGATAGATAGATAGATAGATAGTTTCCTTGGCAAACTGCTTCAAGCTAATTCTCTACTCTCTTCTCTACTTTTAAGGCATGGCCACCTTTTCTCTTGATTGCCACTTCTCTCCTCTAAAGCCATGACTCCTACTCTGAGGGGAAGCAGGCAGTCTTGAGTCAGTCTCTTGGCCCCAGTCAGTTGTCCTGCTCCAGTGGTCACAGAGCCAGGATCTACAGACCACAAGCATCTCCCTGTGTCCTGTGAGGGGAGAGTTTACTGCAGGCAGTGTCTGTGGAGTGAGTCCGTCATCAGTCTGTGGTGGTGAGTGTGATAAATAAACACCTCCAACAGGTGGCTTAGAGGGAAGGGAGGGGTGTCTAAAATGTAGCGGAAATATTGTTGCTGATAGTGAAAAAAAATCAGCTAATTCAACACTTACCCTTTTTGTTATATTTAGAGGAAGAGGAGGGAAAGGAACGGGAGGGAGAGGAGGGGAGAAGGAGGAAGAACAGAGGGAAAGAGGACAACACAAGTCTTCCCTTCTCTGCAGCCAATGGTAGAATTTTAAAAGAAACTACCTTAAGAGGCAGCTCCAGCATCCCCCTTAGGAAACCTTCTTTATGGAAACACCAGAGCATCATCACAGGACTAGCAGGAGACAAAGTAGCAACAGATACGGCACAAACAGTAGGGATGTCTGAAATGCAGAGCCTTTCCATTGAGTCTCTATGATGGGTAAAGGTGGAAGTCGCCCTCCTGTTTCCCCATCCCCCTAGTAAAACATGCTAAAACTCAAGCTTGGGTGTGCACACATGGAGACACTTGGAGAAGAAAACACACTTTTATGGAAATTGAAATGGCTGAGCTTTTTGTCAAGTTGACCCAAGGTAGGAATCCTCAGGATGAGAGCATTCCTATGCAGGATTTATCTGCTGAGTTGGCAGAGATAGGATCCAGGTACCCAAAGATAAGACCATTCTTACAGGGATTTCTCTAACAGAAGCTGGAGGGCTAGCCCAGAAGTGACATCCATATCACACGGTAATGCAGTAATGATTTATACCCAGACTCCAGGTTTGCTCTCTGCCTTCTATTTTTGTGACCTGGAGACAGTTATTTATCTTTTTGGATCCATGGTTTTCTCATCAATAAAGTTCTGAGCTAGTACATAGGTCTACACCACAGGACCATCGAAGTCAAAAATGTGCTAACGAAGCTAAGGCCTGTAGCAGAGAACCCAGAACATAAGTGTCCAAACACCGGAGCTTTTTTCATGCTGCACGCAGTTCAAGTGTAGACTGATGCTGAGGGTACAAGTGAACAGCTGGCCACCAGCAAACCTACTTGGCCTCTTGACTGTCAGGTGCACTGTCTACAGATGGCAAACATCTGGTGCACTTCATATAAGCCACTGGGGGTTTCAGCAAATAAAATAAATATGGGCCTGAAGGAAATTTAGGAGAAATATGCATTCAGAAGGTCGCATGACTTCATGACTGTGCACACTGAATATTAAAAGGGAAAGTGAACCGTTCACGCCACTGTCTGAGTCTATCCTGATTAGTTGCAGTCTGGAATTTACACAATGCAGTTTGTTTTTTGCAAGGATTAAAGTTCCTCATTCCGAGCTCCGCACACATGTTGCAGCCTTGCTTTCTATCGCCACCCCCCGGGATTTGTATAGGAAAGCCTGAAATAAGATTAAACAAACACATAACAAACCCATATCTCAATTTGAGCCGTAGGAAGCATGGAAGCCGGCCTCGGCCAACCCATCCTTCTGCTTCCAGCTGGCCCATAAACGTCAGCTGTTCTCCTTCAGCAGAGACAGAGGGCCTGTCTTCTGTCTCTACGGGGAGCCCAGTGAGACGAGGAACGGACCAAGAGAACAGAGCCAATTGTTTTAAAACCTGCAAGGCTGGATGTACTTGGAGTTCTCAAAAATAAGTAATTGCTGAACAGCAGACTTTTAGCTATCAAAGGGCCACTGTGAAGAAGCTGAGCTTCATCCCACAAGAGGGCTTGGACAGCACGTGATTCGAGGAGAACTGATTCCTACATTCTTTCCCTTCACCTATTCTGGAGAAAATAGCAAGTGAGGGCAAACGAGAATTGGGAAGTGGAAGGCAAAGGTTAACCGTCTCAGCTTTGCAGAACACTGCCATGCACGGTGCACAAAATCGCCAAGTCCCACACACTTAGCTTGAGAGTGCAGAACAGTACGGCTAAGAAGGGGATACTGGATGCGTAAGTTTGTAGCCACAAAGTCGTTTCTTAATAAAAGGAAAATGTACTATGTTTCTGATGCAAAATAACTTCAAGTGAAGGAGGAGGAAGAGAGGACGATGGGAGGGGAAGGAGGAAAAGAGGGCGAGGGAGTTTTTATGGCTGCCTGAACTTCAAATAGCTGAACTGAATTTTTATTCTTTGAGAAAAAAAGAAATGAATGTCTAAGGGAGAACATAGGAAAGATGTTCTATTACGTCACCCAACCCAGGCTTTAGCAATTATTTTTTCAAAATTAATGCAAGCCAACCTTTATCAGCAGCATAGTGCTAATTCCTCTGCTGACTTGCTTCACCCTGCACCTCAGAACTGGGCCATCTGGGTGCCACTTCAGAGAAACAGCGTCCCACAATTGAAAGAAAGCCACACTGCCTGTGATGTCTAATAAACCAGGTTGGACAATATAGACAGACTGCTCTCTGTACAGCACTCCAACATACACACACTTCCCCTACGGAGAAGACTCCTATCTGTCTCTAACCACCCCTGAGGCATTGGCGCCACACTGAGAAGGTCACTCATAGGGCAGAAGAGATGGTTCTCAGAATATTCAGTAATTCCCTTACTGGATCCAGCAAAATCCGTGGAACAAGTACCCTAAAGGAACAAAAGTCACGCTGAAAATGATTTGTGAAACAGAGAATTTTGTGTATGTTGAACAGAGACTTATTTGATTGTGTTTTGTTATTAAAATGCTTGTGGGCAGAATAGTCCCATGAGCCACTTCAGTGGGTGTCCCCAGCAAGTTCAGCCAGTGGGAAATCTGCACCAGAAACTCTCTTTGTCAAAAAGACTCCAAATCTCTAGCTTAGTCCCTTCTGACCCTGAAGAAGAGAATATATCCTCCAGCTGACCCCCAAACAGGGGTTCATTTGACTAAAGTTCATTCTCCAAAAGCTAGTTGCTTAAAAGAAGGTCTCTAGAATGGGCACAAAGGACTAAAGTCATGGTGGAGATTAAAAATGGCTCCCTTGCCAAGATTGCTCAGTAGGTAAAAGTGCTTGCCATTCCAACCAGACAACCTGAATTCAATCCCTGGATCTCACGGTGAAGAAAGATAACTGAGTCTCAAAAGTTGTCCTCTGACCTCCACATGCTTGCATTGGCATGTACACCCTTGTGTGCACACAGCCATGCATGTACACACACATAGGCACACTCTCACACAATGCATACACACAAGTTTAAAGGCTCTATGAGTGACAGGCTGGGAACAAAAGCCTACTTGGGCCTCAGAGCATGGCTGGCTGAGATCCTGCAGGGGTAAATAGCCAGACACAGTCCGAACTGGCAGACACTAAAGAGGCTCAAGACTCATATTTCCTCTTTCCTAGTTGTTTTGCTCAAGAGAAGGCAGCTGAGATCAGACAATGAGAGTGAGACAGGGAAGTTCACATACCTGCCGTGCTTCTCACGTTACAATGAAAACAATACAGAGCTGGGCAGACTCCTGCACAGCTACCCCCTCGGAGGACATCACAGTAACCCTCAAGTGACACATAGTCAGCCTCATGTGAGAGGTGAAGATATTTATCAATCTAATCCAGGAGCTCTTGGTATCTGGGCAGCTATTGACCATTCCCGGAAAAGTGTTAAAAGCAGCAGACCCCTTCTAAGGGGGAAAAAGTCTTTATCTCAAAGATATAGCAAAGTAAGACCTACTTCAGTGGCTTAGCAAACTCCCCGTCGCCCCCTTTACTACTCCTCCACCTCTGCCTCCCTTGTACCCCACTGTAAAATGAGGAAGTAGAAAGTCAGATAGGTACAAAAATACCTAGATCCACTTGGTCACATTTCCTCTGGGCTCCGCCCAACAGTTACCTAGCAACAGCCAGATACCAGGCTGGCTCAAAAGGACTCTATTCTCAACCTCTCTCTCTCTCTCTTTCTCTCTCTCTCTCTCTCTCTCTCTCTCTCTCTCTCTCTCTCTCTCTCTCTCTGTGTGTGTATGTGTGTGTGTGTGTGTGTGTGTGTGTGTGTGTGTGTCCCCTCCCCTTCTCTCCTCTCTCTCCTCTCCTCTCCTCTCCCTCCCTTGCTCTCTCTGTATCTTCTCTCTCTCTACACATGTTCCAGGCCAACTGGCCTCTTCCCTTCTTTCTCCTCTCTTTCTGTTCTTCTCTGTCCCCTTCTGTCTCTGCCTCTACACCCTTCCCAGGTCCCCTTCCCATGTCCCAGATAAACTTCATTCTATACTAGGCCTGTTATATGGCTGATACCTCAGGGTGGGGGATGCCTCAGCATAGGCCCACTAAGGCACCCCCTCCCGCCAGATGTTCTATAAAACGTATCTCCACTGCCCCCACCCCATTCCTCAAGCCTCCTTTCTCTGTGGATGTGCATATCATTAGAGGACATTTCCACTCTTCTTGCTGTTATCTTGGGTCCAACATACATGGAGTTGAACATTGTCTCCTGCCACTCAAGCCTAAAGGAGCCAGAGATCCAAATGTTGGGAAACCTGGGCAAACAAACAAAAGCGCATTCGCGTTTGCATGCGGGTTCCGGTGACAGCTGCCTGGACACTCAGAGTGACCCTCCCATTGATCCCTGCCAGTCTGCTCTAGATATGACCATGACCCTGTGGAGATGTCAACCACCAACCAGCCACATGTACATACACACTCCTCTACCACTGACCGGGCCTCTTTTTGAAGTGGTTTCATCTTATTCTCATTAGTGTTCAGCCGAGAACTCTGTCCTCTTTCTTCCCTCTCTGTTCAGAACACAGATTGCTGTTCTTTCCAAATCAGTGACAAGCCTTCCAAGCTGTCATGGGGCCAAACCCCATCACTGGTCACACACTACCCTGCCACTATCTAATGTGTCCTCTTGAAATCCAGGCCCAAAGGGTCAGCAATTATGTTGCAAAAGGCCCCTAGAAGCATTTGGGTGTGCTCCTGGAGTATTTCAGAGTTTGGACTATGTGTTTATCAGTTGGCTAGGGGTGCTAATCAAATATTGCAATGTGCTGTGAATTTTTTGGATCCCTTCTCTTTTTTCACTTTGCAATAGCGAGTCCTTAGAGAGGCAAAGATTCTAGGAAAATGTAGAACACCCGTTACATAAGTCTTTTTTTAAACCCAAGTACATAGGATGCCAGTCGTTCCAAGACTAATCATTATCTCTCGTGCTTTGGTCATTGCTCAGCGCCAGTGGCAACACAGAACAAGAGGCGGATCGTTGGAGTACTAGTTGGGTGTGTGCCATCAAGGGAAGGCCATGTCAGACAACTTCAAGCATATAAAGTAACCATCCTGAGCTATGACTGTGCCTTTCAGGCCCATTCCCACTGAATACTCTCACCCATGGTTCCTCAGAACCAGAAGGGTTGTACACGGCGTCTTCTGGGGACCACCTCTGGGGACCCTAGAGGAGGCACGTGTTAAGTGTCAGAGTCTGATTTGGCTCCCAAGCCCTAACTGAATCCAGAAAGCTAAAAGAAACTTATTCTTCCTTACCATGTCAGAACAGCTCCATGCCTAGAATTCTCTGATGTCATACAAATATTCTTATACTTACATTTATGTTGTAACTGGACCATAGCCAGACAAGGAGCAGAACTGGTATGGTAGGGACTTGTCCAGAAATGGAGGGGACAGCCTGTGTGTTTCCTCTGCATGCTTTCTTTGTTTCCCAGAAGCATTTACCCTGGCACAGGTGTGCATGGGTGTGAAATCAGCACCTAGTGTACCAGTGCACACGGGTCCATCGAATGCATTGGCAAAGCCAATCAGATCTCTTCCTCTACTTTTACCCACCTTATTTCCTGAGACAGGACCTTTCTGTGAATCAGAAGCTCACCAGTTTGGACCAAACTGACTGGTTGGAGAACTCTCAGGATCTGTCTGTCTCCACCCCAATGCTAGAGAGACAAGTGCTGTCATTTCTAGGTTTTTGTGTGCTTTCTGGAGATTAACACTCACGTTTTCATAGAAAGCCCTCTTACCTACAAGCCATCCCCACAGGCTCCTGGCCTAGCTTCTGAAACTCCCATCCAAGCTGGCTGCACTATCTCCAATGAGAGCTTAAAAACCTACTTTCACTCATCAGTTGTCTGCTTACAACCAGGCTCATCCCTTTCCCTCCACCCTGCCCCCACCTTGCCTGGTGTCTATCCTAGGAGAGGGTGACCACCTGCCTCTGTCCTTTCTCCTTCTCTATTGTTCACATACGTATCTGAGGACGCTTCATTTTCATTATAAGAGTTTATTTTTCACAATGGGAACAGGAAACAGTTAAAACTGTTACGCTCATATTCCCAGAAACATTTGTCACAATAACTGAAAGGCAGGAGCAACTCAGTGTCCATGAAATGGATGACTGAATAAGCAATATGTGGTGCATAATACAATGGAATTCTGCTCACAAGTATTCAGTTCTGACATGCTACAAGATGTGTGAAACCGTAAGATGGACGCTGTGCTCAAAGTTCAGTAAGCCAATCACAAAAGGACAAATATTAGATGACTTCACTTCCTCAGATGCCCAGAAGAGCCAAAATCCAACCAACAAAGGCTGGTTTCCTGGAAAGAGGAAAGGAGAAGGGAGTTACTAGTTAGTAAGTACGGACTCTCAGTTAGGAAGATAGAAAGATCCAGAGACAGATGGCTGGATGGTGATGATGGTCACACAATAATGTATATGTACTTTACCTAACTGAACTGATTAATTTTATGTTAAGTATACTTTACCACACCTTAAAAATGTTTAAGATTTAATTTTGGACCAAAAGAAGCAGGAGCAGGAGGAGGAGGAGCAGGAGGAGGAGCAGGAGGAGGAGCAGGAGGAGGAGCAGGAGGAGGAGCAGGAGGAGGAGAAGCAGCTCCTGATTGAAACCCATGTGCTAAACGCAATAGAACTGAAACCCAAGGTTGATTCTGACTTTGCAGATTGACCCCTCACCCACTCACTCCCCCGTTGTACCTAAAATGCTCGCAAATTTCTAGTGGATTGCAGAGGCCTGTGAAGCAGTGGCGTGACTCTGAGACCCAGCACATCCCCGGAGGCCCCACAAGATGTGATCTTTCCCACTTATTTCTGCTGGGATGATAAGCATTCACAGAATGACAGTCCGAGAAAGATTACATAAAAGCAATTTTCCACGGTGCTATTTCTAGACCTTGTATGAGTCATACGTCACCTTCTGAAGCGCTTGCATTGCTAATGAAGGCTCTCAACGTACAATACAGCAAGAACCCTGCAAAACCCTACTGGCATGGGGAAGAAAGAAATTGGTGGTTCATTCTGGATTCTTCATCCAGAAGGGTTAGAGATAAACTAGATGGAAGAACCCGTCACTTATGCCATGGCTACCTACCTCAGTGTGTCAAGAACACCCTCTGTCTCCCTGTTATGCACAATGCTTCTAAGGGTTTACTGTGCCGGCTATAAGAAGTACGGAGATATATTTCTTTTTCTTTTTTTTTTTTTTTTTGTCTTTTTCAGTGATGTATTTATTAAGGTAAATTCAGCTCATGTGGTGTTCACAATGTGATTCTTGTGTATGAACACAGACATTTAGACTGGCCATCTTTATGGTACCTATAAGTGCACTGTCCTAGTGTTGAAAAGATTCCAAAAGATCATTTGGGTCCTAGTCCAAGTCTCCTCATTGATGGCAGTTCACAGGACAGCCAGCTACCCAAGGACTTATGAAAATTAGCCATATGCTGACCTTTCTACAGGCCTCCCACATAGAGTTAAATAAGCATGCAAAGGAGATGAGTCTGGAAAAAAATAAATTATTACCCAAACAATAAGAATTTCAAATAGCCCCCTGTTTAAAAAGGAATGAAGAAACACTCAGAGAATCAACCACTTGCCCTGGGTAGCCCAGGGTGTCCCAGGGTAGCCCAGGGCTGCTTTCTGCTCATGTCCTATGGATGACATCTCACCTACTTCTTTCTCACTCTTCACTCTGATCATTAGTGTCATGGAGAGAACATCCCTCCAGAAATCATGTCTGCCACTCATGTAAGCTATCCCTCACGAGTTATCTTTACATGCAGTTCCTCAATTCTCAGAACAAGAGCAACAGTAGACATTCAGTCAGGTCATTGAATGTGCCCAAGACCACGTGCCTAATTAGTGGCACAGCAAGTGGTAAATCTGTTTCTCTCTCATCATCCAATGGCGTGTAGGAATCAAACAGCACTTGATATTAATAAATGAATGGTTTTTATCTTATATGGAACCAACCACTGTGGTTTTGGTTTAAAAGGTGTCCTAGGGTATATAACTACAACCCATTACTGGGATTAATGAAGTTAGCAAACGAGAGCAGTAGGACCAGGACTCTGAAGCTACATTTCTCTTTTCAGAACCATCCTTTGGATCACCTGCATGTCTTATATAGTCACACTTTGTGTAATTTGCTATGACAGTCCTGACTGACTAGTTCTTGGTCTTACATGGGAAATATGTGCCTGTGTGTATGCACACGCCCGTGTGTTTGCACATGAGGATTGGGGAAGGAGAAACTGCAGCAGAGGCAAAAATATAAAAGATAGAGACAAGATATCACAAAGACCGAATGCAGTTGTCTTTGAAGTTCCTATGTTTCCAAGTCGCACTGTGTTGGAGAGCATTGTATTACAGAGACAGGTAGAAATCCTATAAGAAGAGCAAGTTCTCAAGTCATTATTAGCAATTCCAAAACCCCCACCTGCACTCCCTCCCTCCCTCCAGGCTGCAAACACCTGCACAATGCTATCCTGCGTCCACCCACCTGTGAGTAGGTGGGGCATAGAAAATTAGCTTACCATCGGACGAAAGCAACAGTGGCAGTCATTGACAGAGGACGGAATGCAGGCTAGACTGTCTTTGGAGCCTTGGGCCTGGGCCCTTCTGTGCATCTGTGCAATACAGGCTGAGGATACGGCTATGTTTATCTGCCTCCTAAAGTGTTGCCCTTGACCAATAAAACTATTGAGCAGTTTCAGGGGTCATGTGACAATTTGGTGAAAATTCAACACGAAAGCATTCAGTCTAATCACACCATAAGTTGCACTCCAAGATCCTTTGCAAACTTCCATGTGTCAAACAGAGCAGAACTGTTGTTTTTGCCTTCACTCACCAAAAATCATGTGCAGCCTGGATGCTGGCACAGCCATAGTCTCTGCCAAAGGCTCATATCATGTTATACAGCCTTAGCAAGAGCAGGCTTGGTACAGGTGGAGATAGGACAGGATCACCTATGACCTCACCTTTTCTTATTCCTGCCTAATCATCATCTTTTTGATGCCATGAGGCCTGAAAATCTCAGAGTCGAGGTAACAAAATTAAAGTTGTTCAGCCCTAGTCAAAGATAGATAGATAGATAGATAGATAGATAGATAGATAGATAGATAGATAGATAGATTGTAAGTTGTGGTTAAAAGTCATAGAAGGATCTAATTCAAAGAGCTTATTGTATTTTCAAGTGTAGAGCCATGCCTGACACACAGATGTTCCAAAGGATTTCTTTCCTTGAAAGGTTCACAGAAGCATAATGTCACTGATGACACCAAAGACGGCAGGGCAAGGACTCAGTTCAAAGCAGGCACAGAGCAGAGAAACGAGCCAGATGAAGCCTTTATCTGGCTGCTCAGCCCAATGCACAATGTCCTTTGGCACGTTGACATTAGGTGACTTAGCACATCCTCAGGTTTCTCCCTCATTGAAACTACTACAAACCTCAAAAACAATGAGACTCCCAGAACAGGAGGCTCATGGGGAACAGAATGTCCCTCAACCCGAATCCATATGAGAAAGGAAGTGAGATTGTTTCTTCGAGGAGGTGATTATCCTTGCTTTGTTCCTGTTCTGGGCTATAGGGAAGCAAGAACAAGAACAAGAAAACCAAGATGGAGGGGAAAGCTTGTGCATCAAAGGGACAACACTGTTGTCTTCTGTGTATCTTTACCAAGGAAAATCAGAGATGGGGTCTGTCTGCTGGTGCAAGCCAGCTCTCTGCAAAAGTATGGCTGCTGTCCAAAGCCTGACCCGCATGGCTGCAAAGAAACCTAAAGGCACTCTTCTTTCAAATTCTGTGTGGCACACTCGGGGTACTCTACAGATAGGACCAGCAAACCATAGCTAAATGGTTTTAGCATCTTATTTTAGTCTGGCCTATAAGCTACAAAAGGTTTTTATATTTTTTTAAATGACAGGAATAGTGAAATAAGAATATTTTATTACACTAAGAAATTACATGAAATTCAAATAGTTCTGTGTCCATAAATAACGTGAGATTGGAGCACAGTCCCATGAACATGTCTGTGATTGACTGTGTGCTGTGTTGGAAGAATTGGCTATTTGAGAGACCTCAGAAAGTCTGAGACCTTAATCAAAAAGTTGTTCCAGGAGCACATGATAAAAGAGTTAAGAACAGGGTGTCCCAGGCCTGGTGGCACAGACCTAGAATCCCAAGTACTAGGAGTATTGGCAGGCGGAGTAGGAAGATCCCAAGTTCAAAGCCAGCTTGATGAACTAAGTGAGGTCCTGTCTCAAAATTAAAATATAAAATCAAATAAAGAGGCCCAGGAATAGTGCTTGGGAATATAGTGTTTGCCTAGCATGAGCAGGCCCGGAGTTGGATCCCCTGTATAGCATAAAGAAAAAATAGAAGTACAAGGAGTGTTCTTGGTGCCTGTTCCCAGGACTACAACTTTTTCTCCAGGAGAGATTCCGTTGGGAAGGCAAAGTATCCTGGAGCCCTGTTACCCTTGGATGCCCAGACATGAGATAAGTAGTGCTGTCATGCAGTTCTGACCCTTTATAATTTCCAAGGTCACACAGCCATTAACTCAGTGATCTGTGCACTTGCAGTCACTGCACTCCCCTTGCCTGGGCTACCCTATTATCTCATGGTAAATAACAGACTGTCATCACAGAAATGTGCAATTACACCAGCTACATGGGGGGGGGGAGAGAAAAATGGGCTGCTCCTGTGGCTCTGGGCTTAGGAATCTGTCAGACATTCTCCACGCCTCCCAGAGCCGACCTCTAGGCTCGTCTTGTTGGCAAGATCTTTCCTAGATAAAAATTATCTGTATTAAAGGTTTGAATGCTGCCTGTTTGGATAATGCTCAGATCAAGTGCCAAGCAAGTCTAGATGCTGAGAGGATTGGTATTTTTCTACTGGCAGGCCACATGGGGTTTATCCCCTAGCGCTCAGGGCTTTGGGGAGTTTAGAGAACATTTTTGGAACAGGGAAGACAATGCAGGCTTGTTCGCCAACACCGAGTTCGATTCATCCCTCTGTTGACATGCATCTGAAGGACCACAGATCTGTGGGCTAAGCAGTCAGCACAATTGGCATTGTTCACTGCGCCTTTGTTGTGGCTGCCCCATGTGCATGGGTGGGGGAGGTTCCATATGAAAGGCATTCTTTGCAGTGCCTGTGGTTGGATCTCTGGTTTCGTATCTACATATTCAGTGCTCTTGGACTTGTCAGCTCAGATGGTGATGATTTGGGGATGAAAGGAGCAGACATAAATGGATGCCACCATATCCTGGTTCAACACAAATTCTCTGCTTTTTTACATTGACACCCGGACAGAGATAGTTAAAGCATTGCTTCACTGTGACTTTGCACACCTCTTGTGTTACCTGTTCAGAAAACCATCTAGTAAGATATTTTCTCCTATGTTGAAAATTAACTGGATCCCATCACCCTCACCTAGCTTTAGAGCAAAGTTGGGGGAGGTAGAGATACGTGTGGTGGGATAGGTCTTGGGACCATCTGGGACCTTCAAAGCCAGCCCACCCTTAGTTGTTCAGGACCCTAAAGAAAAAGCAAGGGTCCTACTTGGTGAGAATAGACTCTGAAGGAAGAAAGGTAGACAGGGAGGAGGAGGAGGCTTCCAGTTCATTTCTGCCACCTCAGTGATTTCCAGGACTCCTTACAGGAGAGATCAGAATCCAAGTTGGGCTATCTGTGGAAGCCATCTGGGTTTGAGTTGCTGTAAGCTTGTGTTAAGTACAGACAGTGAAGCCAACATTAGAAACTTCAAACAATAACTTAGGAGGGTCCTGCTTTTAACATCGGAAAAGACAAAAGAGAAGTTCAGACAGAAGCAGACTTTTAAAACCATGAGCTCGTTTACAATTTTACATAGGAGAAGATGTAGTAGCACACTAACTCTATCTCAGGCAGCAAACCTTGCTAGTGAGCATCAAAGCAAGTACATCATCAGAACTATTCAGAACAGCACTTGGTCCCCTCTCAGTGAGCCCACTGAAATGGACGTCAATGGGCTGACTTTGCCGTCTTAGCAATATCATAGAAATAACTTAAAATGGGATTTATTTCTTTTATGCAAATACTTTTACCTGTAGAACCTGTATTGTCGGGGGGGGGGGCGGAAAAGCTCCTTCTTTCTAAATAAGTCTTGTCTTAGTTTGGGTGCTATTGCTGTGAGGAGACACCACGACTGAAGCAAGTTTTAAAAAGGAGAACATTTCACTGGGGCTGGCTTACAGTTCCAGAGGTTCAGTCCATTATGATCACTGTGGGACACATGGCAGTATCTGGGCAGACATGGTGCTAGAGAAGGAGCTGAGAGTTCTACATCTTGATCTGCAGGCAGCAGAAGGAGACTGTGTGTCACAATGGGTGTAGCTTGAGCATATATGACCTCAAAGCCTGACTCCACAGTGACACACTTCCTCCAATAAGGTCACACCTCCTAATAGTGCCACTCCCTACAGACAAGCATTCAAACACATGAGTTTATGGGGGCCATCCCTACTCAAGCTACCACGAGTCTGAAAGATAATATTAGTTTGAAAGCAAACTGTTTGCTAAGATGAAAGATTATCACTTGGCTGAGTCATGTTTCGTGAAAAGGGGGAAACAGAGATACTGACAGGGGTAGGGTTGTGGGGGAGGATGGGGAAAGATGGGGAAAGAGCAGAAAGAGAAAAAACATTTAAAGCAAGGTGTCCTTTTGTGTTTAGTTAATTCAAAATCAGCCCTTAAATTAGAAAAAAGAAGAAAACTGACCATGCAAATACAAATAGGAAAACAAAGAGGATTTTTAGCAAGTAAAGTTTTATATAATTATATTTTATATATATACTTCAGAAATAAGCAGAATCAATAATATAAAGAAAACCCCCACATTATTCTGATCCAAAACTCATTATTATTACCATGTTATGGGGTATTTATAAGAAAACTACAGAGCAATGCCCCCTTCCCCAATACCATTGCATCTATGCAAAAATCCTTAACAAGCTGAATTAGCATGATAAGAATATAGTGTGGGCCGGGCAGTGGTGGCACATGCCTTTAATCCCAGCACTTGGGAGGCAGAGGCAGGAGGATTTCTGAGTTCAAGACCAGAAATGTAATAATCCCCAAATCGACAGGCAAACACAGAAGAACTCCATCCTCTCAACAGCTGTAGGGATAGAACAGATAAACTTCCACGTCCGTTTATCTTAACCTCTGGATAAACTTGTAAAGAACTTTATAGTAGCAGCTCTCTGTAGAGGTCTACAGCTGAAAGTGTACTCGATATTGAAAGACTAAAACTTTCTTCTCAAAGCCGAGCACAGGGAAAGGGTATCAGTCACCTCCTGCATGCCACACGTTGCTGGATGATTCAGCCAGTGTAGTAAGGTGGTAGAAGAAATAGCAGGCATCCGTAATAGAGAGCTAGAAATAGATCTGCTTATACGGCCAGAGAGTGGTTTCACCTATTTAATCTTTTCTAAAATTAAAAAAAAAAAAAAAAAAAAAAAAAAAGCCTACTATAACCTGCAACTTACAAGTGAATTTGGCAAGTTCTTACAAGATTAATATTTTATTGGAGTTTCCATGTACAAACAGTGAAAACTATTACAATTGATTTTAAAGATTTAGAGAAATGCCTAAATAAATGACACTCTCTAGCATGTTCAGAAATTAGAAGACTCAGTACGATGCTGGGTTTTTGGTTTTGGGGGTTTTTTTCATATTAACCTATAGTTTTGTTACAAACCCAATACAAATTGGAGATACTTTGGGGAAGACAGTGACAAACTAATTTTGAAAGTTATATGAAAAAGCAAAGACCTCTTCTGCTTCATTTTCTCAGAGTCCTTCCGTTGGCTGGCCTATGTTGGTTCTTGTTCTGGATCCCTCCAAGGACCCCCAAACATTTCAGCCTCTGGACTCCACAAGTGTGTAAGGAGCTGAGGAAAGGGACCTGAGTTCAGTACAGTTGCAGGAGGTATGAACGATGCTGGCAGTACCAGTCTCCAGATGCTCTGGAACAAGAGCAGTCCAGAGCAGTACAGCGGAAGGAAGATCAGGTTGTTAGCCAGGAGCATCCCAGGCAGTCAGAGACCAGGCCTCAGCCGGAGGTGGCCCACCCGCTCTTCAGATGCTTCCAGTATCAGGAGGACATCCCTGGACTGGCTTCAGGAACTCTGCTATCATTGGCTTTGGCTGACTCTGAACACCAAGAAGCAGAGTCTGGAGATGCTGGCGCTGGAGCAGTTCCGGTTGGGCTACCCTGAGACATGCTGAGCCACCTGCAGGGCCAGCATCTCAGGCATGGAGAGGAGGTGGTAGACTGCTGGAGGGTGTGTCCAGAGACACCGCATCGGGCCACTGGATTTTAGCTTCAGTGCTAGCAAGAATTGTCCTCCTGTAGACATCATCTCGAAAGGACAGAGTAACCTTTATCAGGTCCTCAGTTACAGCTCCAAAAGGGCGGTGCCCTTAGAAGAGACCCCAGCCCTGCATCCATTGAATGAATTACTACCATCTCAGCCAGTGCCCACCAGGTCAGCTGAACCCAAGAAGTAGAGTCTTGCCGGAAGTTCAAGGTGACCAGTGAGCCCAGAGCCCCATAGGATACTCCAATTCCTACAAGAAAGCCATTCCTCCATGGCCCCTTATGACTGGAGGAGAATTCCAGAAACCAAGAGCTGACAGCTGTATTGAAGTCCCTTACCTTTAAGGATATCTCAGACAAGAAGGCTCAGTCTGCAAACCCTCTTGGATTTGAAAGTAGAATGCCAGACAAAGAGGAACTTAAACTTGAGGAGCCTAAAGAGACTACTCATCATCTCAGCAGAGTCCCAGACAGAGTCCAGGAGTTTCCAGGGAGCCTTTTCTTACTCAGACAGTAGGGCAGTGACGTTGCAGATATCAGGGTAGCCCCAGAGTCCGAAGCAGGGGTACAGTTCATATGTACAGCGTGGAGTGAACCTCCCTCAGCTGACCTGCCTACAGGTCCACGTGCCATGATCTCAGCTGGGCTCCCCTTCCTTCTGGTATCTGTGCTGCAAGGAGACCATCTCACCCAGATACAAACACACATTCACACACACACAAATGAGCAGCCACGCCGGGCGGTGGTGGCGCACGCCTTTAATCCCAGCACTTGGGAGGCAGAGGCAGGAGGATTTCTGAGTTCGAGGCCAGCCTGGTCTACAGAGTGAGTTCCAGGACAGCCAGGGCTATACAGAGAAACCCTGTCTCGAAAAAAAAAAACAAAAAAAACAAAAAAAAAAAACAAATGAGCAGTCACACACCTGTCATCTCTGCAGCCACTGCTTCTGTGAAAGCTCACACCTGGTGAAGCACTTGCTAATGTCATCCTCTGAACACACCTTCCAATGCACTGAGTGTGGCCTGGGCTTCCAGCATTGCTCCAGCCTCTTACGACACCTGCTGACACACGCCCAGGAACAAGATCCAAAGACATACTCAGGCGACAAGGCAAAAGTGCTGGAGACAGCAGTTGTCCTCTGTTCCCACTGCGGACAGACTTTCTAACGGCTTTCCAGCTTAAACCATCATCTGTATAGCCACACCAAGAACAATGACCGTCAGTCCTAGGAAGACCCTGCAGCTTCAGTTCTCTCTAGGAAAGCAAGCCTGCCTTGTGTGTATGGTGACTCTGGCAAGACCTTCCTATGCAGTAAACACCTGGTAACCTATAGCTGAGTCTGCACTGGCAAATGACTCCATTCCTGCCAGGCCTGTAGAGGCTGTTCATCAAAAGTTCCCAACTAATCAGCACCATCAGGTTTCCAGAGGTGAGAAGCCCATGCCTGTTCTCAGTACAGCAAAGTCTTCAAGAAGCCCTGGCTTCATTTACCATCTGTTGCCTATGGTGGCCTGTGAACTTACCATTGTGCCCAATGTAGCAAAGGCTTCTGTCAACTGTAAGACTGTCCTCTACCTGTGTAGTCATAGGGTGGAGGTAGGGAGCCCTACGAATGCAGTACAGGTGGTGAGGGCTTCAGTCAGAGTGCCTACCCGGCAGTCCTCATGCCTGTGACACCTGTGGTCACTGCTCCAATTTGGACCACTACAACTGCAGCTGCATTGGCAAGCATCCCTGCAACACTACTTGGTCACAAGGTAGGACTTAGCAAAAGATAGAAGCCCCCCAGGAGTATCCAGAATGTGGCAAGACCTTTAGTAACAGTTGTACCCTGCTGCGTACACGGGTACCGGCTTACTCCTGTGTGCAGTGTGGCTGTAGCTTCCGCTGCAGTTCGCATCTACTGTGCTGCCTGAAGATCCATGCCTAGGAAATACTGTAATGTCCTCATCCATGTTCCAACAGCCTTGTCCATATGCAGCTCCCTACATGAATGAGATGCCCCGGATGATGTCTCCTTCACATGCGTCTCCAGCTGGTTTCTAGGAGTTGGCCTCCGCACCTTTTACCTCTTTACCTGACCTCGGGGATGTGCTTCAAGATGTTCCAAGAAAACGTGCCCTCTCAAAAATAAGAAAGAGGAGAGAAGGAGGAAGAGTAAAAAAGGAAGGAAGGAACACAGAAGGAAAAAAGAAGGACCTGAAGTAGTCAATTAGAAATTTTAAAGGTGGAGGATCATGACCAAATATCAAGAGTTTCTATAAAGCAATTACAATCAAAACACTGTGCTTCTGACAAACACATAAATGTACACAAGAGAGCTGAAGGCAGTCTAGAAACAGGAATTCCTAGAAATTCATGGAAAAAAAAAGAAAATGTGAATGTTTGTAGCATAGTCAGGAATTAGAAACAGCCCATGTGAAAACACAGACTGGGAAATAAACTGTGGTCCATGCATACTGAGAAATACAGCTCAGCAGGAGAAAGGAACAAACTAATGTAAACACAGCACACAAATGAATCCCAAAAGCTTTTAGGGAAAGAAGCGAGCAAGGCCTCTCTGTGTGTCATCCCATTTTATGGTGTCACTCAAGCAGCCAAAGGGTTTTCCTCTCTACAAAGGAGAATCACGTCAGTGGGTTCTGAACACTTGGTGGAGGGAAAAGATTAATTAGAAAGGGCACACAGGAACATTTAAGGTGACAGAAATGTGCTGGGATTGCATAACTATAAATGCTTCTCATATATTTATAGAATTGCCAAAAAATGAGAAAATTTTGTTACATGTGGCTAATTACCCACATGAGCCTTACTTTAAATATATACTTTATGTATGTATAATATATAAAATGAATATAATTATATATACATATATTTGTATATACATGTATATACACACATATACATTAGATAGAAAGAAAGAAAAATGTACAGGGAAAATGACAGTGAAAACAGAATAAAAAAAATCAAATCAAAGGAACTTAACACACTAATGCCTATCACATATAACTTAGGATTTATTTGACATCAATAAGATGTGTATAACTATTTTTCATGTTTTTAAGAAAAATCAATTTGCCTTAGGATTGTTAACAAGAAAAAGGATGTAATATAGATGCCAGTCAAGGTAATCTGAGGGACAAATTACTCCACACAGGTAGTGAGTAGGCTTAACAGCAACTATGAAGCCAAGCTTGTGTCCTCACATTTGGAGACTATGAGTATTAGGCTCTACAGCAGGAGTGTGGCAAGTGTGCTTCAGAGAGCAAAGGATAGGAACAGACTTAGGATCCAGAAAGGAGAGGCTTGAGACAATAATTACACGCATCCTTGTAAGAGAGGTAGTTTGGGGTCACAGAGAAGAAAGGTCATTAGAATGATCCAGCCACAAGCCTAAGACTGCTGAAAGACACAGGGATGGCAGCAGAAGACACTACCTCCCCCACCCAAGAGACAGCCTGCCTCCCTCCATAGTAAAAGACTCTGCATCCCACCAAACTCCAAAGCCATAACTTAACCCACTCTTAAGGCAGTGACTAAGATCCAAGGCAAAATTGTCAGTGGGTGTTTCAGTCCCAGGTTCTCCTGACGACTTACTTTAATGGTAGGAAGATGTCTATGGCCATCTCCCATCTGTCATACAGATATCTTCAAGACAGAAGGGAGGGTTACTCTTCCAGCTGCCACCTCTCTACATTGAGGTAGCTTTGGACCCCAAGGGCTTAAGTTCAGAGGAGCAAAAGAGATAGAAGCAACATGGAGTTTCTTTAACAGCCCTGCCCTCCTTGCCTGTTTTACATACATTTAAAAAAGGCCTTGTTTTGTTAATGGCACTTTATATTGCATTTCTGTAGGCCAGTAACCAAAAGCAATTCCCAGCTTACTCCAAGATCTAATTAACTTTATAAAAATGATGCTGAAACTAGAGAAAGTTAAGAATGAGAAGTTGCTGATAGTGCCAGTTTTCCTCGGGGTTAGCTTTCCAGAGAACAAATTTGCTGATCTCACAGGAGATATCGCTCTTTTAATTTGCTAATCTCTGTTTCCTTTTTCAGTTAAACTGAAAACAGACTGTCAGATAAGTCATAAGTCACATCTCTCTACATCCCCAGAGTCACGTGAAGAGAGTACCTGCCTTTGTTACTTCCTCCAAATGGGGAGAGTTACCTTAACAGTCAAATTGCCATTGTCCCCAGACTCTTGTGTTGACCCTCTACAGGTTCAAAGGCCATCAAAAGTGCTGACTCATTCAGCCAAGCAATTTTCCATCTTGTAGTGACTAACTTATAGAGGACCCAAAGAATATGGACAAGTCTCCTGTGATCACTGTTAAAGATGTAACTAAATCTATAAAACAAGAGAGGTACAAGTTCTTAAATGTTTTAAAAAAAAAAAAAAAAAAAAAAAGTAATGCCCAGGTGAAGGGACAGACTAGGAAGAATTGCTGGACAGAAAGGATCAGCTGAAGGGATCAGAGTATATGAAAGATGGCTAGAAGAACTGAAGAAAATATGCAAAGAACCTCTTAGGTTATAAGATGAACAGAAACTAACAACCACTGCAAACAGCGACTGTGCGCCTGAACTGCCTGGCCTATGCCTACTCAGGAAGCCCTGTTCACACCACTTCACAGATGGTCCTGAGGGAGCCTTTTGGGGGTCTCTAAACTATAACTAAGACCATGGCCCTTCTGGGCACAGAACTGAGTTCAAATAGCTCACAGATGTCGATTTGAAGCCTAGTTTGACTCTTATTTGAGTTTCTTTCCCAAAATGCTTCTTAAAGGAAAGCTCAAGGGGGCTAGAGAAACGGCTCGGCATTTAAGAGCACTTGCTGCTCTTGAAGAAGGCCCAGATCTGGTCCCCAGTGCCTACATGGTAACTTCCAACCGTCTGTAACTCCCAATCTACATATCTAAGAGATCCGATGGCTTCTTCTGGCCTCTGTGGGTACACACACATGGTGCACTTCATACTACATGCAGGCAAAACACTCATACACATAACATAAAATAAATAAATCCTAAAACAAAGTAAGATGAAGAGTAATCTGACCTAAGGCACTGACCTAAGACTCAACTTCCCAATGGTTCTGTACCCTGCCAAAGCAGCTGGCAGCCAAGAGTTCAAGCATATGAACCTATGAGTGATGGCTCACATTCAGTCTGGAACAGGTACAATCTGGACTCGCATCTATCTTTCAGTTACCTGCTTGATAATGCAGACATTTGAATTTGATGGATTGAACAGCAGTCAGAACCCAAACCATCATGTCTTCCCTCCATCTCTCCACTTGCATCTTTGGTGTTCTACAGCAGTACTAGGTCACTGGGGGCTGATTCCACTCACAAGAGAACAATGGCTCCCTCATTTATGTGAACCAGTATGTGGGGTAAAAGGGTAGAGGTAGCACGAGCACACACCTCCTTCCGCCGTGAGAGTTCGATTACACTTAGTTAGGGTCCATTCTCTCTCTAATTGTAGCCAGCAGAACAATAACAAGAAAAATATAAATAGTGCCCCTTGATTCCACAAATGTAAAGTATGTTAGTAATGAAGCATCATTCTCCAACACTATGAGAATTTGAGTCAGCTTACATGTACACATAGGATAAAAGATGCAATTGCTTTAGTTATCAAATAAACAGGAAATGGAAGCAAACATTAAAATAACCAAGAAACAAGCATGTTCATAGAACAGATGGGAGAACAAAATGCCTCAACATCTATTGTTGGGAGCTGAGGAAACCCTGGCTGTGTGAAGTTCTGAGTGAATGTGTATTGACATAGCTGCAGCTGTGTAGATGACTCTAGCCTCCGACCTGTGGGGAAAATGGCAAAGCTGTCCTCTGGTCCATACGCAGATGTTGACAGTATGTGCAGAAAATATCGATCAACACCTCTTCCCAGCAAACTTATATTTTCTGAAGATTGTTCACCTACAGAGACTGCTGCTGTATTCACCTATATACCATAAACCCTGACTTGATTCAACTGTATGCAATAACCCTGCCTCTCTGCTCAATTGTATATCATAAATACCGAGGTTCTGGGCTTCTGCAGTGTCTCCATCAGAAAGCCCTGCCCACCTGATCCTACCCTTTCTGTGTATCACTGTGTTTAAGATTTCTTCATCCCCTTGCCAGGGCCACTTCTGGAAATGGTGCAAGGACACAGTAATCTATGTAGAAGAATTTAGAAATAATTAGAAAAATTCTAGAAAGCTTTTCCACTTAGACTCAAAATACCTGCTAGAAGTGTGTGTGTGTGTGTGTGTGTGTGTGTGTGTGTGTGTGTGTGTGTGTGTGTAACAGACATTTGAAGGACTAGAGAGATGGTGCCACACTTAAAAATGTTTCCTGCTCTTACACATGAGGACCTCACAACTACATGCAACTTCAGCACCAGAGGAACCAACACCCTTTCCTGGACTCTGGATATCTGTCCTCCTGTGTGAACACACACACAACACACGCACAAAAAACACACACACACAAACACACACACATACACACACACAAACACACACACTTAAAAACTAAAAATTTTAAAGAAGAAATGGTACATGAATATACCCTATTAGTTTTCACAAAAAGGATTACACCTGCTTCAGTTTGTCTACAACTGAATTTCCTGGAGCTTTAGACTTTTGGTGCTAAATCTGGAACAATATCTGGCAAATTGTCTATTGTTTATAATAGTGACAATAACACTCTTAAATTCCATCACCTTGACATGATGTATAATGGTTATCTCGGTGTCTCTAAGTCAGGAATCTGGATCCATCTTAGACAGACCTCTGTTCCACACTGCCACCACCTCTAAAGCTTCAGTGAAGGTTTAAGAGAGGTCTGAAGTCTCAACCAATGGATGAAGATAGTTGGTTTCCCAGTTCACTCTTGAGCTTGCTTGCAAGACTCAGTTCCCCAAAGGCTATTGGAACACTTGAATAGAGGCCAACTCTTCATGAAAACTCAGGGAATTTTTTAGGGGTCTGTGCTGGCCTCCTCATGGCCAACCTTCCCTTCACAGTTTGAGGACTGTCACCAACCAAGCAAAGGAAGATCAGTTCTTCCTCCTCTGGGGAGTTCAAACCTTTCCCTAATGTACTGGAGATGTTTCAGTCAATTGTCCCAAGAGCCACCCAAAAATGAGCTCTGGGGTGAGACGGACACACCGGCCTCCGTGAACAAAGAAGAGTCAGACGGTCATTCTTGAATGGGTTTCTTTAAGGGAGGAGATGAAATATGGGACAATGTCTCAGAAGGCCAAGAGGCAGAGCTAGGGAAAGGCAGCAGATGTTGTCAAAGCTCCTCTTTCAAGTTCCTGTACACTCAGAATCTGCAGATGCATGTTGGCAGGGCTACAGTCAGAGTGAATTGGGAGGCAGGGGTTCACACATCTGGAAAGCATTTGCAGAGGGCAGAGTTCAGAAGTGCTCTGCCTCTGCTGCCTGCAGAGCAGCCTGTCCAAGCAGACTGATGCAGAGTGGAGGGCTGGCTGGTCCCAGAGGAGTCACTGGGGTCTCGGTCTAAGTGGAAGATCTACCTAAGCAAGTGGGTTCTCCTCACTATCAGATCAAGCCCATAGAAAAATTGAAATGATCATGAGATTGAGAGTGGGCCTGGTGAAAGACTGGAGTAGAGAAGAGAATGCTCTCTAACTGTGAGAAGTCTGGCTTCCAGTCAAGAAACAAAATGTACTTGGACTGAATCCAGTGCATGAGTTAACTTGAGAGCAAAGAAGACCATTCAGAGGAGGGGAAGAAAGGCCACTCCGCTGCATAGGAACACCCAGGGATCTGCCCACACCACACTGGCCTTTCCCAGAAGTCTCTGTACACGTTGCCTTCATTTGTTTCAAGAATGCAAAAGACACTCTTTATCTGGAGGGAATTACTTAGTCTCTTTAAAGGATTTATGGGGTTCTGCAGAGCAAGAAGACAGACAGAGGGTGGGGGGAGAGTGCCAAAGCCTGGGTCATCACCCCATTGACCTTCAGCCTCTTGCTGTCCAATAGGAGATGTGGGCCTGCCTCCCAGAAGGGCCAGGCACCCTGGGGGCTTAGCTCCCCTCAGGGGAAAAGTTTCAGGGTGAAGTCATGTCCCAGTTCAAAGGTCCTGCCATACCCATCAGTACAAATGATATGGTGCACAGCTGTTCCTGGTGCTTAGCTGGGGGCCTCATGTCCCTGTGTTTGGTGGTGTGATCTCTCAAGGTGTGATAATGACTTAAAGATGCTGGGGCTTAAGCACATTGGTTACTGTGATCCCGATCCTCAAAAGAATCAGAATCCATCTGGAGAGAGAACATGGCAAATAAAAAGAAAATGAGTTATAAAACACAGCACAAAATACAATGTATATGGGTCAGGAAATAAAACAAGTCTAGACAAATGTCCTCAGACTACTTACCCTCACCTGCTGACCTTCCTGTCTTGATGAGTGAATCACATCCCATAGTTGCGCAAACCAGAAACCGATGCATCTCCCCGTTCACCGCCAGCTCATCCAGTGTTTCCCCCTGAACACTGCTGTTACTACACCCTTAGCATCTCTTCAGGGGGCTGTCCTCACTTCAACCCGCTGCCCTCAGTGTGTGTAGCCAGAATCAGTGCAGCTGGGAACCCAATACCCAGCTGACCACTCCGCTGTCAATCTCATCCCACTAAATTGGTTTTCTGATGTGTCTTTCTAAATTTAAATATGGACATGTCACACTATTCTAAAGGTGCACACAGTCCTCTATGACTTCGAGGGCAAACATCAGTCCCTCGGTATGAGAGACAAAATCCTTGTTATCTGTCCGGTTTTTGTACACTTTCCTAACTTTGACTCGAGACTGTTCTGGTAAATGTTCAAAAACAAGATACCCAGACAGACCACAACTTTGTCCTGAAAAACTTGTACATAGCCTCCCACCTCCCAGCAAGAGTTAACCTTAAATTCCCTGATTATTGCGCATCCCTGTTCATCTGGACCTTTGCACACCTTTCTCTCTCCAGCACAAATGATCCTGTTCCTATTTCCTCTAAACCTAGATATCCTTCAAGCCCAACCTGGTCCAGAAGCAACTGGGAGAAATGCCAGGTTTTTCAAGGGGTTTAAGGTCAAAGACTCCTCAGCAAGTTAAAAGAAGAAGCAACCAAAAGAAGCTGTGTCTTACTTAGACAAGTTGGATTCGATATGAATGTGTGAGAGATATAACCAAGCAGGAGATGAAAGGCCAGAGCCTGGGCCTGACTGAATTCACCCATGTATATGATGCCATGGCCTGCAGGGCTCTCTATCAATCACGTGTTCTACATACCCAAAGAGAAGGACTGTCCTTCCCAATAACCCCACAGGGTGTAAGATACAGGTGCACTGACATGTTCACCAGGAGCTTGCCCATTCCTTAATCCCATCGTGGACACACCTTACTCTTTCTAAAGGAATGCTTAATGTAGCTCACAATAAACCATCGCTAATGTGACACGATCTGCTTCTCAGTAACGTGCCTCAATGTATCATAAAGTTTGAATGTGATGCCGTTTGAAGGCATGCCTGACTGAAGCAAACAGCTTATCTGCATGAAGCTGGTAGAAGCAGTCTATGGACATAATATATATAAAGATGTCTTGAAATGTACAACATGATATGCAAACGTAAGAGTATTAAATGTGAAAGAAATCTTACAATGTCTTGACCTAGCATCATGCTACAGTGGCGATGATGTATCTGTTCATGTGAACTGTTTGTGTGAACCTGCAAGTTCCCACACTAAGATAATGGCAGAGGACACTCTGGGCATCTCTGGTGGCCCATGAGAGTTAGTTTCCCACCATTAGTGTGGACCTATGTGTATCTGAGTGACGTTGTGCTCAAGAGATCTCAGAGCTTTTACTCAACCCTACAGATACTGACCCTGTGGCACCCTCTGGACTCTGCTTTTCTGATCCCTATGGGATAGCAAGCTGGTTTCCAATGCTTAGGAAGAACTGCATTTAAATTCAGATGCCAGAGCGCAGCATGTCTATGTAAGCCATGGCTGTCTTTGTGCTGTTCAGTGCCCTGTTCCTGCAACAATCCTAAATACAGTGCAGGGCTTTAACAGGACACCTCCATGAACATAGCGTTCTGCTAAGTAGACAAAAAGAGTCATGTAAACATGCATCCATAATGTAGACAAGCATACATGTATGTGAGCACACACACACAATTCAGAGAGAGAGAGAGAGAGAGAGAGAGAGAGAGAGAGAGAGAACACTGCCATTGAAGTTCAGAGAACCTTAAAAGGCATCCAGCTGCACTCTGAAACCCAGGTGGTGTGTGTCCTGATTAAATAATAAAAAACCCTGCAAATCCTGGAGAACCAATGCAATCCAAGAGACTGCCACATCTGAGCATTTCTGGGTTTTCTGGGACTTAGGAGGATATAAGTAGGACAAAGGATTCTAGTACTAAATAGGTGACCCCTTCCTGGACTCTGATTTCAACAAGATTAATAAAAGTTAGCAGTGACAGGCAGGCCACAAGTCTCACAGCAGTCAAATCAGAGTACCCAAAGAATCCATGGGTGATGGTACCTAAACCTACAGTGCATCCTCAGGACAGCTCAGGTCTCAAGCCCACCCTCCCGGTGTTTCTATTTGCTTCTTTGTGTCCAGCTGCTTTCTACATGCCAACCGCCCGCCATCACATAGATGGCGGAGCCTCTGCATTCTCCTCCTCATCTTGTGGCCTTGTCTCCTGCTCACCTCCCTGTCCTACAAGCCATCAGCCCCACAGGGCCTCAGACTCTTCCTCTTTTCCACTTGTGTACTGTTAATTCATCCTAGTATTCCTTTGGCCTCCAAATGCCTGCCACACATGGAGCTGATGGGTGGAGCTTACAGACACTATTATTACCAGATCCTCGTCCTTCATTGTCTCACAGCCTGTCTCTATTTAAGCACTAATCCTTTTTGCCATTTTTGACCTAGTTTCCATTATTTTATATTTTTCCACATTAAGTCAAATAAGCCACTTGTCAGTGCACATCTATCCTATTGGCTCCAGCTCTTCTATTGTGATTCAAATGAATGTCTGATGGGGGAATAAAAAAATTTCCCCAAGCCAATTCCAAAGATTTATCCACTTTCTTAGCTTGTGGACTAAATGGAAAACCTCTTGGGAAAAATCACTGGTGTTCTTTAGCTAGACAAAGGGGCACTATAACTCACTGTTACTCTGCTCTCGGCATCCTTCAAATGGAAGGGTGCTTTTAAAAACATCAAATATGGAAAACGTTCACTTAAGCCCCTTCCTCTGTGACTGCTATGTTTACTCATTCCTCGGTGCAATTCTGATAACAATGGATGATTAGGCTGTACAAGTAAGACAGAGGAGAAGAAATTGAGCAAGAGAAGGAATATGAGCCATCAAGAGCCCAAGAGCAATAATCACCCTTTCATCCACACCAAGGTTCTTCCTCCCTTCTTGACTTCAGCCCCAGAGGACCAGCTATCTGTGTGACTGAAAATATTAAGAGGCACCACTTTGGAAAATACTATTTCTTGAAATATGAGTGGCATGACCAGGAGTCTAAATAAAGGTACTTTTAAGGGTAAATAATCCATAGGTTTGTCCCCCACCCCTTCCAGGGCCTGCCTGTTGGAGAAAGAATAACATGTGCTGTAATGTAGTTGTTTCACAAATGCTTTGAAGGAAGCCAAGCTTTCAAAGGGTCTCAGAGTTGCTTTGATTTGCTGGAGCTTGTTTCTCTGTCCCATATGGAAACATTTGGACTACTGAGACGAGTCTTAGGTGTTAATCCTAGTCTCTGTTTCCCCTCGAAATCATGCCATTACTGTGCTGTCTAGATGAAGCTGGGCAGCATGTGAGACTCTCCAGGGTCACCTCAAAAGTCCTGATGTCATGGTCATTTTACAATTCCACCAGAGTGGTGACTGCTATGATCCAAAGACACCATCTGATGCAGGTGAGAAATAAGAAAGTGTCTACCAGTTTTGACCCCCGACAAAGAAGAAATGGTAGTGATTTTTCCAGTCCTCACTGAATTTTTTTTCATTCAATCCATTCAAAGGGAATTTTCATTATCAATAAAATATAGATAGCCATAATAGAGAGAGCAAAATTGTAGTGTGTATTTTTATGTATTATAGCGACATAGCCATCTGACAAGTGGTTATCATTACTGCAGACATGGGTGATAGCCTTTGGTGGGCTGAATAGCTATCTGGTGCTAGAGAATTTTGAAGGGCCAAAATAGACACAGGTCCAACCTCTACAAAGACCACCTTTTCAGGTTCATGACAGACGTTTCTCAATTAGACAGAAAAATGGAGATCAAAACACCTATACCCATACAGAGTCAGAGAAAATGACAAAAATTCTCCAAGCATCCACTCCATGTTACATCCAGAGCCAACACCAAGAAAGATGTGGAGAATGTGCCAAGCGCGCTGTTGTGTAAACATTGCACGTCCCTGGGAAATGTGCTTTGGCACTATCTTTACAGTAATTAATATTTTCTTCCTACATCATAGCTGATATTCCATGGTGATTCCTACACCAGAATATACGGAAGCTGTCCTTAAAGGTTGTGAGTCTTAAACAGAGGCTGAAATAATAGGCACTTTAAAGACTGAATTCTTAAACTCATTTCAATCTCTTTCAGATAAATCCTTCACAAGTTACCACTGAGACATAAAGAGACATTGTCATTGTATCAGAATGTCCTTTTGGTCACCTCATTTGACATTAACATTTTCTCATCTTTGTCCACTGAAAAGAGAAAATGACAGGATTCCACTGATGTGGACTCGGACTCAGTCTCCAAAGGGTTTGCCTGGTGACCTTGAGGGCTCCAAAATTCATAGTGCAAAAAAAGAAAAGAGAGAAAGAAAGGAAGGAAAGAAGGAAGGAAGGAAGGAAGGAAGGAAGGAAGGAAGGAAGGAAGGAAGGAAGGAAGGAAGAAACAAAGAAACAAAGAAACAAAGAAACAAAGAAACAAAGAAACAAAGAAAGAACTGAGTGTAGCAGTATGCATTTGTAATCCCAGTGCTAACGAGACAGAGACCCATAGGCTTATTGGCGAGCCATGACAATCAGAGGCCCTGTCTCAAAAATCATGAGGTGTGACACTCAAGGTTATTCTCTGACGTACATGTGTTCATGTGCACCTGCACACATGTAAACATACATTCATATGTGGAGACATGATGTTCCCACTGGTGTTTTATTTGCTCTTCTTTATTTATTATGTAGGCAGAGTACTCATAATAAATCTCTACCAGTGACTCTATGTAGCCCAGGATGGCCTCAGCTCAAAAGCATCAACCCTCAACCTCGCAAGTGCAGGGGACAACAGACATGTGCCACCTCACCCAGGATCACACTTTATTTTCTTTTGGGGGCATATTATATAATGAGTATTTTCCAGAATAAGGTGTCATTTATTTCTTCCATTATTTTCATTTGCTTTTAACTTGTTAGTTGCAGATGATGTAAATTTTTCTTTCCCTTTTTGATTCTTGGGACTGACATCATATTTTAAAAGCAAGCTCTCTTTGCTGTGTATTTTTCTCTAACATAAGGTATACTTTATTTCTTACAGTTTATTAAGCCACCTGTCACAACTACTAAATGTCATATTTGCAAAACATTCTGTCAATTCATAGCTCATGAAAAGCCACTTCCATCATATGTGGAAGCTGTGTGTTTGCTTGTATTTGCTCCTGGACTTGTTGCTATTCTGGTCCATAGACTTTTCTTCTGAGTTTGGCTTGGCTATTATTAGTTTCAATTTCTATAATTTTATATACCATATTACTATCTCAAAAAGAAATTTTCTCATCATCATCAACTGTATATGTATTTGAATGCATTTAAGAATCAATTCTGGAAGACACACACACATACACACACACACACACACACACACACACACACACACACACACACACTCTCCAAATAGAATTACATTTAGAACAATTAAAAGAACTGACAGTTTAATAGTTTGAGTAACTTCTTCCTTCCAGAAATAAGTTGTGTCTATATGCATCCTGGTTTTCTCTGATTTCTCTCTCTTCGTGTGTGTTATAATGTCTGCCACTACATGAGTGGGATCTTCTTACTCTGTTGACCTGAAACTTAGATTTATAGACGATAGCATCTTGCTTTCCAAGGCACTGGGAAGCCACTCCGTTCATCTGTAGCAGAGTGGTCCTGCAGCTTCTCACACTCATCCCAGCACAGCTTGGTGAGCATCTCCAACACCGCCCTGCTGCAGGCACAGGCACTTTCTGCCACGACCACTGCTATTCTTGGAGCTTCCTAATGGACCCTCCCAATTCCACACTTACCCTTTCAGTCCATTATGTGAGTTTTACAAATGATCAAATCACATCAATCTCCTATTTAAAACCCTCCAGGGATTTCCTATAAGTCCCTGGATAACAAGACTCTACCAGGTCCAGCTCACCACATCTTCCCAGGCACCCTCTTCCTGTGCCCCTCAAGACACGTAGGCTTGGCCACCCTGACCTTTTTCACTTTCCACATAACCATTCTCTCCTTATAGCTTTTGCATAAGCCATGCCCTCCAGGTAGAGGCTCTTCTTCCAGGTCACTTATCCAAGTTCACCACCAAGATTATCTGTTCAGTGAAGTCATCTCTGACCTCCATAGTTTATTAAAATAGTCATCATAAAATTTATTTACTTATCCATATGCTGATTTGTATAGAATCTTCCCTAAACCTCTCTTCTCCAATCCTTACCTTAAAGGCAAAATTTTAAAACAGAATAATTTCTACCTTGAACAAGACTGAATTGCCCAGGACGATCAGAATAACTGGCTCTCTATAAGACATTAAAAGCTGCAGAGAAAAAAAAAACACACACACAGCAAACAAACTCCGATCTTCTGACTCACCATGTGCTTTGTTTGCTGGAAGCAGCCACATCACAGTTAGGCAGAGCCATGTTTTCATCTCAGCCCTGGTTATTATTAGAGTTCTGGAGAAAAACAAAGTCCTGCAATATCACTTTCTCTAGTCAAGAAACGATGTGATTAGTAACTGCTCCGTAGGACTGGCCTGGGAACTAAGTGAGAAAACATACAAAGCAGTAGCATAATCCTACATGCACATAGTAGGTACTCAAGGCATGTTAGTTCTTTTCTTGTCTCTGAACTCGTTTTGCTCATTAACCAGCATCTTTATTTATGCTGCCTTTTTCAACTGGAGAGCTTGGAATTTGGTGCCCAGAAAACCTGATTATTAGATTAAGTTAAAAATTCAAATAAGCAGCCAGGGGAAGTGGCTCAGTGGGTAAAGGACTCACTAAACAAGTATGAGGACCAAAGCTCAGAATCCCAGCACCCACCTAAATGCTAAACAGGATAATGGCCACCTGTAATCCCAACTCTGGGGAGAAAGAAACAAGAGCACCCAGAGCAAACTGGCTAGCTAGATTAACCGAATTGGTGAGCTCTGGTCCAAGTAAGAAACTTCCTCAATACTTACTGTGGAAAGGGATCAAAACAAAATGTCAGCTTCTGGCGCGCGCGCACACACACACACACACACACACACACACACACACATGTACTCTCATACATGTAACACAGTGGTTCTCAACCTTCCTATGCTGCGACCCTTAACACAGTTCATGCTGTGCTGACCCCCAACCATAACATCATTTTCAATGCTACTTCAGAACTGTAATTTGCTAGTTATGAATTCTAATGTAAATGTCTGTTATGCAGGGTGTCTGATATGTGACTCCCATGAAAGGGTTGCAGGGTTGAGATGTGCAGGTTGAGAACCACTGTTACATGTACCTGTGAATCTTGAATGTCAGCTTGACATACCAGAGAAGAAGAACCCTCAGCTAAGGAATTACCTCAGCTGGCTTGGCCTGTGGGCACATCTGTGTAGGCATTTTCTTGATTACTAATTGAAGTAGGCCCAGACCCTCATAGATGGTACAATCTGTAAGCAGGTAGGCTTGGGCTCTATAAAAAAGGTAACTGAGCACATGCCTGGGAGAAAGCCAGTAAACAACGTTTCCTCCATGATCTCGGCCTCAGCTCCCTCCTCAGGATTCCTGCCTTTGCTTCCTAGCAAACCTTTCCCTCCCCAAGTCAGTGTTTCATTACAGCAACAACAAAGCAAACTGAAACATATGAGCGAACACAATTACACGCATGCACGCCACTCATAAATACACATTTTTTTTAAATGGTTGAAATTAGGTTCAAATCTGGAAGTGATGGCAGGAGACAGAATAAGCATTTCACCAAGTTGCTCCCCATTTTCAGTTAAAACACAAGGACAGGTCAATAAGTCAACAAATAACTGCCATACCAATCAACCCAGTATCAGTCTGTGATCTTAACATTGCATTGGGGGAAATATTCCTTGTCATATGACTCACTGAAATTATAAAAGAGAGCACTAAGCATAATCCCCAGAGGAAGACATGAAAGTCAAATAAATCAGTGGTTGTGGTATCCCAGTGCAATCTTATCTGATTTCCATGAGCACTCCTACATCAGGGGAATTATACGAGGCCTGAATTATATGCAAGTCTTCAAAGCCTGACACAGTAAAGTGGTTTGTTCTTAAAAGAAAAAAAAAATGAGTGAATATTTTGACCTTGACTGTCAAAACACTGCTATGGATTATTCTACATTCCCTTTGAAGTATACAATTGAGAAGCCATCTCATCTTCAATCTCTATTAGAAATGCATGTAAAGTTTAAGTTCATAGACACACTTTTCTATAAATTTTAAGAAGGATAGATTGGTCACCAAATGACTGGCAATCTTGCACAACCCTCAGAACCATAGGTGGTCCAAGTTAAGATTAGCATCTGCTCTGCTTCCAGTACTACCTGGAAAGTAGTGGACAGAAAAGTAGAGGTCACCTCTGTCACGACAAAGATGCATATACATGCACACATCTGCTGGCTTATTTTTTTTTTCAGACAGATAAGCACAGAGAGGCAGCATACATTATCCTAACATGTGTCAGGGTAGAACCATCCTGCCCCAAGTGGAATTAATACCAAGCAAGGGCACAGATTGTGAGTCGGGTATCAGGAGTGGCCTGTGTAGTTCGAAACTCTCTTCCCCACTTTACCAGCTGTGTGAACTTGGAGATGACTTTACTCCTCTGTTCCCCAGTCTTCTTGTCTAGAAACTGGGAATGGAATAGCTGTAGGGAGAGGGTGAAGTACTGAGTGAATGTGCGCTGTTGACATGAGCACAGCCATGTTAATACTCCAATACCCATCTCCCACAGGAGAGGCAAAGCCTCCCCCAAGTGAGGCTCAGAGGGTGGCAAAGCCTTCCTTAAATCCAGCTGCAAATGTTGATAGTGTGTGCAGAAAATGTCCACCGTAGTTTCACCCTCCAGAAGTTTACAGCCTGAAGACTGCTGTGCATGCAGAGATGGCTCCTACAGGGATTAGCTAAACCAGCCTCCTTGCTCAACTGTATAGAATAAACACACTGAGCTTTTCTGGGATTCTGCAGCTTTTCCATCTAAGAAGCCAGGTGATGCAATGACAGACTGTCTGTTAGGTCAACACCTTGAGCCATGCAGAGCTCAGCAAATAACGGCTCCGACACCATAGACTTGTCATGAGGATCTTCGTGTTAAGATTCAAAAGGGATTCATAAAAGCTTAAGGAAGCCTTCATATACTTCGGCGCTAATCCAAGGAAGACAGCCATTGTTTTTGCCTCATGAAATTCTGGCCTAAATTTGAAGGGAGGAGATTAACATCTCCCTCTGCTATCAGTGGAGGGTGAGGGACAGGGATCAGTTACATCTTATCTCCTGAAATAGAAGAGTCCGAGTCATCCACTCACATTTCTCAATAAAAACATAAGCATTGGGCATATTTATCAGGGTCCTCCAGAGAAACAGAACTGATAGGACCAGAAACAGACAGGCAGACATCCGATCTTTCCCACAGGTTCCGTGTCTGTAGATTAGACCAAACTCTGGCCAAAAATAGCAATAAAATAAATTTTGCAGCACTTAACATATTCAGGCATTTTCCCTTTTTGCCATCACCTCATCAGGGGTCCAGAACTGCAGTTATCTTTAATGGAATACCGTTGTCATCCTTAAATAAGACAGCATTGCAGCATTACCACCAAGTCGTGAGGCAGAGGCTCATTTTGAAAATAAGTTTTGTTGTACCCCACGAGAAAAGATTCTCA
This sequence comes from Uromys caudimaculatus, assembly GCA_028551405.1. Classification (NCBI taxonomy): domain Eukaryota; kingdom Metazoa; phylum Chordata; class Mammalia; order Rodentia; family Muridae; genus Uromys; species Uromys caudimaculatus. Next base: position 46,936,605 of record CM052716.1, on the reverse strand, counting down.
GCAAAGAGGAAATCAAAACCACCCATTGTCTCCTCTTACAGTGACTTAGAATGATTTTAAAACTTATAGTTTTCTTGTTCTTGTTGTTGTTGTTGTTGTTGTTTAGTAAATAAAACTAGGGATGATAAAAGGAAGAGAAATTGTGGTTTGTGAACCTAATCCCAAGGAGCGGACTAAAGAGCCCTTCGAGGAAATCACAGAGAATATGGCTCTCACAGCATCGGGGTGAAGTCTCCTCCTCCCAGAGCTTAATTCCAATGAGTGAGAACAAAGGCATTCCCAGCCCGTTCATCACAACCATAATAACAAAAAGCCACAGTGGTAATAGCAATAAGAGTGCAGAAAATCAAGTTTTACACGTCAAAGAAGGAAAAAATGCATACTGATCATTTTTTCCTCAGGATACACTATTGAGAAAAATTGTCTTTAATTTCTGATGTCTCCCTGTAGCTCAGCCACAGAAATCTAATTGAGAGAATAAAGCACACAAAAACCCACTGTCTGCTCTGCTTCTGACATCCTGACATTGGGTCATCAAACACCTTTGACTCCATTACCACAAGGAATGAACACTGGAGCCATCTTTATATAGACTGCACAGCCCCTAGATGCTCTCCTCATGCCTGACTCACTCCCTGCCCCCATTATCTCCAGCAAGCATGGAGGTAGAAGTCTTGCTGGACATGGTATTCCACTGGCTTCAGTGATGGCAGCTGGTGTGTAGAGGTGGCGCCCTAGTGTGTTTGTGTTTCCACTGGACAGAAGATAAAACTGCATCCTATATAGCAAAAAATGGCTACTTCTCCTGAAATAATCTAAGAGCACAGACCTCAGTGGATTTATTTTTTTAACCTTTAGGTTTTATGAAAATGTTGAAACTGCAATTTGTTCAATATCATCTCTTGTTTTACTGCATACTAAATATTCTGAAATTTGTTTTTGGAAACTCAACTCCAGTTCATCTGTCCAGATTACTCTTCAGTCAGGAGTCTTAGTTTTTGTCCTTTTGTTCTCTGACAGATGAAAGCACCCTGACGACAGGAACTTGGAAGGCCCGTGAGTGGGGTTGAGGGGAGCAGCACCTCTCGCCCAGACCCGCCCGGATCTGCCGGGATCCCGGGCCTGAGAACCCGGGAACAGAAAGACTCCGAAACTTCCCGAT
>CM052716.1:46896425-46934943 GCA_028551405.1 Uromys caudimaculatus | reverse complement strand
CTCCCCCCCCTCCCCCGGTCCTCCTGGAGTTCGGACCACCAACCAAAGAATACACATTGACGGACTTATGGTTTGGACCACATATGTGGCAGAGGACGACCTCGATGGCCATCAGGGAGAGACGAAAGGCCCTTGGGCCTGAGGATGTTAGAGGCCTCAGTAAAGGGGAATATCAAGGCGGGAAAATGGGGATGGGTGGGAGGGGATGGGGGGTATACAAAGAGGAGACTCAGAAAAGGGGAAACATTGGAAATGTATATAAAGTATCAAAAATAAAAAAGGAGAAAAAAAAAAAAAAAGAAAGCACCCTGACAAAATGCAGAGTTCAGTATCAGGAAGTGTTCTCAATATGCAGGCTTTTCAAGGAGGAAAAGGAGGTGAAGTAGCCTTAAGGCCCCTGCCTCTTACTCTTCATCTCCTCTGGGGATGGAAGACCTTCCCATACTGTGGTGGTTTGAATATGCTTGGCCCAGAGAGTGGCACTATTAGGAGGTGTAGCCTTGTTGGAAAAGGTGTGGCCTTGTTGGGGGAGATTTGTCACTATGGGGGTGGGCAATGAGACCCCTCCTCCTAACCACATGGGGGCCAGTCTTCTCCTATCTGCCTTTGGATGAAGTTGTAGAACTCTCAGCTTCTCCTGCACCATGCCTGCCTGTACATTGCCATGCTACCACCTTGATGGTAATGGACAGAACCTCTAAACTGTAAGCCAGCCCCAGTTAAATGTTGTCCTTTATAAGAGTTGCCTTGGTCATGGTGTCTGTTCACAGCAGTAAAACCCTAACTAAGACACTCACCCTGAACACCCAGCAGTGTCCAGACCAAGTATAAATAATTCCTTATCTACCATAATATCTATATTTATAGAGCACCTCAACTTAAATTGTACCATTTAGACTTAATTTAATGAATTTTTTGTCCAAAATTTATTGAAATCTTTTGTAAATATTTAAGGTGATAGAAATCTCCATAGGAGGGGATCAATATCCGATGTAAGGCTTTGTCTGTCAACATATTCTGCTTTAAGGGACATTGTAGACTTACTCTGTGAAATTGACATAGGAAAGTACTTTTTAAAAACACAACATAATATACTACAGAGTGTACACACACACACCCACATGTATATGTATATATACATGTGCAGACACAAAGCTGACAAGATTCAGAAAATCAATTCAAGTCTTATTTATTTCCCTCATTTATGAGCAATGTCCTAAGTTGGCATAAAATAAAAACCTAACCTGGTAAAAGTTCAGTTCAGAGGACAGAATTGAATTAACCCGTGTTCCAGCAACAATATAAAGGATAATAACCAAGCAGTGACTTATGCTAGCATAAGGCCGAGATGTTTTCATAACATTAGAACTCGTGATTATTACCATTGCTAAGACTCACTCAGCATGCAGGCAGCAGAGCAGAGCACCTGATCCAAGCTGGGTAAATGATTGGTGAAAGCAATTGGGTTAACAAGGCTGTCCACTGTACCTGTGTCGTCCACTTGAGTCCCCTATGAAGTTTCACCATGATTCCATCTTTCTGTGGACTACTTGGTGCTTATATATCCAGAACAACATACTCTCAGTGACGAGATGGGCCTGTAAGATGGAAGCCTCTGGGCCTGTGAGGCTCTAATGACGTAAAATAAGAGTCCGAGTTGACTCAGTATACAGGAGAATTTTTCATGAGGCAGCCAGTGCTACTTGACTGTATATTATGCCTGGGACCTCTGGGTCACAATTTAAACCTAATTGTCACCTGAATAATTTTCAAAAGTGGGTCTCTCAAGGGTTGTTCCTGACAGTCAAGGAGCTTAGAGGACACTCCCTAACCCCCTGGGGGATGGGTTAAGGAGGAGGGTTTCTTAGGGAAATGGAGACCTTCTGTACTGTAGAGGGGAGAAGCTCTGAGTATGTGAAGCCCTAAGTGAATGTGTGTTATTGACATGAACACAGCCATGTCAGGGACCACAGCCTCAGATCCATGGGAAAATGTCAAAGCCTTCCCTCATGGCCCAAGTACAAGTGTTGACAGTGTATGCAGATGTCCGCCATAGCTTTGTCGCCCAGGGATAGTTACCGTCTGAAGACCACTCCCCTACTGAGACTGCTCATGCTGAAATTAACTAAACCTGTCTCCTCGATCCAGCTGTATGCCATAAACCCTACCTCCTTGTTCATCTGTATGTAATAACCCCACCTCCTTGTTCAGCTGTATGCATTGACCCCGCCTCTCTGTTCAACTGTATATAACAAATATATTGAGCTACCACAGTGCCACAGTTTCTCCATCACAAAGCCCAGTCCACCAAAATCTCCCACGCTTGTGTGTGTGTGTGTGTGTGTGTGTGTGTGTGTGTGTGTGTGTGTGTATGTGCATGCATGCTTCATTCTTTCAATGCACTGGTCAGGTCCAAGTTCCTGGCACTATGCAAGGACTCAGCATTGCACAGTAAGGGCCAGTCCTTATCTCCACAGAGAGGTAGACCAAGACACTCTTGCCGGATGTAACATCCCACCTAGCCCTACTACACACCTTTTTAAGGCACATGTGAGGTAATGACCATGGAACTGGCAATGTAAGCTCCTGTGTTGCCAGGAATCCTTAGCTTAAACAACAGGTGAGAAAGGCTGAGCTTGGAAGACCACCAGGACCTGGTGTCACATTGTCAAAGCAACTCAGAGTAGGGACCCAAGGCCATTGGCACATACCTGGCCCCTGCATTTCAATGTGGCGTGCGAACACATGAAAGACTGGAAGGAAAGGCTTGCTAACATGGATCCTCTGTTTCCCTCAACCTGACACAGCCTTATCAGAAGGACCATGACATAGCTACCTTCAAGTAAGACACTTCATCTCTCAGTGATGTTCTCTCCTTTCTGAGAAAGAAGCTTGTGAATTCCTCTACCTAGTGATTGTAAGTCCCCTCCTTTCTGTAATTTCCTACTGCTATGCTAGCGCCATACTCCTGGATAAAAGGGATAGTCATTACGTTTGTCATCAGAGACCCCAGCTCTACCCTGCTGCCTCTCTACTCGGGTTCCAAAGTTCCTGTGGTCTCAACCTTGCAGTGCTGGCCTCTCAGTCTGACTTTCCTTTACCAGCAAAACATGCCTATTTCTGGCCCTGTTTTCTAATAAGAAATTGTGATTTAGCACACAAGCAAACTGACCTTATTAAACATTTATAATATCTTGTACACAGCAAAATTAAGGACTAGTACTAATTCTGAGCAAACAGAGATTTGTTTTGTTTTGTTTTGTTTTGTTTTGTTTTGTTTTGTTTTGTTTTAAGAAAACATACACATCCCTCATTTTCGGAGGTCAGTTTTACACGTGGATTTAGTTTAGCTTGCTCCTAAGCCCAAGTCAACAAAGTCAGAACTATGGCAGCTGTGGGCTCATATGACACATCCAAAGTGTTTTGGGTAAGCTCCCACCAGGGTTCCGTCCTGACCTGTACCTCCTAGATCTCCTGTTGTGTATCTTACCTTCACTGTGTTGCATGTGATATTGGAGTAGACAGATTCATTTTCTTTATGGAATAGACTTGTAGACAAAGAAGGGTGGCCTGGAACTCTCATCTCAAGTCTGTATTAATCACCTAGTAAATACCTACTTGCTTATTTATAATGCCGAAAATGTATGCTAGCGCCTGAGATCCAAAATTCTTAGTTTGATTCTGGATTCTGCCTTGTCCATACTGGAGAGGAATTGAACCTCATAAGAGGAAATGGAAAAGACACGCTCCAGGAAGGGTTACCCAGGTCTGCAGATTCTTCCCACCCTTCGCTGACAGAGGGGTAATCTATTTGAAAAAGAAAATGATATACATACAGAAATAACTTATCAACTGATTAAACTCCAAGATAAGGTACATGATTCTTCAATATCACTAACAAATCAACTGCTGGCCAGCTGTTTGTTTGTTTGTTTGTTTGTTTGTTTGTTTGTTTTTCAAGACAGGGTTTCTCTGTGTAGCCCTGGCTGTCCTGGAACTCACTCTGTAGACCAGGCTGGCCTCGAACTCAGAAATCCAACTGCCTCTGCCCCCCGAGTGCTGGGATTAAAGGCGTGCGCCACCACTGCCCAGCTCTAGACTGCTTTTTTACGGGTCTTTTAATATTCCTTAAATGGAGGCTTCTAAGGTTTCTAAAATAGATCATTTGAGCCTGAGCCCAAATCAACAAAATCTTGTAGTCCCCCACCTCTCAAGGCAAGCCTGTGGAGTTCAAGGCCTGACAGCCGGATATAGGCCTAACATAGAAAGTACATTGTGTGTAGCATGCCATACCACTGAGGAAAGTCTGTGACTTCAGAGAATCAAGCAGGTACCGGTCTATGCCCCCCCACAGTCTCCTGGAGCTCTCAGCACTCAAGCAAGCCACCCCGAGTCTCAACTGCAACAAATCATTAGCCAAATAAGCAAAAGTCAATGGCATCTTCAGGACAAGCAGGTAGCACACCAAAGATAATGCCAACTTGACAAATAGGCAAGTCTGTAAAGAACACCCTTGTGTTACTAACACAGAGGAGGAGCTTTGAGGCTCACTGTAGATCCACGTCCTCCAAGGGAGTTCTCCACATTCAGTATTCATGGCCCCTTTAAAAGGCAGAATTAATAAAGGAACATCAGAACAAAGAAATGGCCCCTCAATCAATGGTTAAGAACCATTTATAGGACATAGCTAGAAACTTCAACATAAACCCCAGGTCTCCTGCTTGTGTCAAAGTTGAACATGGTAGTGCACATCTGTGATACAAGCACCAAAGAGACTGAGGCAGGAGGACCAAAAGTTTGGGGCCAACCTGGGCTACATAGAAGCATGAGTATAATTAATTCTCTAAATGTTCTTGGTTGCTTTCCTATTTTTGTTTTTTTGAGGCACATTTTAGGTTTGGATTTTTAGAATTTTGCTATTTGTCTTTGAGACTAGGCCCTACTCTGTAGCCCAGGCTGGCCCTGAACTCACAACAATCTTCCTGCTTCAACTTCATGAGAGCTGGGATTATGCCATTAATTTCTATATTAACCAACCTCCAAGTGATTCAAGATTCCTCGTGAGAGAATCAGATTATTTGCATTTTTTTTCCAAATCAAGTTAGGAATTTGGTTCTTTTCTGATGGTTTGCTCCAGAATCTAGGATACCTCATCTTCTCAACTATCCTATAATTTTTAATTCTAATCACCATAGGATACATGGGATCTTAAAAAAATTTTTTTTTTGTATTTTCAATTCTGTGATTATTAGTGATACATCAAATTATCTGGATATTTTAAGTATAAAGTGATGAATTGTCCAAACATTGGGTACTTGGATTCCCAATGTACTGTGAGAGTTGGCATATACAAAAGAAAAATGTGTATATGTAGCAGAAATAACTGCTATCATGGTCCAATGTAAAACAGGGTATATTACAAACCTTACTTCCTTCACACACCCTTCCCCCCTCCCTTCTCCCTCTCTCTCTCTCTCTCTCTCTCTCACACACACACACACACACACACACACCTTTCCCTCCACATACTTTCTCTACAAGCTAATAGTCATGTGATTCAGTTTAAAAGTCTAATAATAAATATGCAATTCTGTTGACTACTTCAAAACCACTCATAGGAAGAGGAGGAGGAGGAGGAGTCGTAGTAGTAGTGCCTGTTTATGTTGCTGCAGGCTCAGATTTAGCTATCACCTTGGGTATCTAAGTAAGGCACATTCCTCGGAGGTTCATATTTTAATTAGCATCTTTTTTCCTGAGTAGGTACTGGCTCATTTTTATATCGTGAGTCGTATTTATAGCTGGAGCAATGCCTCTGTAATTGAGTCAGCCAGGAGTCAGCCCAGCCACAGTTTTCACCAGCAACCTGTATGGTTTTCCCCAGTGAGAGGAAAACCAGGGGTCTTCCCCTGGCCTCCTGCTGTGTGGATGGTGGGAAAATATGACAGCTTGACTTACAAAGAGATGAGAATTATATAAAAGAAGGAGAAAAGGCCGGGCAGTGGTAGCATACGCCTTTAATCCCAGCACTTGGAAGGCAGAGACAGGCGGATTTCTGAGTTCGAGGCCAGCCTGGTCTACAGAGTGAGTTCCAGGACAGCCAGGGCTATACAGAGAAATCCAGTCTTGAAAAAACAAAAAAACAAAAAAAAAAAAAGGAGAAAAGTAATACGCATACCCTCAGGATACAACTCAGTCGTAGAGTGTATGCTTGGCATGTTGGAGGCCCTGGGTTCAAACCTAGCTCAAAGTCAGATAGAGTGTGCTGGGCTGGAGTCCCAGATACTTGGCATGCTGAATCCTGAGGATCATTTGGACCCATGAACTCGAGACCAGCCTAGGCAACAGAGTGAGGCCCTATCACATAACAACTACAAAATACTTCCAGCTTAAATACACACACACTCGTACACACACATTCACACACACACACACACACACACACACACACATACACAGTCTCACACACACTCACACACACATACTCACACACACTCACACATACACAGTCATACATACACACAGACACACACACTCACACACTCACACACTCACACACACACACAGTCACACAGTCACACACACACAGTCACACATACACTCACACACACTCACATACACAGTCATACATACACACAGACACACACACTCACTCACACACTCACACACACACTCACAGTCACACACACACTCACCCTCACACACACACACACAGTCACACAGTCACACACACACAGTCACACACACACTCACACACACACACTCACACACAGACACTCACACACACAGTCTCACACACACACACACACACACACTCTCGCACACACTCACTCACACACACATACACATTGCTCTTTACATGGCCCCATTCTCTTTCCTTTTCTTCTTTAAAGTAATTCATAATAATTTATTATATTTTTATCTAAATTCAAATTGCGATGTCTAGGCATTTCCCTTTAGCACCCCTGAATTTTTCTTCAGAGAATAAGTTCAAGGCTTCATGCCATTTCCTGCCATGCAGTAGCCAAGCACTGGGAGGTGAGTTAGTTTTCGGGACCTCGTGGTGGGAAGGAGATGCTCTCATATCTCCTGATCCAGAGAGCTGCTCTGGGTCTGAGGTCAGCGATGCAAATCCCTGGGCTTCTCTGCTTGTTTCACTGGATGACTTTCCACTCCTACCTTCGGGAACAAGATTATCTGAGCCAGTATAGCAACACCCCATCGCCTGCATACAAACTTGTGAAATAGCAGCTTTTCATCTCGCTGTCAGTAATGGATACCTTATGCACGTAGAGAACACTCAACCACGACTATGGTCACTGGTAATAACATACCAGACGACATGTCTAAAGGACAGAACTATTTTCCACAGAGTTTTTTGTTGTTGTTGTTGTTGTTGTTTGTTTGGTTTTTGGTTTTTGGTCTTTTGAGACAGGGTTTCTCTGTGTAGCCCTGGCTGTCCTGGAACTCACTCTGCAGACCAGGCTGGCCTCGAACTCAGAAATCCACCTGCCTCTGCCTCCCAAGTGCTGGGATTAAAGGTGTGTGCCACCGCTGCCCGGCTTCCAGAGAGTATTAATTTACCAACTTCCTACACGACAATTTCCCGAAGCAGCCGAGAACATCTGTGACCCACGGGCTTCATGTTTCCCTTAATGGGGCACTAATTGTTTTTAAATAAATGTCCCCAGTGTGCAAGCGCTCAACGTAGAATAGAAGTGGGTTGAGGAATAGTAAGCCTAGCCTATCATTCTGATGTCTAAAATGTCACACTTTCAAAGATGCCAGGGAAATGAAATGCATTTAATAGTCAATGTAAAAATTTAACAAGTGTTAAAGCTCCTGTTTGAATTACAAAAGTATCAATTATAAAACGTCTGCCCTCCCCCTAAAAATACCAATTTCCACTCCCTATAACATTACTTCTTAAAAGGGTTACAGCCAGGATCCACATGCATGCAGGCATTGCTGGTGCGTGCGCTTCACTGGCTCTGCTCTTGACACAGGCTATTTTCCGCATGAAAGACTCTTTCATTTTGTTTTCCTTATTTGTATCTTTTTCGGGGCTTGAAAATGAGGTGTTTTAATAGCGCCACCTTGTGGTCATAAGCCATACCAACTTTCTACACTCAGCCTAACTTCAGCTTCCTTTTCCAGACTCTGCTTTTTGGAGATTTTTGTTTCGCCTTTGTTATTGTTTTCTCTTTTCTTCTAGTTAATATTCAAGAGTTGTTCTTTATCAGTGGTGCTACTGAGAATAATTATTTAATTCAAACAAAATAAACCTTTAAAAAACGTTACAAAAATGTCTTAATGTAAGAACAGGTAGCACCTGCACACTTAGGGCTATGCCCTTCATCACGTGATTGGGGAGAAGTGACTGGTTAGTGTGTGCAAAAACCCCATGGGGACAGGAGAAATGCTGGGGCACGCTTTAACTGAAAGCATTCTGGCTAAACTTGCCTTTTATATCTGCCATGGTTTTCAGGACTGGCACTGGTCTGAAAGCCAGAGAGCTCAGCATGGCAGGCAACTCATTCCAAGGCACAATGAAGGGAATATTAGAGCGATTGAAATTCTCCTCACGGCAGCAGGAACCCCAGTCAGGTGCTAAAGGAATGGGTTGTTTATGAAGAAATAATCAAATATCTTCCCTTCTCGGTTCTGCAGCCTCGCATGAGTCCCAGCTTTCCTATCTCCAAGGAGAGGAATGCTACTTGGGAGAAATAATAACCTGAACTCTTCCCCCTCTCTCCCGAAATCACCTCAATTCCAAACTCATGTCTAATGACAGGTGTGGACAATCAAGCTTCCAGGCAGGTAAAACATGGGATATAGTTTTTAAGATTTAGATAATTAAATCCATTGAAAGCTCTGTCCAGTCTTTGTAAGCCCTCGTCTCTTAGAAATTTGAAACAGGCCATGAGGCAAATTTCCATGGTAGAAATGAAAGAGAAGGAGAGGAGAGGAAGATATTAACAAGAGGAGATCCAGTCACTCATCTATTTAAGAGTACCCAGGCTGCTGAAGGACCGCCCCTGAGTGGAGACCTTGGAAAAGGTGACCTAATTTAAAGGGCGAGCTGAGATTCACACATAACTGTGTGCATGCATGCGTGCGCATTAGCACAAGGATAAACATCCAACCCCGTTGGCATAGACATCGGGTTTCGCCTAAACTCCTAGATTTGACCTTCTCTGCAAAAGACAATTGCTTTTTACTTTCTCAAACGTCAACAAGAAATCCACAAAGAGGGCATAGGGTAAAGGACTCAAAAGTCACACTTGTAGATGGTGCTCAACAGAGAAACTAGTCTCGCCTTGACAGAACAGCTGAGGATAAAACTATATGGAGCCACATAGAGATGATGAGATAGCTGGATGGGCTAGGGGAAGTCCTGAATGGGCCACGGAAATTGACAAACCCCCATGTGTCATCCCACGAGTGAAGGTTCTGGAAGCTTTGCACGTCTGCCAATGATCCCAGCTGACCTTTCCAAGTCTAGCAGACTCTGGGCCAGACTATGGAGAAAATGACTGAGAAGCAAATTCCTGCTGCTTCCTGGTGAGCCTGCTTACTTTCCAGTAAGTCCCCTGTGGTATAATTGTTCCTTTATCTGCACAGGAAGAGAATTTTCGATTCCTTCTGGAAACTAGAGAGGGCCAGGCTCACTCTCCTGAATGCTGGCTCAGAGTCTGTGCATACACAGGCCTGGAAGGAAGCCAGGTCCTGCAGGGACCACCATGTCACAGCGGCTCTCAGTATCAGGCTGGATGGAGACTTTAATTCTCTAAGATCCAATGGCTTCGTGGTGATCACCAAGCAGAACTTGCCTATGTTACTATGAAACTTGGACCAGCAAAGGGTGACCCACTGGCCAAAGCCAGGCCCTCTGCTGTGTTTATGACTGCGTCTTTCCAGGAGTATGTCCCTGCTCATTCACATTAGTCTCCTGTACAGACTTCACTCCATGGCAGAGGTGAGTGGCTGCACCAGAGTGACTGTGTCTGCAAAGCCGGGATTGTTTACTGCCTGGGCCTTCACATGAGAGAAGCTCACTGACCTCCAGTTCAACAGAAAGGCCATTCAGGAAAGGCAATGTAGTATCTGGAAAGGCCCTGAGAAGAGACTCAAAGGCCTGAACTCTGGCTCTGCCTCTGTCAGAAACCAGCTGGTGAATGACTGAATGCCTAGGGGCACATGGTGCAAAAATTCTGTGATTTCCGTCTCCAGTGGCAAACTAGTGGCCCAATGCTTTTCATTTCCAAAAGCTCCTTTTCTTAGTTGCGACCCTTTGATATTTAACTACATTGGAATTGATACCTTGGACTTGTAGAAAAATAAACATGGGAATGCAGAGATGGCTCCTTGGTTAAGAGCACTCTCTGCTCTTTCAGAAAACGCAAGTTTGGTTTCTAGCATCCATCCAAGTAGGGTAGCCTACAACCGTCTATAACTCCAGCCTCAGGGGATCTGATACCCCCTCTGGCCTCCACATGTATACGTACACAAGTGATATGCAGATACACACATAGACACATGAATAAAAAACATTTTCAAGAAAGATAAACACACACATAGATCTAGAGACACTCATATCTGCCCCCGCACAGATGCACCCCAAAGTACTCAGAGCCCACTGATACACCCAAGCTTCACGCACTGCCCCTCTACAGAAGAGACATGTGGGGCCTCACCATCTGTGGAGCTATGATCAAAACATTACTATTCAGTTACCATCTAAGCACAGCTGTAGAATTAGAGATGTGTTTTTACAAAACCAAGCAATTGTCTAAGTCTGTCTCCCAACCGAAGAACGGGGAAAGTCTAATTCACAGAACAATTCCTACTTTATAGAGCATTTATATACAACATGCGGGGCACTATCCTATTTACTTGTTTGTCATGCTGTCTTTATTTAGTGTGTACTTTATAAGACTTGCAAATAGTTTCCAAACATCTCCAAATTTAAGAGGAAAAATGCAACTGAGTGAAACTGATTTAAATTAGCTTAGTCTGGGTTCTTCCCAGAAGCAAAGCCCAAAAGAAGATGCTTTATTTTTGGAACTGATTTGAAGAAACAAGTAGAGAACTAGACAAATTAAAATAGTCAACGGGGAAGAGCCAATCATAGGGTCTTCAACTGAGTTGGTTTCTGGATATGGACAACCGAGGATCCTTCCTCCCGGGCTACTGTGAGCTTCTTTGTGGACTGGCTCGTGGTATATCTTCCTGAAGGATGTAGGACAGACATATTGATACACTTACTCCCATTGTTGCTCTATGTGGATCTAATCTGCTCACACTTCCAGTTTGAACACAAGGCAGAAGTCAGATCAGCTGCAGCCTGAAACTCCACCTCAGCAACCAAAAATTCTGTGATACACCTGCAAGAGGGAGCCCAGGAGTCACAACTGCGTAAAGCATTCATAGTCAAGACCACAAACAGCAGGCTGGGAGAACATAAAGAAGAACACAAAATTAACTCACCCAGAATGTGAAGTTTAATCCCTACTATGCCATCTTCCCAAAACACAAGCTCTTAAGGTAGTGTGGCTTTAGTAGTCCTCGACTATCAGAGATGCCTCTGACATCCTAATAAATTCCTTTTTTTTTTTTTACCAGCTTATGCAGAAGACGTTAGTGCATTCAGATTAACACTTTTGATGAAAAGGAGAACATGAATTCTCTTCCATTGCATAGACAGTGGTGAGTGGAGGCTAGTGTAAGTCAAGTCTCCAAAAATTGAGCAGCACCATAGAGGTGTTTCAATAGACCAGTGGGCTCCTAATTCAAGGAAGTACCAAGAGGGAAAAGTCACCTTTGCACAAAGATTGAAGTGCATGTAAAAATAAATTTAAAATATTTTAGAAAGGTTTAAATAACTATGTGTGGGAACATGAGCAGCCATGAGGTTGATGAGCAAGACATCTTCAACCTCGATCATGGCACCTTGGAGCCCATACCAAGCACACTGTTCCACCCACTGGCATCAGAGCTCCAGGGAGAGTTGAGAAGTAGGAGTTACTTGTTTTGCTTTTAAGAAAGTTAACACCATGGAGTTTAGATCTTCTCAGGAGTTTTAGAAGCAAATACAAGTTCATTCATCTTTTTGTTGTTTGTTTCTTTTGTGTGTGTGTGTGTGTGTGTGTGTGTGTGTGTGTGTGTGTGTTATAGTATATGCAAGTGTGCTCACCTGTGCCTGAGGCTGTAGAGGGGTGGTTTCAAGTATTTCCTTCTCTTCCACTCCACCTTAATCTTTTTATACAGACCTCTCATTGAACTTGGAGCTCTCTGGTCCAGGTAACTTAGCCTCGTCAGCAAGCCCCTACAATGTGCCTACTTCTCTCTGCTCATTCCAGAAGTTCTTGGACTACAGGTGTCCTCTGACAAAGCTGGCTTTTATGTGGGTGCTAGGGATCGGAACTCAGGTCTTAACACTTGCATAGCAAGCACGTTACCAGCTGAGCCATTTCCCTAGCTCAAGTTTGGGTACCTTGATGATCCCAAGATGAAAGTAAGTCAATTCTGTCAAACACTTCAATTCATAAAACATACAAGCTGATTTTCTGTAAACATGCAGAGAAATGTGGCTAGATTTAACACAAGGCTAAATGAGAACCACAGCAAGGCTTCATCCACCAGAGACATTTGTGCAAACATAGGTCTGTTATTTATTATTTTGTGTCCATCATGCATTACAATGCCAGCTAGAAATAATTTAAATCATTGGCCACCTCTGCGGCCCTTTTGTTCTGTGAGGCAGTGTGATGATTCAAGGAGACTAACACCAGAACTCAACCCAGAAATGTAGACTTTCCCTACTCTATATAGAAGAAAATAAATCACTTCAGTATCTGCAGAACATGAAGGATGGATGTACAACAAGCAAGGCTGACTTTCTCAATTTACATCTGGCTAAACAAATTAATTCAAAGCTCCTTTCATGTACGTGTATGCCGAAAACAAGAGACAGAGATGGGCCAATGGAGAAATAAGATAAGGCAGTGACAACCACCAAAACCAGAAATTGACAACAGACACAGGGGCAAAGGAGGGATTAAGGTACCAACGGACTCTCTGGACCTCTACTTCCATGTTTCTTAGAAAAGTCCATGTTCTGATAGCCACAGGATTGCTGGTGGTGATGAATAGCCAGGACAGTGACCCACTTCAAACAGTGCTACCGGAAGCATCTAAGGGCAGATATGTCCTTGGCATACTGATCTCAGTGCCCTTAGATTTGTACCTAGGAGTAAGGTACCTGGATCATGGGACTGCAGAGATGACTCAACAGATGCTCTGCAGAGGACCTGGGTTTGGTGCCCATCCCACACAGCACCTCACAACTGTCTGTAATTCCAATTCCAGCGAGATCCAAAATCCTATTTCAAGGTCACCTTCAAGGTCACCAGGCATGCACATGGTGCATTTACGGATTCACAGACTAACACTCATACCCTAAAACATAATGAATAGTCCTTTAACAACATGAAGGCGGCTGGATTCTAGAGTAGTTCTAGCACTGGTTTTTGAGGGATGACTACATTGTTTTCTATAACGGCTGCCTTGTTCCCACTGCTACCAGCAATGTTTAAAAGCCCCCTATCTCCACATCCTGACCAGTATTCGATACTTTTCTTCTTCTGGGTAAAAGCCGTTGTAGTGGGGACGAGAGACTATCTCACGGTGGTTTTTTTATCTGGTTCCTTTGATGATTACTTTTTGTATGCTTGTTGGCATGTTAGGTATTGTCTGAAGAAACAATTGTTCAGATCATTTGTGGAAATCTCTTTCTATTATTATTTTTTAAAGAATATATTCGGATGCATGAAACCCATATGGAACTATGACTATCAATCAAGATATTTTAAAATAAATTGTGTACTCTGCTAATGAACATCATTCTTTCTCGGTGTTAAATAGCAAGGTCTGATGGTGGAGATGATGATTGGCATGGCTCTCGTAGAGTGACTTGAACATGAATAATATCTTCAAATATCTGCAGAATTGTAAAGTGTCACAAAAATATTAACATTTATACTGGTGACAAATTCGGCGTGTTGCTGATGATACTCCTGCAGTTTGTAATTAACTAATAATCTACACAGGTAGGGTCCAGGGATTCATACCCAGTTTGCATGAAGTCTTGAGTTCAAGATACAACACCACACAATAACAAATTAAATAACTGACGCATATAAAACTGAAAACATAATTTATGGATTCCCAGTTAAGCCTGCTAGTCATGCTTGCAAAGGTGTGATCAGTGCGTTCTCTCCATCCACTGGCAGAGGGTGAGGAGGACCAATCTCACAGAATTCTTTGGATCTCCATTAGCTAGGAGTTCTCTTTTTTCAATTATTGTATTAAAAGCATGTGTAGCTAATTCCTGCAATAATTATAAAGGTACTTAGAAATAGTTTATTTTTATAAATACGTCATCACCTATTTGGCCTAAAACAGTGTCCATATACATATGTGTAGATCTTATATTTTTTTCTACCCACAGACAACCTAATAAGCACAAAGGAATTCGAAAAGCTGTTTTACTTTTTAAGTCACTGAACTCTTTCTAGAAAGGGGACATACAGTGCAGAGTTTAAGGGCAAACTGTAATTCCTCTGTGTGACCCTGAATAAACTCAATTTCCTCAACTGCAAAATGAATATTAAAATAATATTACTACATTAGATTACTGTGAGAACTGAAATTTGCCAAACCAGTGGTTTTTTGTTTTGTTTTATTTTTTTCTTTTCTCAGCTACAGATCACAACCACTTAGCAAAGTTTAAAATCACCCTAGCATCTCATGGGTAGCCTTTTAAAAACTGAAAGAGGACAAAGTAGCAATTGCATACATGGTACAAGAAAATGTTACTTAGTGAAGCTTTTATTTCAAATACATATGTGTAACTTAGTTCTCTTTTACCTGATACTTTTTTACTGTGAGTCACTAAGGGATTGTTTTAAATTCAGAGACAAAACTGTTCAACAGAGGGCCCAGGGCACTGGGAGTTGCAGTTGGCATTGACTTTAGGCCTTACCACAGGCCAGAAGCAGCAGGGAATGGATGGCTGGGTCACGTGAGCATCGGAGGTCTCTCTAACACACTGGTTTTCTGCAGTGTTTGGAGTTCAGTCATGTCTCTTAATAAATATCCTTTACTTGTATGGGTCAGACACAGGTTTTGTAGTTGAAGGTGTAACAGTGAACAAGTCCACAAAAACCCTGTCTTTGGAATACATAACTCTTGGGGAATGAGACAAGTAATCAGTCAAAGAAGAGAAATGTATAGGAAGGCAGGGCTTAGGGGCTGTACTGGCTGGTTTTATGTGTCAACTTGACACAGGCTGGAGTTATCACAGAGAAAGGAGCTTCAGTTGAGAAAATGCCTCCATGAGATCCAGGTGTAAGGCATTTTCTCAATTAGTGATCAAGGGGGGAGGGCCCCTTGTGGGTGCCATCCCTGGGCTGGTAGTCTTGGGTTCTATAAGAAAGCAAGCTGAGCAAGCCAAGGGAAGCAAGCCAGGAAGTAACATCCCTCCATGGCCTCTGCATCAGCTCCTGCTTCCTAGCCTGCTTGAGTTCCAGTCCTGACTTCCTTTGGTCATGAACAGCAGTGTGGAAGTGTAAGCTGAATAAATCCTTTCCTCCCCAACTTGCTTCTTGGTCATGACGTTTGTGCAGGAATAGAAACCCTGACTAAGACAGGGGCTATAGGAATGGTTCAGTGCTTGGTGCTTAGTACCCAGATGGAGGCACATAACTGCCTGTAACTGGAGTTCCAAGGGGTTCAATGATCTCTTCTGGTCTCTGGAGGCTCTTATATGCATGTGGTACACATGAACTCATACAGGCACACACAAATGTACACACATATGTACGTAAATGCATAAATAAATAAATCTTTAGAAAACGAAGGAAGTTGGGGTGAAATGCACACTGGAGGGTGGTTTGCAACTGACTCCACACAGGGTATTCAAGGAAGGCTAGGTGTCACTAAGAACCTCCTGCTGGAGGGGAGGGACCAGCTGTGGGACCAACTGTCCTACACAGAAAGAGAGGCAGAGACACAGGCTGGTCATGTACTCAGCATTTGCAAAGACACAAGAATGTGGGTATGGTTTTAAGGACGTTTCTAGAGGCTGAGAGGGGGCTGGAGACACAATCCTCCATTCTGTGTGAGATACAGACACTTATTCTGTTACACAATGTTATACACCACCCTCCTTCCTTGCTCTTTCCAGACACCGCTCGTTGAAGGTCACTATGGGACGGTCTATAAGACAGCTGGCATGGAGAAGCACAGAAGACAGTGCCACTGAAACTGAAGACAGGACTAATCTTTCCTAAAAGGCATAAAACTGATGGCAATCAGAGATGTTACCCAACTTCTAAGGACGTGCAGAGGGGTTAGAGTGTAGATTCATTTTAGATGATATCATGTAATTATTCTAAATTTGCTTGGAAATGGTAACGGTGTTGGAGCTATGTGGGAGAGTGTTCTTATTTTGTGAAGACAGGTGCTGAAATAGTTTTAGGGTGAACTGTTAGGAGGTTGCATGCACACTCAAATGGGCACAGAAACAGAAACAGCAAAAAAAAATGTCAAAATATGAATAAATATTGAGTGTAGGTGGTTGGTTTATTATACTAGTCTATCAACTTCCATCTTTGTGTATGTGTGTGTGTGTGTGTGTGTGTGATGTTCATGCTGTGAGATATATGTGGAGGACCCAAAACAGTTGGTGGCAGTCGGTCCTTCTACCACCACACAGGCTCAAGGCTGGTTCTTAGACTTGGCAGCAAAACTCCTTTCCTAGCTGAGTTATCTCACTATCTCCAGTTTAAGAACAATTTGCTATTAAAAATTTGGAAACTCCATTTGGGCTATTATCTGGGTTTTTTGGGTTTTTGTTTTGTTTTGTTTTTTAATGTTTGGTTTTTGGTTGCAGAAAGTTATTTCTCTGCAGCTACTATACTGGTACACAGGCTAGACCATCGATTTATTCCAAATCAGAAATGCTTGTCTTGAAAAACTCAGAGAAGTCTCTGAGTGCAGGGTCTCAGGTGGGCCGCTGGCTAGGTGGCATGTTTTGGGGCCTTTAAAGGATGAGGCAGCAAGCCAAAGGATGGCAGGCATGCTTCAAGCTCGTAAAAGACATTTCCAGGGCAAGTGAAAGGCAAAGAAAACACCCGTAGCCTTGGAAATTAATTCCTCCCATGAACGTGTGCTTTTCCTTGGTGTAGAGGTCTAAATTAGTCCACTGTTTACCTGCCTCGTGACTTGAAGAAAGGGTAAAGTGATTTAGAAACTCAGCGTTCACAGAAAGTCTACTTGCAGCCAGCTGGTTACCAGGCAATGACAGGGGATTGGGCTGTGGAGTGTCAAGTCCCAGATTTAATCCAGGAACAGATGTGCCTGTGAATAGGAGAAAAACTCAGTGCCCTGTGCCTGGGTCACATCAATTCCACACCATGTCCCAGTGGAGGAAAAAAAAAAAAAACAGTTGTATTTAGAACCTTCAGGTCTCCGGATGAGAATTCAACTTGTGGGTGGATGCACTCATTATAGACACACAGACCCTCTCTCCCAACCAAATAAGACAGAAACAAAAAATAATAATAACTGCATTGGCTGGCTTTGTATGTCAACTTGACACAAGCTGGAGTTATCACACAGAAAGGAGCTTCAGTTGAGAAAATGCCTCCATGAGATCCAGCTGTAAGGCATTTGCTCAATTAATGATCAAGGGTGGGAGGGCCCATTGTGGGTGGTGCCATCCCTGGGCTGGTAGTCCTGGGTTCTAAAAGAAAGCAAGCTGAGCAAGCCAGGGGAAGCAAGCCAGTAAGCAGCATCCCTCCATGGCCTCTGCATCAGCTCCTGCCTCCAGGTCCCTGCCCTATGTGAGTTCTTGCCCTGACTTCCTTTGGTGATGAACAGCCATTGTGGAAGTGTAAGCTGAGCCCTTTCATCCCTAACTTGCTTCTTGGTCATGATGTTTTGTGCAGGAACACAAAGCCCGACTAAGACAATAACCATGCAAAAATGCCTTTGTCCTCAGGGACCAGAAGACAGGAGGTTACCATAGATGAAGAATTCTCTAAAGGTGATGAACTTTGCAAGCGTTTATTCTGTAAATGGGATGGGGTCTTTTGTTTTGCAGCAGGACTGCCAATGAATGATAAAACTCATTAGTACCTAAGGCAGGAAGGAGAAAGATGATCTCTAGAGGTTTGTCTCCTTGGGGTACAGGAACAAGAGCAATTGAATTCGATTGCTTTCAACACTGAGACAAAATACTGGCGAACGCCAGCTAAAGAAGGAAAGGTTTGTTTGCCTCCTTTCTCTCTGCAGCAGTTTTAGTCTGCAGTCAGACTCTACAAGTCCCACCCACAAGTTGAATTCTCATCAGGAGACCTGAAGGTTCTAAATACAACTGGTTTTGTTGTTGTTATTGTTGTTGTTGTTGTTGTTGTTGTTGTTGTTTTTGCCTCCACTGGGACTTGGTGTGGAATTGATGTGACCCAGGCACAGGGCACTGAGTTTTTCTCCTATTCACAGCTGGCTCTAGCTTTTTTGGGACCTGAGGAGAGGCTAGGTTTCCTGATAGCAGAAGCTTGTGGTAGAGGCTGCTCACTTCATAGCAGCCACAAAGCCAAAACACAAAAGCAACAGACGACAACAAAAGAGGAAGGGTTTGGAGTCAAGATATGTCCTCAAAGACATGTCCCTTAACAGTCTATTTAGATATGAAGTCATCATAGATCAATCCACAACCAAGGCTGATATTTATGGCCTCATGTTCAAACATCCCACAACCTGTGGGCTAGGACTCCAAAACCTAAGCCTGCAGGGGACATTTCAACAACACCAGCAGACACTTGCTGGGTGTGTACCTAGGCAGGCTTAGTAATCGCTCTACATCTTTAACTAATCGAATCCTTCTGGGAACACTAGGAAGAAGCTGCTGTTTCTATCTTGCTTCTAGGGATCTGGGGATCAAAGAAATTAAGTAACACAGTGCCATGGGCAGGGTTGAACATAATCTCCAAGCTGTCTCTCGACGTCAGCCGCTGCGCTGCAAATACGTTCCTGTTTATTCTCTTCTCGATCCACAGTAAGAGTTGTTGTGGTCCTTTCTCAGGATTGAGTATGTTGAGCACACTTAAGAATCATTTTGCTTTCTTGTTGCTGTGATAAAACACTAAAGCAAACCTGGGGGAAGGAAAGGGTTTATTTGATTTACAGTTTACAATCTATCATGGAGGGAAGTTAGAGCAGAAACTTGAGGCCAGAACTAAAGCAGAGACAATGTAGGAACATTGCGTCCTGGCTCTCTGTCCATGGCTTGTTCCATTTGCTTCCTTATAGACCCCCAGGACCACTTCCTAAGAGCTGGCCCCGCCCACAGTGGGCTGGGCCTTCCCTCCTGAATCTTTAATCAAGAAAAATATAACTCTGAGACGCCTAAAGGCCAATCTAACGAAAGCAATTCTTTAATTGTGGTTCCCTCTTCCCATTGTCTCCAAAACTAACCAGCGCATTGCCTACTCTACACATTCTTTGCAAACTAAGTCACTGGAGACTCTTGTTAGAGGAGTGTTCCTCTAAAGAGACAGCAGCCCTGAGGTCCCAGAAGTTGCTCAGAGCCCGTCCAATAGCCATCTTCCTCTTTCTTCTTGCTGTCCCCTTACAGTACCCAAAGCTACTTTGAGGATCTCTGGGCCTATCAACTCCTCGGGATCACCCCATTGGCATCTACTGTAAACTGGCACTCTCTTTTCACACAGAACCATTTAGAGCATGGGGCGACAACCCTGACAACTGTCCTTCTGAGGTCATTGCACGGGTCTTCCTAGGTAATAATTATGGACCCGACCACTGCCTGCTCAGCACTCTTCTCCGGCTTCCCTTCCTCCACTGAGGCTTGTGTGAGTCTCCCTGAGCTCAGCCCCACGGTCCTGATCCCCACCTCTGACATCTTCACCACCAGTCCTAGCAAACTGCTTCCTTCAAGGTTGAAACCAGTTTCCATCTTCCCTTAGGAAATCCTTAATTACCTTCTACTCAGAGAGAGAGAGAGATTTGGTTTAAGAGGAAAATCAGTTTAACAACAAACAACAAACAAACAAACAAACAAAAAGCATCAACATTATTTGCTTTTCTGTCTTTAGCTAACCCCTGACATGATTCTTGCAAGCGTTAAGGGGCTTGAGTGTTTTGATTTTTGCATTCACAGTGTGGCAAATTACCATGCTTTGAATGAATTTAAGTGCTTTGATCTGAGGACCCATTGTTCCCTGAACAGAGCTGTGTGCCAAGGGCATTCAGTATCAGACAGGTGAGCCCGATCTTTCGCCTTCTGGTTTTATGGCTAGAGCCTAGAGTTAATAGCAAACGTTGTTGCTGATTTGGTTTGGTAAAACACCCTGTAAAACTAGCAGCCAGCAGCTGACTGGTGACAAATGATCGTGCATTCCAGAACCGGTTGACCTTCTGTCCTGCTTGCATTGTTTGCCTTTCACTTTTCTTCAAGGCTTTGAAAGTTAAACCCATTCTGTTCTCTCTCTCTCTCATCTCTCTCATAGAAGCATGTATGAGAGAATACTGCATAGAGAAGAATAGATGGAGTTAAAGAGAGAGAAATAGAAACAGAGGCAGAGAGATAAAGAGGCTATAGAATTCACCTCTCTCTCTCTCTCTCTCTCTCTCTCTCTCTCTCTCTCTCTCTCATCTCTCTCATAGAAGCATGTATGAGAGAATACTGCGAGTTAGAGAGAAGTAGAAAGAGAGGCAGAGAGATAAAGAGGCTATAGAATTCACCTGGCCACTGGGCATTAGTCAAACGCTTACTGCCCAGACAGAAGGCTGAACAATAGCATAGGTCTAGGGACCATGTCTAAGAGGCCACAGTGATGGCCATCAACATTAGCGTACCCACATCCAAAAAACTTTACCAGTGTGTGCTTCACCCCTGTCAACCTTCCTGCCCAATATGTCCACCTTAGAAAACTTCATCCTACCTGCTTGAGTGCTGATCATAGCAAATGTCGTGCTTAGGATTCTTCAGAGCAATCTGGATAATTTGCTAAAACCTAAGGAGCTTTTAGATTGTAACAGACTTCTATCATGTTCACCTGTGGTCTATGACATGTCCACATGGCTTATAATAACATTTAATTTCATTCTTCTTTAATGTTTTACCTATTCTCCATCCCCATAAAGACATTATATTCATGTTGAAGGTAGTGAAGGGTCTGTAGTCTCTCACTCAGCTTGCTGAGTCAACTAAATCCTTCTGTACCACAGGCTGAAGGGAAGTAAGCATTTCTTGTGGGTCTTGAGGTCCCTGCCCAGCTCCTAGCATTGTTTGAGTTTGTCTGGCTTGAATGGAGGCCAGCTGATTCTCCTCCAAGTTCCATTTTGGGTCAGATCTCAGGAGACAGCCTGTCTGGTGGCTCAAAAATCAAATAACCGGCAGAATATCCACCCCAACCTGGAGTCAGGATAGATCACCACTGCTTTAGAACCTTCTTCATACCCCGGGTGCCCTGTGCGTGGTGGAGGGGGGCAAGCTGAAAGGTGGGAACTGCTCTAATTTCTCCAGCTGAGCCTCTGAGTGTGCTTCTAAGTGGGAAGTCCTACACAGGCAGCCAGACTGCCCAGTGTCCTTCCCTCTTGCACAAGCAGTGTCTCCTGCCAGGCGCCTTATGTCATCTTCATTCTCTCCTGTGTTTACTCTCGGGCGTCTCCTCTTGTGGCCTCAAAGCACTTTTAGCTGTCTACCACTATTTAGTAGCTAGTCAATGGGCTTGATCCCACTAAGTTCCCTGCAAAGACCACAGATCTAGAAGATGGGTTTCCCCTTGCAAAGACCTTAAAATCCTGAAATGGAGACAAAAAGCCACAACCACAAAATCAGAGTCGGGTATGTGGTTGTTGTATTTCGTATATGTTATATGGCCCTTTTGACCGACAGATTTCTCTGTGAGCTGCTGAGATTATCTTCAGATAGTCAAGTATGGCCTGTCCATCAAGGCAGCAAGGCTAAATGGGATCTGGTTCCCTTAAGCCATGTCAGCCCTTCTCGTTACTTTACACAACCCACTTTAAAAACGTTTTAAAATGGAATTACATATTCTCATTGATCTACAACTGACACTTTATTTGGTGAAAACTTACTCATCAAGTTTGCCATTGTAAGTTTGCCTTTTATACCAGAAGGCTCGGGGAAAATTTCAACACTTATTTCCAAAGAAACAACAGAGGAACTTGGTAACTGATACATTGTTATTATAAACAACTTTTGAATGATTTATAATTTTGAATTATTTTTCATTTTTTAAAAGCAGTTTGTTTAGATGTATGTGTATGTATGTGTATGTGAATATGTGTGTACATATGTGTATTGTGTATATATGTGTGTTTATGTGTGTATGTATGTATGTATATGTGTATGTGTGTGTATATGTATGAGTATGTATGTGTATGTAATATGTGTGTACATATGTGTATTGTGTATACATGCATGTTTATGGTGTATGTGTATGTATGTGCATATGTGTATGTATGTATATGAGTATGTGTATGTGTGTGTATGAGTATATGTATGTGTGTGTGAGAGAGTACGTGTATGTATATGTGTGGGCATACATACCACAACATGCACGTGAAGACTAAAGGACAGCTTTGTAGAGTCAGTCCTCTCCCTCCGCCTTGATGTGGGTTCCAAGGACAGAACTCAAGTCACCAGGCCTGCACAGAAGCACCTTTACCCACAGAGCTAGTTCACTGGCCTATGGATTCCTTTCTTTCGTCTGTGGTATAAATAATAACAACATAGGCCAGTGAGGTAAGAAGAACTGGAGAAAGGGGTCATGAATTTAAACCTACTCTTTCTTCATCTTGTGAATTTGGAAAAGAATAATAGCTTTTAGTTCACAGCTTTGTTTTTGTTTATGGTTTTTGTTTTTGTTTTTTTGTACTAAAAAAAGGCTGGCATGTCTGACGTATGAAGTACAGTATTACGCATGCTGTTTCGTGCTTGCCCGGTATGCTTTTGGAATTAGACAAGTATAGATCATTAAGATATTTGTTTACATAGTAAATAAGTACTTGTGAACCAGCTGTTTATCTTTAAGAAGAAAAGCATGCTCTTGGGTCTTATCTGCAGACATGCCCTGTGTACAACATCTGTACTGGGTCCAGGTAAGCTTTGGAAGCAATCACTTTTTGAGAAAGGCTTGGTGTGTGGTAAAGGTTTAAATTAGAAGGGATGGGCCCTGCCAGAGACAAAGAGGACGTTCTCTGTGATGAGCTCATTAGTGAATGGCTTTAGGAGGCACAACATAGAGACAACAGAATTCGTCTTTCAGCTGAGCTGAGAAACTTCTAAGCCCTGTGGAGAGGTAACATGATATCCTGGGAAGCTCATGGCTCCAAATTCTCAGTAAGCTACTGGCAGTTGTGTGACCCTAGGCAAGGTGACTGAAATCTCCAATAGCAATATTACTTGGAAGGTTAGACATGGCCCGTTAGAGGGTATGAAGCAGCACCCTGCCCACTGGAGAGTTTAAAAACTTGGTTAGAATTAACTCTTGGCATTACTAGCTCTTGTAATCTCCTCACACCATTTGAAGCAGGTATCTTAACACAAAACTAAAAGTAACCTAAATCTAACCTAAAAAAAAAAAAAAAAATCAGACAGCAAATAGAAAATTGAAAATTCTATAGAAAATCAAACAAGGGGAAGAAATAAAAAGCTTAAATTGTCCTATCAGAGTTAAAGAGAGACTGTTGGTATAGTCTCTACCAGAGTTAATGCGAAACTGTTGATATACTTTCTGTAACCATTATTAAGGGCATATAAAAAAGTTAGTCATGAACAAATTTGACAATTTAAATAAAATGAAAACGACCTTAAAAGTACAACTTACCTAGACACAACAGTAAATGTAAAAGTCTAACTATATCTGTTTACTAATTATTTTATTATAAACATATCTATCATTTTCTACTAAGGAAATTAAATTTACCATTAAAAAAACCTTACCACAAAGCAAGTCAGAGGTTTATATAACTTTATAAGTTCTATCAAACATTTAAGAAAAAAATGCTATCAATCTTACTCAATTTTTTTCAGAAATTACAAAATTGGCCTATAGTCTTGCATGAAAATTTAACAGATACTATTAGGAAATAAGTTTGTAGATTGATATGATTTTTAAATATAGATTCAAAAAACTCTAGATATTAGTTTCATAAAAATCAACAACATAAAACAGAAGTGTGTGTGGAGGGGAGCAGGGGCTGAAGAGATAGCTCAGCAGGCAAGAGCACTGGCTACTCTTCCCGAGGGCTGGGATTCATGGTGGCTCACAACCATCTGTAACTCCAGTACCAGGAAATCCTGTGCCCTCCTCTGGCCTCCATAGACACCAGGCATCCGTACACAGATGATCTGCATACAGGTAAACATATAGTACAATATGTAAAATATGTATTTTACTTTAATACACATAAAGTAAAATAATAATATTTTACAGAAAATAGCAAAAGCAATTCAAGGAAAATTTAGTTTGGCTCACAGTTTGAGGATATTGAGCATCATGGTAGAGAAGTCCTAGCAACAAGGACCCCTGAGGCAGCTGGTCACACTGCATCCACAGTTAGAAAGCAAGGAGCAGTGAATGTCATACTGCTTGGGTTTCCTTTTCCTCTTTATTCAGATATGAACCCTAGCCCATGGAATAAGGCCATTCACACTTAGAATGAGTCTTCCCATCTCAATTAGCCTAGTGTAGAAGTTTCTCGTAGACATGCTCAGAGGTTTGTTTCCATGGCAACTCAAAATCCTATCAAGTTGACAATAAAGATTAAACACCACAATGACCAATTGGATTTATCCTTGGAATGCTAGATTAGTTCAAATCATTTAATGTGATTTCCTGCAATAACAAAACAAAAAGAAAGATCAGAAAAACATCTCCATCCATGAAACAAGACTTCTGACAAGTTCTTATGTCCACTCACTATAAAAACTATCAGTGAACTAGGAATAGAAACAAGCTTCCTCAGTTTGATAAAAAGCAGTTTGAAACATGTACAATAACATTTTATTTAACCCTGAGATAATGAATTATTTTCCCCCAAGTATTGGGAGCACAGCAGGGATGTTCCCTCACATCTCTTCCTGACCAATCCCAAGATGAGGGCTCAGTGTGGAAATCACTGCATTCAAGGACGCCATGGAACCCGCCAGGTCAGTTCATCTCCCTTTACGAGTTCATACAATGCATTGTATGATCCTTGCCCGCTTCCTCCTAACTCCCACGTCTCCCAAGTTTTCAGAATCCAACAAGACCGATAGAGTGTGGTTAAGGAAGGGAGGGAGGAAGGAGAGAGAGGAGAGAGGGAGGGAGGGAGGGAGGGAGGGAGAGAGAGAGAGAGAGAGAGAGAGAGAGAGAGAGAGAGAGAGAGAAGAAGGAAAGGGAGAGCAAGGAAGAACTGTCTCTCTTCCTCAGAAGCTGTCAACTGTCAACTGCCAATCAAATAGAGAATGGGGCCTCAAAAACCCCTCCCCACTCAGTACCACAACATTGACCAGCTTGATCTTGTGCAGTTCTTATGCAACCAACCGCAGCCGAACCCCTCGTGTTCACAGTACGTGAGCGCAGCCGTCTGCCGTGTCTAGAAGACAGCTTCACTCCAGTTCTTCCTGAGCTCCAGCTCTTGCTATCTTTTCACCTTTCTTCCTATAATGGTTGGACACTACTTTAAAAGGGAAACCTACACACACACACACACACACACACACACACACACACACACACAAATCACTACAATAATTGAATACAGACAAATTCTGAAACCTGACTATAGTTTCTTGTTGAAATTAAATTGAGAGTTCTCTGTAAAGATTGAATACTTCTCTCTTCTTTTCCTCCCCTGAATCCCCCAGCCACCATCAATTCACACTTATTCCAGCCCTGCTACTTTCCAAGAACCTATGAGACCTATCACGTCAAGGATTCACCTGCTAGCATCTCCACTTTGATCTGTGAGCTCCTCTCTGAGGCTTTTTGGGTAAGGTTATCTGGCTTGACTAGCACTCCTTCCAAATTCAGTCATTTTATAACGCAACCCAAACACTACCCAAACTTAAAGGCAGCTACTACAAATGTCAATCTATCAGGAAGACTCAGTAAAGCAAATGGGAAGTAAATGTGCATCGGATTGCCAGGGCTCTTGGCTTCCTGAGTTTTAGTCTACACACAATCGTCCAAGTAGAAGCCCATTGCTAGCCACTACCAATGGCTTGCCTTTTAACACCACAAGCACTGCCAGTCCTCTGTGGGCTCCAAGGAGTTGGATGGGGTCCATAGCCTGAATCCCCATGTTGAGACTAGATCTTGAGCTCCAGACACACCCGAGGAACAAGGGAATACAGACCCTGTACAGTGCAGGGTGTTGCCAAATTTGCCAGTTTCACTTTCTCTCCTGTGACGCTATTTGAGTCACAAAACAAATCCCAATTTTAAAAAGGGGGGGAGGGGAGCAAGTATAACAAAGAGAGGGTAAGAGGGAGGATCAGAGAAATCAGGAATAAACAGCCCAGAAGATGCATGAGGTAAAAGGCAATTTCAGCTAAGCATAAACATTATATTTGATGTATGAATAAATTCTAGTTCCAAACAAAGATATGTAAAATTCTAAGGACAAAGTTAGTTTCTCCTGCTATCACAAAATGATTTTAAAATGTCTTCTTTAAGAGCACCAAATCACTGCCTGACCCCAGGACACAAAACACAGGCACACTCACAGCACGCATGCGCACTGCCCACCATCAACTCAAAGCCTAGCCAGCGGTGTGATTGCAAGCTCTGTCCCCAGCAACCCTCCTCCAACCCAAAGCAGCCATTTCTGTCTCCTTCCCTCCCTCCCTATTTCCTTGTTCAGAAGCAGAGCTCCTTTTCCTCTTGGAAGAGGCGTCTTCCCGAGCTCCTACATCTTGCTCATTTCCTCCCTCACTAATCTTGGACCTTAGTTGTTCCCCTTGAACAGCACCAGAGGCTCCTGAGCCTCCCTAACCCTAACCTGCCCCTCTTGGTGTCCCCAAAGCCTGAGTTTCCAGCCTTGTTCTCTTTTGAACATTATCACCAGCTTTTGAAGGAGCCCTAAGTGTAATTCACAGCGCTGCCATGCGTGCTGAGGTAAGGAAGGGGCACAGAATGGAAGAGGCAGGTTGGGCACCACAGGAACTCCTCTCACCCTGAAACAACAGCAGTCTCCAGAGGAACCAGGCCCTGAAGGGCTAGACCGCTTGGGGTCTGAATTGTGGGTTTTTATGTAAAAATCTACCAATTTTAAAATACGATAACTGATCGCATTCTTTTTTTTAAATTCTGAGAGTCAAATAAGATGTTTCTTCTGTTTGGCTTTGTCCTATGGTCCCACTTTCGCAAACTGTATTTTCTTCAGCTAGTATTCTCTTAGATGGGTTCTCCAGACCGACCAGCACCTTCACAAGGCCATCTCTCACCTCAGCCCTCCACGACCTCCTGAACAAGTGAGCTGCTTTATGGCAGACTCCTTGTTAAACTAGGATTGGAGCCATGTAACTGCCCTTCCCTTCATCACCCCTTTGTCTTGCTTTCCCTAACACCTCTTTTGTTGTTTTTCTAATGCATGAGGGCAGGGTGAGCGGGTGTATGTGCTCACACTCGTGTGGAGGCCAAAGGTCGGTGCTAGGGATATCTTTTTTATTATTCTTCACCTTTTCTGAAGCAGAGCCTCTCACTGGATCTGGAGTTCACTTATTTAGCTAGGGGATTTGCCTGTCTCTGCTTCGCCAGCCCACCCAGTCCTTCTCCCTATGCTGAGACTATAGCGCCCCCTAGAGGACTCATGTAAGTGCAGGGGATGCAAGCTCAGATGCTCGTGATGCTGTGACAAGCGGTTTACCAACTAAGCCGGCTCCCAGCCCCTCTACCTTATCTAATGTGATCTTCCTTTTAAAATCCTCTCACTGTAAAAAGCCTCTTTTCTCTGATACAGAACTTATTTCACCCTCCCTTCCTACACCTCTCCCCAGCTCCAGTCTCGAATTTGCGCAGATAGTGTAAAACGCCCATGTTGACTCATCTTCCTTTACCCCAGTTACCACTAAATGTCTTCATTCCAGCCCTGTCCTTCTGAACAAATAGACTCAAATTGCACGCGCTGCTTCCTGTCTCCTGACCCCCAGTCCACATTTCTCTGTGCCCCTTGATCAACTGTCCTGAATAGCCACCCCTACTTCCTTCCCAGGATATTTGGTAATCCTCATCAGCTTCGCTACAGCCCCCTTCAACCTTGAAATGCCTTTCCAGGCTCTGATTGGTCATCTCCTCTTTACTCCACGGCAGCCTGGAACAGTAGCTTCCCTCAGCTTACATAGAAATGGAACATAAGAGCCTATGCACTGACTCTGCCACCCCACAGCCTGTGCTCCTGTGCTCCCGCCCAGAACTCTATGTTACAAGCGCCTATTGGTTCTCTAACCGCAGCCTTGTCTCAATGCTTAATCAACTCTCTGCATGAGCTAGCCTCCTTTCCCTCTCCCCAAACCACAAAGCAACGAACCCCTTCCGAATGCCCCAGTTGCTCCTGACTAGCATAATCCTTTTCTTCTCTGAAACCCCACCCTGCATCTTTGTGCCTGGGTTACATGTGCAACTTGTATTCTTGGGCTGCACATGACAGCACATGGTTAAGGGTAGTTATGAACGCTTCCCAATGAAATCGGAAACGTACTTAAAACATGATGAGATACCATTCCAATTCTTAAACTTCATGTAGTTCTCAGCCGTAAACTTTGTACGCACAATGTCGTGTGGCAGTGTCCAAAGGTTGGATGCGCTTGCCAGCATTTTGGGTGCCTGTCCCATCTTTAAGAGTGTGAGTTTCCTGGGCTTAACTCTCCTGCCCTCTCAGCACAGACACTTCCTGCTACATATATCTGAGGACTGTGTAATGGCCAGCATCCCAACAGAGGATAATACTATAAGTTTTTATTGACAGGATTTGAGTCTAGGAGCATGAGAAAGTGAGGCCTTCCTCTCTCATTAACTGATAACAGTTTAGGATTATAACCGCACATATGCAGTGAGTTACAGGTGCAATCTCACTTCTCATTTTTAATCTGACTCTGGTAGACGTTAACTGCTATTTACAGCAGTATTTTTCCCTCTCCCCACTTCCTCCTCCTCCCCCACCCTCCTCTTTTACCCCCTCCCTCCACTTCCCCCTTCCTTCCATAGTGAGTATGCGTGAGCCCACACTGGACTTGTACTCTCTGGGATTCAGCCCAGGTCTCATCCATAAAGTTATCTTGACCCACAAAGCTTTCACATTTCTTCCATTTCAAAACAACTGTAGTGAGTTTTTATTGAAGTAGAAATAGCTCCTATGTGATTAAAAAATAATTCAAGGGCTGAGTATCAATAAAATACTTGCTGCACGAATATGAAGACCTGACTTGGAGCCACAGCACCTACATAAAATCTGAACCTAGTGGTATGCACATATCACCCTAGCGCTGTGGGGTGAGGAGCAGAAACAGGAGGAGATCATTGCCCAGTCTATTCTAGCCGAATAGTGAGCCTCAGATTTAGTGAAAGACCATGCCTCAAAAACTAAGCTGGAGAGTAATGGATGAGACCCAGTACTGACCTCTGAGCTCCATATACATGCAGAACAACACGCACATGTGCACACACCCACACAAATATATACATACAACCACACACACACACACACACACACACACACACACACACACACACACACCATAATTCAAAGAGAGTAAATTACAATAAAGTGAAAATTCTCCCATTTGCACCATACTCACGCTTCGGTTTATCACCTCAGAAATACTGTATCCATAATTTTCTTGGTCATCTCTCTATATGTTTCCTCCCCTTGTAAAAACACACGCATACACAGAGAGAGACAGAGACAGACAGACACAAAGACAGAGAAACACAGAGACACAGTGACAGAGACAGAGAGACACACAGAGAAATGGAGAGACAGAAGAAAGAGACAAAAAATTATATATATTTAATTTACATTAAAATTATATTAAATTTTATATAAAAGTTATAAATATAAAAATATATGTGGTATATATATATATTACACATATATGTTGCTTTTCATTGAAGCAAAGGAACACAATGCACACTGCTTATATGTCTTAGGTCTTTTCATTAACAGCATTCCGTGGTTTATAAATCTAAGTTAATAGCTCTAAATCCCTTAGAACAGTGCTTGAGCCATAGCAAATGCTAAAGCAATGTCCTCTCACATGGGAAAATCAAAGAACAGACTCTAGCATTCAAGATTGTTGGAACACCAAGAAAAAAACAACATGGTTCCTCTGGACAGGATGAACAGAAGGACAGAAGCCCAGAGGATGCTCCAAAGACAAGCCTACAGAGACTACACTACAACCTCTCCCAGTGCCTGTGTGACATTTGAAAAAACAAAAAACAAAAAAAAAAAAAACAAAAAAGTGTCAGAGGTCACACTTCCTCAAATGAAATCACACTTCTCTCCCTCTGGTACTGATACATCTAAGCTATGCATGGGGAAACAAGTTTTCGTGGTAGATTTTGCTGGAGCTAAGACCAGAAAATGAGAGATGTCTTCTGCACTTTAATCCTTTACATCACAGTAGCAATGTTAAACTCACCTACAAAGAATGAATGGTATTGAGTCCCCAATTGGGGCAAAGCTTGCTCAGGTCCACATCAAGTCATAAATGTTTCTGAAGGTAATGAAGGGAGAGAGTCCCTTGCGCTTGGTTCTGGTTCCAAACTTCTCCACTGAGGTCCTCTAACTGACCCAGAACTCATGGCAGATGTAAATTCTAAGCAGGGGCCAGGGCAAGGCTTGAGAGGGGACTGCAAGCAGGTTTTGGTGCAGGCTACTTTGCCTGATGCTGTGAACAACACATTCTCTGTCCACACAATTTTTAGTTCCCCAGAGATGCCGTCTCATTTCTTGGTGTAGAAGCATGACGGAGGCCTTCCACTTGCCCAGGCCACTTGAACCACAATACACCTGTTAGACCCAGCAACCAACACAGCCTGGGGGTAGGATGGGAGAAGGGCAAAGGTTTTAAAATGTGGAGTTATTTGGGTGTCTGAGGAATTTGACAAAACTTGTGACTGCACATAGGAGGGAGGCTGGTAACTTAAATAAACACAAACCCTTCCAGAACAAATAATAGAGTCCATTTAAATTCATCACTCCCCCCCCCACCAGATCGCTTTGTTTTAAACAGGCATCGTTTGAGTGTTCTTGGGTACGGTATGTGCATGCACTTCCAACCAAAAGTTGGGAGAAATGCCAAATGCCAATACTATCAGGGCGGAAACAAGAGATGCCTGACCCTGTGCTGTCCCCCACTGAGAGACTTCTGTGGGGTAAGGACTAGGTCAAAACAAAGCCAACTACTGCAGACAACTGTTTCTGCCACCGAGTCCCCAAAGCCCTACGGCACCCGATACATGTGACCCACATAACTACAGGGCCACAGGGCACAAGGAGCAAGCCTGTGCTGTGACAACTGCAACTCCTTCACAGCTCCGCCTCGTCACGGAGCCTGTCATGTTGAACACCTCAACGATCCTGACAAGGAAAAAATTTTAATCCAGAAGAAATTCAAATCGTTGGGGTGTGAGTGTGTAAGGTACTACTGGTGAGAACAGGACAGGAAAATGAGCCAGGCAGTGGAGGGGAGGAACTGCAAATGATTTTGTGACCTTGGCCAAGACCTGGGGATGGTTTTGGTTCTGCCCTGACTAACCACCAACTTCAGCAAAGTGCTGTGTGACCATGAACACAAGTCACTCTAATTCCTGAGTGAAAGCCTGCCTGAGGCAAGAGATAAAGCCTCCCTCCCACTTAAAGGCACGGCACCTTTACTGTATCAGCCTGGTTAGGCTGCCTAGGCCAGCACCAGTGCCGAGCTGCTGATTGCCCCTGATGGCTCCATGCCGGGACAAGGGGACATGACTGTGGGGTGTACTCAAGCCAACCCCTGTGAACCCTGCATGACAATGAAAAGGGATTGACAGAATGACACCCAAACACTAGGCCCAGACTCAGACCAGGAAAGGGTTCAGGCCACCTGGCTTGCTTCCATGCAAGGAAAGACTGAGGCTGGCTGCAGGCCTGGCCTTATTCCAAACAAGGGATTGGTCCAAGGCCTCTGCACACAGATGTAGAAGACTGGGCTTGCGTTTAGGGAAGGGATCAGACACTCTCCAGGGGAGGACGGATGGCAGGGTGACACAGCTGTTGCAAAGGTCTGTGCTGTTCCAGTGGCTTTAGGGAATTAAGACATTAGGAGGAGGAGTTCCAGACAAAACACTTAATTCAGTCTGGATTCTAGTTGCTTACACCAAGATTCTCAGAGATAGTGGTGAGATCTCTTGTTGTTCTCTCTCTCTCTCTCTCTCTCTCTCTCTCTCTTTCTCTCTCCCTCTCTCTCTCCCCTTCCTCTTCCTCTCCCTCTCCCTCTCCCTCTCCCTCTCCCTCCTCCTTTCCTCCCTCCCTCCCTCTCTCCCTCTCTCTCCTCCTCCAAATCCCTCTCTCCCTCCCTCCTTCTCCTTGTTTAATATGTCTAGAAGTCCCATTGCTCCTGTTTTCAAGCTGCAAACAAAATCTGGCCCTTCCTGGCCATCCCCACTGCCAACACCCCCAGGCAGGCCACTGTTATCTTTGATCTCCATTGCTGGGTGCTCTACTGCTCATAAGGCAGACAGAGAGAGACCTTTAAAACCTAAGTCAGATGATATCCCCTCTTCTCCTTTCTAGAAACCCTTCAGCAACTCTCCCTTCTATCTCAGAGAAGGGGCCACTAAGGCCCTCCCTTCGTCCTGATGGCTCTCTACATACTCATCCTGGTGGCTGCCCAGTCCGTCTCCCCCTGCTCCTCACTTTCCTCATTCTCTCCAGCCAGGCCCATCTTCCTCTTGATCAACACTGACCCTACCTCAGGGACTTCCTGAGATGCTGCCCTGGGTCTGGGAATCTCATTCACAAAGGTCATCGCTCACCCACTCAGGTCCTTGAGGCCTTTTCTCAACTGTCCACCCTCCCCAGAACTGCAAGTATAGACAAGCTCCCTTCCAGGTGCCCTGCTTTTTCATATCATATTCCACATTCTAATGTCATAAATGACATGCTATCAGTTAAGAACAGAGGCACTTCTAATAAATGGACCCGTGGATGAGTTTGCCATGGCGCATGAACTAGAAAGCAAATAACTCAGCCCACTGCTCCCTATGCAGTCCATTGCTGAGTGAAACACCCTGATGCACATATATGAATATGTGTGTAGATATGGTGCAGTTACTGTGAATTTAGTATTCTCTCTCTCTCTCTCTCTCTCTCTCTCTCTCTCTCTCTCTGTCAGGTGGCCATCCATCCTTTGATACATATGTTGTATGTATTTACTGGGCCCCTCCACACTGTACCAGGCACTGTCCTGGGACTTCAATACAAAGATATTCAATCATTGATGGTCCTGGCTTCCAGTGGCTCTCAGTTTAGCATATGGAGATGGGTATTTCACAAATAATACAACGGACATAAGAAAACTGTTACAATAGTCGAGGAAGGACAGTTAGGTAGGTAGTAGGCGAGTGAAAATTACTGGTAACATCCAAGTTCAACTTAGAAGTGGGAGACTATATAATTATGAATGAATTGAAGGGAATTTTCATGACAGAGGTGAGTCTAAACATTCTGATTAAAGAAACTTGATAATAATTACTAATACTTTAATTGGTAAAGAAGGCTGAATAATGGTCTTCCAAAAAATATTTGTGCTCTAGTCCTTAAAACCTAAGAATTCTACCTTATGGAAGGAAACGGTTTTTGCAGGTGTGATTTAATAGAGGAAGTTAAATGGGCAAATTATCAGGATCACCTAGGTAGATGCACTTGTGATCGTGTTCTACATTGTTACAGGGATCTGACAGGTGGGAACGGTGTGGCATACCTATAATCAGAGCCCTCAAGGGGCTGAGCCAAACAGATTGCAAGTTGGGTGTCTGGCTAAGCTAAATACAAAGAACTTGTCTCAACCTCTACACTTCAAAAACCAGGGTCACAGGAATACTTAGAGACATCCACACAATGTAAAGAGATAGCAAAGAGAGAATTGGTAATACTGGCTTAGATTGAAAGATGTGGCCACAGGCAAGTTTGAAAGTTAATTTACCTGACAGCACATGGGCTCCCAGGGATGAGGTCAAATAGAATTCTGTGTGCCTGTGAGCTTGTTTCTGGAGGCTGCTGAAGCAGATTCCCCCCACACACACACACACTGCTCTAGGCCTCACTCAATCAACTGGACAGAACAAAAAGTAGGAAGGGATTTCTCCTCTCTGACTTCTGAACTGGGGTACTGGTCTCTCCTCCCCTCACCCTGGAGCTTAGAGCACTTGTTCCAACTTGATGACATTTGACACATCTCAGTCTCTCTGGCTGCATGAGCCAATTCCAGATGGGTGGGTGGATGGATGGATGGATGGATGGATGGATGGATGGATGGATGGACGGACAGATAGACAGATGATAGATAGATAGATAGATAGATAGATAGATAGATAGATAGATAGATAGATAGATAGATGAGAGACAGGTGATAGATAAATGATAGATAGACATAGATATAGATGTTACACATATAAATTATATAGGTTCTGTTCCTCAGAAAAACAGATTAATATATCAAAAAATGCTAGCAGCCACCAACAGCAGAAAGATACAAGCCCATCTCTAAAGGCCACATAGGGAGTGCAGCACCTGAATTTCAGTTCGGTGAAATCTATTTCAAATTTCTCGCCTGCAGAACTGTAAAAGGATATATGTGCACTGTTGAGCCAACCAATTTCTAGTGATATGTCTCAGAGGCCACAGGAAATTAGTAAGATAGGAAATACTGTAAGACAGACATCAATATTATTTTTGGAGCATGAACCAAGATTCCAGTCATACGCTGATTGGAAAGACGAGATAAATCCCAGCTTAGACATGCCTCATGTGACTCACAGAATGGTCTGAGCCATCGTTACTCTCCAATGACACCACAAAGAGAAAGCCATGGGAAGGAGGGAAGGCAGCTATGGTATGCCCTATGTCTAGACGGTTTTGACATTGGAAGACCTGGTGGAAGAGAAGTCTAAGGAAGAAAGCAGAAGGCATGGAATCTTGGAGCCATGAGATGTGAGAATTTTGGATGGCGCTGGAGTCGATGGCAAAATGAATGGTAGGGAAGCAGCCAAGGCCTGCCATGTGAGGAGCTGATTGCCTGGGAACGCACATAGATAGCAGGCACTTTCTATGGATGATGGATCCAGGGAAGTGTGTGTTCTTCTTCTCTGGTGGGAGAGTTTAGAGCATTGGATCTGCTTTAGAGAATTACCCAATAGTGCGAGCAGTAGGAAATGCAGATTCAGGGTGCTATTATCTCCTGGAGCTGAGAAAACAGTCAATAGGGAGGGTGCAGAGAGCATCACTTTCTTTCTGGGCTGCATTTAGGATTCCTGGGGGCATTTCTAAAAATCACAGTAATTTCAGGCTTTCTAAGTTGGGCTCCAGACATTACAGCTAGTCAGGTAGTTTCAATGTATGCCCCAGGAGACTCAAAGCATTCCTGATATGTATGGTATTGTGTCCAAAGAGGACCAGGTGTAGATAATTCATAGATACACATTAGAACAATCATTCCAATCTTTGTCTTTGTCTTATGAACATTCAAAGCAAGGTCATACATATGCTATGTGTGTGATCAAAGAAACGCATTGAGGGTTGGCAATGAAGAAACGCTAACCTAGTCATGCTGAGTAGAAAATGGAAGATTCCTAACTGGAATAAAGGACTACTAGTTCTAGAAAGGACCAGGAACTGATAGCTAGACTGTCCATCCATTTACCCAAGTATAATTGTTTGGATGAACTCCTAATACACTATGAGGAAAGGCAGGCCTGTAATGTCACCAGTTTTACAACTAATAGAAGGAGAACTTCAAGCAAACAGAAGATTCAAAAGCTATAATAGAATTTAGCACAGAGGAGAGTGGTGACTTTAACTTCTTTCTGCACAGAGTTGTCTCCGTAGCATGGAGGATGCTGGGATATATACATTGGTTTACCTTAGGGATATGGAAAACAATGGTCATCTCTTAGTCTCCAGAGGTAGCTAATGCAGTCTTCAAGCCACAAGGACATGCCAGCAGTACAGTGCCACACAGGCCCCCAGTACAGAAACGACTACTAGTCCTCAGGATAGGCAGTGTGGCTGAGGTGCTATGATTTTTCTCCTGGTAATCTCCGCATGGCATTCAGAAAGTGACCACTAGGTGGCAGCTGCATGCTGCGAAGAAATGAACCCAACTCTCCTTGGTGCTCAGAAGTCAAACTCCAACAAAGTCCTGTGCCTGAGAGAAAAGCCTGACACAGGATGGCGACAGGTCTGTTTAATCTGACCTCAGCCACTAGCCCACAAGCAGGTGAAATGAGTGACTGAGAGCTCTGAGCACCACTGAAAAGTTGAAAGTTGGATTTTAATTCATACAGATTAACTTAAATATGAAAGCAGATGTTCAGCTCAGTTATTTAAAAACCTTTAAATCAACCTGGCTATGAACACAGGAGTATGACAACCTACTTCCTCAGCTGGGAATTCTATGACCAGGCAGTTCCAGTGAAAATCACGAAATTAAGCTGTGCTGTAAACTGCAAGGTCACCCACTGAGGTCGACAATAGAAGTGCATTATAAAATAACCACCTCAGTAAGATTAATCTTCTGTCACCTCATAGAGTTACCATTTTGTCCACATTCAGAAAGACCTACCCTCCCAATAAACTTGATACATACAATGTAAAAAACAACATTCATATTTTTTATTAGTTATGCTGATTTTATATGGATTTATGTAACATTTTGATATATTTTTTAAACAAAGCATATTAAATTTTACCTTCTTTCCTTTCACTGTGTGGTTTGGTTTGGGAAGTGCTTTGCCATTTACTGAAAGAAAGTTAAATGAAACATGGGGCGGGAACCCACAGAGAAGAGACAGCAGCCCTCTCCAACTTTCTGCAGAGTCCGACCCTTTCTCTGCCTACCCCGGGTCCAATCCATGTCCCTCTACAGTGGGGACTTTCCTTCCTACCCACACAGGCATTTCCTGGTGATTTGAATCCTCTGGGTTCAAACAGTAGTGATCTTATATTTTCTTTCTGTTCTCTCTCCTCTTACACCTGCCTCTCTCTAGTTGGTTCTGCAGTGCCCGAGGAAAGAAGTCTTCCTGCCCACTTACTCCATCCTGTGCCAGTCCTATAGCTGACATGGCAGGTTCTAAACTCTTTCAGCAGCTCTTACTGTCTACTTCTTCTTTTTTTTTTTTTTTTTTTTTCACTTTCTCTCTCCTTTTTTTTTTTTTTTTATTGGCTATTTTCTTTATTTACATTTCAAATGTTATCCTCTTTCCCTGCTTCCCCTCTGGAAACCCCCTATCCCACCCTCCTTCCCACTGCTTCTATGAGGGTGGTCACCCACCTACCCACCCACTACCCACTTCTTGCCCTGGCATTCCCCTACACTGGGGCATCGAACCCCCACAGGACCAAGGGCCTCTCCTACCACT
Organism: Uromys caudimaculatus; assembly: GCA_028551405.1. NCBI lineage: Eukaryota > Metazoa > Chordata > Mammalia > Rodentia > Muridae > Uromys > Uromys caudimaculatus. The sequence goes on along the minus strand of CM052716.1, from coordinate 46,897,228 downwards.
GATGCCCCACAAGGCCATCCTCTGCCACATATGTGGCCAGAGCTATGGGACCCTCCATGTGTATTCTTTGGTTGGTGGTTTAGTTCCTGGGAGCTCTGGGGGGATCTAGTTGGTTCTTATGGATTACAAAACCCCCTCAGCTCCTTCAGTCTTACTATCTACCTCTTAGGGGGGAAAAAAAAAAAAAGTTTAGAAACACAAGTTCTTAAAAGCAAAATGCAGACAGTGGAAACCATGACAGATTTTTTTTTTTTTTAATAATATTGTTCTCGGGGAAAAATCTTGAACACATCTTGATCTCTAAGATCAAGAATCAACAAATGGGACCCCTTGAAATTACACAGCTTCTGTAAGGCAAAGGACACTGTAAATAGGACAAAACAGCAACCAACAGATTGGGAAAAGATCTTTACCAATCCTACGTCGGATAGAGGGCTAATATCCAATATATACAAAGAACTCAAGAAGTTAGACTCCAGAGGACAAAATAACACTATCAAAAAATGGGGAACAGAGCTAAACAGAGAATTCTCAACTGAGGAAACTCGAAGGGCTGAGAAGCACCTAAAGAAATGTTCAATGTCTTTAGTCATCAGGGAAATGCAAATCAAAACAACCCTGAGATTCCACCTCACACCAGTCAGAATGGCTAAGATCAAAAACTCAGGTGACAGCAGATGCTGGCAAGGATGTGGAGAAAGAGGAACACTCCTCCATTGCTGGTGGGATTGCAAGCTGGTACAACTACTCTGGAAATCAGTTTGGCGCACCCTCAGAAAAATGGACATAATACTACCTGAGGA
>CM052716.1:46876054-46895925 GCA_028551405.1 Uromys caudimaculatus | reverse complement strand
CCCCCCCCCCCCCGGTGCTCCTGGAGGCTGGACCATCAACCAAAAATTACACATGGAGGGACCCATGGTTCAGACCACATATGTGGCAGAGGAGAGCCTTGTTGGCATCAGCGGGAGGAGAGGCCCTTGGGCCTGAGGGTGTTAGATGCCCCAGTATAGAGGAATGCCAAGGAGGGAAGACGGGAGTGGGTGGGTGGATGGGGATGGGGGTTCCCAAAGGGGACACCTGGAAAGGGGGAAACATTTGAAATGTAAATAAAGTATCAAAAAAAGAGGAAGATCAATTTAAAAATAAATGAATTTGAGTAAACACAAGATGAAAAAAATAATAATATTGTTCTCTCCTTTTAAATGTTGGTGTGGTCAGCAGTTCCATGTATGTGCCTTCACAAAATGAGAGCTCTCTGAGAAACAATGGGGGTTATAGGAGGCTAGGCAAAAACAGCACAAGAAAAGGCTCTGGGGCGAAGCCATGAAGTGACAGATCAGATTCTCCCACCTTGCTCTGCACTTGTCTTCGTGACTTTGACTCTGGTCTAGGTTTTCTGGAAAGCCCTGAGCAAACAGCGACTGCTCTGATGACTGCTCCACCCCCACCCCTTGTCCGTCCACCCCACACCTCCCCTCCCCTATAACTTCCTGCCTCCTTTCTTCTTTGTTTCATTAGTCAAGAACCATTAAGAAACTCTAAATGACCCAGGATGTTAGCTTCATGTGCATCTCTGTTTCCTGAGTAAGAACACCAGCTGAGCAAGGGCTGCAGCTTCTTAGTGATGGGCTGGGTCAGGATGCTGCGTTTATCTGGCATCAGTCAGGACGTGTGATGTGTAGTTAGCCCCTGGCTTCAACTCTGTGGTTCTGTAAGCAATGGATCAGGAGGCTCACCATTTGGTCTCAGCCTGCTACACACCCATAGGATGTAGTTCCAAAAGCAGTGGTCCTTTGTGGGGAAGGGGCTTATCACGTTCTTGACTAAGATAATAGTGTGAGAACTACAAGTTATTTTCACCTTATTCAGAGATAAGCATGCTTAGATTTTGAAAGCATAGATAGATAGATAGATAGATAGATAGATAGATAGATAGATAGATAGATAGATAGATAGAAGGCAACCATCCTATATGGCTGGGAAATGAAGCCCCTAGGCTTTGGGGGTTATTTAACAAAACTTCCAGTGCCAGAGCTGGACACCTCCTTATGAGTTATTGGTTGAAGGGACCAGAAATCCCCAGAATTATGCAGGTTCTTGCCATTCCTCTTGATTGCCTACCAGAACTGGATGATAAGACACCTTATTGCCAAAGACACTATGTCTATTTTTTTTTTTTTTGTATGATCTAGAGAAATCAAGCTAGTACCGACTAGAAGCTTTCTCTCGGCCAACTAGCTTTTGCAGTTCCAGACGATGCTCTAAAGCTACTAAGGGAGAGAGCATCATGGTCTTACTCAGCTGTTAACCCTATGAACTATAAGGCCATCTACTGAGCAAAATGTGCCCACTTGTTCAGTAGTGGCATTACCAGTGTTGGGTAACTAACAGCTCTCTAAATTGGAATGGAGGCCAGTTTCACAGAAGGGAGTCCATACCTGGTACTAAAGACCTGATCAAAAGCCCACAGCTAAGGAAGTCATAGGTACTGGGAGTAACTGAATACTGTTGTTGACCTAAATTGACATAGCATCAAACTGTCTTCGGAATGTTTGTCTTTACCTGTAAGCAAAAGCAACTCTTAGGCTTCATCAGAGAAGCCTCTTCAGTGAACAAAGGAGACTCACAGCTTCACAAGGTACTGAAAATACATGACGGATGAGTACTGATCCCTAAACAAGACCTCTATCTACACTTGTCCTTCAAAGGCTGAGAGAATGTTAAAGAAGAGACAGAAAGAGTATACTATCCAGAAAATAGGAAAAAATAGGTCACAAAATAAAACCAAAAGTCATGAATCTGAAAAGGAGCAAGTATGGAGAGGAGGCATTGATAAGCCAGAGGGAGAGAAGAGAGCAGGGCAGAGAGTGGTCAGACTGCATCGTAGACATGTATGACAGTGTCAAAGAACAGTGTTAATGTAAAATCCAGTAATAGCAACAACACAAACAGGCTCTATTTGTCATACAGATTTAAACATATAAATGTATAGAACAAATGATAGATTCATTTAGCATAAGTTCAGTTATATGTGAAAGCGAAAGGAGGGTTTGAGTTTCTTCTTCTTTTTCTTCTTCTTGGTTTGTTAATAATAGACTGCAACAAGAACTAGTTATGTTCTATAAAAAGAAAACTATGCTAGAATTGTACAATTTTCTCCAAACTTGAAACAGCTGATTGCATGTCTGAACAAGGCCTTTCTCTATACACTGACATTCGGTTATTCCCAGTCTACCAGGACACATGCTTACTCAGCCATATATAATGAAAACTATCAAACGCACAAATGTTACCAAGGAAGAGGATTTTTCTTCTTGTTGAAAAGTCCCAAGCCACACCAGTTCTTAGCTTTCTATATCTAGTCTACAGTCTCCACATACTTCTCTCTTTACACACACACACACACACACACACACACACACACACACACAGTGTGGCTAGACTTGTGCCCATACTTGCCAATGCCAGGATAACAGGCCTTGACACATGGCAGGAGGTTGGAGCCACTGCTTCATGACTTACTGCCAGCCAGGTTAATCCTCTAGAGTCAGCTGACCACTGGATTCCCAGGCCCTTCCTGGAGGAATGCAAAGCTGAGACTTGTGGCAGAGTCCCACTCTGACGATTTGACTGCTGACCCAATCAGGGTCTGAGCTCAGAGTAAACTCACATAAGTCAATGTTCCGAAGATAGAAAAGAGAGATGAGATTCTCTGAAGAATGAACCAACCTCTGAAGAATGAGGAGCATGTGAAGAAGAGTCACAGTGAAAAGCTGACAACTGGGCTGGAGCAATGGCTCGCCATTTACAGCAGTTGCTGTTCTTACAGAGAATTTGAACTCAGCTCCCAGTGCTGACAGCAGTGGTTCAGAACGATTTCTAACTCCACCTCTAGAGGAATCTGAGGCCTCTGGCCTCCTCAAGCACCTGAATCCACATACACATACCCGGACACGCACACAAAATAAAAATATAATAAAAATAAATAAAACATAACAAAAGGAACACACTTTAAAGAAAGAGAGCTAGAAGAAGCCAGAGGTGAATGCTAACACAACAAGCATGTATTACAGGGAAAGAATCTTCAGGAATGAAATGTGATAGAAATGAAATGGAGAACTAGTAAAGAAATGCTTATGACCCCTAAGAGGGTCAAAGAGGGATGAAGACACTCCTTACTAAGCATAGCGGTCCATGGGATGCAAGGCTCCCACCCACACCCCACCAACCTCCCTCTCCAAAGATGTAATAATTCCTACCATTGGCTTTGTTTTGCTATTGTTTTTAAGTTAGAAGTCATAGTCGCTTAATATTGGATTAGAACTAGAAACTGCAAGCATTTCCTCATATAGTTCTTATTTTTTTAATCAAATCTAAGAAACATTAATTGCTCCAAAAGAACAATCTTCGCCCTCTAACCCTCCTCCCCCCAAAAAAACCCTAAATATCCTTTAACGTATCCCAACCACACAGGGGCTAACAGGATTACGTGGACTGTGTCTTATCATTCCTGTTTACAGAAAAGGGGATTTAGTGAGTCTATGGGACCCAAAGCAATGTTTCTCTCTCAGATAATCGGGAGTGGGGGTCAAGAGTTTGGATTCCAGGCCTGCAAAAACTGGCTAATTTGAAAGTTTTTCTTTAATTTATTTGTTTATTTTATGTATATGAGTACACTGTAGCTGTCTTCAGACACACCAAAAGAGACCATCAGATCCCATTACAGATGGTTGTGAGCCACCATGTGGTTGCTGGGAATTGAACCTAGGACCTCTGGAAAAGCAGTCAGTACTCTTAACCACTGAGCCATCTTTCCAGCCCTAACTTGAAAGTTTGTTGAAAGGATTTGAATTCTACTTTAAAACAGAAACCAATGTGTGAGAATTAAGGTGTGTCTGAAAAGCTGTGCAGAAAACATACACAAACGTCTGAATGTCGCAACTATCAAAACTCTGTGGGAAGAAGCTTGACTTTTGCTTTTAGTTGCTCAGCTCTTTGGTGGCCTTTATATCCTCTATGTCTTCCCCACAAGGCCCCAGAAGCAGGCTAACATCGTACCCACTGTGAAGAGCCTTCTTCACACGAAGGAAACAGTGCAAAGAGCCATTGGCTTGCAAATCTAGTTAGGCACCTTGTTCAGTTACAGCACAGAGTTCCTCTCAGCCCTGCTTAATGGTCAACAGTCATTATTTGTCCTAATTCAGAGACTCTGAATCAATGATAAGTTAGGCCTAGGGCAGCCACCTCTTGCCCCATCATTAAAGCAGCCTTCTTAGACAATCCTTCTCAGGAGCTCAGAAAGTCAGTGTTCATTGGTGGAAGGCAGAAAAAGCAGTGTTGGGAAACCCAGCAGACACTTGGTGGCCTTGCATAGCTCAAAGCTTCTGAACAATTACAAAATATGTCTGCGTGAAGCCCATGGGTCTGGGGATCAAGTCAGCATGTCCTTGGCATTTACTAAGTTCAGATGTCTTTATCTTCCGGGCAGCAAGTCAGAGCCTGTCCAGATGGCATCTTGATTGCCTTTCGCCCAGCTGATTAAATTTCTAAGGCTGACAACTCTTCCAAGCATTCTCTTCATCCCAGGAAAATGGTTGGCAAAAAGTAAGAGGAAGAGTCCCTCTAAGGGAATTGAAAGCCAGAAGGTTCTGAATTGTAGACCCTGAGCTCTTGGGTCAGCCACACCCAGCACATCTCATCTCGGGTCATACAGCTGAGGCTCAGGGATTGTTTCTGTTACAAACAAGGTGTTTCTTGAGGGCAGTACAGTGGAGGCAAGTGTATGTAGAATCAGACACAAGCACTTGGGAGTCCTCTGCTCTTTCCTTTCCTACCTTGACCTTGCTCCCAGCCCTGAGCCACTTTGGTCTTAGTTTACTTATCTAAACATTTTGGATAAGAATAGAAGCCATGGCAACAAGTTCTGAAACTGTAAAGCATAAAGCATGCCAAGAGCTACGTGGGCACCTGGCACCTACTGACTGTTTCCTCCAGCTATCTTGTTGCCCTTAGCTACTTTTAAGGTCCTGCTTCTTCAAGCACTATCCTGAGTGAGGACTGGAATCCAGTCTGGTCAGCCACAGGCTTTCTATGAGCAAGGGCATAAAAAACTTCATCAGCTTTCATGGGGCGCTCTCTCGTCATAGGCACTCTTAGAGGTTGAGCACAGAGGGAGTCGTCCCTCTTTCACGAAAGAAACGGGGACACTTAGAAGCAAATGGTGTGTCTAAGGTCACAGGAGGGCCTGTGTCTGAAGATTGAAACCTAACAGGCTGTTGAACTCTGCCAATAATGCTACCGACAATAGATAAATAGTGGTTAGTCCAGCAATTTTGTTCATCAGCTCAACCACCCCCATAATGTTTTGTGGCATGTGGATGGGCTGTTTCTGGAAGAGAAGACATTTTAAAGAAGCGAGGATGGCAGGTTGCTGTTTTGGCACTTGTTGCCTACCTCTTTGCTGGCTCAGGAAAACTTTGCTTCCGAAGTTCACTGTTAGGGGCTAAAACTGTGACAACACAAAGAATGTAAAGAAATATTTCATAATGGCAGAAGTAAAGGAGTGGAAAAGGAATACTCATAACTCTTGGGACCATTAGACTCATCCATTGTTCATTTACATTCTTAATTAGAGAATGGATTTGTAAACTTATTTTTAGCTTTAAGTTTTCTGATTTCAATGCACCACTCTTAGGACCTCTGTGGTGGTTTGAATGAAAATGGTCAGCCGGGCAGTGGTGGCGCACGCCTTTAATCCCAGCACTCGGGAGGCAGAGGCAGGTGGATTTCTGAGTTCAAGGCCAGCCTGGTCTACAGAGTGAGTTCCAGGACAGCCAGGGCTACACAGAGAAACCCTGTCTCAAAAAAAACCAAAAAAGAAAAAAGAAAAAAAAAAAGAAAAGAAAATGGTCAAATAGGCTCATAGGGAGTGACATTACTCAGAGGTATGTAGAGAGAATCTCTTGTGTACTGTATGGATACATCACCTGCCATCAACAACAACTGTAAAGATCCATGATTCTCCAAAGAATGATACCCTGGACTAAAATAGTATGTAAACACAAAGAGTGTTTTATTCTGCAGAAGTCCAGCATGCCAGGGTCTCCCATTACCAAGATAGAGAGACAACCAAGTGAGCTCGCAGGTCTGATTTAAAGCACATTAAGGAATCCCGGGGTAGGTGACCTCTGTGTTGATCTGTTGGGTTCATCTCTATGGATGTTCCATTCCCAGTGTATAGGGGCTGGAAACTTGCTGGGGAGGTCTGGAAACTATTGCTGAGGAAGTCTGGAAACTGCTGCTGACCCATTGTCCTCAGGCCAGGGGGTGGGGCAGCTTCTGAGGCCTGGACTTACCTGGAATTGCCCAGTTCATGAAAACAGAAATTTAGGCCTAGTCTCTTTAACTGCCATTTTGAAGCCTGTCATGGAATCAGCCTAGTCTTCTGTCATGGAATCAGCCTAGCCTTCTGTGTTGGTTTGTATATGCTCAGCCCAGGCAGTGGCACTATTAGAAGTGTGTCACTGTTGGAGTAGGTGTGTCACTGTGAGTGTGGGATTTAAGGCCCTCATCCTAGCTGCCTGGAAGTGAGTCTTCCACTAGCAGCCTTCAGATGAAGATGTAGAACTCTCTGCTCTGTCTTCACTGTGTCTGCCTAGATGCTGCCACGCTCTCACCTTGATGATAATGGACTGAACATCTGAACCTGTAAACCAGCCTCAATTAAATGTTGTCCTTTATAAGACTTACCTGGGTCATGGTGTCTGTTCACAACAGTAAAACCCTAACTAAGAATCTCACAACAAAAATCTATGGCCTATAGAAAAGGGTAGAATAAAATGTGGGACATCTAGTAGGTAGAAAGGATTCTGGGATAGAGCCAAGCATAGGACGTTTTACCTGTGATATGAAGAACAGACACATGAAAGCTGAGCAGAGGTAGGCAGCCATGTGCCAGAACTTAGATTAGAATAAATGGGGTATTAACTTATGAGCTTCTCAGAGAATGAGCCAAAGTTTATGACCAAGAAATATTTGTAAATACAATAAAGTCATTATTTCTGGGAACAGGAGTGTAGCTTGCACTGAACACTGCACAACAGGTGTGGCTTTGTTGGAGTAGGTGTGGCCTTATAGGAGGAAGTGTGTCACTGGGGATTGCACCTGGGGTTTCAGAAGCCGGAGACAGCCCAGTGGCAACTCTTCCTGCTGCCTATGGATCTGGGTGTAGAACTCTCAGCTATTCTCTGGCACCATGTCTACCTGCAGGCAGACATGCTTCCTACCATGATGGTAATGGATTAAACCTTTGAAACCATAAGCCAGTCCCAGTTAAATGTTTTTCTTTATAAGAGTTGCTATGGTCATGGTGTCTCTTCACAGCAATAGAAACCCTAAGACAACCACGATATTTCAGATCTGAGAGTTTATCTCAAAGTCCTAAATCCTATGCCCACACTCTAGTAGAGCTTCTGCCTTTGAATATTACATTCATTTTACAGTTTCAGAGGCAAACCTTGGGGTTGCCTTTAACATGTGTGCCTTTATAAAACACATTCAATAAAATAAAGAGAAGTTAATGAGCAATACTGACATTGTACTTAATTGACAGTTAAGGCTTAGCAAGTATTGTAATGCACTGCCTGTCTTTCCAGTGTAAGTGGGTGACCACAGAAAAGAATGAAATCCAGATTTGGGGAGATGTTCCAATATCAGGCACTTTTTTAATGACCATAATGAAGCCAAAGGAAATGACTATTTCCACTAACATCCAATAATGGTCATCTTGGGAAGAGGTGAAACCAGGGATAGGGAATGGATACTGCCCTTTCGTTAAAACAAGAAAGACTCCTTCCCCTGAGTTCGTAGGCCAGAAGGACATGGCCTTGGAGGTGAAGAGAGACTCAGGGTATTTCTGAGATGAAAGCCAGCTGTCCTTGACATGTGAGGACACTGTGCTCTCTCTGCTGGCTGCAGTGTCACCAACAACTTGCAGAGCATCCTTCCCAAAATATGCCTCATATTGTTTGCTTTGAGCTAATGGTGACTGAGAAATAGCAGGGGTAGGAGGATAGCTCTGCTTTCTCATCCTAAAGTGAGGTCTAAATTTCCCAGAGGAAAGGTTTCCTCCCTTTAGCACACAGAGAGCATTCTCATCAGTGTAAACAGAGTCAGACCAACAGAACACCACCAATCTTCCAATAGATTCAGCCATTGATTCTTGACTGCTTTTCCACAGTCTAGCACTCCTATCTCAAACAGCTTTCTTCTTTTCCTCACCACATGTCCAAAATTTATTAATCTTCATTAAAATGGAATAAGACACATCCCCCCATGTCTAATTGTTTATTTGGGGTTTGGAGAATTTTCTCTTCTGTGTATGGATCACCATGTACCACATAAAAACATCAACATCAATTAGATCTCCGTGCTTTACAGCCTGTTCATCTGTCTTCCAACAGTTCAGTTCCTAACCTCCACCTACAGAAGCCAAGAGGGGAGACGAAAAGTCTTTCCTCCCTACAAAATCAATCTGTACATGAGGGACACCATGTCATCTCTCCGGAAGTGACTGGTGTTGAAGAGACCCCAAACCAAGTTCTCAGCACAAAGGAGATTTATATTCCCCAGAGGAACAAAGAGCAGAGATCAAGAGACAAAGATAGGAGATAGAGGATGTGGGAAAAGACAAAGGTACAAGGGAGAAGGGAAAGGGGATTTGTCACAAAGGGGACAAAGGACTGCCTTTTGATATCAAGGAGGCAAACTTGGCCCATAGGCAAATGGGGGTTTATAAAGGTAAAGGGGAAATGCCATGGTAGGATGGGGTGTTTAATTTTAATTGGGCATGCTAATTAGGTGAGCCAAAGGGAGCTCTTGATTATTGAATTTGGGTTCTTTGGTAGCTGCACCTTGGTAGTCAGCCTCAGGAGGAGGAATTGGCCAAAGGAATGAATAGACTTTAATGTCTAGCTTTAGGAATGTCATCTAACAATTTTTAGCAAGGCAGAGGGAATGGGGAAGAAGGGTGAGACCTGTCAAAGCCATGTTTGCCGTGCTTGGGCTGGCTAGAGTCAAGTGTTGCTGGCTCTGTGCAGCCTGATAACCCCATAGTGTCACCATATGCAAAAGAGCAAAGGGTATTTAGATATGTCATGAGACAGCATACCATGCAACCCTCAAAGAGAAGGAGTCCCTTGAGGGACGCTCTACTTCGGGCTTTTATGGCTCTACACTTTGTGTTATAACAATTTGATTAAACCTACACAAATCATCAGGAAATATAATGACCCAAAGTAAACTTGACCATAAAGTATATTCAAGTACTCAAGAATATTTTAGAAAACCAGGTACGTTGAGCCACTGGTGGGGGTGCTGTATAATGGGATGAGGAACCGGGCTTGAGCCAAAAGCAGAAGCAAAACTACACATACAAAAGGGAAAGCAGTAAAAGTCAGTGTCACATCTACTGTTGCTCACATGATATAATAGGAATTGCTCATGCAGTGCTTTTCAAACTTGGATCAGACAGCATATGTTAGCTTGTATATTCCTGAAAATATATCAGCCTTTGGAGAACTACTTGGAAAGTGTTCAAAGGCCAAAGCTGGGTCTCTAGGGTCCTAAGTTACTCTTAGTGCTAAAGACTTACAGCAGTGGTTCTCCACCTTCCTAATGGTGCAATCCTTTAATACAGTCCCTCGTGTTATGGTGACCTCCAACCATAAAATTACTTTGTTGTTACTTCATAACATTAATTTTACTACTGTAATGAACCATGATGTAAATATCTGTGCTTTCCAGTGGTCTTAGGTGACCCCTGTGAAAGGGTCATCCAACACCCTCCCTCCAAAGGAGTTGGCAAACAATAGGTCGAGAACCATTGACTTAGAAGCACAAAAGTGATCACAGAGGCCTCACCAGACGTCAGAATGTTCACTTCTCCAGAGTCATCCACTACGTGACTACAGACCATAAAGGAATTTATGTGGAATTATAAGGTGTATGGAATTTGTATGCAAATCCATGTTAATAGTTCATATAAGGACACCTATTGCTGTGGCAACTGGTCAATAGTAATAAACATCCCCACTGCCTTTTCTCGGCTTATCCTCTTTTTCTCTGAAAGAAATCGTTCGTGGTGTGAATCATGGCTGCTTATCTCTTCCTGGTCACCCCAGCCCATGGCACTGTGAGTAGATTGGCATTAGAATGTAATAGTAAGCCACCACTTGCACCAGATAGCATTTTCTAGTTTTTGTTTGCCAAGGCAAAGCAATGCCATCTGGAGGAAGAAGGAGAGAGCAGATTGTCAAGACACAGCAAGTGTAACTCCATTTATTGGCTCAAGCCAACTTTGTTACATTATTAAGTTGGGAATTATAATTTTAAAATAGAGTAATGGAGTCTTAAATAAAGACATTCCTTATAGAAAAAATAGCCAAGGGCCAAGGAGGTTGCTCGGTGGCTAAAGGTACTTGCTGAACAAGCCCAATGACCTGAGTTCAATTCCCAGATCCTACATAAAGATGGAAGCAAAGAACTGACTCCACAGAATTGCCCTCTGACCCCCACATAAGCCCAAACACACCAAACATGCATATACATCAATAGTAAATAAAACAAAAATTTTAAAGAAAAGAAAAACTAGTCTAATTCCATCATTGATAGTCTAAATGATGCAGAACCAGATAGTGACAAAGACGGATTCTGACTCATTTTCCTGTGATCTTTGGGAAGCATTCATAAGCAGACTGGAAGGAGCGACAATGCATGAGCTTGCGACATAGAGGAACTGGACATTTTTAACCTACAAAGGGGAAGGATTAGAGACATTATCACTTTAAATACCCATAGGACTGATAGATATGAAAGGGTTTAAATTTACCCACTTAGTAGCTGGAGGAAACCAGGAACGCTATGGGCACAATATAGGGAAGATTTTTACAGTTAAATAAAAGATCATACCGTATATATATTAGCAGCTAAAATTGGCCAGACCAATTTCTTGAGGAATGGTGCATTTTCTGTCACTGAGACATTTTGGGGAAGACTGAGAAAATATTGCAGTGTGTCTAACCACAGCAGTGGAGCAAAGGGCTGTGGAGGGGAGACTTGAGGCATGAAAACCATTTGAATGGGGTGACCTTTAGGAGAATGTGATTCTTTACAATCTCGAACCAAATAAGGGCTTCATTCTTGCCTCTGAACTCTAAAACCTATCTTCCTATCTGTTTGCAATAGTTTAAATTTTAATCTATTTCATATTTCAGGGTATTATGCCCTGAATATTTGATTTGAATGCTGTGGCAGAAGGTCACTCATATTCATTTATTTTCTTTTACTCTTATACACTGGCAGCGAGTCTTTTGAATCCATTATGCAAACGCACGCAAATCATATGCAAATGATGTGGCCTCAGAAAATGACAAAATCTTATGGCCTTAACGGAGCCATCAAACCTTTCTTTAAGACAGAAAGTAATATGCCTTTTCAGTGTCTCTGGGGTAGGAGACAATTTCCTGAGAGTGATATTTACATGACACTGGGATTGGTGGCTCATAGCAGACTTCCCTTCACATTCTTTATGTTTATGTAGGGCTTTAAGGTTAAGAAAGCATTTTCCTACAAATGATCCCATTTGATCCTCATAATTACCATGTGATGTAAGCAGAACAGCCCCAGTCTTTCAGTTGAGAAACTACACCCAGGGAAGTGTGGTGTCTTGTTAGAGGTCAAGTGGTGGACCTAAGGCTTAGCACCTATGGGTCCTTACCGTGATGGATGCCTTCTGTGAAGTAAAGTGTCCTGCCACTCACCTTTATTCGCTTAGATCACGTTTTGCAAAAGCATCTTCAGAGATATGCCTGCTGGTGAAGATGGCATTTTATGGAAGGCCTAGTTACTGAGAACACCCCTAACATAGCCCAAGTGAGAAGCGTTTCCTGCCCCTGCTCAGCCTCTGCTGAAATCGATGGGTGAACATGTCTTTGTCCTAGCTACTATTCAACTGTTTTAGGAGGTAACACCAGCTATCCCCCATAGACCTGTGCTAGCTCCATTCACTGGGTAAACGCTTGAACTTTTTCTTTTTCTATCCCTGCCACACCTTGACCTTCCCAATAATTACCACCCCTATCAAAGGGGTTTCTCTAGTTCTTTTTTCTCCCCTTACCGCTTAGAGAGGCTTTCCTGTAATCTGGGCTGGCCTCAAACTCCCTCTGACCTTGATTGGCCTATCCTCCTGCTATCTCCTGAATGCCTAATTTCTGGGGGTATGCCCATGACAGTTTCATGGGATGCTGGGGACCAAACTTGGAAGTTTCATGCATGCTAAGAAATCACTCTAACAACTGAGTTATTCAATTTCAAAGCTATTTCTAAGGCAAAAGGGACCCCAAGCTGAGATCCTTATGTCTGCTCCATTGGCCTGGCTTTTAACAGCTGTCTTGTTTAACTTTGAGCCATTTGTGAGGCCGGAAAGAGGGCTTTCACCTGAGTTGTTTTCATAGTCCTAAGTAACCAGGGTTAGAGAGAAAGTATTCTCCATCCATAGAAAGAACAGTAGTGGTCCAGGAAGCAGCTGAGGTTCAGCTAGCAGGACTACTGGGCCTGTCACCTCCTGCCCTAGTCCCCAGTGTGGAAAGCCCTCCGGTTTGCTGGAGGGGAGCTCTCTGCCCAACTAGCATGCTCCAGCCCTTCTCCTAGCCACAGCTAGAAAAAGTGGTGTCCAGGATGAGTACAGATTTCTGTATCTACAGACCCTAACAAGGACAGAGACTAGAAACTGGCTGAGTGGCCCAAGCCCCTTGAAACTGGCTCCAAGCCAGTGGGAAGCATCATAGTGAGACTCTAGAGGCCTGCACAACTGATCCGTGTTTGACAGGAAATGCAGTGGGGCAGGGCTCTCAGTTATTTTTGGCCAAGATGGTTGGTATGCAAAAAGAACTTCCCCCTTTTTTTCCCCTTTTGCAGGGCAGATCCACAAATGCTGAGCAGTTCCCAGCATTTCAGTTCTAAGATCGACCTTCTGAGCACCTCACTGCCTGCCAAATTGCCTGAGCCATTAGAGTGTGATTAGATTGCTTGGCTCTGAGCATTAGATAGTCCTACGCAGCTGGGCTTGCTCTGGACCTGGGATGGCTCTGGACATCAGCTGCTTCTTTTTAGTGGCCCTCTTCTCAGCCAGCTGCCAAGCCATCACATCCTCAGATCAGAGGTGCATTGAGGTGAGTCTAAACTATTTGTCTCTACCCAGCTGACACTTGCTGAAAAAACTTGAGATATCTATCATCATATACAGATTCATCTGAGCCTTGGCTTTTAGTCTCCACTGTCCTGAAGAGGAAAACGGGCGATATCAACAGGTTTTGGTGCGAAGAGCACCCCCCCCCCCCATCCTGACGTCTAAAGCAGGAGAGCTATTTGTCCACCATCCCAGGACATGGCCACTCCCCACAGAGCCCTTTGGTTTCTTGGTTGTCTTGGTAAAGAATAGTAAAGACCGGCTCATGCCAGGATTCAGAACATTTAAAGGATCATTGTGAATGAGATTGGTTTTCTCCTCCAGTCAGACAAACCCTTCCATCTGTAGGACTAACCCACGAGAGTAAATCTGAGAATCAAGGCAAGAGAAACCTTCTGTTTTAAACTGTACCAATATTTATCAATGCATGGGAAGCTGCAGAGGGAATGGAGAGAGAGAATGGCCTCTGTCTTTTGCCATCTTAAAATGACTCAATCTCCCTACCGCTGTCCTTGACTCTGGCAAGTGGCCAGTCCACATGGGCCTGCTTAAGAAATAGTGAAGACAGAAAAGACTGTGAGCCTTGGTGGCTTGGTTAGCCTCTTTCCTACTTGGAGACTGAAAGGAGAATGTAAGCCAGGGATAGCTAGGGGCACAATGAACCTGAGGTGTAGTTAGAAGTCCAGGGTATGAATCGAACCCAAAGCCAGTACTGGAATAAAGTCTGAAGCAGAAACAAACAGAAGCTTGTTAGCTTTGAATTTGGGTGGACTCGGGATGTTCTCAGAACGAGCAGAGATAGGATACCCGGGAAATTCAAGGCAGGGATGTTGTATTAGTTTCCTCAGGCTTCCAGAAGCAGAGCTTCCAAGTGAGGGAAATTACACAATAGGAATGTTTGTCATTTCTGGAGGCTGGAGATCCAGGATGGAAGTATCGGAAAAGTTATTTTCCTCCGAGGACTTTCCCTTGGCTTTTAGATGGCTGTCCTCTTGTGTCTCTCCAGTAAGCCAGACTCACACTTAGCTCTGTCTCATTTTCTCTTATTGGGACATTGGTCATGCTGGCTTAGGACCTACCCAGAGTTCCTCATTTTACTATAATCATATCTTGAAAGGCCTTCTCTCCAGTTATAGTCACATGAGGCACGGGGTCCTGGGAGTTACAGCATCAACGGCAGAAGTACATGGCTGGAAGGATGGGATCCATTCAGCCTATAAAAGAAATAAGTGGAAAGGGCCTTCATCAGCCCCACACTCACCACACTTAAGTTGGGAGCTCAATGTCATGCACCATGTAGATGCCTTAAAGGGATCAGGATGGGGACATCACCACCTCAGTGCCAAGGATAAATGCCAGACACCTGCTGACATCATCTCCAGATAGGGTGATCCTCCCATTCCTCAGAGTTTCACAGAATGAGGCAGCAAGCAGTGCTGCACCTGAGGGAAGTCTGTCTAGCCCAAGGATGACACCAGGCTCTGGAGCTGCCAGTTCCCTTCTGCGCATGCCCCCTGCTTTGGCAGAGGGAAGAGGAATAAGGCGAAAAGAGAGAAGTTGTCTGCTGTGGGCCTCCAGCACTGTGCCTTTCAGGTCCTGGAGGTGGGGCTCAGTGCCTCAGATCCCCTAAAGACCCTGTGTTTGAGTGAAGACTTCCTTTTTGGATAGACAGGCGAGGGTGAGGTCCTCTAGTCCAGCAGTCCCAACCTCCACCCTGTGGCTGCAGCCTAACACAGGATTCATTTTAAATAGCCTCGTAACCTGTTTCATTGACATTCCATATCTCTTTTCTCTTCCCTCTTCTCTTATTTTTTTCTTTCTAAACAGTCCAATTCCAAGGCTGTTTAATGCATGGATGTGATGGGAGCATAGCACATTTCTGAGTGTTCCTGACCTCTAGGGCGCAGGCCAAGTGGGAGAACGCAGGATGGATTAGGAAAGACTGTGCTTTCGGTTTCCACGTGTGGTCCTCTCCACCATCCAAATCAGCCTCGTCTACCCTCCCTTCCCCCACCCCACTTCAAGCATCATTAGACACTTGCCACCTGTCTGTCCCCATGACTCACCATCCTGAGCTCATCTTGCCTACCATAATAAGAAGGTTTTTGTTTTGTAAAATAAAAATCTTATTTTCAGCTTATTAAACTTTTGTTGAAGCAAGACACACATACAGAAAGTCCACAGGGCCCTAAATCTGCAGTTAATTTGCATTTTTCATAAACATACTCAGTCACTCCACATACAGCTCAAGTATCAACACCCCAGGAGCCCTCAAGCCTCCTCCCAGGCATTAGGTCCACCATGATGGTTGCTTTTATGCCTGTTAAAAAATAACTTTATACACTTGGGGTCCTCTCGTAGAAACTCTGGCTGCTTGGCTGCTTTTACTTGACACTGAGTTAGTGAACCTTCTTGATGGCATGTGTGACAGTCATTTGTTGACTCCTACTGTTGAGTGATATTCTTTTGGGTTGAAGACCCCACCACAATTTATGTATTTCTCTATCATTATAGAAAACTGCGTTGTTCATAATTTTTTTGGATGTTATGTATGATGTTGGTTTAGGAGTTTCTTGATTATGTCTTTCTTTAGTAAACAAACATACAAGTTGACATTAACTGAATACCTGAATATTTGCTCATAGGGTGTGTGTAGGGGAGTCTGTATAGTAGTCGTTGCTAGCTTTATAAAACATTGCTACTAATTAATATTCGTTGGCAGTGTATGTGACTTTTGATTGCTCCAGAGTCTTGTTAACATTTGATTTTAAATGTGAGCCATCCTAACGGTTAGGAAAGTAGTATTTTATTGGGATTCAGTTTTAATTTCTCTGATGAATTATTACTGAGTGCATAGTCACAGAAGTTTACACACCTCCTCTCCTCTTGCACTGCTGAGAGTCAAACCCCATGTTAGTCTCATGCAAGACAAGCATTGTGCCTGTAATGTACCCCTGGCGCTCTACAACCACTTATGTGAAATGCTTACGTCTTTCACCCATTTTCTCCTTTGTCGCCTTGATTTGTAAGGGCCCTTCCTTATCTGAGAGCCAATATGTTCTTCTACTCTCAAACTTCCCTTTCAGCTTTCTAAAAGTATCTTTTGCCAACCGGAAGTTCTTAATATTATTGTAAGTCCGTTTAGCATTTTCCCCTTTATTGTCAATGCATTTCTGTCCAGTTTAAGAAGTCTTGGCCTACCCCAGGCTATCAATGATATTATCCCAGTTTCTTCTGGGAGATTTATTGTTTCATATTTCTAAGTTTCACAGCTCAAAGACTGATATATACATCTGTGTATATGTATATGTTGAGTAGACATCAGGATTAATATTTTAATAAGTTATTTGCTTAAAAATGTTCCAACCTATACACAAATTCTGAGAAAATTATATAATAAAATTCATGAACACTCCACAGAGATTCTTCTGTTGATAACTGCCACATGTTCTCTTTATGTGTGTAACAAAATTACAACCATGACCAGGCCTTTAGAGACTAGCTTGCTAGTGTTCCATGATTGCTACTGTTACGTTAAAACACTCTCAGAGCATTCTGGACGACTTCCAAAGACTGTAAACTTACTTCCCCCACCCCGTTTCAAATATGCTCCTCTGGGCACTCTATTCACTCAAAACCAGGGTAAGATAAAGTCTTTCTGTTTCTAGGAATGGGGTGGCCATTAAGAAGTCCCAGTTCGCTGGGCAGTGGTGGTGCACTCCTTTAATCCCAGCACTTGGGAGGCAGAGGCAGGTAGATTTCTGAGTTTGAGGCCAGCCTGGTCTACAGAGTGAGTTCCAGAACAGCCAGGGCTACACAGAGAAATCCTGTCTCGAAAAATCAAAAAGAAAAAGAACTCCCAGTTCACAAATGCAAAAGCTTCCCAGGAATTTTAGAGGGTGGGGTGATATGATGATTCCTTAAGTGGGGACTCCTCCTGCTCAGCTCTTGTCAGGCCCTTGTCTGGATACTTCTCACAGCACACCTGCCTGCAAGGTGAGTTTATTATTCCCAAGCTACAGCTGGGAAAAGAGAGGCCCAGGCATCACAGCACTGTGAGCTTAGATTTGAAGACAAGCAGGCTAGTTCTGTGGAGCAGTGGTTCTCACCCTTCCCAATGCGGCCACCCCTTAATACAGTTCCTCAGGCTGTGATGACCTCCCAAGCATCAAATTACTACTTCTTAACCATAATCTTGCCATTGTTACGAATTGTAATGTAAATATCTGATATGCAGGATATCTGATATGGGACCTGAATGAAAGGGTTGTTCAACACCCCCCTTCCCCAAAGGGGGTCACAACCCACAGGTTGAGAACAGCTGCTGTAGAGGCTCTGGAAACAAAGTAGCATTAACTGGAATGTCCTTTACCTGGAGGAGTCAGTGTAACAGCACAATTTTAGAGAGTGCCTTCCTGGGAAGTTTTGTTTCATTTGTTGTTTTGTTATGTTGACAGAGAGTAATCTTTGCTCTGGAATTTAGCTTACCAGTCAAATTGTTCCTTTGGATCAAGGTGTGATTAAAGGGAGGGGCGGGGGAGGGGCAGTGTTTCCAAAGCCTCCTGCCTGCACACGTCAAGTGTACTAGACATCCAAGAAGGTGGGAAGAAGCATTCCAGCAAAATTCAAAGGCTTCCAAATTAGAAAAATGTCTCAGGGCTTGCAAGGAGAGAAAATGCCGCAGGACGGGAGGGAGTTGAGGTACAGCAGAAAGAAAATAACGTCCTGATTGAAAAAATGCAAAGGAACGCCTGCAGGGAGAGGGGGTTGCAAGACAAAGGCAGCACTCGGGAGCCCTGCTCTGGGTGAAAGAGGCCCGGCTCTGCGCCCAAGCTGATGACAAAGCGGCTGGCACAAGTCCCAGTGCGCCCTGGGCCCTAAACAAAAGCTTCTGGAGCCAGAGCAGGGTGTGTACAGTTGCATGCATCTGAGTGGCTTGCCGAAGCCCCGCTGGCACAGAAATCCACGTAAGGGTTGGGCCCTGTCTGTAGTGTAGCCAGTCAAGGAGGAAGAGTGCAAAAGCAACTTTGGAGTCTGCCCATCTCCAAAAAGAATAATCACAGGGGGCTCAGAGAGCTGTGGCGCGGGAGACCTCTGCCCGGAAGGAAATCCCAAAGTGCACGATGGTCCCGGTAGTGACTGAGTTGTTTGTTGCTCTCCTGCATCCTGTCTATTCCTCCTCTGAAGCAGGAGCATTTCTCTATGACCCAATGCTGTGCTGATTGAACTCACCCAAAGCTTTGACCTTAGTCACTGTGTGGAGAAAGACACAAGCTCACCATTGTAGAGCCTCTACCAAGATGCAGCTTCCACATGACCGAGATCAGGAAATATGTAGATAGACAATAGGAGATGTTCTGGCACAGGGAGCCCCTTTTTTCCTCTTTCAATTTTTGAAAGAGATGTGGAGGTGCCTCTCCTGTCGCATTACACAGCCACCATTTGATAAAACACACACACACACACACACACACATATATATGTATATATATATATGTATATATATATATATACATATATATGTGTATGTATATATATATATATACATATATATATATGTGTATATATATATATATATATGAATGAGAGGGAAAACAGAAAATTGCCTTGGAGGACAGTGTGACAAGAACTGGAAGAATTATGGATTGTTGGATAACAACTCGAATTGATGTTAAACATTCTGAACGTGATGATGGTACTGTGACTGTATGTCCTTGTCCTTAAGGAGTTATAAACTGTGTGTCTGTAACTTACAAAACCTTACATTCCAAAGGAACAAACAAGAGTGATTGTGTGTGTTCCCCGTGCTCACACATCTAGCTTTAAAAAAATACAATCAACTAGAAAAGGTTGCTTATTCTCACGGACATAACAATTTGTGTTATAAAACTCAGACTGCAAAAACTGTAGGGGGCGTGTGTGTGTAACCTGTTGTGTTTTATAAAATGGCGGCGATATAATGAGGCAGGAGAGGGCACCTCCGTGGGCCTGGCCAAGGTGTCCATCTGAACAATCAAGCCATACGACAGGCATAGTATGAAAAAGGTTTATTGGTGGGATGAGGCAGAGAAAGGAGGGGGACAGAAAAGAACAGAAAGAGAGAGGAGAGAGGGGAAGAGAAGAGGCTGGCTAGGAACCCGTAGGGGTTGGGACTGGGGGTGGGGAGAATAGGGAGAGAGAAGGCTCCTGGTTTGCACCTGTCAGGCCGCTGTTGTTAGGTAACTGGTGGGCGGAGCCTAGAGGAATTGCTAACAGAGTCCAAGACCCATTTGGTCTGAAACTCTTAACTCACATCATCACCCTTCCTCCTCCTAGAAATCAAGGGCAGTGGCGCAGGCACTGCTACTTCCATCTCCATGGTGATTTGTGGACAAGGCTTGGGTGGGTTCCTTCTTAGACTGTCAGGCCCTGGCTCTCCTCTTTTTTTTTATTTATTTATTTATTTATTTATTTATTTATTTATTTATTTATTTATTT
>CM052716.1:46809544-46875554 GCA_028551405.1 Uromys caudimaculatus | reverse complement strand
AAGTTTCGGAGTCTTTCTGTTCCCGGGTTCTCAGGCCCGGGATCCCGGCAGATCCGGGGCGGGTCTGGGCGAGAGGTGCTGCTCCCCTCAACCCCACTCACGGCCCTTCCAAGTTCCTGTGAGGCTTCCTCTCTACCTCTCCTCTTTTTTTTTTCTTTTTTTTTAATATTTTTCCTATTTCACTGTTTTATCTTGCCTTCTCTTGCAGCTACCATGGCCCCTGGCTCAGCAGAGTTCCTGCAGCCTCTACTTTCTGAATCCCGTCAGTGCAGTAAAGTGCTAGGAAAGCCCAGGAGAGGCTGACACAAGAAATAATTTCAGTGTCATGGGCATGTATTCAGGAGGGGGAAATCGTTAGCCTTAGACCTTTTGCTGTAGGATTATAATAGATTATAATAGACCTGGCAGATTGGGCATTCCCCTTTCTCCACGTGTATGTGATATGCCAATGGGGACCTGAAAAAAAAAAAAAAAATAGCGTCCAAGTGACCTGAGACCACAGTAACTTTGAACCCAGTGCTGTCCACACAGGTTCTCACTGGGTGAGCCTCGTTTACTGGCACCAGGGACAGTCTGGTAATATGCTTTTTCCCACCAGTCAGCTAAATCTAAGTTTTAAATGCAAAGTGTGCATTTCAAGGACGTTATGTGGATGGATTTGTGACTGTGCCTAGAGGACTCTGGGTCTATAAAAATGGAGAATAAATTACAAGGAAATATAAATATGGCATTCTCTTCAGTGACACTTATAATAACCTCGTAGCACAAAAGAAAACCAGTGATTTCCTGTAGATGCGCATGCTTAGTGGAGCTAGAAGAAAGTGCACCACGGAGCAGAAAATAGAGTTAAGCAAAAAGAAACTAAAGTGATGCAACCTTCAGAGCAAAAGAAGGTGTGTGTGTGCACCTCTGTCTCCTGCTAGGGAAATCTGTTTGTAGTCAGCAGTAGGAAGGCAGCTGACTACAGTGGGGTGGAACAGCCTCTGAGCCAGTAGAGAGCAGGACCAGGACCAGGAGGTGGGTGGTTGCATATCTCACAGCACTGGTGGTCCTTGTTGCTCATCTCCTGTATGGGATGCACATGAGCAGACCTTCCTACCTTCCCCCCACCACCACCGTCAGACATACACCAGCCCTCTATACTGTAATACTATCAGATAAACCATGACCATACAGTTCTAACGAATATATTCCTATTTCTACTTAGTTCAAGATCTGTATCTTAGACAGGGATTGAGGAGGCAATCCCTATTAGATTTCAGGATCTTCAACTACCTTGCATATCGAGTCCACCCAACTCCCCCACCCCAGCCCCCAGTCTGGTAGTCACAGCCTGCAGGGGAAATGATTTACTTGTTAAGGTTGAAACACCCAATATCTATACTACTTAGTTTTCCTTTTAACGTTGTGTCTAGAAAATTTGTTACAAAATAGTTACAAGAGCTTCCGAATACCTATCCCTCATCATCCAAGGACCAGCAGCTTTCGTCTTCGAAATCATCTATCCAGTTCTCTCTCCTCCCCTCCTTTTCTGATTTAGATTATGTGTTTGTTTGTTGAAACAGGGGCTTTCTCTATCTCAGACATGCTTAGAATTCACAGAAATCCTCCTGTCTCAGTCTCCTAAGTGATGGGATTATAGAATGATATTCTCTCTCTCTCTCTTCCTCCCCCTTACTTTTTTTTAAACTAATGTATGTTAAAACAAATCTCGAACATGTCATTTAATCTCTAGCTACTTTATTGTGCATCTCAAAAGACTAAGCCGGTCTTTTACATAATCATATTAGCCACTGCACTGATGTAATGAAATTCATTCTTTTTTTTTCCTGTCTCTATCTTTGGTAAATTTATTAATTCTCAGTATCATTAAATCTTGTCTTCCAAGTACTTTTATGGTTTATAGAAGGTCTTTTCAAAATAATAATCTAAGCAAGGATTAGTCTATTACTATTATTTGATTTTCTAAGAAACCCTAAATGTCTTTCTCTTTTAAAATAACTTCTCAACATGTGTGTACACACCATGCCATGTGCGTGGAGTCAACTTGCAAGGACAACCTGCAAGAGTTGGTTCTTTCTTTCTATCCTGTGAGTTCCAAGGGAGCAAACTCAGGTTGGCAGGCCTGGTGGCAAGTACCCTTAGAACAAAAGTTTCCCTCCCTGTTCCTCTTCCTCTTCTTCCTTTGTCTCCTTCTTTCTCCAGTTACTATATAGAAAGTCTGACTTTCTATATTTGGCTGACTGCTGCTTTCTGATGTTTTAACTTAAATCTGTTCTGTTGCTCACTTGGAGGCATAAAGCTAGGCCAAAAGTCTTGACTAGGTTCAAATTTATTCATTCATTTGGTAATTTGTTTTGGGCAAGACTAATTCTACAGGGTTCCTCTAGGGAGAAGTTCACCTAGACTCATACCGATAATTGGGTGGCTATTAACAATCTTTTTCTCTTTCAATACTGAGGACTGGAAACAGGCTTGTTCATGCTAGAATGCTCTCTTGTTTTGTTTTTTTACATGTGGTTTGTTTGTTTGTTTAGGGGGTGTTTGCTTGTTGAGACAGGATCTAGCTATGGAGCTTACATCATCCTTGAGTTCACAAACCTCCTGCTTCTCTCCATAGTGCTGAGATTAGAGGTGTGCCCTCCACATGCTGGCTTACAGCCAATCCTTGACTAACAAAGTGAAATTTTCTCAGCACCATCTAAGGCCATCATTCAGAGTTCTCTGATGGACTACAAATGCCTTTCACTAACTGATCCATCATCATCATTCTTGAGGTTTCTTACTAAAAAAAACCCGTGATGAATATGACTGTGCATAAGCATTTTGTGGTTTTGCAAGTACATTTTGATAAAGATTACTAGACATGGGGTTGCTTCTCCAAAGGCAAATCATACGTGAATTTTCTAGAAAATGAAGTGAATCAAACTTCTAAATCCAGTATTAATTTATATTGCTTCTCCCATCAGAAAGAAGCCAACAAAACATACAACTGTGAAAATTTAGGTCTCAGTGAAATTCCTGACACTCTACCAAACTCAACAGAATGTTTGGAGTTCAGCTTTAATGTCATGCCTACAATTCAAAATACGACCTTCAGCAGACTCATAAATCTCACTTTTCTGGATTTAACCAGGTAGGTATTTTAGTTCCTTGAGTGCTCTTGACATTTTACTTAAGCAAAACTGTATTGCTGTGCATCCCAAGTGTCTCTGCTATCTCCTATGGGGCCACAGATAAGCTGCTTGTGTATTTGTCCTTTCCTAAGGAACGCATTCCGAGTGCTATTTTCTGCAAATAAATGCCAGTCAATTAGGAGGAAAGCATTCTGCTCTCCAACTCTGCCTTAGTAGTGCTGTCTAGGAAGTCCTAAGGTGGTGGTTCTCAACCTGTGGGTCAGGACCCACTTGGGGATGGAACGACCCTTTCACAAGGTCACATATTAGATACCCTGCATCTCTACATTATAATTCATAACAATAGTTAAATTATAGTTATGAAGTAGAAACAAAATAATTTTATGGTTGGGGGGGTCACCACAACATGAGGAACTGTATTAAAGGGTAGTGGCACTAGGAGGGTTGAGAATTATTAGTGACAAAAATAAAAACAAGCCTTGATCAAATCAGAGGCCATATTACACTGCACGTTAATATGGTTGGCTGTTACTGAGCAATGATATTCTAGGAGAAACTCATAGATCTCTCTAGTAACTTTGTTTTGTTGTTGTTTGTTTGTTTGTTTGTTTGTTTAAGACAAAGTCTCTCTGTGTAGCCCTGGCTGTCCTGGAATTCACTATCTCGACCAGGCTGGCCTTGAACTCACAGATAATTGCCTGCTTCTGCCTCCCAAGAGCTAGAATTAAAGGCCAGCACCCCTATATCTGGCTTCTATTAACTCTTTATTTACTTGTTTTATACAAATTGCAAGAGTTCCATTATCTGTTCTAGAGGCAGAATCACGATTCCAATTGGTGAAATATAGCCTGAAAGTTTTATCTGAATGCTGAACCAATGCTTGAGAACAAATGGGCAGAAATATCCAAAGCAAGTGAGGGTGTGCAACTTGCATATGTGGAACCGATAGAGAAGCCTGACACCTCCACAACATCTTTGGCCCCTGTGGCAGCTTTCTACATCAGTCCTTCCATTCCTGCAGAGGGGGAGCACACACGCATCTATAGCGATCTTTCTGGTTTATAAGCACCATCGTGAGATGCTACAGCCAATATCACTACTCACTTGTGGGTAGATGAGGAAGCCATCTGTATGCATGTGTGCAAACAAACGGGTGTGCGTTCATGTGTACAAGTGTGTAATTAATTAATCTAGTGTTTTAAGATACAATAACAGAATGGTGATTTCTTTACTGTTTTCCAGTTCAAGGAGCATTTCCCATATATCATCTGACACATAGTTCTTCATAAACTCCTTTTACATTTACCCAATGAAAACAGAGCAAGACTATAGCCCAGGGGTAGAATGTATACTTAGTGTATGATAGGTCCTGGATTCAATCTTTACTAACACTGCCCCCCACCTAAAAACGAATCAGTAAAGGTTGCATGCTGCCCATGATGTTACCAACATATATTGTCTCCTATGCACTTACATAGTTTTTATATAGTTTACATTAAATTAAACAGTAAATCATAGTTTGGGTTTTTAATAATCAATCAAATCACTGGGTTTACTTTTCTTACCATAAAAGAAAGAAATTTTAAAAATCGCTGAGAGTTCACTCTAAAAGGAACAGGGAATATAGATTAAATTCTGAATGAGAGTGTTCAGAACAAAGGCTATTCATTAATCCAACAAACTATTCTGTGGGTATAGAAGAAATTCTGCTTTACTTTTTAGTAATGTATACTATTTGGCTATTGCACACAATGGATTTGTTAATCCACCACTTGCTGGTGTTTGTTCTTTTGTCCTTACATAAATGTTTGCTAAATGCTCTTATCTTCTTTGAGGTGCCAGATTTACTGGATACATGAAGATACTTTCCAAAGCCAACATCGGTTAGACACACTTGTGCTCACTGCAAATCCCCTAATATTTATGGCAGAGACAGCACTTAGTGGACCTAAGGCACTGAAGCATCTGTTCTTCACCCAAACAGGAATATCAAGTATTGAGTTTATCCCAGTGCACAATCAAAAAACCTTGGAAAGTCTCTATCTTGGAAGCAACCATATTCCCAGCATTAAGCTCCCCAAAGATTTCCCAACAGAGAAGCTGAAGGTTCTAGATTTTCAGAATAACGCTATCCATTATCTGTCTAAAGAAGATGTGAGCTCTCTACAGCAAGCCACTAATCTGAGCCTTAACTTAAATGGAAATGACATTACAGGAATAGAGCCAGGGGCTTTCAAGTCAACTGTCTTCCAAAGTTTGAACTTTGGAGGGACTCACAGCTTGCTTGTTATCTTCAAGGGTTTGCAGAACTCTACTGTCCAGTCTCTCTGGCTGGGGACATTTGAGGACATTGATGATGAAGATATTAGTTCCTCTATGTTTGAGGGTCTCTGCGAAATGTCTGTTGAGAGCATCAACCTACAGAAGCATCATTTCTTCAACATTTCCTCCAACACATTCCACTGCTTTAGTGGCCTCCAGGAACTGGACCTAACGGCCACTCACCTGAGAGAATTGCCGTCTGGGATTGTGGGACTAAGCAAACTCAAGAAATTAGTTCTCAATGCAAATAAGTTTGAGAATTTGTGCCAAATCAGTGCTTCCAATTTCCCCTCCCTTACACACCTTTATATCAAAGGCAACATGAAGAGACTTGTGCTTGGTACTGGCTGTTTAGAAAACCTAGAAAATCTTCGTGAGCTTGATCTAAGCCATGATGATATTGAAACTTCTGATTGCTGCAATCTGCAGCTCAGAAACCTATCTCACTTACAAAGCCTGAACTTGAGCTACAATGAACCCTTGGGCCTCAAGACTGAGGCATTCAAAGAATGTCCTCAATTAGAACTGCTAGATTTGGCATTTACCCGACTACAGGTTAAAGATGCACAAAGTCCCTTCCGGAACCTCCAACTTTTGAAGATGCTAAATCTCTCCCACTGCCTCCTTGACACCGGCAATCAGCATCTCCTCGATGGCCTGCCTGCACTCCAGCATCTGAACTTACAGGGAAATCACTTTCCAAATGGGAATATCCAAAAGACCAACCCACTTCAGACACTGGGAAGCCTAGAAATCTTGGTTTTATCATTTTGTGATCTCTCCTCCATTGACCAGCAAGCCTTCACCAGTCTGAAGATAATGAATCATGTAGACCTGAGTCACAACAGGCTGACATCCAGTAGCATTGAGGCTCTTAGTCATCTTAAGGGGATCTACCTCAATCTAGCCTCCAATCGCATCAGCATCATCCTGCCCAGTCACCTCCTCATCTTGTCCCAGCAGAGGACCATTAATTTAAAACAAAATCCCCTTGACTGCACTTGCTCAAACATTTACTTTTTAGAATGGTACAAAGAAAACATGCAAAAACTTGAGGACATAGAGGACACTCTTTGCGCAAATCCCCCATTGCTGAGGGGAGTCAGGCTCTCCGATGTCATGCTGTCCTGTAGTATGACAGCTGTGGGCATTTTCCTTCTCATTGTATTCTTGCTCTTGTCTGCTATTTTGTTGATTTTTGCAGTGAAATATTTTCTCAGGTGGAAATACCAACACATTTAGCTCAAGGTTTACAGAGAAGGCAGATAAATGTGTTTAGCAAAATTGTCCCAAGTGAAGAAACTGTCATCTTCGAGTGACCCGACTTTTCTATTGTTTCCTAGAGCTGGGCTGAGGGTTCACTGAGCTTTTCTGAACATATGTCTTACTCATATGAATCTCCCACAGTGCTGTGGCTGGAGGACCAGACATGGCTGAGACACAGCCAATTCACCCAATACCCACATTCACCAAATACCCAATAGCAGCCCCACCCATCTGAGAAAGGAGAGCATTACATCCCATTCATCATTTCCTCCCACCCCACCCCTCTCACCCACCCACCCCAGCCCCTACCCTGGCTCCCACAACCAGCCCAGCCTCTACCCAACTTGGCTATGCTGGGGCCAACTCTGACCGTCCACTCTCTTTCTCTCACACTTTTGATGTTTTGCTTGAGGCTGAGCTCTCTGTAATTGAGCCATTTGGGAAAGTTAGGTCCCAGCAAAATCTAATGCTCATTTTAAATGACAAAAGATAAAAAAAAAAAAACCAACAAAACAAAACAAAAAACAATGACTTTAAAAGAGAAGACAAAGTAATTCTGCTCTCAACTAGATTCTATTAATCACCTCAATTATTTGCTTTCTAAGGTCTTGAGAGGCCCCTAGGGTGCACCAACAGAACAAAACTTGTAAAGCCTGGTCCCGCCCATCTCTAAAGGTTAAGATTTCAGCCATTTCACAAGAACACTCCTCTTCCCAGATCTGGGATTCTAGCTCTTTGGTTGAAGACTTAGAGGTGGGCTAAGGTCCAAACCGTTCTTTTTATTATCCAGGTTTCTTGTCATTGGACCTCTCTCCCACAGGAACAGAGAGAAGACTTGTGTCTGGTTCCCAGGCTGGCCTTCCACAGGCTGTTATTCCCTTTGGAGAATATTGAACATCTTCACAATGTAACTTTGTGGATTTGCGTATCACTGCACACTAGCTGTGGGGAACACGATAAGGCCAGTTTACTGAGGAGAGTTTCTGTTCAGTCCAGGGGTATTCCCAAGGGTGTAGCAATGACAGACAGCATGAGGCTATTGAAAACAGACAGACAGACAGATAGTTCCCAAGCCCCAGAATCTTTCTGGTACAGACTGGATCTTCTGAAGTCTGAATTGCTGGTTGAAACTCAGTTATTATAATATTTATAGTTACTGTTCTCTGAATCCAGGGATATAAGATTGGGAATATTTGAAAAAGATTGCACAAATACTAGATTCCCTAATTCATGATTCCCTGGACAACATAGCTATTTACACAGTATATACTATGTTAAGTATTGTTAGTAATCTAAACACAAAAAGTGTATGGAAAGATTGTACAGTTGTATGAAAATACTTTTCTATTCATTTCTGCACAAAGGACTTGAATATTTGAGGATTCTGGTATCAGCAAGGACTCCTGGCCCCAATTTCCCTGGGAAAACCAAAGGGCAACTACCTAAAGCCTTCATTAAATTTCATAACCAATTTTAGGTTAGATACGTTAACTAATTCTGCAATGCTGGTTGAATATCGAAGAATGATTGACCAATGGTAATATCCAGTCAGAGTGATAAGAGTAGCCGGGTCTTCTTTTCACCCCTGGAAAGCTGCTTAGACAGGTAGGTAGCAGCTGAGATGAACTTCTTTGCTACTTAGGGACTTCAGCCTTTCTCACTTGATCATTCCTGCCTCTGGAAGCTCCTACAATCAGCCCTCACATTCCTGAGATTTGCAGGCATGGTTTCCTCTTCCAAGGGCAGCTTTTCTGTATAGAGCCAACCCAAACCCAATGGTGAATGGTGCCAGATCCAGGGAACTCTCCAACGCCTTTATTGTCCTTATGGTGCTCCAATGGCCAGAATCACAACTGGGACTTGATCAATGGGCCTGAACCCCCCCCCCCCCCGTCCTCCTGGAGTTTGGACCACCAACCAAAGAATACTCATTGATGGACTTATGGTTTGGACCACATATGTGGCAGAGGATGACCTCGATGGCCATCAGGGAGAAGGAAAGGCCCTTGGGCCTGAGGATGTTAGAGGCCTCAGTAAAGGGGAATGTCAAGGCGAGAATATGGGGATGGGTGGACGGGGGTGGGGGGGGTGGGAGGTGGAATTCCCTCCTAGAGGCGGGTTGGGGAGGGGACAGGGGGTATCCAAAGAGGAGACTCAGAAAAGGGGAAACATTGGAAATGTACATAAAGTATCAAAAATAAAAAAGAAAAAAAAAGAAAAAAGGGTTCAGGGTGTGTGTGCTCATGCTCAGATGTGAATGTTCAAGTGAAGGCCAGATGGCGATGTCATGCAAGTGCTTCACTATCCTACAGGAGACAGGATCCCTCACTGAATGAGGCACGGACCCAAACCCCAGGGATCTATCCATCTCCATGTACCGCCCCGCCCCTGCCCCTGGGTTTACAAATGCACACTGCTCTGCATTTTTACATGGGTGCTAGGGAGCTGGAATCAGTCTGCAAGCTTGTGCAGAAAACCCATTCCTCCAGCCCCCACACCACCCTCATGGTTTATAGCTTGAACAATTGCTGAGATTTTGTAGGCCTCTGGTTCCCTGAGCCCTTCTCAGTGCTTCCTGCTGTCACCAAGCCCATCCCCACTCACCCTTAGATGTAATCAACAATTCCATTGCCTCCTGCACTGCACCGCCCACATATCTCTCACCAGCAATGCCCAGAGCAATCTGTTAATAATGGATTTCTAGGTCAAGCCTCCAATAATTAGGATATTGTTGAGATGAAGCTAATTGTGGAGTCCTAGTCAATGACTGATCTCTGTAACAGCCCACCCTACTCTTCGTGTTTTCCCTCCTCCCTCTCCCATCTCCAAGTGTAGATGGATCCCACATTCAGAATGCTATCTAGGAAAACACCAACCCACTGGGTTTCCTCTCTGTTCTGTCAGATGTCAGCTGATTTCTGCTTTAGGGATATAAGCTGAAGATGGAAGATACAAGTTGTGAATCTACCACTCTGTGTGGTAGTTCCATAGAAAATGGCCCCTATAGGCTCAAAGGGAGTGGCACTACTAGAAGGTGTAGCCTTGAGGGAGGAGGTGTGGCCTTGCAGGAGTAGATGTGACTTTGGTGGAGGAGGTCTCAGAAACTCAAGGCAGCTCACTTCCTGTGGCCTGCTGATCCAGATGTAGAAATCTCAACTCCTCCTCCAGCACCACATCTATCTGCACACCGTGTTTCCTGCCATGATGATAATAGACTGAACCTCTGAAACTGTAAGGCAGCCCCAGCTAAATGTTTTCCTTTGTAAAAGTTGCTGTGGTCATGGTGTCTCTTCACAGCAATAGAAACCCTATAGAGCAATAGAGACACCATAACCACACCGTTCTTCTTAATATTAATTTATAACTTGGAAAACCCAAAGCATTCTGTAGAAAATCTCTGCTCCAGATGCATTACACTAAAGGCCCCAATGTCTCAAGTCTTGGCAAGCCCTAGCTGCCTATCTTGCTTTCATGTGTCAGGCCTGCCCCACTTCATGCCCTGTGAGTTGCTGTACCAAAGCAGCACGCTGATCTAAGGCCCATGGTCTCCTCTGTATTAAGCAACAGTAAATTCACCCCACAGAGTCAGGAAGGGAGCTTTTTGATGGCTGCTGTCAATTTTATTGCTTTATCTGGTTACTGGGATAGGATCTGTAGACATCGTGTGTTTATTGGTTTTATGTATTGCATGTTGTTGCTGCTCTGACAAGCTATGCCTATAAAAATGTGTTATTATTGCAGGATGTAGCCCAGTGAACTGACCCTGCATTTCAAAGGGTACTGAAGCAAATAGCACTGAAGTCCATAAAAGCTGACTGGCCTCCATCACAAAGGCCTCTCTGCATGAGCTGCAGCTCCTATAATCCAGGAAAGAATTATACTCTTCCCCGTAGCAGCAGTCATTGCTTTAAACCGAGCACAGCACACTCCCAAACACAGGCATTACCTGAAACATTCTGAGACAGGATGCTTTATATTGCTCTGATTTGTCCAACTCTCTGAGAAGACGCAAGTGCAATTTTGAAGTTTACAAAAGTATGAAATAACCGGCTGGCTGGTATGATATTAGCAGAGCATGCGAGCGGAGTTACCAACAGTGTTTTCTTTCTTCCCTGATGCAGAGGCAGCACTGGAATTACAGCAGTAGAAAGTGGTTATCTCTAAGCTGGGGGGCAGCTGCTGGACATGTTAAGAGTGGGACTGTCTAGCACAGTGGCACAGAGCAAACAAACTAGCTCACGACAGCTCCCAAGCCTAGTTGAGCACCAGAGCTATGTGGAGAATTCCTGACAAAACAGAAGTCTTCAACCTACCTCTGGATATCGGCCCCCACCACCCACCAAATAATTTTACATAAAATCATTTCTAATCTTCATTTTAGCAACCAACCCCCAAAGCATGCTAGGCTCTATGATTCAAGGAAGCTAGAGACTTCATACCCCGGGGAGGAGGTTTCTTTCCAAAAAGTTGGACAGCCGTGATTGGCACTTCCAGGGTGCAACAACCTGCCAGCCAACTTGACAGCCTCTCTTGCCATCACAGCTGGGTTGCAAGACACTTCCCCTGAGTCCGTGTTGTCTCCTATGTCTTTCCTACCCAATCCTGCCACTTGGTAAGAGCTCAAAAGTGAAATGTTGAATTGACTATTCTAGAACTTGGAAAGAATTTATGGGCTATGCTTAAAGTCTATGGTTGCTCACAAAAGATTAAGCAGGGATGCTCTTTGGAGATCCTCTGCCCTTTCTATTTAATGTTCTCTGAGCACCTGGCTATTGAAGATGTGGGTCCAAGTCTGGCAGAGGAAAGCAGAGGATGAAGCACCCCTCAGAGCATCCACACATTCATTTCTTCGTCTTCCTTTCATTTGGACAATGGGCCATCTTCATGGCATCCTCTGCCCCTTCCTCCGTCTCTCTGTTGTTAATAGGGTCTCTTACTATGTGTTCTAGACTGGCCTCAAATCATTATCTTCCTGCCCACCTTCTGATTTCAGAAATATAATGTATATCAGCACATCTGGTTTGGTCCATGAGCTCTCTAAATAGCTTGGGTCTCCCTTTATCATCTCTTAGAAACAACCTAAATGAGTAATCTAACTACATTGATAGATAAGGGATGAAATATATTAGGGGATGTTCTAAATAAATGGGGAGATGTTCCATGTTCTTAGAAGGAAGAATGTAATTCTATAAGAATGTGTCAAGGACTGGAGAGATGGCTTAGTGGTTAAGAGCATTGTCTGCCCTTCAAGAGGTCCTGAGTTCAATTTCCAGCAACCACATGGTGGCTCACAATCTGTAATGGGATCTGGCGCCCTCTTCTGTTATGTCTGAAGACAGCGACAGTGTACTCATATAAATAAATAAATCTTTAAAAAAAAAAGAATGTGTCAATTCAGATAAAAAATCAGAGAAATATATATCAAAATGAGATAAACATTAATATTAGACTGACAAAATTAAAAGTGGGGCTAGAGAAAGGGTTTGGGTGTTAAGAGTCCTTGCTGTTCTCTCATGAGGACTGGAGCTACGTCAGGTGGCTCACTAGTACCTATAACTCCAGCTCCCAGGGATCTGATATACGCTCCACCATTTGAAGGCACTTGCACACAGAGGTCCATATATACTCACACAGACACACACGTAAATAAAAATAAGATGAAACTTGTTTTGATAAAAGCAAAAGGCTGGAGTAGCAAGGGGTCAGGTGTGGGCTTATAGGCTCTCTATGCCGTGCTTGTAGGGTGTTCAGTAGACTGGTTCAGTCCTAGAACTATGTGACAATAATCAGTCAAATTACATGGTCTGAGACCAAGAAAGCTTCAAATATCTCCGAAGACTTCCCTCCCAGCATTAGTTCTAGAGGGAGAGATTCATAGCAATCTGAGGATTCATCACTAGGAATGGATAATTAAGTTAAATGGGGAAGGTGGACATGCCAGAGGACATTGTACAGTAGTTAGAGGTGATGGGTTAGAGATAGCCATAGAGGAATTTTATTGTAAATACCTTTAGACAAATGAAGTTTAGACAAATTGAATTTGGTAAAGTATCTTTGAGTAAAGAAGGATTCATGAGTTGGATATACTTGGACTGTGGCAGCTCAGAATACTACATCCAGCAACGTGAGATTGGCAGGCAGGAAAGGGCAGTGGCGTACAGCAATAGCTTGACTGGTCACAGCAGTCTTTGCCTTATTTAGGTAAGGCATCATGAAGAATTTGCCTCATGTGAATATAGCAGCTATCTTAGTGCTCAGCTGCTCTGGCTGACTACAGCCTGGTTACCATACACGGATGTGTTCTTGGGTAGACTGCAGTTCATTCGCCTTCAAACTTAGAATGGAGTCGTTGTCCAATGGCAGATCTATGCAGGGAGTGGAGGGATCCCTGAGTGAAGGTGTGCTGTGGACATGAGCCCAGCCATGTCAAGGACCCCAGAGCTTCAGACACATGGAGGAATGGCAAAGTCGTCCCATCCTCATACACAACATGAGGTTCAACTTTCATCCAGTCCATGTGGGGTGCTGATGGTGTGTGCAAAATGTCCACCATAGCTTTTCCTCCTTCCTGTATGTTTACTGTCTTAAGACTGCTCTCCCTACAGAGACTGATCCTCTCTCTCTCTCTCTCTCTCTCTCTCTCTCTCTCTCTCTCTCTCTCTTTCTCTCTCTCTCCTTCCCTCTCTCCCCTTCTCCCCTCTCCCCTCTCTCTCATCCACACACTATGGCATACATGACATGAAATGTGTATTGTCTTAAATAATTGCAGGATGTATTTGCGTTTTAATGTTCACACAAAAGAGCCGGTTATTAAAGAACACACTATTTCATTATTCAGCAAAAGGGATTGTGTTTTCTCAATTTTGTGACAAAGTACATGATGAAAGTAAATTGAAGAAGGATTGTTTCAATTCATGGTTTGGGAAAATAAAGTTCTTTTTAGTGAGGGAGACATGGTGCTGCATAGCAGGACTGCTAGTTACAATGTGGACTAGTGTAGTCACAGGCAGGAAGCAGAGGAAGAAGAGCACAGGGACCTAAGATATTCCTCTTTCTCCTGCCTTTTAGTCAGTCTGGGATTTGAGTCCTTGGGATGGTGTTGACCACATTCAGGTTGAGACTTCGTCAATTCAACTTCTCCAGAAATCCATATATAAGGACATTAAAAAGAGCTGACTGGATTTTCCTAAGACTTCTGTTTCTGCAAGTGTAAAAAAAGAAAGAAAGAATCCTGGATTGTGAGAACAGCACATACAGGAAAAGGGCACTAACTTTTCAAATAGTCCTTAATTCTTTGAGAATTTTATACAGCATATTTTGGTCACATTCAGTCTCTATTCTACCCCCTAACTCCTCAAGGGTCCACCCCACCTTCCAATCCCTCCAGCTCTGTGCCCCCTTTCTTTTATTTTTAAATAAACCATAAAGCACAGTTGGTGCTATCACCACATCATATAGTCCTGTATATCATATATTCCTGGGTGTGGGGCTACCACTGGAGCATGAATGGCTTATTAGGGGCGGTGAAGACTCTTATAAGATAGACTCTTGAAGAAAGCTGAGTGTCCCTCTCCCAGAAGCCCTCAACTCTCAATAGCTTCTCAGTTAGGGGTGGCACTAGCTGAAAGATACTATCTTTATTAATATTTGTGTGTTCAAATGCAATGATTGCACCCAGTCTCCATGGGTCACTCTATTGTTTTTCTAGTAAAGACAGAGGGCGCCAATAGCTGTTGTCAAGGATCACTGCTGGGATGAGGAAAGGTGTGTATCACAGTGAGCCATTCACGGGAGCCTCAGGAGTCCAACAAGAGTGGGTATATCTCCGACTTGGGAAAATTACTTTAGCATGGCATCATTTAACAGGGCACATGTATTCCAAAGTGACAGAACACCATGGCAAAAATTTTTATTAGGAAGATTGGCTCTTAAGGATACTGTAAAGGGGTGCTGATACCTGCATTCTAGCTGCACCATGCCTGCAGCAGGCCCTTCAAACATCTTCATCCTTCACCTTCCTGCTACAGACAGCCATCTCCAGGTGAAGCTTAAGGAAACAGAGGATGGATATTTCTAAGAGACCTTGGTTTCACCATATTAATAGACTTTTTGTAGAGTGGTGTAGGGTTCTAACTTGTACCATGGCCAACAGGTTTTTCTTCCTTCCACATCCTTCCATGAGTATGCTGGACCAACATGTCATTGACTACAGAGAGAACTAAGCAAGAGGTTCCCAGGACCCAACAGGGATGACATTAGTCAAAGAAATACCCAACAAAGGGGAGATAGAACCTGTAGAGACCACATACCCCCCCCCCCCGTTGAGGGATGGGTCCACCACCCATCTCAAAAATATTAACCCAAAAATATTTCCTGTCTAAAGGAAATGCAGGGACAAAGAGTAGAGCAGAGACTGAAGGAAAGGCCATCCATAGACTGCCCTACTTAGGGATTCATCCCATATGCAGCCACCAAACCCAGTCGCTGATGCCAAGAAGTGCTTGCTGACAGAAGCCTGATATAGCTGTCCCCTGAGAGGCTCTGTCAGAGCCTGACAAATTCAGAGACGGATGCTTGTAGCCAACCATCAGACTGAGCATGGGACCCCAATGGAGGAGTTAGGGGAAGGACTGAAGGAGCTGAAGGGGTTTGCAACCCCATAGGAAGAACAACAATATCAACCAACCAGACCCCCCAGAGCTCCTAGGGACTAAAACACCAACCAAAGAGTACACATGGAGGGACCCATGGCTCCAGCTGCATATGTAGCAGAGGATGGCCTTGTTGGGAATCAGTGGGAGTGGAGGCCCTTGGTGCTGTGGAGGCTTGATACCCCAGCATAGGGGGATGCTAGGGTGCTGAGGTGGGACGGGTGGTGGGGGAGCACCCTCATAGAAGCAGGGGGGATGGGATGGGATGGGGGTTTACAGAGGGGAAACCGGGAAGGGGAACAACATTTGAAATGTAAATAAAATAACAAAAGAAAAAAGAAAAAAAGAAACAGATTTTGCCTCTTCCCCTTTTGTGTAGTGCTCACCTACAAATTAATATTGTGATATTAAATAAAACTTGGCAAGGTGCAAGGATTTGGACTGAGACCCCACCAATGGGCCTAACATCCCACACAATATGTTTAATCACGGTCAGTGAATTTAGGCTGGCTTCACAAGGCTTTGTAGCCAGATAATTAGGCCAAAGCAACTAACTGCTCAGGCTATAACCAGCTGACTGACTGGTTGACTAGGCTGTGGTGCATTAGAATCTTAATCCCTCACTCTCGATTTCCTATTGATGCTCTCTGATTGTGTTGCTGGGGCCTCTCTGTGACTGTTCTGGGAGCTACCCAATGAGTGTATTATACTCAGATTCATCAATGTGTGATTGGTTCAAAGACCTTTTAATAGCCTTGATGGAAGTCAGCGGGTTTTAAGTAGAATCTACAGACCCTGAAGTGTAGGGTCTTCGTGCTTGAATCTGACAGACATACTGTAGCCAGAGTCCTTGCTCTCTATCTGGGAGTCAAAGTATGTTATCTCTCGGCTGGATTTGTGTCTTGTGTTAGCTGAGCTTGGTTGAGCAAAAAAAATCAAAACTGAAGTTGTAAGTCATAACTAAAAACTAGATCGGGTCTTCTTGAAAAAGTCCCCGGTGTCTGACTGGGTCAGCTAGATACTGAACTGGATTCAGCTGGAACAGGAGTAGGTTCTGTGAAGAGAACTCGAGAGTCTCATTTGCTAAGACAAACTGAACTGAGTTTCCTAGGTAAGTAGAATTGCTAAATTGTGGAATTATTCTACTTTGACGCTATGAGAGAGGACATGACCTTATGGGTGAGTGCTAACCATCAGTTTGTGCTATGGGAAGACAATCAGACTACTGGAAAGTTCATGGTAGCTAGGTGTGGGGCCTGGAACGCTGGCTAATCTTATAGCCTGAGAACTCTCCGTATGCGTTTGGTTTTGTTATTGTGTTTATTTGCTTGATTTTTACATGTGTAGGTTGTGTTTTACAATTTCCTATGTTTTACCTTGCTTTCTAGAAATATCTCAGAAACATAGAGGCTACAACAAGGACATTTTAATGTAGGTTGAATTGTATATTTGTAAGGTAATTTAGACAAGGATCAAAGACCTCAGAGAACTAATGAGTTCGTCTGTGTTGCTACTATGGTTAGGGATGGAAGCCAGCGGCCTCCCTTGGGCTAAATAAGAGCTTCTTTTAAATGACTAAACAAAGGGCAAAGAAAACTGTTTGTAGAGCCTCACCCTCTGTGCAGTAGGATCTGCTTCTTCAGGCAGCTTTGTGGTGTAAGACATCTTATCTTAGTGCAGCAAGAACCATGCTTTCCTGACCTTCCTGCTGACAGGATCTGCATCGACCGCCATGGTAGCACAGACTGGCTTGCAAAGCTGCCGATGTTCAGTTATCCTTTCAGAGCTATCTTTAGGGAAGGAAATATGTATCTGTAAAGAGCATTTCTATTCATAAAGGTCACTCTTTCCCAATGAAAGAACTAAGATGTATCCCTGAGTACCTTGAACCAAGTGTACTAAATGGGCTTTCTGTATGTGTTCATCTCAGCAGATGTTGGTCTGTAGGCCTGAAATTTGATTCCAGGGAGGGAGATCAGTGCAGAAAAGGGGAAGATGATCCGGCACAAGCCCTTGCTAAGACGAGTAAAATGGAAAAGAGCAAAGAAAATATACACAGAATGAGGTAGGCTTTTAAAATCACGAAAGGGCCCTTAGATCCTTGGGATTGCTTTGGCGAGTTCTGCTGCCCCATATTAACACCCTCTGTCATGGGATAAACTAATCTTCAGAGAACTGTAAGAACCAACGCCCTTTGGAGTGGTGGTTCTCAACCTGTGGGTCGAGACCCTTTTAGGAGCCAAATGACCTGTTCACAAGGTCATATATCAGATATCCTGCATATTAAATATTTAGATTATGATTCTTAATAGTAGCATAATTACAGTTATGAAGTAGCAACAAAATAATTTTATGGTTGGGAGTCACCCCCGCATGAGGAACTGTACTGAAGGGTCGCAGCATTAGGAAGGCTGAGAGACGGTGCAATGGAGGCTCTGTCT
The DNA here is from genome assembly GCA_028551405.1 of Uromys caudimaculatus. NCBI lineage: Eukaryota > Metazoa > Chordata > Mammalia > Rodentia > Muridae > Uromys > Uromys caudimaculatus. The sequence goes on along the minus strand of CM052716.1, from coordinate 46,857,737 downwards.
TTAACTGCAGAAAAACTTAGAAACCATTTTGCTTTGGTGCTCAGATGGCTGCAGGTAGATAGAAATTTATGGATGGAGTTTTTCCTAGTTTCCAGAATCCTCTTGAAGTCTTAGAGTCTAGCTGTAGCAAATGATATGCTGGAAATTTATGAACTGTCAGATTACTTTTTTCAGATATTAAATGCTACAACAGGCTTTTTATTAATTCTGATTTGATTGTGTGTTTATGGAGAGAGTCTGGCAGGATAAATTACAGCCTGACTTCAGGACATGTTCTAATTACTGTTGACTGGAATAGAATACTAGAAATTGTTTTGAAGAGAAGACATCTATTTACTTTTCTCATTGGAAAAAAAAATATGTAACATGTTTGACTAACCAGAAAAAACTGAATAATGGAAGCTATTCATTTATCAGGTACATGGCTGCCCATGTAACACATTCTGTTAGCACCAGGAATAGATGATAAATGGAATAAGTACAGTTCCTCTGTCACGGAGTGTCATAGAAGAAATGTTTTTATATACACAATAAGCAATAGAATACGGAAAATTAGTAATTAGGTCAAGTGCTGAAAAGAAAGAGTCTATTCACAGTCCTGTGTTAATATCTGCAAACTGATGAATGGATGAACCAAATTCACAAATTTCTTTCTTCTGCCCCTTATTGAATATTCATTGTGCTGGTCTCAGTTTAGTGAATAACAATGAATAGTTTCTGCTGGAGGAACATCTCAGTATCATATAGTAGAGAAAAGCTGGGAGTCCTTAAGTCTCTTTGTAGTCATGAAAACAATTGTTTTATGAGGAAATGTTTCTAGACTTTCAAATGGTGTGTGTCTGAAAAATACTAAGACCAAGTATTCTCAACTGTTGGGTAAACTTTCAGTGCAAATGAGTCTTACTAAGAGTAAAATGTTAATAAATGGTTATTGACTTCTTATGTTGTATTTCAACTAATGATTGATTTGAAGAATTTTTTAAAACCCTTTCTCATTGCCTCAATAACCCCATTGTTCCTTGCTCTCTGTGTCCTTGTGTAATTTTTAAAATTTCTCTTGCTATTGATATTAGTTTCATTCTTCAATAATCAGAAATGATGTAGGATATTATCTCAAATGTTAAACATGTTACAATGTATTTTTGGCTTGATATATGGCCTATTACTTTTATAATTTTTATTTATAGTTTGAAAATTGGATACATGCAATGTAATGTGTTTTAATCAAATTCATACTCTGTCACTTTACTCCAATTACCCCCCTCCTGCCACTTTTCCCTCTAAACTCTTTGTGCTTTAAAAAACCCAAAAACCTCACTGAGTCCACATAGTGTTGCCTGTATGTGCACTGGTATAGAGGCATCAATACATCTTTTAGATAAAGAGTAGCCTCTAGGGGGATACAACATTGAAGAAAACTGATTCTCCCTCTCCCAGCAGCCATCAATCACTAACAGTTGTGCTCTCAAGGCCATCTCCTGACTACAAAATGGAATTGTGTGTGGATTGACTTTCCTGCAGGTCTTGTGCCGACAGTCACAGCAACTATGAGTTTGTGTGTGCAATAGCCCTGCCACAGGAGGCAAATACACTGTTTTGCTGCAGACACCCACTACCTCTGGCTCTTAGACTCTTTCTGCCCCCTCTTGCAAGTTGGCCTCTGAGCCTCAAGGGGTGAAGGTACAATACAGATGTATCATTTGGAGATGCGTATTCCAGAATTTCTTATTCTCTGTATTTGACCAGTTGTAGGTCTCTGTATAATTGTCATTTTGTGTAAAAAGAAACGTCTCTGATGAGGATTGGAGTATGCATTAGTATATAAAGATAAGAACTTATGATGCATGTATTACTATACCCATTTAGCAGAATAATAGTATTAGATTCACTCCAAGAGCCTATGACCTAGATGGCAATGGGATTTTTACCAGTTTAATGGTATTAGACATGAGTCCCATCTTGTGGAACAAGCGTTAAATCCAGTCTGAAAAATTACTCAAATATTTCTACAACATTTATGCTACTATTACACCAGTGGGATGTCTTTCCAGGCCAGTTGTTGTTATAGCTCAGTAGGTTCACAGTGGGGTAGGGCTGTTGTCCATTTTTCTCTTCCTCTAATATGTGTAGCACCTTGTATTCCAATGAGAGTTAAGTAATGGAGGTGAAGTTTCCAGGTCTGTACCAGCTTGATTTCTCCACGTTCTGTGATTCAGCACCATGGTCTTACCATAGAATTCTGAAGGGTAACTAAAAGCAATGGCAGCAGTCTATAGTCTTTGAGGGAGTTCTATGAGATCCCATTGATCAATAACACACACACACACACACACACACACACACACACACACACACACACACACAAAGGTACCTGGCATGGGACTTTCCATTTGGTGATCTATAGTATCTAGAGGAGGTCTTGCTGTCAACCCCCCCCCCTTGTGTCAGTTTAGGGTACCTACACTTAAATTTCTTTTATATGTATGTATTTTAGGAAGGTTCTACAGTAGTGGGTTTCTCCTCTCCCCCTTCTTACTGGCTAGTTTTGTGTGTCACTTGACACAAGCTGGAGTTATCACAGAGAAAGGAGTTTCAGTTGAGAAAATGCCTCCATGAGATCCAGTTGTAAGGCATTTTCTCAATTAGTGATCAAGGGGGGAGGGCCCCTTGTGAGTGGTGCCATCTGTGGGCTGGTAGTCTTGGGCTCTATAAGAAAGCAGGCTGAGCAAGTCAGGAGAAGCAAGCAAGTCAGTAAGGACCATCCCTCCATGGCCTCTGCATCAGCTCCTGCTTCCTGCCCTGCTGGAGTTCCAGTCCTGACTTCCTTTAGTGATGACAAGCAACGTGGAAGTGTAAGCCCAATAAACCCTTTCCTCCCCAACTTGCATCTTGGTCATGATGCTTGTGCAGGAATAGAAACCCTGACTAAGACACTCCCATTAATCCTTCCTGTTTCATAATTCTGCTTTCCCTTTATATACTCTGTTCCCATTTGTTTGGAAGATTTCTCCTTCTCATACAGCCCCTAATTAGTTTCCTTTTTTTTTTTTTTTTTAATGGTTTTTCAATACAGGGTTTCTCTGTTTAGCCCTAGCTGTCCTGGAACTCATTCTGTAGACCAGGCTGGCCTTGAACTCAGAAATCCGCCTGCCTCTGCCTCCCGAGTGCTGGGATTAAAGGCGTGTGCCACCACTGCCCAGCGAAATATTTTCTTTTTTTTTTTCCTCTGTTTATTATTGTACTTATGGGTGTACTGTAACTGTCATCAGACACACCAGAAGAGGGCACCAAACCCCATTACAGATGGTTGTGAGCCACCATGTGGTTGCTGGGAATTGAACTCAGGATCTTTGGAAGAGCAGTCAGTGTTCTTAACCGCTGAGCCATCTCTCCAGTCTGCCCCTATTTAGTTTCCTAACATTTATAGATATTAAACACACACACACACACACACACACACACACACACACACACACACACCCCTCACAAACTAACATCCATATATGAGAAAAGCATCTTTGTTTTTTTCTATATCTGAGCTACTTCAGTCAGGATGATTGTTTCCAGATACATCCATTTATCCACAAATCTCTTAATTTCATGTCTCTTAACAGTTGAGTAACCTTCCATTTTATAAGTGTATCACATTTTCATTATCCATTCTTTAGTTGATGGCCATTTAGGCTGTTTCTGTGTCTTGGATATTATGAGTAGACCAGCAATGAACATGAATGAACAAGTATCTCTGTAATAAGATATAGAGTCTGTTGGGTATACGGTTGAGTAATATAACTGGATGATGTAACAGACCTGGCTTTTTGAGGAACCTCCTCATTGACTTCCATAGAAGCTACACCAGTTAGCACTCTCTGGAACAGCTAAGAAGTGCTCCTCCTTCCCCACATCTACCCCAAAACTTGCTGTCCTTTGTTGTTGTTTTGTTTATCTTAGCTATTCTTACTCAGGTAAGTACATTCTTATTCAGGTAAAAAAAAATTACTCTCAAAGTAAATTTTTTAAAATAAAGATTTATTTATTTTTATCTGTATGAGTATTTTGCCTGAATGCTTGCATGTGTACCACATGGAGACCTGGTGCCCATGGAGTTCAGAAGCCAACATCAGATCTTCTAGAACTGGAGTTACAAAGAACAGCCATGTGGGTGCTGGAAGCTGAACCCAAGTCTCTGTAAGAGCAATAAATGCTCTTAACCACTGAATCATCTCTCCAGACCCTCAAAATAAAAGTGTGTTTCCCTGATACACAAGGCTGCTGAACGTTTTTTTAAAAGATGTTTTTCACTTACTTGTACTTTGAAAACTCTCAAAAGTTTCACACCCCACTTTTAAATTTGGATTGTTTGTGTTCTTGAATGTTAGTAGTTGTTTTGTTCTATTTTTGTTTTGGGGGATTATGTTGTTCTTTCTATGGTCTATATACTATACTTTTGTAAGAGTTATAGACAGGAGCAGGTTTTCTACCCCCTCCCATTTTATAGGTTGCCTTTTTGCTGGAATGATGGTATCTTTTGTTGTTGTATAGAATTATTTAGTTTAATGTGATCCCATTTGTCAAATGTTGATCTTAATGCCTGTAGTACGAATATCTTAGTCAGAAAGTTCTTTCCTGTTCAAGCACATTCCCTACTTTCTCATTTATCATAGTCAGGGCATCAGGTCCTTAATTCATTTGTCATGGACTTTTGTACAGGATGAGAGATAAGGATCTTTTCTAACTCTTCTACATGGGGCTATTCAGTTTGAGCATCACCATTTGCTGAAGATGCTTTTTTCTCCACTGTTTAGAATCTCTGTCAAAAATCAGTTGGCTGTAGATGTGTAAAATTATATCTGGGTCCTTAATTATATTCCATTGATCAATGTCTCTGAAAACCAGACAGACCATTAATATTGAAAATTATTATCAAACCTTGTTTATTGACTCCTGTTGTGATGGCATTTTCTTGGACCTGTTTTGATGAAATGTTCTGGAATTATTTCTTTTTTCTTTTCTGAGTGTGTTTAATCTTCTCTTCACGCTGAAATATTCCTACTCATACTTTCTGTAGAGTTGGCTTTGGCCATAAATTCCTACGATCTGTTTGTTGTTGTTTTATATTTATTTATTTTATGGAATGTTTCTTTCTCCTTTAATTATGACTGATATAGTTTTGCTGGGTATAATAGTCTAGGTTGGCGTCTGTGGGTTTTCAGAGTTTGTAGAACATCAGTTCGGGCCCTTTTGGCTCTCAAGTCTTTATCAAAAATTCGTGTATTAAAGGAACCCTGTGGAAGAAGAGGCAGAAAATATGTAAGAGCCAGAGGGGGTGGAGGACACCAAGAAAACAAGGTCCTCTAAGTGAAAGCTCCTATGAACTCACAAAGACTGAAGTAGCATGCTCAGGGCCTGCATGGACATGTATCCGGTTCTTTGCACTTATTTTGTAGCTTCCAGTTTAGTGTGTTTATCGGATTTCTGAGTGTATGCACAAGGGGGTCCCTGACTCTTATGTTCTCTCTTGCTTTCTTTCCCTTCTGTTGGTCTGTCTTACCCAACTTTGATGTGAAATTTCTTTTTATATTATTATTTTATTTTGTTGTGTTTTAAAAAAATGTATGGATTAATAAATGTAAACCTAGCCACTAAGGTAAAGATTAACAATGGAACTGTTGTTTATACCTGCACAGAAAACAGTTTTCTCCAATGGAATGACACTGATATATCAACCACTCTGGCATATCTCACGTTCAAGAGTAGTTGATCAACAAATAATAGACTAATTATGTTTGCTTGTGGGGTGTGTGTGTGTGTGTGTGTGTGTGTGTATGGGTGGGTGGGTGTGTGTGTGCATGCTTTTATTTGATTATAATTTGATGTTTTGTTTTTGTTTTGCTTTGGTTTTGGGTTATATATTTTGTTTTCTAGATTTTAGGCATTTTGCCATTATATTGGGTTTTTGGATTGGTTGGTTGTTTGCTTGTTTTGAGAAAGAACTTAAAAGTTGGGTGGGGAGGAAAGAAGAGAGGATCTGGCCAAACTTGGGGGAGAGGAAGAAAATGATCAAAATATTTTTAAATTTAAAAATTGTTTTAAATAATAATTTTTTAAAAATTTAGGTGTTATTCTAATGGGTCTGCCTTTATATGTGGCACTGTCCTTCTTTCACAGCTTTTAATATTTTTTTCTTTGTTCTATACATTTAGTGTTTTGATTTTTGAGACACAGGGAATTTCTTTTCTGGTCCTGTCTATTGGTGTTAAATAGACCTCTTGCACCTTGACTAACATCTCTTAGATTTGGGATCTTTTCTTCTATGACTTTGTTGAAAATATTTTTTGCACTTTTGACTCATTTCTTCCACTTCTACTTTGTGTGCGATTCGCAGGTTTGGTCTCTTCATACTGTTGCAGAATTCCTGCATATTCCATTTCTGGTTAGATTTTTCTTGTTTCTTGTTTGGAGTTTTAGCGAGTGATCCATTTTTTCTACATTGGAAACTTGGTATGCCCTTTTCCATTTGACCCAATCTCTTGGTGCAGTTTTCCACTGAGCTTGTTTGATTTCCCAAGTCTTTTCATTTCCAGTTTTATTTTAGTTCAGCTTTTCTTCAGTCTTATCTCATTATCAAATTCTATTTTCAAATCTTGAATGTTTTCATTATTTAAGTTAACTGTGTTTTCACAGTCTTCATTCAGGCATTTATTCATATCTTTCAATTCCTCAGATAAATTGTTTTTCTCAGGGACTATTCTGATGAGGATGCTAATTTCTCAAGGAGACATATTTTGGTTACTCATGGTGTTTGTATTTTTTGAAAAGATCTAGGCATCTGAAATACAGCTATTAGTGAAGTTTTCTGGTATGGATACCTGGTCTCACTTTTTTTAAGAGGTTGATTGGATCTTTGTTTCCTATTACCCCATTCTATTCAGGTTATAGACAAGCTGAATAGTGGCTTGCAGTTCAGTCTTGACATGCTAATGAGGGGTCAGTAGGGTCCCAGATCATCCAGGAGTGGTTGTAACTTCTGAGCCAAGGAACAAACCTCTGTAGGCTTAGAAGATTCTTAGAGCTGATCTTCAGAAGTCTGGAGAGGGTTCTTTGGTTTCTACATATGATCCTTGAATGGCAGGGACTGGGATCACAGTGGGAGTGGGCAGTGTTCCGTGGGAACAAGAGCCGAGATGCCATACCTTTCTCACCTGAAGGGCTATGGCATAAAGGCCCAGCTGAGGGTCCCTCTCTGGGGTCAGGAGTGCAAGATATCACATAGGTCTGGTGTGTCTTGGTGGGTAAGGTGGTGGACTGGCTCTGGCAGGAGAGGCCCTACATGCATTCCCCAGGCTGAGGTATAGATTATGGCATGATAAGCAGACAGGTGGATTGATTGGCTTTGCTGGTCCCTACTTCGTGCTCAGGTTCTTAGATGTCTACATAGTTTTAGAGTGGCATGGTAGATAGGGCCCCATGCCTCAGGGTTTTTTTTATTGGCTTTTTGTTTTCTTGTTTAGATTCTCAGTTGTTTTGTATATTCAAAAAATTGGCCCTCTGTCACGTGTATACGTCGTAAGAACCCTTTTTCCCCATTCTGTAGGCTGCCTCTTGGTGTTCTTTGCTACACAGAAACTTTTAGTTTTATAAGGTCCTCTGTGTCCACTGTTGACCTTCCTTAATGCTCACAGTATTGGGGTCCAGTTTAAAATTTTTTCCTATTCCTATAAGTTCAAACATTTTCCCTACTTTCTTATCTGTTCACCAAGGTTTCAAGTTTATGTTTCCATCCTTGATCCATTTGGAGTTGATTTTAGTACAGGTAAGAGAATGTAGTTTCACCCTTCTACCTATAGCTATCCAGTTTGGCTGGGCATTGAGGGACATATTTTAATCCCAGTATTGGGGAGGCAGGTGGAACTCTGTGAATTTCAAGGCCAGCTTGATGATATACAGAGGGCACTGCATGTTAATCAGGGCTACACAATGAGACCCCATCTCAAAATGTAAAAATCTGTATTTAAGTGTGTGTATGTGTGTGTATGTGTATATGTGTGTGTATCACGTGTGTGCAGATGCGCACAGAACCCAGAAAAGGTGTTACAATCTCTTGAGTGGGAGTAACAGGTGGTTATTAGCCATCCAATATGAGTGCTGGGAACTGAACTTGAGTCCTACGGAAGAGCAGAAAGGGTTTTTAGCCATCGAGCCATCCCTATAGCTCTCTATTTTTAAAAAAACTGTTTTATATGTGCTAATGAAAATAAGACGTGGCTGCAAAATGGGATGTTCTCTAAATAGTTTTCAAATCTATTCAGCCTATAATTTAGTACAGGTGATTCTTAGATTATTAATACAAAAATAAGTAAGTATCAATCTTGGTGTTAAGTGTGGGATAATGTTTTGAAATTCTCTGCTGTTAGGGATGGAGAGATGGTTCTGTGGTTAAGAGCACTGGCTGCTCTTACAGAGGTCCCAAGTTCAGTTCCCAGTAGCCATACCATGTGCTTTGCAATCATCTATACGTCTGTAACTTCAGCTCCAGGGGATGGGGCTTGAGAGATGGCTCAGCTGTTGAGTGCTCACTGCTATTGCACAGTAACACGGCACAGTTGGATTCTAGTACCCACATCAAGTAGCTCCCAACTGTCTGTAACTCCAGCTCTGGGGATCCAGTGCCTTGTTCTGGTGTCCATAGACACCTGCAGCCACATGTTTCTATCAACACAGAAACATACACATAATTTAAAATAACCCTTTAGAAAAGCATGAAAGGCATATTCTTTTGTTGTTTTTTAAAAGTGATTTTGTTGGTCTAAAGTAGAATGGCTAGTTATTCCAAAGTAAGAGAGAAAGGAAGAAAAGAAAAACACTCCAAAACAAATAATTGAATGGATAGTAAGGTTGTAAATTTTGTGGGGGATGAATCTTATGAAAAAGCTTTTTGATCAAGCTGGTTAGAGTTAGAAAGTAATTAAGGTGTTTCTGAGACGTGAGAACCCATGTCAAAAGGTATAAGTATGCAGGATAGTAATTTGCTAACCTATGTTCTTACTCCAGGAAGAGTTGTATTCTATAATTTGACAAAATAGGTCTTTTGAAACTATTGAGTGGAGACAAGTGTTAGACTCAACAATGCTTTTGACAAAATTTAGCACACTCAATAAGAGGTCTTGGATCCTCTTTGAATTGTATTTATGTGGAAAAGTTAGTGTGCTCTAACATAAAATGAGGGGCTAGAGAGGTGGCTCAGGTATTGAGAACACTTAAGGCTGCTGTTGGAGAGGAAATTGGTTTGATTTTCAGCACCTGTGTGATGGCCCACACCTTCCTGTAACTCTAACTTTGAGCATCTGGTAGCCTCTGTGATCTCTTAGATGCATGTGTGCATATATATTCATGAAAACTCATACTCATATACATAAATAAAAATAGAATTAAAACTTACAAAACTCAAATAGAAACCTGATATTCCTGATCTGAGCATAATAATTTAAAAGACTGGAATAGACACCGGGTTTGTAAATGGTAATTTTAATGTAAATATATGCTGTAAATTAATACAGCAGCTGTTTTTCTTTATCCTAGCTAATTCCCCAATAACGACACAGAGAGACCAAGATTTATTTAAGCCTTTACGGCAATACCTGGACAGTCATTTGATATATATTTAAGTCTTTAAGCTAATCTGGCTACCTTCCAGCCAAAATCCCCATAATACTTAGATTTAGGGCCTTCCATGCTCCAGCTGACCTCTCATGATGTCTTCTTTCTCTCCCTCCCCTGACTGGCAGAAGTCCCACCCTATTCTCTCTTCTGTTTAGTCATTGGGTGATCAGCTTTTATTAACAAGGCAGAGAATGGTAAACATTGCTTACACAGATTTGACACAGGAGATTCTTTCCATAAGCATTTCAGTGCTGTGTCCAGATTGAAACAAGATATGAGGGCAGAGAAATCAGCATTTGGATAACACAAGGATAATCATTACACAGTGCACGAAAACATTATCCCTACAGTTTTCTTGTTAATTTTGTGACTCTTCGAGTGAAATCTCAGCTAGTCTCTGACTATGATGGTGACTTCAATGAATCCTTCCTCTACGAGTTGCATTTGTCATGGCTCTGTCACAACTGTACAAAAGTAACTAACACATACAGCCATCTTGGGCAGCATCATTTCATAGATGTTATTTTCTCTTGCTTGAAGCATTGTCATCTCCAGAAAAGCTCACTGAAGGGGATCCTACTAAGTATAGGTTTCTGATAGCATAAAGATCTTCTTCTTGGACAAGATAAAGAATTCCTATAATACTAGCAGAGAAACTCTTCCTAAAACAGCTAATCCTACATCAGGAAGAAGAGATATTGACTGAAATCCAGGGAATGTTTTCCCTGCCTTCATAGCAAGCCAGGTTGTGCTAAGACTGTTGAGATATGCAATTCAAGTTAATGCCTCAAGGTTTGACCAGATCAGATTGTGTGCTTTGGAATTTAAATTTCATGTTAAATATTGAACCCAGAGTGGGCTTCATGGCTTCTCAGTCTTTGTTGAGACTTAGTTTTCACTGCTAAAGGCTCTGCAGTCTGATGTAGAGTGCACACAATACTTGTAGATATGGGGAAGAGATGGAAGTGTTGGCTATTTGAGCCCTTCCGGCATAGATTGAAATAAAACTTCAGAACTTTTGAGTCTGTATCTTCCAACTTTGGGGAGCCTCTGGGCTTCTAGGATGGTGTACCTGTTGAAGGGTTCATGTAGCACCTACTAGAAAAAGCTTTCTAGAGGCTTTAGACATTGGCACATTTCCCCAAAATACAGAAGGAGACTACCACGATGAGGCAGTTACTCTTTTGTGAATCCCAGTGGTTCTAACACAACAGGACTAGGCAGGCAATTGAACCTCTAGATCCATCTTATCCCTGTACTAGTTCCATTCAAAAAGAAGATGCCAGATAACTTGCCAGCTGAACAGGGAGGACAGAGTCTGTATAAGAAATAATTTTTGTACAATGTGGATAAGCACATTGGGGACTGCCAGATATTCGGTTACAAATGAATTAAATAGACTGACTTAAAATGGGCAGTTTAGACTCCTTGAATTGTCTGACTTTTGATTCTTTTGGAAGATCTTGACTGGGAAGCATGCTCCAGAGACTGTCCTGGTAGTTTTATCATTCCATTTGAACACTGTGCTCCCTCAAAGTCTTGAATGTCTACAAGTAGCCATCTGACAGGGTGTAGCTGGCCTGGAAGGACATCTCAAAGGTTTGATCATGAGGGTACCATATTCATTCCAGAGATGATGTCTGCTGAGGGTGGATACACTGGCCTAGATCTTGGTCAGGTTCTCACACAGTTGGAATTATTGAATAGGATTTGTGGGAGACCGTGCATGTAGACTGGACATAGAACTGAAGCCAATGAACCAAAACACTACCGTTTAATCATAGTAGCCGAGCTTGGTTAGTAATGAAGGCCCTGTAGGCAGCTAATTGCTTAAGCTGAAAATAACTTATTCTATAACTAATTGACTAGGTGATTTAAGTTGTGCCTAGTGAACCTTTCTCTGCTTCTGTTTTCCTAGCACTGTTGTCTGATCACTGTCAGGAGTTGAAAACTTGCCCAATTCAAGTTGTGGTTTTCTTTGTCCAATAAACACCAGTAAACTTAAGTGGTTGGTATAAGGATTCTCTTTTGAACAAGATCAACTGTCCATTCTCAATTGCAGATATGAGAAAATGACCTTGTCTTTTGGAATTTGTGGTTTCAGAATTCACTGAGATGTTACCATAGTTTCTGTGTGAAGATAGATTCTAGTCACAAGTCTGAGGTATCTGAACTCTCAAGAATATGACCCTGACTTAGGATGACTGACTTCCAAATATGCAGAATGTAATGAAAATAGGTTTTCCAAAGTGTTGGTCTCATCTAGCTTTTACAGTATGACGTGTGTGTAATACTAAGTATAATAAAGTAGAGAGGAATGACATACATGTATTGTCTCGAGGAATGAGTTAAGGAATGAGTTAAGTGTATTAGTAGGTAATAAGTTTCTATTATCACTTCACCATCCTAATATTTTCTAATATTTGAGTTCCTAACATTTGACCTGCATTAAAGGGCATACGAGTCTGTAGTTGATATAACTAGATGTCTTCATGCTGTATTTGTGTTGTGAACCAAAAATGCTAAGTGAGAAATTGCTTATTAATTAGAATAAAGGGGTTCTATTATAGGAAACAATCATCTTCCTTTGCCTTGTGATTTTTCACCCATTCTAAAATTTGTAATTTAGAACTATCTGTTTTTTCTATGTTAAAGGAAGAATGGTGTTTTAGCCCTATGAGAGCAGCCTGGCATTCTGTGCCACTTGGTGATGTTTGAAAGGTGGTCAGCATATGTGGGGCTGTTTCCTCGCCTGGAAAATGGGAAAACCATGAGCTAGTTCAAGGGGTTATGCAGAGGCTCAAGTAAGATGGCAGATGGAAGACATTGCTAAACATGTGAAGTAGGTAAGCAAATATTTAAAGTTACTTTCTTATTGATAATTATGAGTATCTCATACCCAAGGGTCTAAAGCAGTGGTAATTGTCACACACTAGCCAGAGCTACATTTGAACCCATGGTTAGCACACGTGTAGACTAGTTCTAACAGAAGGATTAGGTGGGATCCCATCGACTAATTACAAACCATTTTCCAGGCTTCTTGCAGAATAAAAAACAAAACCCTACCTTAAAAATTATGGTGTGTGTGTGTGTGTGTGTGTGTGTGTGTGTGTGTGTGTGTGTGTGTGTGTTTAATGTGCCTGTATGTCTGCACCACTTGTAGCGGTGTTCATAGAGGTCAAAAGAGGGCATCAGGTCCCCAAGCCTGGAGTTATAAAAGACTGTGAACCGCCATGTGTGTGGTGGGAATCAGAGCTTCTGAAAGAGCAGCCAGTGCTCTTAACTGCTGAGTCATCTCTCCAGCCCCTCCCTGGAGGTTTTTACATCAATGGTTTTGAGATGCAGCCTCAAATCTGTATGTTTGATAAAGATCCAAAGTAACTTACTTCTAGGAAATCTGGAAAGAAATGATAACAGAATGTCTCAAACTATAATGGAGAAACAAGTGGGCTAAATGTAGAAAAATTAGTGGGCCAGAAGTAGGACCTGAGAATCTCAGCCTCTAGCTGGCTTTGAAGTCAGGGGATACAGGCATTGTTATGGGAAGGATCTTTAAACTCTAGGCAATTGCACTAGCAGTTATATGGGTAATATCTTTGGTTTTTCATTAATGAATGGCAAATAACTTAATGCACTATTGGTGATTTCTCATGGAGTAAGGAGGTGACTCAAACAATATTGTTCTGTTTTTGCTCTTCTACCTTGACCATACTTCAGAGCTCCTGAGGAGACAGATGTGTGGGTCTGGTCATTGCTTGTTATGGTCAAACAGATAGTGAGTAGTATTTGACTCACTGAAGAGAGTATTTGATTTTCTGAATTTTTAGCCCTACCCAGCTAAGGGTATGACATGAAAGAGTCCCATGAGGCTCATGTGCATGCTGGGGATATAATGAGCCAGCCTACTGGCTTATAAGAGCTTGACTGTTGAGGGACCAATATGATCTCCTTTCATGAGTAGATTAGTGTTTTTTGGAAGTGATTTCCCCTTCTCTTTGTCTAAGTATGATACTCTTAGACCTCTCTTCCTACTTAATTTCTATGCCTATGCCAAAAGACAATTTATAATTTCTGAAATCTATGGCCTCATCATTAGATTCACTAGGAACAATGCCTGGGGCTCAAGAAAGGATATAGTCCTCTGTTTGTTAGAGAAATACTATTGCTTCGATTATTTAACTATACTTACAAAATTGAAAACTTGGGGCTGCAGAGATGGCTCAGTGCTATAAAAGCAGGCTTCTCCTGCTAGAGGACCTGGGTTCACTTCCCAGGACCCACATGGCAGCTCATCTGTCTATAACTCCAGTTCCAGGGGATCTGATATACTCCTCTGGTCTCCATGGGCACCAGACATGCAAACTAGGGGTGAGTGTGTATGCACATACACGCAAATTCATATACATAAAGATGAATGCATCTTTTAAAATCTCCAACAGTATTGTGTAGATACTAAAAACATAACACAGGGAATTCCATCCCAGTGGCTAGACTCACAGGAACATGACAGTTCAGAGTCAGCCTTATAATGATCTCTTTAGTTTTGCTCAGTCTGGAACAGAGTAAGTACCTTTGGAAACTTGGTCTTTCATTTCTTCCTCTAACGAGTTATATGCTCACTAGAAACTGGTTGAGTAATCACTACTGCTGTGGCTACTAGAGGTTCTGAAAATGCCTGTGCTTAATACCCTCTGGAGGTTTTCCTTCATGGAGAGGCTGAGCTCTTTTTTCTTTATAGCATGGTACCAAGTACCAGTAAAGCGATCATTTTTATATATAAAACTATGCATCTCAGCAGGAAGAATTATGGTATGCAAGCAAAAAAATTGTGATTCTGACTCTTTTCATATTATGATTTACAAAAAAGAAGGTGGAAGAAAGACCTGGCTGAAGGTAGAGGGCAGGTGTGTGTTGCCCAGTCAGAGTGCAGAAGGTCAACTCCTAAGCCTGCAAGTCAAGGTTAGGTTGCCTTTAATCTCTGTCTTCTGGGTTGTGGTTTCCTAATGGCTACGATGAAACAGCATAGAACTCAAGGACACACAGACTGAATAAGATTTCCATCTAGTATATAATGTAGTACTCTCATGAAGTAGCCAGAAAAATGATAGGCACTATTAACATTCTTTTCTTCAATTCAGCTAAGGAAATATTATTTCCTATGTTTGTGGTTGTAGAAAAAAGAAGCAGGACAGATAAACAGGAAACTTGGATTTCAGAAAGATCTACACAGGAACAGAAAATTCCAAGATAATGCAGTGAATCCTGTAGCCTGCTAGGAAAGGCCTTTCCTGGTACCCAAGGCAAAGCATATTCACTAGTTGGTGCTCTATTCGCTGCTACCATTGGAAGTGACTAAACGCTGGAAGCTTCTTCCTCAAGATGGCAGCACTGAGCTCTTAAAGCTTTGAAAAGGTGGTAGGACACTGGAAATGCCACCCTCAGAAGGGGTTAATGTAGTTGTCTTGGGCTCTGGTTTGTTCTCACAAGGGTAGCTTTTTATATAGAAAAGAACAAACTTGGCCCGAGTCTATGGCTTCCCATCTTGTTACATGACCTCTCTGCAACTGCTCCCACCATGATGACAGCTGCGAAGCCCTGGCCAGAGGCTGAACACTTGGGACCAGCCAATCCTGGGCTTTCAGCTCCAGAAATGTGAACTAAAGAAATGTCTTCTTTATAAAGTAGTGGGAACCTGAAACTTTCTTAAAATAATGGGAAATGTCCTAAAAGATAGACTAAAAAAGAATGTTTAAGGGAGGGTTTAAAATACTGAAGCAGTAGTGTGTGTGTTTGGGTGTGTGTGCGCGCGCGTGTATGTGTGTAAAAATCTCTCGGGTCATTGTTGAGAAACAGAGAGGGAAATTTAAGAAGCTTCTATAATCACTTTGGAGAGTGATTATGACAGTCTAAACTAAAGCTGTTCAGAGCAGGAGGGCAGGGGTGGGCTGGGGCGTGAGGGTTAATGACAAGAGTTTCTGAAAATGATCAGACACGGGGTTTTTGTTTTGTTTTGCCAGAGAGAAATCTTTTTGGTAGAATGTTAGGATGTGACCAGAGGAAAGACAGGAACACAGGAAGGTTTGAGGGAGGGAAGGAACATTAGAGAACAGGAATGTGTGTTGGATTCTGTGTGTGTGTGTTCATGTGGGTATACATGTGTGAGAAGAAAAATGTCTGATCCAAATTAAAAGGGAGTCGTGTTGGGGGATACTGGTCAGCAGTGGGACATGGGCCACAGGAGTAATGCTGGGAAGTAGTCTTTGTACTTAAGGAATACTGCGCCCCTCAAACCAGTGTGCACAATATGTGGAAGCCACACCCTGGTATCGAGAGTGACAGGGGACTGAAAGCTATCAAGCATGTACTTGTTCAGTCAAGAAGGAAGCAAGGAAAGGTGGTTTCTGAAACTGGTGGGTAATCATTAGACTGAGATTTTAAAGAACAAGGGGAGTCACGGGGAGAGGAGACCTCTTTGCTGGGAAGGTGGTGAGTATCTGTAGGTACGTTGGTATATTCTGTGGAAGGCTGGGGGCAAAGCAGGAGGAATTAGCTAGAAGATTTTCCTCAAGGAACAAACTATTTGTGTAGGGCAAAAAGAAAAGAGGCACACCATTCTGCTCACTGAAAAGCATTCCTCAAGAACCCAAGGGATCATGTGTCTGTGGCATGTATTGTCCATACTCAAACACACCAGTCATATTTCATGCTAAATTTTTATTCAATGTTATGCAACTGCATAAGTATAAATATTTGTTCAATATACAACAATTATGACATTCATGGGGGTATTTCTCAGAGAAAATAAGACTGCAAACACTTTATTGCACAGATCCTAACAAACTGAAGCTGGTAAAGTCTACAGCTGGGAGTGCTACCGAGGGGCACGGCTTACCACCACATGAAGACTGACCAAAGAGAACACGGGAGAAATTCTACCAGCTGGTTGGGGACGATTTCACGACAACAAACAGGTATCATCACATGTAAGCAACCTTAAGTACTCTTTTTTACTCATCCAAAATGCAAAAACAAATTTGGCAAAATGATAATACACTATACAAAATATACATAAAAATATCCTTTGTAAACGAGCAGCTAGCTGTGCTTTAAAAAAACAAAAAACAAAAAAACAAAAAACAAACCCGGACAATTAAAAAGCAACAGCTGTAAACCATGAACTACCTCCTGGACAGACCTGTCCTGATGTCTCTCCTGGACAGACCTGTCTTGATGTTTCTCCTGAACAGACCTGTCCTGATGAAGGATTGGGCTGTTAGATCTGCCAACCAGATATGCATTATTATAAGCTTTGAGACCATTTTTTGAGATCCATTTGAGTTCTTGTAAAAAATATTTGTTTGTTCTCCAGTTTCACGTGTAACGATGGGGGATGGCTGGACCCGTATGGGGGTGGGGGACGGGGTGGAGCGGATACTCCTTTCTCCTTTCCTACATCGCCAACTGGCTTTGCAACTGAGCAGTTGGTCTTTGTTTCTGGAGTGCTTACAACCTCGACAGGTGATTTCCAATCCACAGGGCTGTGCTCACATAAACAATCCTATGGTGTACAGACACCAAGACACCCCCAAGGGGGCTGGAGCTAGAGTCATTACTCATTTGTAATTTTTTTTCCTCTTATAGAATAAAGTCTTGTTATGGATCTCAAGTATCTTATAAAAATGTGTCTGCATTGTGTCTTAGTCAGCAAGTGCCATCTTACAATTCAAAACAAGCCATCAAAAAAACCCAAAAAAACCCAAAACAAAACAAAAAAACTCACCAAAAAAAAAAAAACAAAACAAAAAAACCAAAACCCAAAAACATAAAAACCATTGCAACAACAGAAACAACCCAGAAAAACCCTCAGAGCTAAATGATCTGACAAGTTCTACATATTTCATGGTATACAAAATTTAAATAAGGCTTAGCAAAAGTAAAAAGGATGCTCACATTCAAGCACCAAATAGCTCCAGTCTCTTTGTTACAAAATGATGCTCTTTATTAATACAGTAAATATTTTTTTGCATACAAATAAAGAGGTTGTGTTATGAAATGCATGGAGCTACTCGATGCATCAGAAATGAATGTGAAACCCAGGAACTTGCTAAAAACAGCAAGTTTCATCTACAACATAAGGCCCCAGCTATGTATTAAAATGTATCTGATGTCCTGATTATTCTTTAATATATATGCTATGATGCCAAAATCCACCCCCCTCCTTTTCCTCAACAAAAGCAAATTTAAAACCTCTTTCGATGCCTAATGCATATCGCTCCACCTAAGTGCTAGCAGATTTGTGTGCAGCCAGTGATTTGCCTGTTTCCTCGCTGGCAGGGCTGGTACGGCACCTGCCATAAACATGTGCTTCTTGGACTCACAGCATAAAGGCCTGCGGGTAAGAACTTGGAAAAGAGGGAAGAGAAGAAAGAAAGCTGACCTGCAGTGTGTTTACAGTCCCTGTGTGCCCTCCGGCGAAGACCAGATGTATAACCAGAGACAATGACAATTGCCTTGTTGGCCACTTGGACCTGAGGGTCAAAATGTCCCCTATGAAGGCTGTCAAACAGATGCTCAGCTCCCCCAGTCCTGGCCACTCCTAGTGGAGGGGTCCAAATGCAGCAGCTCAGAGATACAGGTAGGCAGATTCAGTACGATCAGAAATCCTGGTTAGATACACACACAAAAACTCACCATCTACTGGATTTAGGGCTTCCTTTCATCTTTAACTCTACTTCTATAAATGGAGCCTTGAACTATTCTCAAAGCACAGACCAAAACACATAGGTGGATGTGTACACCTGCAGTTACGGGTGGGTTTCTATTTTCACACACACCCCAGTCTGACCACTTTGCTTTACTACTACATTATGGTGAAGTGGTACAAACAAATATGTTCATTTATAAAAGCTTCGGTCAACAAGGTGGTCAGCAGCAAGGTACACACTCTACAGCCCGAACCAAACACATTGCTAGGTTATGTACAGAGATTCTCTTCCTCACCAACACACCGCTGGAAGGGCAGGTTTTGTACAAACACTATCTGGCGACAGTTTTACCGGTTACTACTGGGAAGGCATCTGGAAAAAAGTTCCCTTTTCTTTCTGTCTCTCCTCAGTGAGCCTCCGGGCTCTGCT
This sequence comes from Uromys caudimaculatus, assembly GCA_028551405.1. NCBI lineage: Eukaryota > Metazoa > Chordata > Mammalia > Rodentia > Muridae > Uromys > Uromys caudimaculatus. Next base: position 46,838,943 of record CM052716.1, on the reverse strand, counting down.
TGGAGGACATTCCCATACAGTGCTGGTTTGTAAGGTGACAAAGACCCAGTCACAGCTACGCTTGGGCTGGGTCTCAACAGCCCTGCCACCAGAGCTGCACGTTAGGAGGCCTTTTTGTGAGGACTGCTCCGCAAGCTCTCCTTGCCCCTTCTCTGACGAACCACAAAGTCTTTCTCTGAGGAGAGAGGGAGGGAGCGATCTGCGCTTGGGGTTGGGGGTGCTCTGGTCACCTCCCTGCCCACATTCTGTTTCCTGACTGGGGGAGGCTGGGTAAGCTCTCTCCCTTTGGGTTCTCCTGTGGCAGCAGTTACTGACAGTGCCCTGTCTCGGTGGCCTGCTGTGCTGGGCACCTGTGGATCTTGGAGCTGTGACTCCAGGGCAGAGCTGGAGAGGCGGAAGGAGGGTAGAGAGTCACTCTTTATCATTTGGTTTCGGCTGTCTCCTCCAGACTGAGGCTTCCTGTGGTCCCTGCTGCTGGGGGCTGGGAATTCTGAGGTCCCCCCTATAGCCTTGGCAGATGAGGGGCTGCAGCCCCCTGTGGTGACCTCTCGCACTCCAGGCTGGGCCTCTGGAAAGCTGGCTGAGTAACTCAGAGACTTTTCTGGGGTGGCAGCTGAGCGGAGAGAGCTCTGCACAGTGGCAGAGGGTGACCGTTTCATACCACTGGGCTTGCCTGTTTCAGCCAGTGGCTTCTGGGGACCAGGCCCTTTCCCCTTGGACTCAGAGAAGCCCTTCCCCATGCCCATGGCTGGCCTCTCTGGGCCTTTGAGTCCAGACTCACTATGGTGGAGGGAAGGGCTGGCTTCCAGCTTGTAGCCCTCTGGGGCTGGGACGTAAAGTGCTTCTGTGCTTTTCTTTCCTTCTGCCTTCCTGTCCCCACTGGTAGCCTGCTGACTTGGGCTTTTGTCTGTCTGTCTGCACAGACTGGGGTAATCTTTCACAGTGGATGGTTTGGGATGCTTTGGAGACAGGCTGTGCTTTTCACCAGCAGAGAGAAGCTTCTGGTCTGTTGCTTCACTTAGCCCTGACTGTCCTGGTCTGGGTGGATGCTTCTCCTGCATCTCTGGGGGACACCCTCCATTGGTGGTTTTCAGTTTGGCATCTAGAGGACTCTCTTCAGCATGGAGTATGACAGTGACTCTACCTTCTCCCTGCCCAAGCACATCACTTGCTTTGCCCTGGGTGGCCAGGATGGCAGAAAACATGTCCATTGGGCCCTTGCTGCCATCCTTGCCCTCTATGATGGAACCACCTAGGGGTTGAGTGACAGGTTCTTTGCCTTTTGAAGGTCCAGCACTCAGCTTCTGTGAGGAGAGGGACTTGTCTTGGTGCTTAGACTTTGAAGGGCTGGGGTCAGGGCCAGGCCGGGACTTATGGCTACTGCAGTCACTGTGCCCGGCACTGGTGGGAGCAGCTGTAGCAGATCGGGGAGTGTCCTGAAGGCTGGTGCTTGGTTCTGCAGCGGCAGCTTTGGTCCCCAGCTCTTTCTTTAAAGCATGACTTGAAGAGCTGCCCTGCTGCCAAGCCGCTGAGTTAGACAGCTCTTTGGTGGGTGGGGGTTGTTGAGGGCCACTGCCTCCAGACCTCTGAGGGACCTGTTCCTTCCTATCTGGCTCTTTGGGAGCCTGTTTCTGCAAAGAGGGGGCAGCGGAGAGCTTTTCCCGCTTCTCACCCTCAATTCCTGGCGCCTGAGGAAGGCACCGGGTAGCAGGAACTTCAGGTTTGGGTTCCGGGCCTTTTCTTGCCCGGCCTATCTCCTTTGCAGACAGAAGTGAAGCCGAGTGTAAGGAGTCCTCCCTGGCCAAAGACTTCACCTCATCTTGGCTATCTTTGTAGTTTGTTTTTGCACACGCCCATGCTTTCTCAGAAGTCTGGGTCTGCTTGTAGAAATCAGGGTGGGTCCTTCCGCTGGAAGGGAGGGGTTTGGAACTGTCGCTGGCTTTCCCAGTCTCTGCAGGGCACAGCTTCACACAGGGATCTCTGTGTCCATCATCCCTCATGGCAGACCACTCACTTTTCACCTTCGAGGATGGTTCCTTCAGAAATGGCTTCTCCTTTGAGGGCGTTCCTTCCGGTGGGAGTGGGGCATGTGTACACAGCCTGGGTAGGTCTACATTGCGTAGGGTCTGCCCTGCGCCAGGGAGGACCTTAGTGTCAGTGGAGTGGTCTTGGTGTGTGGCGGGCCCACTCTCTTTCTGTTGGAGGTTGCTCTCTGTGACAGTTGCTGTGCTCCTGGCAGAAGGATGAATGACCTTCCTGTCTGGCTTTGACTTCGGTTCAGGCCCAGGAGCTGCGAGAGAGTCCTGGAGAGCCCGGCTCTGGGGCAGGAACCGAGGCTCCAGCAGGTAAGATTTATTCACTTTTAAGTTGGCTGAGGAAGCCTCTCTCAGGCTGCTGGAGTCTCCCTTTTTCCCACTGCTACCAGGTAGAGCTGGTGGCACTGATGGTACCACGTTGATGCCTGGGCTGGGGCTCTGTGCAGGCTCTGGGGAAGGCAACTCTGTTTTGGAAGCATGAGGTCCAGACAGGAGAGCAATATCCAATGTACCCTCGATCGGCTTCAGGCAGGAAACTGACCTGCCCTCCATCTTATACTCGGAGGGGCTCTTCCTGACAGGGGACTCGGGAGCAGCTAAGCCTGGTTTCTCCCCTCCATTCTCGACCCGGCCAGCTAAGGCTTTCAGAGGAACAAAGGAAACACCACTCATCTGAGATGTGTGGGTACTGTTGATGAATGCCCGGTTCTCAGAGGCTGGCAGGGTCTCTTGTTGCCCAGCCATGGGCCGTATGGGGTTCCCTGGCAGGCATTCATGGGTGCTAGATGTTATCTTGGGTTTCAGGATGGCACAGTGGCTGTCATCTTTGTCATCCAATGACATTTTCTTTCTGAGGTAATCAATATTGGCTAGCTTGCTGTCTAGTTTCTCACTTCGAAGGAGCTCTTTGGCCTGCGAGGCCTTCTCGGAGTAGTCAACCTTTCCAGGAGCAGGCCTGTCAGAGATGGAGCACACACTATCATGGAGGAGGCCAGAAGCTGAGGCCCGTTTAAAGTCACCTAGAGATTGGCTATGCTCCCCTGGTGCCAGGCTGCATGCTGTCCCATCTGAGGTCACCCCCTCACTGGCCCTCACACTGGCCTGCTTGTGAAGAGTGTCCTTCAGCAAGCTGCCCACAGAAGGTGACTCTGTTGATGTGTTTTCAAAATGACCTGACCTTTCCAACCCCTTGGGGTATACTTTTTTCTCTCTCTCCTCCAACCTGAAGAGAGCATAGCTTTCTGAATCACCACCAAGGCTGTGAGGTTTCTGGTGGGATTCATGTTTCTCCTCTGGTTTCTTTACTACAACCTTGGCCTTCAGCTTGTCCCGGTCCAGGTCATCCACAGACTCTTGTCTGCCCAGTTTCCGGGACACAGGGCGTTTCAGACAGCCTTGCTCCACCGGCCTGGCCCGACTGAGGGAAGGCGCATCACATACATTCTCTTCCAGGCTCTGCAGTGTCACTTCCCGCTGACACTGCTCCCTCTGCACCTCCTCTTGTGTCACCTCCAGGCTATGCTTTCGGGAGCACAGGAGCTTCTTGTCACTGCCATAGGAGGGTGACAACTTTTCCTCAGACTGCACCCTCTTCAGCAGTGGGGAGCGGGGTGGCTCTGCACTCTTTGGCCTCACAATATGTCTGACGATTGTGGGGGGAGAGTGCATCTTGCTAGGAAAGGCCTGAGTGATCTTGGCATTGCCCAGTGAGTGTCCCAACAGTGGGGATGGTGAACGCTGAGGAGAGGTAGGTTGTGGAGTTGGAGAGGGTGTCCTGGCCAGCGGGGAGAGTGGGATGCTGCCAGCTGACTTCCGTCTTCCAGAGCGGTATCGCTGCCCGCTGAGTTTGGGGGCCAGGCCATGGAGGGTGCTGGGCCTGATGTGCCCTGAACCTGCTGGAGAATTGGGGGCACTTGAACTTGGGGAGCTGCTTTGGGAGGAATTTGTACCTGTGGGTGGAAAACACGAGACTGTGTGTGAGCAACGAGATATCTTTCCATTTCTTCCTATATTTCTATTCCATCCTGATCTGGGGAAAGTCAACTCCTGGTCCCAGAAGTTCAGGGAAGGTTTCTTACCCAAGCTTCCCCACAGTCCTCTGACCCACTCTATTCTGATGGACAGAATGGCCCCCAATTGTGTCTCTGTGGGTGCTGTCATGTGCATTCAGCCTGCTTTCCTTAGCCTTGGCTGGTTTATACCTTCCTTTCTAGACCTGTCTAGGCTAGAAGATCTACTCACCTGATGGGAAATCCGGGGTAGAACGATAGCTGGGTGTTGGAGATCGTGGAGACAAGCTGTGAGTAGGGGAACCCGGGAGGCTTTCTCCTGATGACAGGGATCGGTTTAAGCAGGAGAAACTTCGGCTGGTGTGGAGTAAAGGAGAAGGCTGCTTGGCCAGCTTCTTGAAGAGAGATCTCCTTCTGAGTGGAGACAGGAGCACATGGCTCAGAGCATCTTAAAACAATCCTCCTGATAGCTAAGTCTTCAGTCCCACCCGGTCACACAGTGACAAGACAGCAGACCCACTACATGGTAGCACACCACTTATTTACTGACAACTTTCTTGTGGCTTAGGAGGCTGACAGTACACATGAGGAATGTCTTAATTCCAAACAGCAAGAAACAGTAGGAAAGTTATAAAATATTAAAAACTCTACTTCTGAGTACATTCATGCCTTGTATGTGTTTGACGTGACTTAATCAAAAGCTAAGACTTTTCTTCCAGTGACTACTGACTTGGGTTTAGACTTACTTGATGCTAACAGGGTTGGGTCAGAGGCTTTTATTTGTAATGGACTGAGGGCTGTGCTTGGTGTCCACTGTGAACTTTTAGATATGCCCCACACAATGTAAGCTGTGTGCTTACATGGAAAGCACAGAGCAAGGTGAAGCCGAGGCCACTGGATCAGTGGGCAGCAGAGACAAAAGCTCACTCAGTGTTAAAAGAGTTCATGAGAAGAAAAAAAAAATGTATGGGTGCCCAAGGCTTATCAGAGCCATAGCTGCACACAGCACTTTTTACCACAGATGCCTAAGCCAGCCCTTAGCTTAATACTAAACATTAAAACACTTTCCTGTGTAACCTGAAGAAATAGTGAAAATATAAAGTGTCCTTTCAAGAGACCCAGAGTGATCTCTGAACTTGTATAAGAGGGAAATTTAGGATAAAATGACAGATGAGGAGCTGAGGAGCTGGAGAGATGGCTCTGCAGTTCTTTCTGAGGACCCAGGTTTGATTCCCAGCAACCACATGGTGGATCACAACCATCTCTAACTTCAGTATCAGGGAACCTGCCACTCTCTTCCAGGAACCAGAGAAGCATATGGTACATCGACATACATGCAGGCAGAACACCATACACATAAAAAGAAGCCAGATGGCTCTGTAAGCCTGGGAAGAAGTGTTCTGTTTTCTTCTCGGTCTACAGAATGACCACCTTCTATTCCTGGACTGCTTCTACTTCCATCTCTGTAGTGTATATAACACTCTATAACTCATATGCTTACGTGATTATTTTAGGTTTTCCAAGCCTATCTGTTGCTATCCAACCATGAAAAATGAGAAACTGAGTCAGGAAGTGCAGACCTGTAATCCCAGTACATTGGAAGGCTGAGGCCGGAGGATCTCAAGTTCAAGGCCTGTCTAGGCTACAAAATGAATTTAAACAAAGCTACAGGGAGAATTCAAGCCTACCCTAGGAAACTGGGACTCCGTCTCAAAACAAAACAATAGCAAAAAGTAAGAAGGAGGCCAAGTACATTGCTCGGTGGTAGAATACTTGCTCATGTGCAAGAAGCCCAGGCCCAAAACCGAGTACAAATAGAAGAACCTCAACATCACCATAAAATAGAATTAAACTCCTAAAGTCACCTCTGTCTTCTAATACCACACTCCTGACCCCCAACAATCTGACTACTTAAGTGGCTCCAGCAAGGTTCTCTGCCTCAGATGGGCTCCATATGTTTTCCTGCTTACATGATTTGTTTTTCCTGGAGTTAATAAAGCACCTTTATTACATCACTTCTTGTATATTTCTCTCCAAACTCAGCATGAGGAGACTCAAGCTTAGGTGAACAAAGGATCCTGACTATGGTAGCTCAAAGGAGCCATGCCTCGACTGGGAAGAACCCCCCTTCCCAGAGCACAGGCTTGTACACAGAACTTTCGGTGCTTCCTCGTCTGCCAGTGTGCCCCACCTCACTCGATTTCAGTCACACAGAGCCTTTTATTTCCAGGCTTATTTGAAAGGCTTAAATATGTGAGTTTTCTTTTCTTTTTTGATATACAATATTAGACAAGCAAAAAAAAAAAAAAAAAAAAAAAAAGACTTCCTTAATCACATACAGGATATCTTAAGTGCAGATTTCATGTGGAAAATTGCCTGATGGTTAAGTGTGTCAAATCCAGCTCTCCTAACATGATGTCTAAAGGCTTAAACAACTACAAAGAGAATCAAAACTACAGCAGAACTGCTGAGATGGCTCAGCAGGGAAGGCATTTTCCACAGGAGCCTGACCACCTGAGGTCAGTCCCCTGAACCTAAGGTGGAAAGATACCTCACTCACAAAGCTACTCTCTGATCTCTGATGCACTGTGGCATGTGTGTACCTACACATAAATACAAAAAAAAAATTAAACCAGCCAAAGACTTTTCATGGTGTCCACACATGGTAAAAAAAAAAAAAAAAAAAAGACAGCAATCTATATACATTGAGAGCAATAACTCTTTCTGCTATACATGCAATGCCATTGAACTTGAATGTCTACCGTGAACCGTGGTATACAGCATTTCTCAAGCGTAGGGAAACGTATCTTTCTCAGATGTATTTGATAAGGAATATATTTTACTCGACACAGGTGGATGCTAATCTTTTAAAGAAGGCCGACCCAACTTACCTTTCTAGACTTTCCTTCTTCTTGGACTTCTTGCTCCGTCTCACCATCCGGCCCTTGTAACTGTTTCTCCTGGCTGGTCCCGTTTTGATTGATGTGTTTTCAAATGGGGTAGTGGTGATTGACACCTTATTCCCACTCTATAAAAAAGGTGAGGTGGTGTTAAAAAGAAATGCTGTGAAGACGCAAGATCAGAACTAAGAGATTCAAAGACAAGTAAAAAGATAGGTTCATCATGTAAAGGCGTCCCCTGCTGCTAAATAACACTGGACCCATAAGGTCCTGCCAATCCAAGTGGGGGAGAAGGTAAAGTAACACCGCTCTTTGGTGAGTGCACTGGAGCTGGGAGTCCATATATTGAACAAATCCAAGTTGGGTAGGACTGCTTCCCTAGGTTGCCTCTCATACACTGTACCAGCTCCCAGCAGGACCCCACCATCTCCTAGAGCTCAGCAGAGAAGTAAATGAGAGTTTGCAAAGCCTTTAGCACCAAGTGTGACACATGGAAAGGACTCTATAAATAATAGCTATCTTCATCCATATGTATTAAATATAAATGTGCCCAGGAGCTGTCTGGTCTTGCTTGATATATTTTCCTTCTTTCTCTGTTTCATGTTTTTCTTTGACCTAGAAATCATAGGGCGACAGAACCAAATGAGACTTTTATTTGTAATGATGTTAGAAGGTTCCTCTCTTATTGTCATAAAACCTGTCACCTTGCAGAGCTGGGAAGTTATGTGCCAGTCCATGGGGAAAGCTCTCTAACCAGGTCACACAGTGACATAATTCCCAGTGGGCTTCTGAGTCCTTTCACTTCACCTTGGGATGGAAATTATTAGGCAGGTCCTAGAAATGAAGGTGACTAGCAGCCAGGCCTAGGGGTGCTGGGTCAGGTGGGCAGAGACTCTGGTACCTACAATCTCTTCTTGCATGTCATAATAGCCAGAGAGTCAATACAGTCTTTCAAAGTCAGAGGTGGCCATGATAAAGTTGAAAGGACACACAGCCCAAGAACAAAGGCTTTTTAAAATGCCAGGAAGATTCCCTAGAAGCTAAGTTCTAAGCCACACCAAGCAATGGGAAGATGACTGTTGTGGGAACGGAGACTGGGAAGCAGAGCTCTGCTTGGCTGATATCTACCTTCTTTCCCCTGATTGGGAAGTATCATATGCTATTATAAGAATAAAACAAACAACCCACAAACAAAAACGGGAAAGCATAAGTAAAAGAAAAAAAAATCATTGAAATTTCCACTCAGCTACAACTGATGATACTTCAATCTATTTCCTGCTGGGTATTAATTGTTTCTGAGGAGGCAGTGTGAGAGTCAGACTGAGGGCCTTGGTGCGTGCTAAGCAACACCCTGGCATTAAATCACAAAGCTCCATTATCCCTAGCTCTTACTAGTCATTCTTTGAGCAAGTATAAATATATGCATATCTCATCAACAGTTTTAATGTCACTTCTGTAGCTCTCTATTTACCAGTGCACATGTCTGGAATCCTCTCACCAAAAATTCTAAGTACGTGCTTTGTATTGGCTGCCTACTGGTGTCTCCCTACTGTTATTCTCTTCTGAGTTTTAGTTCTATGAGTTGATGGTTCCGTAGTTATTTATATTTCTTTAGGGCAGTGGTTCTCCACCTTTCCAATGCTGTGACCCTTTAATACAGCTGTGGTGAGCCCCAACCATAAAATTATTTCACTGTTACTTCAAAACTGTAATTTTGCTACCATTATGAATTCTAATGTAAACATCTGGTATGCAGGATATCTAGTTTGCAAACCCCAGGTAGTTACGACCCACAGGCTGACCACCAGTGCTTCAGGGAGCTCTTTGTTTATGTTTTACCTCTAGCTTATTATTGAAAACACATGGTGTCTTACTCTTGCCTACATAGTTCTTCACATATCATTTTAGAAGTATAATCTTCCACCTAATAATAGATTTGCAGAAAATATTTTAGGTAGATGGGGGTCTGAATTCCAACATAAAGATAAGTTATATGTCTTACATGTAGATGTAAAACTTCAAAACGTTTACATTTTCTTTAATGGGAGAGGTTGGCCTCTTTTTTACCAAATGGAAAATTTACTATTAAAAGTTCTTGGAAGGAGGTCTTCATAAATTGAATGAACCCATGATGATACAATGACATGATAACCACTCCCAGACCCCCTCCATGATCGATGAAAGAGCAACAAGGCAGCTGGGACTCATCTTTCATGGGTGTTCTTTCACTTTCCTATACTGAGTGCACACACACCTAGGGCAGTCTTATCCCATGACTGGAACCTGATTTCCAATGCATCTCAATATTGACTATTTTTTCTTTCTCTTTTTTTTAAGCACAGTCTAACACTGTAGATCAGGCTAGCCCAGAACTCACAAGGTAGCCTACATGGGCCTAAAACTTGTGCCAGTCCTTCCTCGTCAGCCACTGGGGGGCTAGAATTATGGTTATGTCCCATCACACCTGGCTCCCACTCTCATATCTTTGTAGGAGGCTAACAATGCCACCTGGTGTTTTAAAAATACAATTTAGTTTTAAAGCCATTCCCACATATAATCTTTATTCTTATAATCAAGATCTGAGGGTTGGGTCACTACTCCTGTGGTGAGAAAGGACTGTCATTGTCAGGCTATAGATAATAATAACAGTTTCAAGGACCCCGAGATTCTTGTTCTCAGAGTCACGATGGTAAATGGAACCATCAAAGTCTGGCTACTCTGTCCTTCATTCCCCAGGGCCCCTCCTTCCCAACCTGCTCCACAAGGGCAACAGGTGCCTAGTCCCCTCTACCTCTCCAGTGTCTGGCTTGTGTTCATCACAGTGGTGTTCAGCAAACCATCACGGGCCATGTGGAGCATGCTCAAGAGAACTAGAACACTGAGAAATGAAGGAGGCATAAGCATGATGAAATTGTGTAAGATATATAGAGTAAATCATGAGTGCTTCTCATTTGAAAATAGAGGAGCAGGGCCCACTGACTCAGCGTGCAACGAGGCTCTGAATAAATGCCTCCTTCAACAAAAACTAAACCCACTTTTTTGTTTCTTTCTACCTATGACTTTTCAAAAAGCAATTTGTTTGACTGATATACATACACCAAAGATAGCTCCTGTAATAAAAATGCACAAGATGCATCGTGCAAATATTAATTAGAGAAATTAATTAGGAGAAAACGGTCAATGAATAAAAAACACTGGGTGCTATTTGCAAAGCCTGCCACCTAGTGGATCCACCTAGCTACAGCCGGAGCTACAAGGAACCTGAGGCATGAGAGACCTCTCAGAGAAATTCAGTGATAGCTGTTTGAAAAACAATAGCAGCCACAGAAACGGGCAAGCAGACTGCTGGATACCCGGTTAATTCACTTTTACTTGCAAATTTCTCCTTGATTAGGGTGCAGTGGAAGAGAAGGAATTTTAGGTGGGCGGAACTGAGTACCGGCAAGGTCTGAGTCTGGCGTTGTTTATTAGCTGGCCTTAGGTAACTGAAGACCACTGTTTCAGCCTGATCTCTGTAAGGCTCAGTTGGGGTAGGACGTTGTCCTTCTGGCATCCCCGACTCTCATCCTCCGCCCTAGCTCCAGCCTGTTGCACACCTTACCCCACCTTACCCAAGGCTTCAACCTACTAGGCTCACTGTGTACTTCACAGCACCTGAGACCCACCCACCCACCTCACACCAGCATTTCTATTCATGTTGTCTGGGTTATCCTAGAATCATGATTCCCCAGTCATCTTTTAAGGCCTGCACAGATTAACCCCCGGTTCTCTTGAGCCTTTTTGGTGTTGGTAGTCTTTCCTTCCTCAGAGCTTCTGCCACGTTTACAGTCTGTTCCTTATGTTTAGCACTTTGATTATAGCCTGGTGTTGCTAGGCCTTCCTACTGTGAGCAATAGACGATGAGGTACTGGTAATTAGATGCATGTGTCGGAGATGTGTGCGGTAGGCACTGAAAGCATGGCCTCTGACTCACACTGCCTGGGTTGAAATCATCGTCCTAGCAGATGGCTGTGACTGCCTTGCTCAGGTCTCTCTACTTTGGTTTGTGTGTCTGGAAAATGGGGACACTTCAATTTACAGCATCTGCCTTAGAGAATAACTGAGGGTCACATGAATTTGTGTAAAACCCAGCAGAGCCTGGCAGGTACCAAGTACTCTTGCTTCATTAGTTATACATGTGTATGAGTGTTGTGTAGGATCGTGCGTGCGTGCGTGTGTGTGTGTGTGTGTGTGTGTGTGTGTGTGCAAGCATGTGAGGTCAGAAGACATCCTTAGCTGGCTTTTCTCTGGTGCTGCCTACCTTGTTTGTTTATACACGATCTGGAACTCACCAAGTAGGATAACCTGGCTGGCCAGCAAAACCAGAGATACTCCTGTCTCTGCTTCTCCAGTGGTGAGAACACAAGAGCTACTGAATCCAGTTGCCTGCACCCTGTATGGTTCTAGAACAGTGGTTCTCAACCTGTGGGTCATGACCCCTTTGTGGGTCACATTATCAGATATCCTGCATATCAGATATTTACATGAGGATTCGTATAATTTTATGACTGGGGTCACCACCACATGAGGAACTGTAATGAAGCATTAGGAAGGCTGAGGACCACTGTTCTAGAGGATCGAACTCAGGTCCCCATGTTTGCAAGGGAAGTACTATACCACCTGACCTATAACCTCAGCTCCCCATTAGCTATTTTCCTGTGCTGTTTTAGATGACTCTTGCAGCATTTAGCTCAAAGCTGTGGAAATACAAGGAAATATGGAAGGACGACAATCATACCATTTGATTGTCTGTACCCCATAATTGAGAAGCTTCCAGAGTTCCTGAAGTTACCGAACACAAGTGCTGGTGAGGCCTAGAGATTCTCTTATGCGTCAAGAATTTAAACAAAGCAATATGGCTGAGTAGAAAGTTCCCTAGTTGTAGGGGTTAAGCCTGGCATGTTATCATTTGAGCAAGGGCTGAAAACTGGGACAATATGGCCTCCATCTATGACGGAAGGGTGTAAAGAAAGACCATGAGGTTCTTTTAGAAAGATGGCTGCTGCCCTCTGATCAGGCCCTGAAGGGACGGAATGAGGGAGCTCCACTCATCCCAGAAGTCTACACTGCCGGCTGATGTCTGCTTCAACGCTGTAAGGGAAAACGAGACTAAAGTGCAGCAATGGGATGTAGAAAGTGCCCTCGGTGTTCTCAATCCACAAGACAGATGCACGCCGTTCACGTGCTTCTACACGTGGACGGACAGCCCCACCAGTGATCTAGCCACGGTTTTCTACGGATGCCATGAGATGCTTCATACTTAGCAAGTATGAAGGGCCATGGGAACGACACCCAGGAATACTAAACAGAGCTGCCACCCCAATGTGAAGCCGGCCATGGCGTGTGAAGCCCACTGCCGACGCTGGCCACTTTACACGCTTTGTTCAAGAATTGCTGCTTAAGTTTGGAAGAAAGCAGCATGATTACCCAGTTCACCAGGGCGATAATTAAATCCCTTGCATTTTCTTTGTGTTGTCACGCTAGTTACTGCTCTTGAGTGCTTCCTTTATGAACCAGAGGCAGGATCTACTGCCTGAAAGGGATGCCAGAGCATTCTATAGCTTCAGAGGGTGCCCAGGCATGGTACAGCCTGCCATGCTGCACCCTTCCAGTGGCCCACAGTGACTGTACCCTGTGATGGAGCTGTTGTTGGTTGTAGGAGGTGATCGCAGTCACAAGTGAGGTAGAAGTTCACACAGAGGGCCAGCTGGTTCTCTAAGACATTTCCAAAATCCCTTCCAAAGGGAGGGGGGCTACATATACAATCTCACAGAAACAAGAAGAGAGGTTTAGAAACCCAGAATCACGTTAAGATACAACATAAATTCAGCTTATTTTTTCTTCTTCCATAAATATCTGTATGCTATGAAATAAATACAGGCTGAGGTAGGAGCTATTTTGCATATAACACACTACTGTTAGGAAGAGTATAATATATTATATAAAAATACATATATATGTATATTTCTACATTGATATATACATGTATATATAACATATATATTATATTATATTCATATATATAACTAGCCAGCACAGATATGAATATATACATGTATATATAATATACTATGTATATACACATATATCTAATATATATACATGTATACAATATGATATATAATATATACATGTATATGTGTGTATATATATGTATATGTATATATATTTAATATCTGTGCTGGTTAGTTAGGATTTTTAATCAATTTGACACAAACTAGGGTAATCTAGGAAGAGAAACCCTAAACTGAGAAAATGCCCTCCATCTGACTGTCTTGGGGAGGTTTCCTTGATTTTTGATTGATGTGGGAGGGCAGAGCCTATGGTGACTGTGCACCCATGGGCAGATCGTCTTGGGACATATAGGAACGAGGACTGAGGAGGCAGTGTTCCTCCATGGCCTCTGTTTTAGTCCCTGCTTCCAGGCTCCTGCCCTTACATCTCCTCATGATGGACCGACTATAAGTTCTAAGACGAAATTGAACCTTTCATCCCCAGGTAGCTTTTGACCATGGTCTTTATCATAGCAATAGGAAGCAAACTAAGGCAGTTACCATAACTTAAAGTTCCCTCAGCTTGCCGGGCAGTGCTGGCACATGCTTTTAATCCCAGCACTCTAGGAAGCAGAGGCAGGGGGATCTCTGTGAGCCTGAGGCCAGCCTGATCTACAGAGTGAGTTCTAGGACAGCCAAGATTACACAGAGAGATAAACAAAAACAAAAAGCAAACAAAAATTTGTTTTAAAAATATCATTGATCTAAGGCACTGGTAGGATGGCTGGGAACTGAGAGAATTACTCTCCAGCTCCAAATGTCACACACAGTGAGCTCCTAGAGAGGGCCAAGGGAATTTGGAGATTGTGACTTTCTATGTCCTCTGTTCTCAACAGTCCCCACAAAACTGAAAGACACAGGAGACAAGCTCTCCATAGTCATTCCAGGCCCTCATCCATAAGTCGGGGACCACAGGATCACAGACTGTGGGTGAAGTGGCTATTGAGACTTGGCAGTCTATGTTTCTTCTTGATGTCTGTCCTAGGTGGTCTAAGACAGTTTCAGGTGACTTTCACAGCCCAGGAATCTTAAGAGTCAGCAGTTCAGCCCAGCCTCCATCTCTGGGATGCTTAACCCGGAACGTTATCCCTCCCTAGTTAGAGACAACTTAAAAGACCGATTGCTGCGTGGAACTAAGTTACTCCAATCTCAAGTAGCTGTGTGGTCCGTCTCCCTGTTGTCGCACTGGGATACAAAGGAGAACGCTGTGATTCATTTTAACTCTATAAACTCGCTGAGCCCTACACTGAAGGCCAATCTTTAACTAATACCATGAATTAATGATGAGAAATAACTTTCTATCCACTAGCTCACCTTAGGATGCAGAGACTATTGGTTTTAGACCCTGAGACCCTAAGCCCTTTGAAAACTGGCCCTTGGCTGAGCCTGGGGAATGACAGGGGAGGGAGGGGGACAGGCATCTAAATGCATCTGTGTCTGAAAGACTTGCACACCCACTCTTCTGCCAGTGCCTTCAAATTCCTTATTTTCTTTCAAGTTCCACGTCACTGTCACTCCCCTGGCATGCCTCTCCCTACTTAGAATGTTCTCTCTGGAAACACAGTGTTCCTTCTCTGCTTCAGCCTGGGATAATTAAGTTGTTTTTCTCATATACATGTCCTGTCCTTTCTGAGAGCAAGGAACATCCTTTAGTCCCGGTATCAACAATATTTATGAGATCTCAAATGTTATTTAATCCATGCATAGGGGCTTACAGTTGTTCACATTTATCCTGTGTCTCTCTAATGGTTTTTTTTTTTTTTTTTTTTTTTTGGTTGATGCTCAAATCTCTCTAGCTGGTCATGCAATAAGAAGTTGTCCAAAAATTGTGTAAGGATGGACTATGATTCTGATCCCAGATAAAGCAGGCTTTTTTCCTGAGAAAAATTTAAGATCAAATTCAAGTTCAGCTATCTCTGTATCTTCGACTTTATATTCAGGGGTTAGCATGAAGCAAATCAAGAATCTCAAAGGCTCGCCCGAGAGGACCAATGTGTGCTGCTCTGCACCTCTACTCCTGTTCTCTGGGATCTGGTGCCACGGGCTCCGTTCCATGCTCCCTCCTTTTAAGTAGGAAATGACCCCCATGGAAATTCGACGTAGGCATGTGAAGGGGAGGAGCCCCCAAACTGCTGGGACCATTCTTGTACTAATTATTTAGAGCACATGTAAATACATCTAAAGTTCAGCCTTTCAAAGGAGTGCCAACTCTTAGAACCCTTCCACCCAGTTTCACAGTTACACAGTACTTTGTCTCCTCCTATACTAGAGTGACATCTACTGATGTTCACCCTTAGAACCGGTGATTCCCAAATGGAATCTACCATGTGACGCATATGAACAAAGAGCGTTCATGTTTTGTAGGATGGGTAGTGAGAAGCAGATGTAGTTGGTAGGATTGCAGGTTCAAGGGCACCTTCTTCCAGGATGAAACCAGAGAGGTTGTAATAGCTTTGCTTCTCGTCAGATGTCTGACCACTATATTCCTTCCAGTGGTGGGACTGGCTGTGGAGCCAGCCACGCCACAGAGAAGCTGACCTCACAGTGCTGACTCCTTGGGGTTACTGCTTACTCTGCATGGCCAGGACATAGGAAGACAGTACCTTCAGCAGGAGCTCGATAACTTCTGTGTGGACAAGTCCATGCACCGGCTCTCCGTTGATGTGTGTGATCAGGTCCCCAGCCTTCAGTCCTGCCTGGTATGCGGGGCTTCCTTCTTCTACGTTCTGTAGCCCAAGAGGAGAGTACATATTCATAAGCCAACAAATTACAACCCTGACGCCTATTGTTTCTTCTGTCAGGATATTTGGAGTCACTTTGGGAATGATCCTAAGCTCCTAATATGGACTCAAAAGGGTATGGCTCCTTCTCTGATATTGTTCTAAAATAGAAGATTTTCCATGTTTCTTTAAATAAAAAAAAAAAAAAATCAAGAGAGCAAGAATGTAGTTTTTGAAAAGTAAGAAAAAAAAAATGCAAAGGACAGGGACTGGAAGATGGCTCCACAGTCAGACCACTGCTCTTGCAGAGGATCTGAACTCAGTTCTCAGAACCCATGCTAGGTGGCTCACAACTGTCTCTTAACTCCAGGTCTGGGTTAATAGCACCTCTGGTCTCTGTGAGTAATTGTACTCAGACATATGCACCATTGAAAATAAAATCAATCTTTTTTTTAAAAGGTCATTATAGGGATACGTTATAGGGTGGTCTTTAGGTTCACCAGATTGGTACATAAGAATGGGCAAGCATTACAGAAACTGAGCAGAGCTAGGAAAAACGACTTGTGTGGGTTATACCTAATTCTATATTCTACCACGGAAATAGAGACAAGGATATTAAAAGGGAAATAAAATGGGTCCCAAGTGCCACAGAAACAGAAAACACATCAGGACCAACTCTGCTTCAGTCAACAGGTGTACACTCCAGGCTGCTAGGGAAGGAAAAAGGACAAGAAAGACGCTCTGTTCTTACCCAGACGATATGGTGCACCGTGTAGATGTCACTGTCTCCCACGTACACGCGGATGGCTCGGATGGTAAATCCATAGTTCTTTCCTGAACTGTGGATCACGATGGGCTGATGGGGACTGGCAGATGCTGCAGAAGAGTCTCGGCTGGGAGAGGAATCCCGTGAAGAAGAAGGGTCTGAAGACAGAGAGTGTGGGGACATTGGACTTCCCAACGGAGATACAGCAAACATATCTGTAACAAAGAAACTGGCGTCAAAGCAGATCTGGGCCACAGCCACTATTCCCATGGGGAGCCCCACCATAACCAGGAAGACAAACAATGGTCATAAACAAGTCCCTTTGTTTCTAACGGCAAAATGAGAACTGATGCAGAAAATGCTTTTATTGGTAACTGGTATGGGTGCAAAACTCAAGCTTTTGAGGGGATATCAGAAGTGTTTCTGGTCGATGTTTCAATCAATACTTTAAAATTAAGAAATTTTAGTTTTGCTACACAAAGATGTTTCTGGTTGTGGTCTCTTTAAATTATTTCAGTGAAATAAGTAGTTTATAGATGCATGGGTTTATAGTGTATCTTTCTAAGAGCAGACTAAGTGTATAATGAGAAATACTCTTCTCCAAATCGTATACTAAACAATTTAGCATGACTCTCCAAACACACATGGCCAGGAAAACAATGACCAAGTACCAGCTGCTTTTTGTAAAATTACTGGGCTAGTACATATTAACATATTTCAATTGAGAAACTTAACTATGAAAGAATGACTGCAGTTACAGCTGCTCCTCTTTACATAGTAGCTTCAAAGAACAATGTTTCTTCAAGGTTAAGGAAGGTCAGATATATGTGTTAAGAGCAAATCAGCTCACATCCCCAAATACCATTCTCTATTCTGCTGCAGAAGCAAATGTTTGTATACCCCAGGGCTCAGAAGCTGAAACTTAACTACCAAGGTAACAATATTCAGATGAGTATTTGGAAAATAACTAGACTATGAGGGTTCTGCTTCTGGCGATAGGGTTACTATGTTTCTGGAAGAGGCTGGAGAACCTTTAAGATATGCTGTCTATGTGAAACAAGACATCATATCTGCTGGGGCCTTGACTATGGGCATCTCCACCAAGAACAACAGATCTACTGTCTATAATTTATCTGAGTGTTGTGTTATAGCAGCCAGAGCCAAATTAATATGCAAGCTCACTCTATATGAGTGTATGTGGATCTTAACTACTCATGATGTGTGTGTGTGTGTGTGTGTGTGTGTGTGTGTGTGTGTGTGTGTGTGCATGCGCACACGCTCTGAGGAACAAGGCAATGAGGTGCCTGGTAATACTGGAGACTCACAAGGGCATGGTAAGACTCAATGTGGTCACTGTAAAGCATCCATTCTACATGTGTTCTAAGTCTTCTGTTGTCCAAACAAGAGGAAAGCTAAGTGCATTACTGCAAGTGTTCTTTTACTCTGACTCCAAGTGCCGTATTGATTCTCTTTTCTGATGCTGCTCTGTCTAATCCAAAGGCCAGGTAAAAGAGGTCACTGGTGGATGGGAACCTTCATGACATGTGAATGGAGGACAGGACAGACACTTAAGATTCAAACTGTGGGAAGGCTAGGATCCCGCTTCTTAACCACACAGTGGGTCTCTTTCTTCTACAAATGGTGTAACTCTCCCTTTTTTCCACAGAGCGGGCTGCTTTACCTGCTTGTACAGATGGACTAGCCCACACTCAACTGCCCTTCCCTGACGCACCTTTGAGGTATGCATGACCATACAGACAACAGACAGGAGTTGGATGCTTTATGGGGCTCAATGGGATGTAACCTAGCAAAGAAATCTACAGAATGCCTTTTTTTTCTCAAATGAAAATGTAAAAAAATTAGGTAATCTCTTTGATATGTTATCTATAGTTTGAATTCTTTCCAATACATGTCATGTAGAAGAGAATTCAATTTCCAGTCCTCCCCCCACTTCTGAATGATATCATGACCACCAAGGTGTATGTATGTTTCATCTCGGTCAAGGAAATTACTACACTTACAGATCAGTAGATGCAAACTAAGTTGTAGGAAAACACAGCCATTCAACAAAACCGTAATTAAGTCTGATTTTCCAAACAGGACAGAGATTATCAAAGAAAGAAACTCAGTCCACAAGATTGGGAAAACATCTTATTTCACTACCTCCTGTGAAGAAAGTCTCTGCCGTCTCCAGCAACGCAAAGCTTACATTCTGTGTCTGTTTCCTCATTAATTAGATGAAGTAAAGCATACCTAGCCTTCCAACACACGGGCTGTAAACAGCTCTGTAAAGTACATACACAGTACGAGGTCTACAGAAGAATTATCCCAGGGAGGGAAATTCATTATTTAGCTCGTGGGGAGAAAAGGCTTTAAGAAAACAAATGAAACCCGCCTTCATGGGAAAGAAGCATCTCTAACCTCTTCCCTAGATACAGAATGTGAGCTGAGACGGAGATGCACATGCTCTCTGGCTGCCCCAGAGGTCCTGGAGGGAAAATTCACAGGTGTGTGTGTAGGCAGCAGCTCTTAAGAGCTGGGATCCCACTCGTGATTGCCTCATGCAATTTTGCATTTCAATCAGCATTCCAGACTGGGGGAGGAGGGAAGGAAGCACATGCACAAATCACACAATTTCATGCGAGTTGATGTCTCTCTACCTCCTGGGATCATGAGGGACAGAGCACTGGCCGAGAGGGACTTTGTGACTTTCCCCGAAATTTTCCTTTTCTCTGTGCTTTCTAATCGCTGTCGAGCCATGTGAGAAGTAGGGTCACTGGATGGCTTTGAGGAATTATCTGTACTGTCCACACACTCGCTTCGCCCATTTATCTGATCCAAGTGCTCTGAAAAACTGCCAACTGTACAAAGAAGAAGGAATAAACACATTCGGGAAAAGTTAGGATAGAAGAGGTGGAGACGGGAAGACAGAGAAAAAGGCGGACAAACTGTGGGAGACACTCCCACGTGCCTCTTAGGTCCAAACATCGCAGGCTGAATGTGAGAAACAACTGGCTCGAGAGAGATCCTGCGGAGGAGGAAAAGATGGAGAACTATCTGTCCAGGCTTCATTCTACTGTGCACAGTCAGGTAAAGTTTCTAATGATTCCGTTTAACCAGGAGGATAACTTCCTATCATCTATATTTCAGAACCCCCTGAGAGCCTCCTCCCATGGGCCTTCAGGGAGTCTATCTTATAAACCCAATAGCTTTTCCCTATTATACTAGTGATTATCATGAATGCTCCTGATCATTTTGACATGGGACACCATTTAATCACTCTGTAGGCCGTGTCTGTGTCACTTCCTCCCAAGTTCCTAAGATACCAGGGGCCAGGCATGTAATGCACAGAAAGAATCAAAATGTCTCTGATTCCTTCCATGCCTGTTTTCACTCCAAGCTCTTTGTAAATTTCAAAGGAAATGACACAAGTCATTGCTTAGTAGCAAAGTCCATCTTCTGGGCTTCTAATCTAGATTATGTCATGTGCGGTCCTCCATGACATCCTTCTTCACCCCCTCTAAGACACACCTTTCTTTGTCAGTTTATTAACCCCTAACGTACAGTGGAGTTATTTTTACGTTAAAACATTAGGACTTTCCCCTGAGAATATTAACATGAAGGAGGGTGACGACATGGAGAACCACAGAGGTGGAGTGTAAGGGAATTCTCAGGAAGAGAACCATGATGAGTCCCTCAGAAACATACTGAGCAGTGACTCATGTTCCTAATTGCTCTTTATCACCAAGCTAAACATCTTCTGGTTTTAACATCACCTATAAACACCTCTTATTTCTGTCTAGATATCATGACTATCTCAGATTCTATGCTTTGAGATAAAACATAACACTCTATAATTTTATGTTCTAGGCGTCCTGTTCATGAAACTCATTCATATTATTGTCATAGATCTATAGAGCAGGTATGGTATGTAATATCATTGCAAGTGATATTCCAAATGACTAGCCAGCTCATTTTAAAATGCTCACCACACAGCATTCTCTGCCTGGACAAGAGTTGGCCTAAATGAACATTTTGTGACATACATACCGCTCGACTGTACAGCCCTTGTCTGGCCCTAGTTTGTGAAGGGACATACCCGTTGCGTCTGTCGAAGGGGGTAAATGTGGATACTGAGTACTGCACTGTGCCAACAGGAGAGATTCTTAGGCTTCCACAACACCACCCACTTGTAGTTGCTTGTATTACAAATGCTAATTATGTTCCCCCCAAAACTGTTTGTCTTTATGTAGCTTCTGGGAACCTGCCCCCTGTTGGTAAATAAATGTGCTAACAGCCAATAGCTGGGCAGGGCAGACAGACACAGGCTTTTAGGATTTTCTGGGCTTGGGACTGGGAGCAGGGGGACAAAGAAGGATATCGCTATGCTAGCCATGCCAGGAGAGTGTGGAGGAGAGTGGAGGAGAGAGAGACACGGTCACCGTGTGAAAGTACGGGACAGTGTGGTCCAGAGGGCTGCCCAAACAGCCAAGATAGAACATAGAGTTTAGTAAGTAATAACTCAGGATTATTGGCAGGAGGTGGATTAATTGCTTGGAGGTTAGGCAGTGGCCCAGCTATTGTGCTGTTTAAGGCACATTAAAACATAAAGGCTGTGTGTGTGTCTTTCATTCGGGAACATAAACCATTGCAGTGGGTAGCAACCCCGCTGTTGCTTTTATTAATTAATTAATTATTACTACACCCACTGGGCCAACGGGTAAGAAAATCTTAAGGCAGATATCACCAGCCTTTTGCTCCTTGGGAAAACTCCATCCTCATCTACTAGTGCATCTCTTCTGTTCGCTCAAAGCAGTAAGTGAAGGACTGGATCAAGGCTGTTTCAGCAGCCAGGAACTTCTCTCTATACTGAGTTTTGGCTTCAGATGACTCCCTTCCCTTCTGAGCAGGGTTTAGACAGGGGAAGGGGAAAGAAAAAAGGGCAAATGCAAAGCAGAGTCTCTTTACAGTAAATAATTTGTTGGGAGCGTTTGAGCACCACAGCTTTGATTTCACAACTTCTCGAGGACTGGAGGAGAAAAGCGACCCAGACCCCGACTCGTGCCTTGCCAAATGTCAGGAAGGAGGCCCGATATTTATTTTCTTCTCTCACCCCTCCTGCTCCCTTCCCCTACTACCTCATCTTACAGTACCGTGCATGAGCAGAGGTCTCTTTCTGCCAATGGCACGTAATGTCACCCTAACGTTCTCTAAATGTCAAGGGTTCCTTCCTTTTGATGGTGGAGCAATATAAACCTCAACAAATTTAATTTTACTAC
Organism: Uromys caudimaculatus; assembly: GCA_028551405.1. Classification (NCBI taxonomy): domain Eukaryota; kingdom Metazoa; phylum Chordata; class Mammalia; order Rodentia; family Muridae; genus Uromys; species Uromys caudimaculatus. The sequence goes on along the minus strand of CM052716.1, from coordinate 46,817,141 downwards.
AGCCATGCTTTTCCGGTTCCTTAATTACCCTTGGCTGTAAGCAAATCAACTCACCCTTCTATCCTGTGCAGCCCCCAAGGTCTTTGATTATTTTTTAGTATGTGTATGGGGGAGACAGATTGAGAAAAGCTGGGTTGACTCTATTAATCAAATCGCATGGCAGGACCTCAGCAGGTATTTTTAATTATGAAAGTAATCAATCAAGTACTTAGACATTGCTCCCCTCCTCCCCTTCACCTCCTACCTTTCTGAGTAGGAGGAGTCCTGAGTATGCTCAGGACACTGAGATATGGTAAACGAGAACTTTTATATGAAGTTGAATATACTCTATATTCAGAGTAAGGCAACTGAGAGCCAGACAGAGACCCCTACAACCAGGAATATAAAATACTGAGCCCCTTACATTTGGTATGAATAGTGAGGTAAGTATGGCCAGGAAACATAGAGTAATATCATGTCCTTGTACTATTTTTACAATGTGATTATCTTGGCTTCATGGTTAGAAAAAGTTGGGTTACCCAGCATTGAAACAGACCTGAGGTATAAAGCAAGAGAAAGAAAAGCTAGTATTATTTTCCCATGTCAACTATAAGCATGTATGAAGCTCCACAGATCCAAACATTTAGGAAGGCTGAAATCTAACCTGAAAGATTTTTAAAAATATGTTTTAAAAAACCACAACAAATCTTTCACTATGAACATTCAGTTTAAAAATGTTGATGGGAACTCTTAGAATTATTTATGCTTATTAGTATAGCACATTACATATGGCATAATGAAAGCATTTATTACAATAACTGTAAGTCAGAGGCACTTTTTGCTTAAAAACAAAAGTATAAACCCTCAGTGCTTTGCAGAAGGATTTGCTGTTGCACAACCATTATAAACCAAGTGATGCTGTAAATGTACCTAAATGGTGTGTTCTTAGGGAAGAAGGTCGAAGTATGGTTGTCTAAGGAAAACACCTCCACTGTTAAGGGCCAGGAACGGATGATGGGGTATTAAGGACTTTAAATGTGTCTGAAGACAGCGCTTCTATCGAAGGAAGCTTACTTCACCCAAAGGTTCAGAAGTGCCTTCAAAAAGGAGCCCAGATACCGGGCCTCTCACCCCAGCAGGCAGAGAAGCTTCAGGAATGTCTGACTCCACTTGCCACAGCCTGGGAAGCGTCAATTCCATGCAGAGGCAGTACTTTAGATGCAGTCAGACACCAGGGGAGACATGGTGGGACTTCCGGCTCCCCTCATACATGTCCTGTGAACCTCACCTTGTAAGGACTTTGCTACCCTCAGTGTGAGGTTAGTGGCAAGGGACCATATAACGAGGTGTGTCTGGTACGACATGACCCCATAACAGGAGCTAACCCCTTCAACAATGCTACCACCCAGCTCAGGGCTGGAGGGACCGCCCACGGTTCATCATGTAGATGACTGGAGCCATTTTCAAGGGTAAATGTGATGGTTGGTCCATGTGCCACTGTCTCTCATTCTAAGTTGGATGCAATTCTGCAAGCTGTTTCTTTGCATCAGCAGCCAAGGACATCCTTCTTTGGCAGGTTCTGCCTGCCACCAGAGGACCCTACTGAAGTGGGCAGTGTTAAGTGCCCCCAAGGTCCAACCGAAGCCAGGTCAGTCTGCTGTAAGGCTCAGCACTGAGGATGTAGCTGAGACAGCTGACCAGAGTTCTTAGGAATTTTTCCCTAAAGAAGTGGGACCATGGAAGAAGTTTAGGAGAAGAAAGAACACCTATCCTGATGGTCTGGCAGGGTAAAGCCTGAGACTCATCGAGTCTGTAGAGCCACGTGGCAGTATGGTGCCTGAGCAGAACAATTATAGCCACAGTTACCTGACAGTGTGGAACTGCTAATGGTGCTGGCTGGAGTGGTGACCTCAGGCTCCTCCTGAGTACACTCCTCAGGAGGAAGGACAGGTTTCTCTGGTTCCTCTCTGGGGTCTCTAGAGCAAGGGACAGCCTCATCTTGTTCTCCTTCTGTTGAGATAGCCAGCTTGGGAAGCAGGCCGGAGCTGAGTTTGCATCTGTTGCTTTCAGTGTCTGAAGAGTTGGATGTTGATAACTGTTGCCTACATTAAAAACAAGAGCAAGTCACACACCCACCTCCAGGAAACCATTAAGGGTAACGGCTTGAGGAAACTAGGTTAAAAGGGAAGCTGGATAATCCTAACCAATGTATGTCTAGAGCAGTGGTTCTTACTATATGGTACCCAGTGTCAGCACAACCACGGGGCATGCAAGGAATCCATGTTCTTGGGGTGGCCTGAGATCTATTGGAGTGGGAACTCTGGAGGTAGGTCTCGGATGCACTGCCCCAGCATACACTATTTGTTTCTCACGTACATTTCAGAGTATTCGGAACTCCAGCTGAGTGTCTCCGTGGATGGCAAAGTTGTGCTTTTGGTCTTGTCCTCGGAGTCATCTTTGTCTTCTCCTGAATTTTGAGTTATTCGATCTATACTGCTGAAAACCTGCGGGGTGAATAGCCATTGCTTACAAACTACATCTAAAAAGAGCTTGTCAGAAGTCCTAGGGAAAAATTAAAAAACGAAAACCCAAATATAGAAGTAAAATCGGGAACTGGCAGGCCCACACATGGTGGCGCATACCTTTCATCCCAGCACTTGGGAGGTAGAGGGTGGCAGATCTCTGAGTTCTAGACCAGCCTAGTCTACAGAGTGAGTTCCAGGTCAGCCAGGGCTACACAGAGAAAACCCTGTCTCTAAAAAACAAAATGAAACAAAAAATTGTGAACTAGGGCCATGCTGTGGAAAACACTAACAATGTTGTGTGCATGCCATGAGAGAAAAGGGTCAAGGTATGGAGGAGACACATTCTTTTCGAGTGGGGAGCTGAACCGACCCTCTCCTTTCACTAATTCTCAAGGACTCTGTATCTACAAAGAAGAATCTAGATGCACTCAGGTTTCATGGTTTGGGGATCAATGTACATCTCAGACTGGCTTGAGGCTCAAAAAGTAACCAGATAGAGAAAATGATATAGAAAAGAAAAAGTGTTTAATGGCCACCAGTCAGGAGTTGAGATTGAGTGTGGGTAGAGGAAGGGATGATGTGTTTCAGGAGGTAAGAGTGGGGTCAGTTTGACAGAATGAGGAGCTAACCAGGTACCTTTGGCTTACAAATCAGACAGCTGCTGGTGCAAGAGACAAAAGCTTGGGCAGAGAGGCCTATTTTAGCCCACTTCTGAATCACCACAGTCTCACAGGAAGTACAAGAGGTAGAAATGGGAGTGAGGAGAGCCCAGTACAACGAGTACAAGTCATTGCTACCCTCCAGCTATTTACTGTTCTCCTGGAAATGGGCCTGAGGCCTCCTACTATCTCTAGAGTTAGAAAAAGATTAGGCTAAAGAACAGGAGCCTGGGAAAAATGAAATGCTTTCCAAAGTAAAGACGCAAACTGCTTAGGTGGGGTTCTCAGAGGGAAGAGGATGGGTTATGTTCTGAGTACCCAACTAATGTTAAACCTACTTCAGGATGCACTTGCTGTAAATCTCCAATGGAACAGCCAGGCAGTGATGGCACACACCTTTAATCCCAGCCCTTGGGAGGCAGAGGCAGGCGGATTTCTGAGTTCCAGGCCAGTCTGGTCTACAGAATGAGTTCCAGGACAGCAAGGGCTACACAGAGAAACCCCGTCTCAAAAAACCAAAAAAAAAAAAAAAAAAAAAAGTCTCCAGTGAAATCTCTACCCCTATGTTGGTCCTATAAACAGAGAGGGGTAACACCAGCTGATTTGCAGATTAATTTGGGTAATCACTCATGAAAATGTACAGAGTGCTTTAAAATCATGAATTGCTATAGAAATGCTAAGGAAGAATCATGCAAAATGCCATGACAACCACAAAGACGTAGCAACTGAGACTAGCAGAAGGGAGGTCGGGTGCCCTCTGGGTTTATTTCCATTATCCGTGGGTTCCTAACCTATCAAAAAAAAGCAGGTTGGTTGGTTGTTTTAAAATCGTACCTGAGGGGGAGACATCTGTCTGGGCCACCAGGGTTCCATAGCCAAGTAGCACCAGGAAAAAGCTACCCTCCCAGGAGCGTGGAAAAGCTGTGAGTGGTGTTAAGACAAGCACCGGTGCTCACTGGGATCTGGGGACCTCAGCCTGGGCCACAGGGCTCCAGGAGAGAGCTGGTATCCCAGGAGTGCTGACACACCTTTGAGCACAGGCAAAACCACCACTTCTGTTCAAACTCACTGGATCAAGAGGGACCCTTGCAGAGCCATCAGGACACAGGAACCAAGGGACAGCTGGGGACAAGATTGTTCTGGTTTCTGTCTGCATCCCAGAGCTGACCCTGTGCCACAGCTCTCCAAACCTAAATACCTCTCAGAGAGAGCTGGTCTTCAAGGAGTATTGACACAGAGGCCTGCAGGAGAGACAAGCCAAAGCCAGACAGAGTAAGCCCAGCTAACATCAGAGTTAACAAGATGGCAAAAGGCAAGGGCAAGAACATAAGGAACAGAAATCAAGGCTATTTGGCATCATCAGAACCCAACTCTCCCACCACAGCAAGGCCTGGATACCCCAACACACCAGAAAAGCAAGACTCAGATTTAATCATTTCTCATGATGATGATAGAAGACTTTAAGAAAGAATGAATAACGCCCTTAAAGAAATGCAAGAGAACAGGGATAAACAGGTAGAAGCCCTTAAAGAGGAAACACAAAAATCCATTAAAGAATTACAGGAAAACACAATCAAACAGGCAGAATTACAGGAAAACACAATCAAACAGACAAAGGAAATGCACAAAACTATCCAGGAGCTAAAAATAGAAATAGAAACAATAAAGAAATCACAAAGGGAGACAACCCTGGAGTTAGAAAACCTAGAAAAGAGATCAGGAGTCATTGATGCAAGCATCACCAAAAGAATACAAGAGATAGAAGAGAGAATCTCAGGAGCAGAAGATACCATAGATAACATTGACACAACAGTCAAAGAAAATGCAAAATGCAAAAAGCTCCTAACCCAAAACATCCATGAAATCCAGGACACAATGAGAAGACATCCCTAACTTAAAGAAAGAGATGAATATAAATATACAAGAAGTTTACAAAACGATTGGACCAGAAAAGAAATTCATCCCGTCACATTATAGTAAAAAAAAACACCAAATACACAAAACAAGGACAGAATATTAAAAGTAGTAAGGGAAAAAGGTCAAGTAACATATAAAGGCAGACCTATGAGAATTACACCTGACTTCTCACCAGAGACTATGAAAGCTAGAAGATCCTGGGCAGAACTCATACAGACCCTAAGAGAACACAACTGCCAACCCAGGCTGCTATACCCAGCAAAACTCTGAATTACCATAGAGGGTGAAACCAAAATATTCTATGACAAAACCAAATTTACACAATATGTTTTCACAAACCCAGCCCTACAAAGGATAATGGATGGTAAACGTCAACTCAAAGGGGAAAACTACACCCTAGAAAAAGCAAGAAAGTAATCTTTCAACAAACTCAAAAGAAGATAGCCACACAAACGTAAAAGTAACATCAAAAATAACAGGAAGCAACAATCACTATTCCTTAATATCTCTTAACATCAATGGACTCAATTCCCCAATAAAAAGACATAGACTGACAGACTGGATCCATAAAGAGGACCCAGCATTTTGCTGCATTCAAGAAACACATCTCCGTGATAAAGATAAACACTACTTCAGAGTAAAGGGCTGGAAAACAATTTTCCAGGCAAATGGTCCCAAGAAACAGGCTGGAGTAGCCATTCTAATATCGGATAAAATTGACTTTCACCCAAAAGTCATCAAAAAAGATAAGGAAGGACACTTCATAATCATCAAAGGAAAAATCTACCAAGAACTCTCAATTCTGAATATCTATGCCCCAAATGCAAGGACACCCACATTCATAAAAGAAACTTTACTAAACCTCAAAGCACACATTGCACCTCACACAATAATAGAGGGAGACTTCAATACCCCACTATCATCAATGGACAGATCTTGGAAACACAAACAAAACAGAGACATAGTGAAATTAACAGATGTTATGAACCAAATGGATTTAACGGATGTCTATAGAACATTTCATTCTAAATCAAAAGAATATACCTTCTTCTCAGCACCTCATGGTACCTTCTCCAAAATTGACCATATAATCGGTCACAAAACAAACCTCCACAGATACAAGAAGACTGAAATAATCCCATGCCTCCTATCAGATCACTACGGTTTAAGGCTGGTCTTCAATGGCAACAACAACAACAACAGAAAGCCCACATACACATGGAAGCTGAACAGTGCTCTACTCAATGATAACTTGGTCAAGGAAGAAATAAAGAAAGAAATTAAAGACTTCCTAGAATTTAATGAAAATGAAAGTACAACATACCCAAACTTATGGGACACAATGAAAGCAGTGTTAAGAGGAAAACTTATAGCTTTGAGTGCCTCCAAAAAGAAACTGGAGAGAGCATATACTAGCAGTTTAACAGCATACCTGAAAGCTCTAGAACAAAAGGAAGTTAATGCACCCAAGAGGAGTAGAAGGCAGGAAATAATCAAAGTCAGGGCTGAAATCAACCAAGTTGAAACAAAAAGAACTATATAAAGAATCAACCAAACCAGGAGTTGGTTCTTTGAGAAAATCAACAAGATAGATGAACCCTTAGCCAGACTAACCAGAGGGCATAGAGACAGGATCCAAATTAACAAGATTAGAAATGAAAAGAGAGACATAACAACAGATTTTGAGGAAATTCAAAAAATCATCAGATCCTACTACAAAAGCCTATACTCAACAAAACTGCAAAATCTGGATGAAATGGACAATTTTCTAGACAGATATCAAATACCAAAGTTAAGTCAGGATCAGATAAACCATCTAAACAGTCCCATATTGCCTAAGGAAATAGAAGCAGTCATTAAAAGTCTCCCAACCAAAAAAAGTCCAGGACCAGATGGATTCAGTGCAGAATTCTATCAGACCTTCAAAGAAAACCTAATAACAATACTCTTCAATCTATTCCACAAAATAGAAACAGAAGGAACACTACCCAATTCCTATGAGGCCACAGTTACACTTATACCAAAACCTCACAAAGACCCAACAAAAAAAGATAACTTCAGACCAATTTCCCTTATGAATATTGATGCAAAAATACTCAATAAAATTCTCGCAAACCGAATCCAAGAACACATCAAAACGATCATTCATCATGATCAAGTAGGCTTCATCCCAGGGATGCAGGGATGGTTCAATACCCGGAAATCCATCAATGTAATCCACTACATAAACAAACTCAAAGAAAAAACCACATGGTTATCTCCTTAGATGCTGAAAAAGTGTTTGACAAAATTCAGCATCCCTTCATGATAAAAGTCCTGGAAAGATCAGGAATTCAAGGCCCATACCAAAACATAGTAAAAACAATATACAGCAAACCAGTGGCCAACATCAAACTAAATGGAGAGAAACTCGAAGCAATCCCACTAAAACCAGGGACTAGACAAGGCTGTCCACTCTCTCCCTATCTATTCAATATAGTAATTGAAGTTCTAGCTAGAGCAATTAGACAACAAAAT
>CM052716.1:46747931-46809044 GCA_028551405.1 Uromys caudimaculatus | reverse complement strand
CTGGAAACAACCCAGATGTCCCTCATCAGAGGAATGGATACAGAAAATGTGGTACATCTACACAATGGAGTACTACTCAGCTATTAAAAACAATGACTTAATGAAATTCGCAGGCGAATAGATGGAACTTGAAAATATCATCCTGAGTGAGGTAACTCAGTCACAAAAGAACGAACATGGTATGTACTCACTGATAAGTGGATATTAGCCCAAAAGTTCAGAATACCCAAGTTTCACTTAACAGTAACCGCTGGACTGAGAGTGAGGTCCCAGATGGAGGAGTTGGAGAAGGGACTGAAGGAGCTGAGGGAGTCTGCAGCCCCATGGAGGGAACAACAGTGTCAACTGGCCTGACCCCCCCCCCCATCCTCCTGGAGGCTGGACCACCAACCAAATAATACACCACGAGGGAGCTATGGCTCGGACTATATATGTGGCAGAGGAGGGCCTTGTTGGCCATCAGTGGGAGGAGGGGCCCTTGGGCCTGAGAGTGTTAGAGGCCCTAGTAAAGAGGAATGCCAAGATGGGAAGATGGGAATGGGTGGGTGGGTGGGGGAATACCCTTATAGAGGGGAGGGGGGTGAGGATGGAAAATTTCCAAAGAGGAGACCTGGAAAGGGGGAAACATGGGAAATGTAAATAGAGTATCAAAAAAAAGTAAAAATAAAAAAAACTTACCTGAGTTTATAAAACGGGATCTCTCTCAATAATCAACTTAATTATCTCCTACCATTTCTAAAATTCTAGATTGGTCTCTTCAATATAAGTTATAATCTCTATTACTCATCAAAGTACTTGCTTATCCCAAAGTCAAGTGCCCCCCAAGAACCCTGGCTCATGAACTGAGCATCATTCGTGTGTTGTACTGTGTCACGCTAAGGGGGTTCTCTGCACAAGATGACGCCTATGTTCTTCCTCATGGACAAAAGCCTCGACAGACTAGCTCTCAGCCAGACCTTAGGGGGCAGGTAAGCAAGTTCACCACATGACAACTCTCATGAAAGATGACAGAGCATTGGCATCTTTGCCTCAAAGTGACAACGAACTCCCAAAGTTGAACCATGTCCTTAGACTGAAAAACCGCTGCTTATCAAGAATATGAGACCTTTTGCCCCAACGAACCGGGAGTTTTGAGTGCTGGAGACCTCACAGCCCACGAAGGGCAGGTGCTTTTACAGTCTAGTCCAGCTGAGCTGGGTACCAAGATGCTGCATGCTGATGCCCGTGTCTCACTTACTTTTGAAAACCTGTGTGAACAGGAAGAAAACTGCCTTATCTCCACCGTGAAGTCCTCATCGTTTGTATCATCTTCCTCTTCTGTCTCCATGTGATGATACTTCTCTGACCGAGCTGCGGAGGAAGGTTTGGGAACAGTCTGGGTTACTCAGTCTCCATGTTTAACAGAGAGGACTACACTATGAGCACCTGGAGCAGAACAACACAGAGCTTTATAGAATTTGTAGGTACGAGATCGGAAAGTGCGAGGTTGGAGATGAACTATGTTTTTTTAAACCTAGGAAAGGCCAAAGGATGTCAGATAATGCACGTACTATCAAAATAACTTGTGTCATCCTCCGATTCCAGCTGGGGAATAAATTCTGCCTTCTGTCTCAGCAAACTGTTCCAGTCTAAGGAGCGGAAGAAACGATGCTGCTTCACCTCATAGGCACCACCTGGACGGGGAGAGAAGCGAGGCTGAGAGGCTGAGCCACCCTCCGCACACCACACAGGAAGCACCAGGCTTATGAACAATTCAAGATATTTATTAGCAGAGGAATGAAGAAGTGGTGGAGTCCACACTTTACCCCTACTTTCTACAACCAAAACTTGAAAAAAAAATTTCCTATAATTTATCAGCAGGAAATCTGATTTTGCTAACAGCGGCTGGTATAGCACAGATTTTTCTCGGTTAATTTTTCTACAACTTCTTCCATTTTTCAAAGGTTAATGACAGGGCCACTTAAAATCACATTATACTGAACCTGGGGACATGGACGCATGTTGGCCCAAAAGCAGATTTGCTCATTACAAACCCTGAAGATCCTAACAAGGTGCAAAACGTGCTTACAGCAAGATTTCTTCTGGAGGGAAGGTTAATAATGATGGATTTTTCCTAAATATTATATAATGGTTACCATTCAGTTTTATCAGATTGCTCATTAACACAGGGAGGAATTAGATTCTGTGGTTTAGACCCTTAAGTAAGGAAATGGCAAATTGGTTAGGCAGATTTATAATTTCTAACAGAAATCAGTCACAGGAGCTAAAGTTGAGGCTTCTGTTTGCCAGATAATCGTAGTAGTACAGTTTGATGAGAGGTTTTTAAATTTATTTAATGACTTTAAACAGTTAAGTTTGAAGGACAAGGCTCACTGAAAATGTATTCACAACATCCCACTGAAAGAGATGGAAGTCACGTGGTAAGAGTGGTAAGAGCAGGCCCCGCCCTACCCCAGCACACCCACAGTAGATAACAAAGACAGAGACTGAAAAAGCATCAGGAAGATTTCTCAAAAGACCAACACAGAGGTCTAATCTGCCTCTCTATTAAGCTTTCTTTTGGGGTGGGGGTGAGGGATGCAGCTGCTTCTCTCTGTGACTGTCTCCATGCCTCCCATCCTGTCTTCTGTGGGTGCAAAAGGGACAGGATGGGAAAGGGAAGGGAGACGGAAGATGGGCTGGGGACCTTGGCTGGGGCAGGGATGCTATCTGTGCCCATGGGATGCCTCTAGCACGAGACATGTTTCAGGTGTTCCGAAAACACCAGAATGGAGGGGACAGAGAAAAGTCGGGTAAATCACCCCAAGAGGTGATAACTGACTGGTTTGTACAAAGCACAAGGATGAGAATCTTTTTTTTTTTTTTTTAATTTTTTTAAATCTTTTTCTTTGTTTTTTGTTTCGTTTTCGAGGCAGAATTTTTCTGCTTAGTACTGGCTGTCCTGGAACTCCCTCTGTAGACCAGGCTGGCCTAGAAGTCAAAGATTTGCCTGCCTCTGCCTCACAAGTGCTGGGATTAAAGCGCTGTCACGGCCTGGCCAGGATGAGAATCTTTAGCAAGATCCTGTGTAGGTGATTCCAAACTGAGCAACTATAGTACCAGTGGCTTCTCAGCAATGATCTGCGGGTCAGTTCTGTGCTGGGTGTTGAGGTAGACAGACAGACAGACAGACGGGGAAGATCCATGGAAAAGAAAGGGAGCATGAGAAAAGAAGAATCCCCAGAAAAGTTCTCAACCCCTGGTTTCTGGTTTATGTTTTTTACTGGCTGAGGGTCAAGAATTTCCATTCTACTGGCAAAATCCAAACTTCTGTTAAAGATTGTCTGCAAAGAAAAATACTTCCTTTGCTAGATAAAGCCCACAAAAGAAATAGTATTATAGCAGCTAATGGATCATGTGTAAGGCCAAAACGCACGCCTTAAACACTTGCACCCCATGATTTGAACCTACCGTACCTCTCTCATCCATAAATCTGAAGAATGCATCCAATAAGCCACCTTGTAATTTTATCTATAAAAGGTAATTCTCCTAGAAAAATAAGCAATCCAATTTTAAAGCTTTACTTAATCTTTGAATCTGGTTATAAATTATAGCCTTTGAGCATGTAACTTGCAAGAGCCGCAAAAGCACACAGCTATTGTTAGGACACGTGTCTCTTTCTTAAAGGTTGCACCCTGCGCCTGCCTTTGAGAGGGCACAGTCTCTTCCCCAGTGAACCCCAGCTTTGCTTTATGTTATCTTCTGAAATCATTTGCTGCTGTGCACGTGAGGACGCCCTCTCCTTCTGAGTGCCGGGATCCCGTAGTGACTCCTTAGGTGACATCTTGCCCTGACAGTACTGCTTGAGATGCTCAGGTACAGTGCTTTGTCTAAATAACTGAAAATCCTCCTAGATAGGGTTGGCCTTATCAACTCCAGTTTTAAACGGGGAGACTAAAGGAAAGCCACAGAGCTCGCTGGCCTAGGATCCTCCAGACAAGAAGAAGAAGAAGGCTACTTGTAGGTCTGTCTTTAAAAAATGTAGGCTCAGACACAGTGCCACAGTCTCACCTCTACACATGGGGTCCTATGCTTTAGCTTCTCTTTGCTTCATTGCTTCTCCAGCATGAGTCAGAGGGACCCACTGCTGCCCAGGCTGGGTATCTAAGACAGTTGGCAAGTCTATTCTAGGATACCCTCTCCCCAACATCCCATTCCAGATCACTGTGCACCTTGCTTCTCTTTTAGCTCCCGATAAATGTGCTCTTAAAATCCTGTCAGGGTCATTTTCTTCTAGCAATTCCTTTATCTGAAGGAGCAACACACAAAGGCCAAAAGGAATTGCACACTTCCCCGTTACACACACACACACACACACACACACACACACACACACACACACACACACATCCGGCATAGTGGTGACCCTGAGATCCAGCGCCAAGCCCTGATGAGTGACCCATGATGGATAGAGAAGTGAGGAAGGAAAGATTAAAAAAAGAATAAGTAGGGGAGATGGTCTGTGGGCTAAACTACTGGTAAAAGTGTAGGTGACAGTGCTGTGAACTATGTGCCCTATGCATGCACAGAGAGCTCCCATGGCTAGAAGGAGGGGAATGAAAGGGAAGGATTTGCCTTGATCCCCTGGTGTGTGGCTGGTTGCATGTACTAGAGCCCCATATAAGCATTATTGCATTCAGTCCTCACAATAATCCCGAGATGTCCAATGTGACCATTTTTATACACTAGGAAACTGATGATGATGACAAAGAGCCCTAAGAGCTCACAGCTGATACACAGTTGGCAGACATATCTGAACAGCTCGAAGGTCAGCGAGCCAGGCTTGCTACTCAACTCTCTCCAAGTTCAAGACAATATATATATATATTTGCTCTCCTTTCCTGGAAGCTTCTTAAACATTCATCATGCTCTTTACAGCCTTTTTTTTTTCCCTTTCTCAGCTTCTCCAGTCTCTCAGGCAAATGTGCATTCACACATTTTCACGGTGCATTATTTTGTCCGCTAAATATGCGTTGAACACAAGATGCTGTCACTGGAAGCAGCATGCCGGCCTGCAGGATCCACGATGTCATTCTGGAGGTCCTACTGGGACCCATCACACTGGCCCTGCTGGTTTGGCAATCACTTCTTGGCTGTTCTAAGAGCTTGAGTGAGACCTTTAAATATCTCTTTTGGGTTTCTCCTAAGGAATTTGCTCTTACAACTGTCAGAGACTGACAGCAGCAGTCAACGAGAAAATGTGCAGGGAAGTAACTTGCAGCTGGTGATACATACGCAGGGACCGGCTGCCTAGAGTGTCTACCCTGTCTTGTTGTGTCAAGCCTAATCAAGGATCCTAGCATTCTTAGAGAAGGGGGAAGGCAGAGTATCAAATGGAAAAACTCCAAACTGGACCCTGGGGGACGGCAGGACAGGGGACTTTTGAGCTTCCATTGGTGGGTCTGTGCCCATACAGATGCATTTTTCAGTCTGACCTGGAAGTCCTTCTTCTGGGTCGGTTGAATGGGGAATCTAAATAGATATTTGTATTATCCTAGGGCAATCTTGAAAAGTGGCTGTTTCTCATATTTGACATAACCCAGTCAAAATCTTTCCTTAGGAATCTGCCCCCTGCACAGCCTTGACACCATTTTGATGGCCACTCTTATCTCTTGAACTGCAACATAGATCTTTCTGGCTATAGGTCACAAAAGAAGAGAAATAACAAGTTTGGCAGTTCAGACAAGTGGAAAAGCAGCTAGGGTGGGAAGAAATATACTCATTTCAAGGAGTATAGTAGGCTCCAAGGTAGCCACACCACCACCATGCCACGGCCCTTACCAAAAGGAAGGCTTGAGGTTCAAGGGGAAGGTTAAATCTAATATCAGAAGCACCAGACCTGGTTCTAAGACTCGCTTCAGGTGGCCTCCTCACGTCTCACAACAATGCTTTGAGGTAGGATGAGTTACAGGAAGCCTACTCTTGGCCACACAAGTAAGCTTTAGACTCTGGCCATCTGACTCTCTTTTGTGCCCTTGACCTAGATCTCAAGGCTTTCCAAGACAAATACACACTCATCCACAATAAGGAGCATGGAACTTCAGCTGGTGGCTCAGTTCAGTAGTTACTTCCTAGGTCAGTCCATATTTAACCCTTTCTGGATTTCCTAACATGGAGTCTACATAATTTCTGTGTAAAGGGCTAAGCGGTCTATATTTAGTCCCTATGGGCTATACAGCTTGGCAAGACTACCAACTCTGTGGCTGTAGCCTGAAGGCACTCACAGATGATGTGTCTCATGAAAAGACACTGCTGTGTTTCTGCTTTTAAAAACTTTATTTATAAAAACAGGAAACTGGACAGGTTTGGCCTACAGATCATAGTTTTACTGGCCCCGGTTTCATGTATTATCATGAGCTCCAGTGTAATTTAGTGGCTTTTATTTGCACTATGTAGCTAAGGATGAGCTCTGGATCTTTTCGCCACTACACCTCAAGTGTTATGATTATAGGCTTGTGCCACTGAGCCTGACCTTCAGCAGTCCACATGTAAACAAGGACAGATCCCTATAACAACTGTCCCAGGAAAAATGGGGGAGAAATGGTTGCCCTCCTCTTTACTGATGTTTCTGCCTTTCTTTTTTTTTTTTTAAAGATTTATTTTATTTATTTTATGTACATGAGTACACTGTAGCTGTACAGATGGTTGTGAGCCATCCTGTGGTTGCTGGGAATTGAACTCAGGATCCCTGCTGTCCTGCTGGTTCCAGCCCCGCTGGCTCCGGCCCCAAGATTTATTTGCTATTATATGTAAGTACACTGTAGCTATCTTCAGACACACCAGAAGAGGGTGTCAGATCTCATTACGGATGGTTGTGAGCTACCATGTGGTTGCTGGGATTTGAACTCAGGACCTTTGGAAGAGCAGTCGGTGCTCCTAACTGCTGAGCCATCTCTCCAGCACCTTACTGATGTTTCTATTACAATGGAATAGATCTTCCAGAATAAATGACCACAGCAAGTCAACAATTTTCACCAATAAAACTACTAAATTACCACCTAGAGTATATGCATTTACATTTAACATTTTTGTCCCGCTAAAACAAATTCACCTAGGCAGACCTGATGCTATTCCAAGAGATGTCTAAAGTGTGTCTATCCACAATATAGGAAAGAAAGGGAAGCACATACCTGCTGGCTATAAAACTAGAGGAGAAAAATATCAGCAAGAAACAAACAGACTATCTCGTTTATCTTCAAAGGCAATGGTTTAATTCCCTTTCTTGGGCCATGGTGCTGATCACCATGATAGGAGAGCACAGCTCAGCCCCGGGCCCTCAGTTCTAGTATTCAGTTGGAGCACTGATAACCTATTTCAAAGGCCGTGGATAGAAGCCTGCTGTGTTAAATCCTCATGGAATGTATATTAAAAACACGACCAAAAGGAGCTCCTCATATCTGATTTTCCGTTTCCAATTATTTACGATGCATGTTTTTCAAAACAGATTGGTACTTACCCTGGAGATGCATTTATTGGACTAAATTAAGAGTTTCGCCTTTGCAAAACACAAAAACAAACACTACCCATCCAAGTAAATGTGCTGTTCTAAATCTCTCTCTCTCTCTCTCTCTCTCTCTCTCTCTCTCTCTCTCTCTCTCTCTCTCTCTCACACACACACACACACACAAATAACATTGCTATAATGTGTTGTAGCTATGTCCTACATCCACTAACAGATGTTGTCTATACAGAAAACATTAGCAGAAGCTTCAGATTGCCCTAGAGGACATTACTTCTTGTATATTGGCAAAAGCAACATGCATGCTCTCTAACCTGTTCCCAGCCTCTCCAGCGGATTCTGCCTGAGGAGCATGGTAATCAGGTCCTGAGCATCTGGAGGAGGGGCCTCATCCTTTTCAGGCCAGTTGATTTCATCTGGAAGGAAGAGAAGGTCTACAGCTTTATTGCTCAAAGGGCAGAACCATGGGCCCCATCCCGGAAACACCGAGACAAAATCTACATTTAAGATCTTCAGTTGACTTCTATGTGGTCAAGCTTGAACAGTATTATCTTAGAGGGCCTGGCCAGCACCAGTTTCTTCAAGGTCTGTTTCAGGAGACTATTTCAATAAACTGCACCTTTCATTCACTTTTTTTCATTGGCAGAATTGTCTCCTAACAAGTCACTCTTCCTGGTTATTAGAAGGGTTTAATAAAACAAAACTGAACAGCTTCGTGCCAGGTGCCTACCCGCTGGGAACCATCTAAGTTTAAGATTTTCTTACTAGCCTCAACCGAGAGTTTGGTCATGCCTGCTCAGTTCTTTAGCGCCAAGGAGTAAATGTTTATTTTGCAAAAAGTAATTATTTCTCGAGACAAAGGTAAAGTCCAAAATGTTAAGGCTGAAGAAGAGAAAAACGAAATGAAATCATAGTAATGGGAGTATTTAAAGTCTGTCAGAGATATTAAACTATGTTCTTGCTCTAAAGGAGTTTGCCTGGAGATAGGTGTGTGCATGCCCGTGCCTATGGAAATGCAATAAAAACATGAGTTATTTTTGTGTGCGCCTGCCTCTAGCTTCCTCTGCTGCAGTTTAAATCTGATTTGGAAAATAAAACATGAATATGCATCAGAGCCGTAAGGCACTGAGAACAAAGCCAGCATTTGCTACTTGTGTTAATTAAACAGTTGATTCCCCTTGCCATTCAGGCCCGGTCTGTCAGAAAACAGCCTAGTTATAAATCCATAAACAGCTCAGATATTATATAAAGGGCTTTCACACTGCAGGCGATTCAACAAATCTACTTTGCTAAAGTTTACAAATACGCCTGGCTTGCAAAGCCAACGTCAGGAAATAATAGTGCGATTAAGGTCTCTTTGTAAGCACAATGAATTTCCCCTATTTCCACTGCCGGCTGGCAAAATGTGCAGAGCAGGTTGGGACCAGAGGTGGGTGATGGAGTTATCAGTGGGGCCTGACAACCTTTCAGGTAGAGAGGCCTTTTCTGTCATCTCTGCATTGGGGAAATTTACAAAATCAGCAGGGAGGGGAGCAGTGGCCCCTATTTAATTATCATTTAGGTATGCCACATGCTACACGACAATAGTTAGGGTCAGCGCACAGGTTAAGATCTAAAGGTTACTGTATTTTAAATGAACGATGACCGGATTCTGTAGAAATAACATCGCCCATCACAACTACCAATAAGAGCATTAACGGTCTGCGGATTCCACTCAGCGCCTTGCCATTCTTGTTATTTATTATTTGGTAGACATTTGTTTTAGGGGCTATTCCATTTTTGTTAATTTCTTCATTGCGCCATTAGCCATTTTTTCCCCATTTATAAAAATGTTACTCACATTAACCTTTTCTTCCCTGGTGCAACTTTCCTATTATGAAAATGAAGGCCAGCTGACAGGGAAAGCATGTATAAATCCCACACCAATTTCTTTTTTAAAAAAAAGTAGCAGACGATGAAAGCTGGACACCTCGCCAGCCCATTTGCAAATTCCATGTTAACAAACCTTCCTCAGATCCATTTCAACACACATCACTCTCTTGAGAAAGCATGAACCCGGTGTGTTATGAGAAGTGAGTTCTTTTAATTTGTTGGCTCCAACGATTGACAGAGGTTAACATTTTAGTGACACACAACAGATTTACATCGAGTAGCTGTTTCCCAGCAGTGGCTTAAAGAAAACTCGTGATGATATTTACCACTGATGACTTGTCCAAATAGCTCTTCTGGAGTGTCCCCAAAGAAAGGCACACATCCAACCAGAAATTCGTAGAGGATAATGCCCATGGCCCACCAGTCCACAGGCTTCCCGTAGCCCTGTCTGAGAATCACCTCGGGGGCAATGTATTCAGGTGTACCACAGACCTAAAATGAAATTGCTGTGTTAGACAAACTGGAGTATTAGACATGAATTAAAATGAACAAGATGACTAAACAATTATACTGCCTCAAATAAGCCTGCTTACCTACTAGGAAACACATGGGCCAAGAACTTGAGAACAGACATTACTATGACAAAGAACTCAACATATCTATTATACTAGTCTCGAATTGCAAACCTAACTTGTGCATAGCTTTATACAATACTAAAAAGTGCTTTTATGTTGAAAAATAATAGTGCTTGCTTAATTTGTCACTATTAGAGGTAGCTCAATTGTTTATGTGACCAAACTGATTCTCCCTATGGTTCTATCAGGAAGGTGTGGCAGCTGAGATGGGTTTACCTTAAGTAACTTCACAATAAACAGATTGTGAGCACATGGTAATGAGGCATGCTTAAAAGGAAATGGGCCATAGCTGGGATTCTAGCAGCTGAGATTGCGCAATGCATCATGAGTTTCCCGAGTGCTCTACTGAGACTCCTGAATTCCTTACAAAAACAGTTTTCCATTTGTCTCTCTCACCCTCTCACTTGTGAGCAATTAGACCGTTCATCTTGCTAATAGACCTTAATGCTAGGGGAGGAATGTAAGGGATCGGACAGTTCACAGGGGCCCAGGGAGACAAATGGGGGCAGTTTGCACTTTATTAAATGCGAGGCTTATACAGACATCCAAACACCAGCACTAATGTGGAGACGGGCTACACAGGTGCATTCTGAAGTCACTGGCGCCAGTGAGCTTTGCTTCTCTTCACAGGCAGAGCAGCACCCCAGCTTGCTTACCTGTTTATCTAAGAACTCTCGAGCATCCTTCTCAATATGGCCTTCATAGAGATTGGTGGTCATGCTCATTAATCCCACCTTAGATAAGCCAAAGTCAGTCAGCTTTATGTGCCCCATGGAGGTGACCAACAGGCTAGGAGACAGAAGAACAAAGGGCACAACAATCACTTGAAAGCAGATTCTGTTGTTTTAGGTCTCCCTCTTTCCCTCTGTGGTTTGTAAAACATCAACTATATTGTAAACGAAGCCTGGAAGAGAGGGAGTCATGCAAAGGAGTAGGGTACTTGCATTTGACTGTTGAGCATGATTCAGAAGGCAGGGCCAGAGCTAAAGCTCTGCTCTCTTTGTTGGAGCAATCATATTCAATATTATCATTTTTGTAACACTTAAGAAATTTCATATTTATTTCAGTCTATGGACTTTGACTTGCCTGATCTCAGATTTATTTTTAAAGTTATGTGTATATGAGTGTGAACGTGGGTGGCAGTGGATGCACACACGTGAATGAGGGTGCCCGTGGAGTCTAGAAAACATAACGAGAGCCCATAATGCTGGAGAGAACTCAGGCCTTCTGCAACAGCAGTACTCAACCACTGAGCCACCTTTCTAGACACCTCTTTCCATTTTGCAGAATAAGAAAACAGAGAAGAAATGATTCAATAATCCTATGGCATACACCAGGAATTCAGGTAAGGAATCCACTTGATTAAAACAAGACAAAGATAAAAGAACAGAAAAACCCAGTTTTTCCTATTTCCACCTCCAGCTCTGAATTGAATTTCAACTCATTAAGCACAAAGCTTGGACTTACTATAGTATAAAAAAATACATTTGAATATATTAAAATATTTCATTGAAGTAAAAAAAAAAATAGCATTATATCAGTTAAAAGGTTAAAGTGATAGAGGATTTTAGCCTAGAAGGAGGGCCAGGCAGTGGTAGTGCACGTCTTTAGTAATCCCAGCACTCAAGAGGCAGGTGGATCTCTGTTCGTTCCAGGACAGCCAGGGCTACACAAAGAAACCCTGTCTCAAACAAGCAAGCAAACGAAGCTACTAGAAGGAATTAAGCCAAAATTCTGAGGGTTGTATATGACATTGCTCTTTCCTTTCCCTGTGTCCCCCTGGATTTCCGATGAGTATAGTCTTAGTTTGTCACACACTTTTCAACATACTTAGCAGCATCTCACATTAGTGCAGAAAGCATGAAATATACCATATGTGATGTCAAGAGGAGTGGCTAGCCACTTGGGGAAAATTGTATCCACATCTCAAATCAGAGCCGACAATGAACTCCAAACTCACAAAGCATGAGAGTGAAGAAAGTGAACTAGAATGTCACATCACATGTTACCATGGGGAGGAAACAGTCATCTAGGCGTGGTGCCAGGTACAAATGCTCCAGACAACAACACTAGTCTCTGGGATTATTCAAAGATTTACGTGATAAAAAGGAAATTAACTCTAGAGTCACTTCCCCCTATTTCTCCTATTGTAAGCATTGTAGTCTTTCAAGAAATTTATGAAAGTTACCATTAAGTTACTATTAAAATAACTCATTTTTCATACTAAGGAGAATTTTTGAAATGTGCAAATAGCCTTTTAAAACATCTTACAGACAGAAGAAAATGTTGAGCATTATGTAAAAGAAGACATTTATTTCATCAGGGCACATACTTGTCTGGCTTCAAATCCCTGTGCACAATTCCGTAATTATGCAGATACTCCAAGGCTAAGACCGTCTCTGCGAAATACATCCTGGCCATATCAACTGGGAGAGGTCCCATGTTTTTCATCAGGGTCGCACAGTCTCCCCCTGTAAAGCACGGGAAACGAATTTAGTAGGAACAGCATCCAGCAGGATTACTGAAGGCTAGCAGTGTAGATCACAGAACTTCAAAGCAGAGTCACACTCCTAAGTGGAGACCATGTTAAGCCCTCATGTTTCCAATTAAGAACTGGAGTGAAGAGAGCAGTTTGGCTCTGAAGTGAACTGTGTTCTGAAGAATCTCTAGCGTAATTCCGGATGATCGTACTAATTTATAAGGTATCAGTATAAAATGCAGATGCTAGAATTAGATTTCAGAGGTGGAATCCTACTGTCTCTGAGCAGCTGGGAGCTCTTAGGCAAATGAGTTGGTGGTCTTGGTTACTTCATTGCAATATTGGCTTAGAAATAATGTCATCCTGCATAGCAGTGGTTCTCAACCAGGGGCTGAAAGACCCTTTCACTGGGGCCATGTATCAGATACTCTGCATATCAGGTATTTACATTATGATTTATAATAACAGCAAAATTACAGCTATGAAGTAGCAATGAAATAAGTTTATGGTTGGGGATCACCACAGCACGAGGAACTGTATTAAAGGGTCACAACATTAGGAAGGTTGAGAAGCACTACTTTATAGGATTATTTGGGGTTCATTCTAGTCAAGGAGTGTAGTTTCATACAACCCAAATGTGATAAAAAGTTATTATAAAAACAATCACCACATCAGTTCAGAAACAAACAGCTTGTGTGGTAGAAAGAACAATGGGTGGGACTCGGGCTAATGGCTTAGGGCTCTGTCTACCACTTAGTTCCCACTAAAGCCCCCTTTCTCGGCTGCCAATCCCCTTATCTAAAAACTAGAAAAACTGTAAGTAAAAAAAATCTCTACTGTTTCTTGGAGATGTATAGTGAGGTTTTCTCTCCAGACCAAGAACCTAAACAGGACCCAGGGAAGGTGGTCTGCGCCTTTGCTGAGCTACTCATTGTGTGGTAACTTATGTCAAGGAGTCAGGGAGATGGAAAGACTCAGAAGTGTGATGAAAAAAAAAGAGGAGAGAGAAATAAGATTACTTGGAACACAAACGGTTGAGGAGGAGGAGGCTGGCCACGTTCAGGCATGCTGGTAAGTAACCCTAGCCCTCAAGACGCTGAGGCAGAAGAACTATAAAGTTTGAGACCTGCTTGGTTATAAAGGAAGAGTGGCTGGATTTTTCATTTCCCACCACAGGCTAAAAAGGACATCTTTTAAGTTCACTTTTCAAGGAGGCTAATGATAATGAACACATTTTATGATATGTGATAAAAAGTCGGGAAAAAACAACCCATCGCCTATATTCCAACTTTAATGACCAATTGAAGGGAGGTAGTTAGGATTAAATGCTATTAAAAAAGAAAACAACCTTTTCCCAAATAACACTAATTTCCCCTTTGTTATAGAAGCAGGCATTTTTACAAGCAATTATCAGAAGATAATGACTGGGAATTGGGCCATTTCATTGCTCGCTTGGGCTCCTAGGTGGATATAGCCGTTATGTGGCACAGATGCAGCTTTGCCTGCAGGATCTGGGTCCAGGCACCATGTTCTCTGTGGGCAAGACCGATTTACCTTCTACATACTCCATGACCATGCATAAGTGACGCCTTGTTTCAAAGGAGCAATACATGCTGACCACAAAGGGGTTCTCTGCAAACGTCAGGATGTCACGTTCCACGAACGCCTGCTGGATCTGGTTCCGAAGGATGAGGTTCTGCTTGTTGATCTTCTTCATGGCAAACCTCTGCCGGGATTCTTTATGACGAACAAAGTAGACTGCCCTGAAATGGAACACAGGTATGGGGTTCACAGGAAGAAAGAAGGTAAGGATGTTCAGAGGATACACAGACCACATAAACCCTGAGCTTTTTGAGTTCCTAACAGCTCAAGTTAAGTTGCCACAGCTGTGCTGGTGACTTAGCAATATCCCATTCCAAACCCAAATTGGCTTTTTAATAAAGATCATACATAAAGCATCGGATTTGCCTTTGCTGCTCCAGAAACGGGGAAGCCAGAGTGAGTTATTTCCCAAGAACTAGCTGATGTTTTCAGTTTTTCCACAAACAAAACAAAATCCGATATATAAATCAGAACTGGGAAGAATTAACAAAATTACATACAGATCACGAGCGACATCCTTTGTAGCACTAGACATATGTTAGGCACGTTTTCTGGACTGACTAAAGCAATAATTTTCTAAATGATACCCTTGGGATCTGCATAGAGGACCAGGGCTTCTTAGAGCCCCTGGTTTCCAATTGGGAGTAATTACTTCCCGTGGAATCTCCAGATAAAAGAGAGCCCTGTAGGAGGGTATATGAGACTGTTCTGCAACAAAGAGTAGCATCGTTCCTCACCGCAGACTCCACATGCACCGCCCTCTGTAAGCCCCAGCAGCAAATGCATTTCCCAGTATAATGGCTGAGGGCGGACTGAGGGGCAAGCCAAGGAGCTGCATGTCTGCTCCCCCCACATCCTGGCCAAGCTATGAAGCAACTTTATAGACTAAAATGACCAGCCTAGTTCACATTCAGTCTCTTCTATGGCCCTGCCCCGATCCTCTCTGGTGAAAGACAGTGAACTCCTTCAGGACTGGGATGACACGGACAAAGAGGGACTTAGAAAGGCAGGAGTCTTAAAATCCCTGAGCAACAAGGAAAGGCCTCTGACGGTCCCCTTCTTTCCAAGTCACTCCACTTGTTGTTTTCATGGAAGGACAGGCGTGGGCTTCCAAGCAGGCAATGATCAAATGAGGTAATCCCTTAAAGGGGCACTAAACCTTTATATAAATATTTATATGTATAAGTATGTGTCATAGGTTGTACATGCTGCCCTAAACCAAAGGCCTTGATCAAGTCAGGAAAAATTTATTTATTTAAAAAGTCACTGATCCTGGTAAACACACACCCACACATAATTGGTATACCTTCTAAAACAAGAAGTTATGTGAACTTAGATGTGTTTTCAATAGTTTGCTCAGTAATGTCTAAGGAATGGCTGGCTGCAAGGCAGGCTGGGACATTCTGTTCCCTGCTGAACCAATGGCTCAGGGCATATACTGAGTAAGCCTCAGTATAGTTAACTCTGATTTAACCCATTGCTAATGTTTTCACGTAAGCCATCAACTAGTGCTTGTTTCTTCTTTCCGATTTGTGTTTATCTTGTCACTATGTCCCCCTCTTTTCTTGGTTCACAATGTCACACATTTGTACTCTTCTCTCTATTATGTTTGGCTTTGCTCACTCCCTGTTCCCTCTCTTCCTTTATTTGCTTTTCTAGTTTCTTGCTCACCATATGGTACAAAGGAAGGTCTCTTTATGACACTCCTCAAAACAACTGAGTAGCATAGGCCTTTGATTCTCACCATAAAACAAAAGCACATGAGAGTAAGCCAGTTGGACATCTTGTACATGCTAAGTTAGGGGTCTTTTGTAGGATGCCTCAACTCAATGCTGGGCTCCTATAGGCTGTGTTTGTTCCTACACCTGTTCTGTTGGTTACACCTGATAGCAACATACTAATTCAGGCACATGGGATGAAGCTAGAGGATCAGACGTTCACAATCATTTTTGGTTATATAGCAAACTGGAGGTCAATCTGGGTTATATAAGTCTTTGTTTAAAAAAAAAAAAAAGCTAATTCAAATAAATAGTTCAAATCATAACCAATTGTTAATAAAGCCCTTAGGTGGGCTTCTCATGTACTTGATCATAGTAAAGAGAAAAGCAGCTAGTAATGAACTAACCAATAAAATCTCACTATGACAATGAGAAGTTCTGTTGCTAATAAGAGTTTTTGGGCCGGGCGGTGGTGGTGCACGCCTTTAATCCCAGCACTTGGGAGACAGAGGCAGGCGGATTTCTGAGTTCGAGGCCAGCCTGGTCTACAGAGTGAGTTCCAGGACAGCCAGAGCTACACAGAGAAACCCTGTCTCAGAAAAAAAAAAAAAAAAAAAAAAAAAAAAAGAGTTTTTGGGATGTCTCAATAGATGCAGATGACTATGTAAAATTCCTATTGGTTTAGCAGGAGTGAACTTTCCAAAAGCTGTCAAAACATTTAGAGGCCTACATTCTGACTGCTTCAAGTTTCAGCTTCACCTTTAACCTTGGGAAACAGAAACCATGCATTTTAAGAATGGCTCATGCCAACTGTCTTCAAAGGCCCCCAAACTAAAGACAATATACATATGTAGGTTAAACCTAAATGTTTATTGTACATGTTTTCCTGAAGATTTCTTCTTATGACCAATTTTTAAATTAACTAACCAGTAGTACATATTTTTATATCTGGTGAAAAGCTTTTATTGTAATTTCTTTTTAGAGCCACCGGTTAGGATAAAATAAAAGTCTCTATATTTTGAAAGCTGCTTCTAATCATGATGGAGGTCGGATGTGAAGATGTTCACAGAAGAGCACAGAAAATCACTTGGCCAACCCCTAAATATAAGATACATGTTGGTAAACAACTGCCATTAAAATGGTTTTCTGAAATGGAAGATATATTTTCAAATAAAATTAAGAACTCAAAACATTAACATGAAAATGCCATCTTTTTATAATTGCTGTCTCTTCTTAAAGTCAGCTGGACTATAACATACCTTCCAGCCTTTCCTGCAATACTGTACATTAAGTTCCGTGCTGAAGACCTTTAGGCCCATATTCTGAATGCCCCATTCCAACTACCACAACATGGATACTTTGATTTTTTTTCAACCAAGAGTTCATTAAACTGCTGACGTAGATTAGAGTACAAATCTTGGGATCTGCTGCTGCTGAATGTTTTGTGGGCATTTCTACAACACTGAGCACTGAACGCAGGCAGGGCCTTGAACATCTGGACAAGTGATCGAGCACTGGGCTGTATCCTCTGCTTCTAGTTGATATTATGGCCTTAGTTTCTGATATTTCTGTTTTGCTTTGGGGGTATTATTTATTTTTGTTTTTCGAGAGAAAGGGTTTCCCTGTGTAACCCTGCATGTCCTGGAACTCAGTCTGTCGACCAGGCTGGCTTCAAACTCAAGAGATCTACCTGCCTGCTTCCTGAGGGCTGGGATTAGAGGTGTGCGCCACCACCACCTGACTGAAGCATTATTCTTAATGCTAAAACGTATTTAGTAATAACTGTATCAGCCACATACACCTTTCCCTACATGGTGATGTTTCAGGTCTACTTATATTAGCAGAGAACAAGGCATGGAGAAAGAGACCCAGAGATGGAACAAAAAGCAGAGGCAGAGGAACTGATGGACAGCTAGTGCCACTGAATGAGCAATGAATGTCCTAATGACCCAACACTGTGTTGTCTGCTAAGGTTTCTAATTCTTAGTTTTCTGGCCCGCAGCATTGCTTTGTTGGAAAAGGCTATTCTGTCTCTTCCTCCACAGGAAAACACAAGAGTGGAAAGGCAGCTGGAGATTCTTGCCCTCTGGGGCATCTCTCTGCCTACGAAAGATAAAAAGAAGGGATGCTGAAGCCCAGTAAAGGGCTGGAAGCATGATCCGAATGCCTATGAAGTCACGAGACTCTGAAAGTCCAGTGCACAAATGTGA
The DNA here is from genome assembly GCA_028551405.1 of Uromys caudimaculatus. Lineage (NCBI taxonomy): Eukaryota > Metazoa > Chordata > Mammalia > Rodentia > Muridae > Uromys > Uromys caudimaculatus. The sequence goes on along the minus strand of CM052716.1, from coordinate 46,791,030 downwards.
GCCAGCAGATCTGTAAGTGGGAGTCGGGCGTGGGGAGTAGGTGACCACAGCTAATGCACGAATGGGTGTATGTCAGCTTGCACTCACAGGTCTTACTAGTAAATGTCTCTGGGCCCTTGAGACCTGAGAGAATAGTATATAAAGGTCAAAAAGAAAAGTACAATGAGGGGGAAATGTTGCAACTTTTAAGTGTTTTAATCTTGAGTCAATGTTTTTAGCTTGTAATAAGAGGATCAGGAGTTCAAAGCTAGTCTACATAGCAAATATGGGGCTAGCCTGAACTACTGCAGACCCCATTTTCACCCACCCAATCCAAACAGGGAAAAAAAAAACAAAAACAAACAAAAAAAAACCTCTTTAAAACCTCTTTGAGGTTATGGCTTAAAAGTCCAATCAGTGTTCAATGGCAGAAATTAGGTCTTTATTTCTCCACTGGGATAAGAGAAAGTTATAATCAAAGGATACTTGGAATAGAGTGCTCTGCCTGGCACCAGAGACTCTGTATACCTGAGATCTTCCTCCATAGTCAAATAGAAAAGGTATCAACTACCACCCCAGGCCCTTAAGCACAGAACACAGACAAAGAGGCCAGCATAATGGTGGATTTACTGGCTTCAGTCTTCTATGAGTACTATGTTGCTAGAAAGAGAAATTTCACTTCTACTTGGAGACCAGTAAATACTTATCAAACTGGCATTACCAACATATAGTCAGCAAGCACAAGGCACTTGTCTTACCATGCTTTACTAATGAGAGGGTTGGTTCCCAGCACCAGCAGCTTTTGGGGAGACAGAGTCTGTGTGTCCCCGAGCCACTGACGAAAGTAGCGACCCCCTGTTACACAGATACCAAAGATAGTGGGAAGAGCCCAGACCCGCTACCCTTCTAAGGTCTATTTGTTCAGCTAGCCTGAAGATAGCGTCATGGCTGGTTGAACTGACAGGGGTAGCTCCATTCCAATTTTAAATTAAAAATAATTCAGATAGAAAGGAAATCTGTCAGAAATGTAATGAGATATTACTTCTGAGAAGAGAAGAGGGGGAATGGTTCTGGCTGGTCAGCAGAGGCTCCGACAGGCAGCTTGTAAGCCCACTAATGACTTGGCCTGTATCCTGGGTGTTTACTCATTCACAGCTTGTTAGCTTCTTCTACATTCCCAACCGGTCCCCAAAGTGTGCTATACCTCATCTACTACACGGTGGTTTAATTGCACTACAAATGACTTTACTCAACCAATTAGAACTCCAAATACTGCTAAGATACATGCCCAAGATTTACAAAAGGCTTGCTTCCTTGAATGTCTCTTTCCAGAATCATTCCACTGCTGAAAAAAGAAGAGAGGACTGTCCCAACCCGGTGCCCAGAGATCAACCTGCTGGCTTCTTTCTACTAAGAATGCCTGGGGTCATCTCCAGACGGATAAACAACCACAAAACAAGTGGTAATAGACAAAAGGCACAAATAAGTGCACAGCAGAAAATTTTCAACGAAGAAAGCATGTATCGCAAAAAGATAACATCTAAAAGCATTTATGGGCTGCATCAGAAAACATGCCATTTGACATAATCTTAAAAGCCAGTGAGGCATAGAGAGGGCTCACAAATATTTAAGCTCTTTGCTAAGTTAATGGTGTGGAAAGTATTAGAGGTGAAAAAACAGGAAGGAGAAACACCCCTTGTGGCGTAACAAGAATTACTGTCTCATTTGTTCCTATGTGGATAAATGGCAGTAAACGTCTCGGGGATGATTTATTGCTCTCTGTATACATGCAAATGGAATTGGGATTAAGACTAATTAAGATAGAATTCTTGGGCAGTCTAAAATGGATTAGGTCACAGTTTGCGTGTTTAACTGTCCTTCCACCCTATTTATTGGTCACTTAGAATTTACTGTTTACAATTTACTATTGTCACTACTTATACCTTGGGAAAGAAATTGTGTCATAGAAATGGATCAAGGAGGGCCGGGCAATGGTGGTGCACGCCTTTAATCCCAGCACTTGGGAGGCAGAGGCAGGTCGATTTCTGAGTTCGAGGCCAGCCTGGTCTACAGAGTGAGTTCCAGGACAGCCAGGGCTACACAGAGAAACCCTGTCTAGAAAGAAAAAACAAACAAACAAACAAACAAACAAACAAACAAAAGAAACGGACCAAGGAATTCAACAAGAGAGAAATCAAAGGTTCTCAGCACAAAGAAATAATAAATGTTTAAAGAATGAAAACACTAACTATGACGTCACCATTACACACATATTGAAATACTACTGCATTACAGGGTACTGAAGTGCCCAGTGTGTGTGTGCAGATTACAAAAGTCTGTGCAGATGTCAACAGATTACAAAAAAACTTGAAATAACACCCAAAAAACCAGCAGTGACACAAACCTCTAATCCTAGCACTCAACAGGTGGAGACAGGAGGATCAGGAATTCAAGGTTATCCTTGGCTATACAGTAAGTTCAAGTATAGCCTGGACTATATGAGGTACTGTCTCAACATTTTTGAGGAAAGAAAACCCATTTTATCCATTATAAGAAGACATACTTACTTATTAATAAAAGAAAAAGAAAGAAAAGTAACAAGAATTTAGTGTCCACTAGAATCCTCAGATCCATCCTTTGAATCTAGAATGTAACTCTCTTCCTTCAGGAATAAAAATGGATCAAGGAAGAAGTGCTAGTGTTTCATTCAATTTAATAAACACACTAGTTTAAGAAGTCATAGGTGTGTAGTGTTTCACCCAACATAGAACATATATGATCTCACCCAAGTGGCTTCCAACTGCAAGCACAGACTAAGTAAACAGAAAGATAGGAAATTTTCTTTTACTTTATGAAATCTTTCTCTCCAATCTTCTTAAATAAGCCCGGGGTCACTGAGAGTGCCTTCTGTTGGGCGTTCAGAAGAACTGATTCTGGCTACCTGTTACCCTCGGCATGGGAAGAAGCAGCCTTCTGAAATGCCAGTCCCTGTGCAGTATTTCCTTATCATAAGGTTAAACTGAAAACCAAATGAATCACTCCAGAGTGCCCCAATATGCTAGAGAGCTCAGCTTGGAATACTCACCCATAGGCTCCATTGCTGATCAATTTAATTGTTTCAAAATCACTCTCTCGGGGTTTCCTTCGAAGTCTCAGGGAAGTGTTTGAACTCTGGGGAGTGGAATGTGAACGTTAAAATACAGTTCAGACTCTGAGGGAATCACCGCAATGTGCTGTTAACTTGCCAAGGCCCGGCGTTCCGGCTTAGAGGACCCGGGATCAGCTGCTAGGTCTCCCTGCCTCATCAGTATGGCTCCTAATGATTCTCCATCAGCTGTCTTTAAGCAAGCCCATGTTGCCAAGAGAAGACGTGTGAAGGTTTTGGGAACGGAGCTTCATCCTGGTCCTACATTTTTATATTTAAGTCTAAAATGCCAAACCTTCCTTCTGCTCTCAGTTAGAAAAAAAACAGGCCCGGACGGCTGTCACCAGGGTTTGGGGGGAGAATACGGCCTCTCCATTGCTAACTAGACCATATCTTTTTCGCGATCTGGCACTCTATGGATGGTAGCTGACAAATTTCTTAGGTGTGGAATGCCTGCCTGTGTTAACCTCTATATCAGAAATCTTACTATGTCTTAAATACCAAAATTCTAAATTTCAGCTCTCTAAAAAGTTTAGCTCAATGAATAGGAATAACCTCACTGCTTTGATTAGTGGTCTCTCGTGCTCCATTCTCCTCAGCTGCTCTGTGCCCTCCACAGAGACCAGGTTTCCCTCTCCATCATTTTAGAAGTTCCCATGATGCTGAGGCGTACATGGGTCTCTCCCGTCAGGGCTGCCGTCTCTCCCCGCAGCCGTTTACTCATCTTTGGAAGGCTTGCAAACCAGTTCCTTACCTCCTTCTCTACTTTGATGCCTTCCTCATTTTATCATCTCTACTTGGGAAATACAACCAGTCCCTGGCTTCAGAGCTACTTGACCTCCAAAATTCAAACAGCTACCCATCTCTTGCATGTCCCCTTGGCCTCTGGCCATAGGACCTGATTCTAATTATTACATCCATGGGTTCATCTCTGGAAACAATTCAAGCCAGGAACCACTTACTCGCTCTGCATAGGCCCTCCTCTCATTAACTCTTTTGCCCTATCACCGATGAGAGGAAGTCACCCAGAACTCTACTGGAAACTTTCCCTCCGAGAGCCTGACAGTGCAGATTATAATCTCTAACTTGATGGTTCTTCTTAGATATTCTGAAGGAACTGCAGTTACAACACAACTATATAACAAAATTATATTGCATAGCATCTATCAGTTGGCACTTTCCTAGCCATTGTAGATAGGATATTTATTTCATTTAGCTTTTATCCAGCTGGAGAAACTGAGGCTCAGAGAACCCCCTCCCCTTGACTAGTATGCACATTTTGTAAGAGGTAGGGTTAGTTTTCAAATCCGGGCACTCTGGACCTAGAGACTGTGTTCTCAAACCCCAGACTATAAACCATGTTTCACTTGGACTCATCTTGGTTTCTCTAATGATACTCACTTCATAGGAGCATGGGCCCAGACAGCATGACCTTTCACCAGTGCCACTGAAGCTGCCTCTTAACTGACTTCCCTGTGGCCAGCCAGCCTGTCTTTGTATCCCATGCACTTTCAAGCCACGTCTCTGGCCAGGTCATCTCCCGGTTTACTGGTTTACTCCCTCCTCTCTGACTCACTCTCCCACTCAGTTGCTATCCACTACCCTTAAAAGGAAGGGCAGGATGTGCGCTCTCAGGCTTAGGAGTCTCCTTGGCCTTAAGCCCTGAGACACACCTTACTTCCGGAGCATTTCTCTGTCTTCATGTCTTAACTCTTTTTTTCCCCCATTTCCAGTCAATGGCCACGCCCTTGAGAAAGTCTTCTGGGACTGGTTCACTCAGAAAAATCTATTTCTGGAATGGTCTCCTGGCTCATGGTCATCTTTTCTTCGTGGATGTTATTCATGCTCATAGTTGCTATTTTGGTGCTGATGATGTTGTTTGTAAATTTCTGATTCTCTTAGGAGTGAGGCACTAAAAAAGTATATGCCTCATGTCTTGCCCACAGAAAGACAATAAACATTTATGGAATAAAGTAATTAGCACAGTCAAAAAAATCTCCAGATGCTAAGAAACAGAAAGCAAAACCCAGCATCATATTCCATCAGGAGCGATACTCACACTCACTGACTCATCCGTCTCTGGTGTCTCTGCTGTCCTACTGTCGTAATTCCCCAACTGAGCCATTTCTAAGTTTAAAACAAAAGGGGAAGAAGGAAATATTGAAATTATACAAGAAGACAAAGCCAAAACAGAAGAGAAATAAATTCTCATCATTTAAAAAGAGAGAAAGAAAATTTCAGCCTGTAAGCAATATGCACATATTACAGCCTCAAAGGCAAGAACTGGCAGCTGGTATTTTGAACATGTACTCATGACACTTGCTCTGGATCTCCAATTTTATGACTAGCCAGACCTAGGAACATGGAACACAAGACACCAAGCCTCTGCTCATGCATGCAGTCTAACTTGCAAAGCTTTGGATGAGTTAGCAGCTTTGACCAAGAGAGACAAGTCTTCCAAGGACTTGACACACAGCAAAGATGCATTGGCTACAATTTGAGAATGATTCTCGGTTGTAGGAACACAAAGAATACTTCCAGAGGCAGTAATGGTAGTGGTACCAGGTTATCATGTCTTAGCTGAGAGGCTTTTAACCTCAGGTTCTTCTGAAAGATGTAAGCAGTATTATGTCTTAGAGCTTTTGTGAGTATTACACACGCCAAGGCATGTGAAGCTCTTAGCATATTCACTAATAAGAATTAAGTGCTCATTAAATGTCGATGGTTATTTATTAATTACATTGTACAGAGTAGTCAATTCCGGGCTGGATGCCATAAGCCTGACACAAGCTTAAGTACTTCCCTGGTGGTCTAGTTAAAATGACAAAGACATCTAATGTCTAATTGCTCAGCCCACGGTCTGGAGAGCATCATTGAGTTTGTTTAAGTAAATGAGAAAGTCTAATTTATTTATTATTCATCTTCATATTATCTTTAAGACTTTTGTTTTGTTTTTTGAGACAAGGTTTCTTTGTGTAGCCTTGAGTATCCTGGAACTAACTAGCTCTGCAAAACAGGCTGGCCTGAAACTCACAGAGATCCACCTGCTTCTGCCTCCTGAGTGCTAGGATTAAAGGTGTGTACCACCACCACCCAGCTAGGTATTTTTTTAATAAAGAATATGAAAGAATTTTCACCTAAAGCATATTTTTTTCAAAATTGAATGTGTGGACAAAAAGTTCCAGCTTTTAGCAGTTTTGTAAGTATTTAAAATTGCTTCTTGGGCTTTTATTTTATATGTTTGTGTTCTTATATATACACATACTCAGGGGTAGTGACTACTCATAACTTAAAGAAAGAAGAACCACACTGAGTTCTGCCTTTAGGTGAAAATGTATAAATTCCAGATTCTGCAATAGCAATGGCACTAACTTCCCTGCGTTAGATATTGGTGAAATTCTAGAATAAAACTGTGCTTAGAGCAAGCACTTTCTTGGTGTCATAGAAATGATGTGGTGTGACCGGTACCTTAAATACAGAGGACACACTGAAGTGCATTTGGTTTGAGGCGCTTTCAAAAACTGAGACACTGGGCTGGAGAGATGGCTCAGCGGTTAAGAGCACTGACTGCTTTCTTGTTTCCAGAGGTTCTGAGTTCAATTCCCAGCAACCACACGGTGGCTCACAACCATCTGTAATGGGATTTGATGCTCTCTTCTGGTGTGTCTGAAGACAGCAACAGTGTACTCATATACATAAAATAAATAAATCTTAAAAAAAAAAAGAACTGAGACACTATTTGATACTATGTAGCAAAAACAGCACTAGACATTTCTATTTGAGAAGCAGCTATTGTGCTGTCCCATCATAAAGATTATGTCTATGAATTTTTACTTATTTAATATTATGGAGACCCAAGTGGCTTATGTATTTGCACAGTCAAGGTCACAGCCCAGCCTAGAACTCTCTCCTTCGTACCAAAAGGACAGATATAGGTTTGTCCGTCTTGATGTTAACAAGAAAGCAAAGCAAAAGTATCTCAAGAGTTTGTAATCAAATTACCTGGAGAAATCATTTTAAATATTAAAATATATTGAAAGACTTTTCTCAGAATGAACGGAGAAAGCTATTAGGAGTAAAGATAAATTCCTGGTGATAAATTTACACTGTTCAACTCAAATGTGTTGAAGAACACTACCGTTTTGTTTTGTTTTAAATCTCTTCAGAAATATGAGAAGGTATCACATTGTTCAAGTGTCAAAGTTCTGTCTACAGTGACATTTAATGCCAGAAGAAAACTGCACAGGGCTCACTGGTTGACAAGCCACAGGCTGACGCAGCCTTAACTAGATTGGCATGAAGAGTCACTCTAACATGCTTTGACAGCCTCCCCTCTCCAATTATTTTCATAAAAAAAAAAAAATTAAAAGAGGGTTCTGTTTTAAATAGAATTTCAGCTAAATAACTATTATCTGGGAAATCCATATTATTTGTAAGCAGTGGGTAGTAATGGGATGGAACCAAGTGTCAGCTTTTGAGGCAGGAAGCTAAGCCATCATTTTGTAATGCCTGAAGAGATTTTTTAAAACTCATCTAAATACCATTAAACATCTGCCCTTTTTATTTCATTGATTTAAACCATTTCTGAAGACTCATGATTCAAAAAGGTAAAGATGGTAATTTAAAAGCCATGGGAGAAAATCTCTCCCCAGGGAACTTTTCAGAGAAGCAGTCACCAGCCTCTGTAAGTGATGAATCTGTTGTGGTACTGCTTTCAGTGCAGTATAAATTTATCTGGCATTATCTCCTGGTAATGCATGCATCATTTCACTAGAAGCAAAGATACAATGTCTGCAAGAGCAACCCAAGCGGGGAGGATGGAAAAGAGCAGGCCAGAAGCAGCTCCCTAGCTTAGGACAGGAAAAAAAAAATCTCTCCGCATCAACGTTTACCTCCATCACAAACAATTGAACAGGGTAAATACTGTCTGCAAATTCAATTTAATGAACCAGGAAAATGATTTGGAATGAGGGAGTCCATGATAGTTTATGAGTCTTTTGGGGTGGTACACAGACTAAGGGTTGTATATAACAAAATCAAACAGAGAACCAGAAAAGAATGGAAGGGGATACCAATATTAGATTTAAAAAAAAAAAAAAAAAAAAAAAGATTCCAGGATGTTTCTTACTCTCTGTATTTAACAGAATTATATCTTTCTTCATGGGGATCAATACTTACCCTTCTTACAAGCTCTGAAGGAGGCAACCCTCCTTACCTCTGGCTCTCTTTCACATGTAACTATTTTCATACTAACTTGAGACGAGTAAGCTGGAAAGGTAGGTACCTACGAATGTTGCACTCCATCTGAAGTCAGCTACTCTAGCTGCATTCCTCCTAAATTAAATTTAAATGTCAATTTTAAGTGAACGAGAATTTCTAGCAATGCTTTGAAAATTAAAAGTGCTCTCCAGAGTCATCCCACTGAGCTGTGCAAACTCAGAGAGGATGGGATCCAAGTGCTCCGGGGACATCAAGTACTCTTACGTCTTGAGGCCTCTAGTCCAGCAAGGCCAGCCGTGTTCTCTAGCTGACAGACAATGGGGCGTGCTCACTGTTTCCTCTGTACTCAACCATGGCTATTTCTTTCCAATATTAACTGGCCTCCCCCAAAAGGGGGCTTTTCAGAGAGATATCCAACATGGGATATGTAAAGGTTAATCATGAAGCTTTTCTAGATGCCTCAGTCAGAGCGAGTGAAGGGCTACCCGACCAGCACTCACCTTCCAAAGGGTCCTTATTGAGTCCCAGCTGGCTGATGATGTACCTGGGAATGTCAGTTTTGATTCCTTGGCCTTCTTTGGCATGGCCTTCTGCAGCTTCCAATAGGTAATAAAATTCTTCAGGATCAAATTCCTGGCAGATGACAGACACAGATTAATAGTTCTCTGAGTCAAAAAAGGTCTGAGGTTTTATTACATAAATCTCACCACAATGAAGCTGACACAGTTGAAGTTTGTATATGAAGAGAGGAGGTAAATGCCTTTACACAGCATAGAATTCTCACTTCGTATCTGAAGCCTATTCATACTCCAAGGTCGTACATATATACAACTGGTAACCTAAAGGAAATGACGACTTCCAGTCTTCCGGTTTCTCTGTAATGTAACTTTGAAGGTAATGTGGTCTATTAAAGATCAGGAGCCCACAGAAAAGCAGGTTGACTGCTGCTTTTTTTTTTTGAGTTGAGGTCTCAGTGGGTTGCCTAGACTGGCCCTCAACATAAGAACATTCCACCTCAGTCCTCTGAGTAACTGAGACTACCGAGGCATGTGCCACCATGTCCACCTTGCTTTGCTCCCTGAGATCTCCCCCTCCTCTGTCTCATCAGGCACTCTGCGTATTTATGGAGCTATGAATATTTCCATTTCATAAAACATTATGAATGTTAATTAAAGGAAGGATAAAACCAAAGCACCTGCGACTGGATACACATCGTGAGTGACGCCGAAAGCTGTTACACATGGACAGACATTAGTCGTCAGCAGAAGTTGAAAGTGAATTTTCCCTTAAAGACTATGCTCAAAGCATCAAATATGTTTACAGTCTTCTCAAAGTATTATAAAACCAAAAGTCTTGAAAGAAGAAAATGATCACTGGCCAAAAAGATACAAACATGAAAGGTAGCTAGTGACTAAAAATCTCACCCCTCCAGATATGGGTGATGCTTTGCTTTCAAGTGGGTTGCCAGCTAGCACTTATTTCTAGCACATTTTAAAACCAATAACTATAGCCACGGGTCACCATACCCCGACTTCCTTCGGTCTGAATCTTAGCAACTCCAGAAACATGAGGCATAGTCAGCATTTTAAATTAGCTGTGGCATAAGGTTATCATGCTGAAATAGGGCCAAGCATATTATTACATGATCATCCTTCAGGTTTGACCAGAATGCAATATGATCACTGCTTAATAACAGCACCAACACCAGAAATCCTCCTCAAAATCAGAGGAGACAAGCCACATATGGATGTCATCATAAGCGTCCACATGCTGACATCCCTCCTGACTCATTCTGTTTAGCACCCGTGGCTGATGTTTGTGAAATCGGAGCCTTCCAATGGCTGCTACTTTCCATGTTTAACAATAAATGACGTAGTCACATCTAAAGGCGACTTACCAAGCACTCCAATAACCGAGCGGGGCGGGCAATGACAATCAGGATCTTTCGGACTAGCTGCTTAATAAAGGCCAGTTCTCCACTTTCAGAGCGATCATGAGCCTATGAAAAAGCAAGGAGTAGAAAGATGCTAGAGAGGGTTCCACTAAGTGGAGAAGAAAATCAGCAAAGCATGCTGATGAGCCAGTTTTTTAAAAATCAGAATAAGTGACTTAGAAAACACTCCAAATAGGCGTTATGTCTAACATAAATGGACACTATCAGGCGTCTACAAAATAGCCCTATTAGCTAAAGTTTCATCACAAAACTTTGATTTATTATGTTATAGAAATCAAATGTAAGGATAAGGACTGTTAATGTGATCCATGAATGAAGGAGACATTAAATTTATGATCCACTAAGAGCAGGGCGCCAGCAATGGCAGCTGAACAAGAGCTTGGCCCTGGCTGATGGAACATTTTAGATGTTGGTGACTAAGGTAGAGACGGACTGCTTTTGTTATCCCGTGAATCTAACATACTTGTGAAATGTGGTCCATGCACATAGTATGGTTAGCCTGCAAGGTAGTTATTTTACCACATGTGGGATGTATATAGTGTCACCGCAAATTTAATCACATATTGTTTATATCTGGATACCCATGTAGACTCAACCACACTCACTGAATGATTAACACCCAGATACTTAGCCTAGCCAAACTGAATTGGATTAAGTACTTGTTAAATTGTATTTTATGTGTTGCCTGAGCACAATGAATATTCCAACAGCAGAGCTTAACTTGTTAATAGACACTGACATTTTTAGTATTTTCTTGAATAACTCTGGCAATACAATATTACAGCTGGCATAGGATAAAATTTGAATGGAAACTATGCATGTCTATTTTTTAAGGCTTCACAATTTTTAAGGTTTTTATGATATAATTTCTTAAAGACATAGGAACAGAACCAATGTGTTGCCAGGACCACAGGATATAATTTCGAAACATGTTTGATCATTCTTGGGGGTGCTCATCGATGACAAGGCCCACCTTCAGAAAAGCATGCCGATGAAACTTACGAAAAATGATTGTAACATGTCCACTACATTTAAGCTAGTGGGGCAACCATAGCTAGCATGAAAATAAAAATGAAGAACTAGCTTTAGAATATGTTATGTTCTATACCTTCAGAAAAAAGATAGTCTACATATCAAACACAAGCTACCCTTTAAATTTTGTTCTAATGTTTGTTTTGCAAGAAAAAGAAATTTTAGGAAATACGATTAATCCTCAGAAAAGTAACAGATTCTTTTATGTGGTTCATCATCACTAAACACAAATCTTGAAAGGTTGAAAGACAAACAAAGCCTGTCTAACCTCTTGGTGATACTTTGGGTTGGCTGTTCCTATAATAATTGCTGCTTTATGAATTCACAAATGTAAAGAATATCTAAAACACTGAGCTAGGCTTTGTTGTTTTTCCCCCCCCCCGAAAGAGAATAGTCAATTCAAATGGGAAAGGCTTCATTTCAAAGACCATCAAAATGATGCCATGTTCCAACGCTTAACACATATCGGCTATGTCTTACTCCAAGGCATACGAGTTCTATCAGCTTAAATAATATTTATTCACCAAATTAGCGAAGGAAGACAGGCTTCACTAAAACAACCACCAATGGAAAAGCACAGCGTGAGAAGGAACTGGCTTCCTGGTATCTTGCAGCAGGCTCCAAATGGACTAGTAGAGTCCCAGAGTCTGTCTTGTAAGTATTGGCCACTATTAAAAAGGATTGTGACCCAGATTTGAGAGTAGGTTAGAGTTTCCTTTGTGGTTTCTTTTCTTTGGTTAAATACACCTCAGTGAAAAAGAGACTGTTTGTTAGACATAAAAGCATTCATCTGAAATTGACCTAGACCCCGGCCTTTAAAAGGCATCTGTTAAATCAAGCTGTTCAAACCATGGGGAGATCTGTGCCTTGGGTTATGCAAAAGATTGACAATGGAAACACGGTGAGGAGACAGGATTGCTGGACTCAGAGTGTCACATCTGGAAATGGACAAGTGCACGCCAGAGAAGCCACAGCATGTTCCCGCAGCTCTACTCTCCCCAGAAGGGGCCTGCTCCTCGCAGACAGGTTTGCTCCATGCTCTGGACAGACACTGGCAATGTGCCTCTAAAGGGAAAACGAATTGTTGCAAATGATTGAAAGAATCTGCATCTGTGAAGATGCACAAGAAGACATCCTTACTCCCTTCCAACAATGACCTTTAGGCCACTGGTATACGTGCTTCTCTGGCTCAAAGATAACTTTCTCTAAAAATGAACCTTCCTCATCTGTTGTACCACCCACACAGAAGATCCTTAAAATGCTAAGATTTATCTTTAATTGACATAAAACAATGTGCCACGTCTACCATACACCAACAAAAATATAGGGTAGATTTCCACAACTCTGGGTGTCAATCCTACCTTCTTAGGGAAGTGCCTGGAAAGGACAGGACAAAACACAAGACTAAGGTGGTCTTATGAGCCTATCTTGTATCTTGGGTGGACCTATGGAGTTCAGGAAAAGGGAGGTCATAGAAGCTGACTATAGAGCCCCCTGGTCTGCTTCTTTCAAAAGTGTGCCACTGCACAAATGCTGATAGGATCACAAGGAGCAGAAGAAGAGATACTTGACATTATATCATCAGGGATCAAGTGTTTTGATATGCCTCCAAATGTGTTCTCTTCCTTCTCTCCTTTCCAAAATAACTGAGGAATACATAAATACCAGACACTGAGCAGTGAGCTAGGCACCAGGAAATAAGAGATGACTTGTGGTCTTCAAAGAGCTCACTGATAGAAATGTGGGGCTTCCCTCCCTCCCCGCCTCAAATCTTGTTACAATGTTTCATGGCTAACCTCCCTGCCTCAAATCTTGTTACAATGTTTCATGGCTAAACAGAACAAGCAGGGACTATAGACACAGGCCATGCTGTGGTGCTTGTCTTAAGCCAAATGGACCAATGAAAAGGGTTGAGCTATTCTCAGAACTGAACAGATAACATGGATTTGAAGGGTTAGGTTTGGAAATAAGAAGTCTGGTGAAAAGGAAGATCTGAGCCAGTTAACAACAGAAAAGGAGAGAAAAGGTATAGAATCTTGAGGAAGAGCCAGGAAGATGCTAACAGTTGCCTGATATAGAGAAAGAGATTATCCTAACTCAGAATCCTACCAAGTGCTAGGGATATGGTGGTGGTGATAATGGCAGCAAAGTCCTAAGTACTCACAGCTCTGGTTAAGAAGATGCTAAGTCTACCTGAGCCATGTTCGGGTTACCTGCACTGCTACAGCAGGCTACCCAAGTCGAAAGATATACAAGAGGCAGACGGACACATGAATCTCAAGTTTGATCACAAGCTGATGGTCTGAGATATACATTGAAAGCCACCAAAGACCAACGGACTGTCATTCAAGACTACAGACAATGAGACCACCAGTAGGGAGAGGAGAAACAGGAGAACACAAATGAGGTGCTCAGAGCCATTCATGGGACAAAGTATTTGGGAACCTCTACATGTCATATACCATTGCAGGTGTACAAAGAAAGCATGTGGCTTTGCAGAATCCTTGTGTTCCAATTGAGGTACAATCTATGGACTAGTGCTGGTCCCTGCATTATCATCAGCTGTGTGGTGGGCACAGCATAATGACAGAGTGTAAGTCTTAGCAGCTCTGCCAGCAAGTGCACGTGGCCAGGACACTCAAGCACATGGTCGATTCCCTGCGCATTCCTTTTCAGTTTAGTTTATGGCAGAGTTGGTAATGTCAAATGGTAAATTAATAACAACCAAACCTAAAGGCTATGTGTTCGCCCTCACAATCTAAGGAACATGGCTTTACTACTGACATAGGAGGAATGGGAACCATGGAAGAAAATGCTGTTGAGAAGCTTGGGTGAGTAGGGGAAGAGAAATGGCAGCTGCCAGCCAGAGAGGCACCTTCTCATCCTGTGAGGACTCAGCCATGTAGGGGAAAGGACTGACGGATTTCTCTAAAGTGGGATGTTAATATTCTCCTTCAGTTTATTAGGTTACTTATACATTCATGCAGAGAAGAAACCCCCACCATGATTACATTTGCACGGATATAATTTATGCCTTAAGAGATACAGAAATACTATAAATCCACGTATAGTTTAAATAGGTTTCCTGCGTAGGCTGCGCCCAATCAAGTTCAGTCAGAAGAGCTGTATCATACACAGATTCTATTCCACCATACACATTCCCTGCCCCATTCTAGGTGTTATCAGGAGCGAGGCATGAGGGCGTTGGGCAGACAGGGTCCTGTGTTTATCTGTCATTTTGGAAATTGGATATTTTGTTAGAAGAAGAACCGATATTGAGGAAAATAGAAGTTTCCAATTTACTACGCAATACAGCATTCAGGTTAATGAACAGGACACACAGCTTAGTAGAAGCCAACAGTTTTCCATGTAGCTGGTTTAGATATTAAAATTAGATAGCACCATCAAATAACACACATACACTCAGGCAATTTATAATTTTATAGGTAAAGTTGGGGGTGGGTGGGGATTATTGCTTAAAAATCCTTCACAATCCACTTATCCTAGAGTCATAGATTGTTGGGTCCCAAGGTCCCTATAAAGGGGATTGCATTAATTTTTCTATTACTATACATAATGACCAGAACTAACTCATAGCAAGTAGCAATGCATGAGGTTTGCTTGCACACCTGCTGTGTGGGTACCACCCCTTTACCACCATAGCACACGTTCCTGAAATGTGAACTCCAGCTATTAAGGAACTCAGTATAAACAAATGGTTTCACAAAAGAAATGCCCAAGAGAAATGCAGAACAAATCAGAGAACTACACACAGATTAGAAACCTGTTCCTACCTCCTGTAGCAACTTGTCCAGTTTGTGCTGCAATTCTAGAAAGTATCTCGACGTGATGAGACCCTGGTGGGATTTATCCAAACAGTCCCGAGCCAGCTCAATGATCTGATGGTGAGTGAAGCTAAGCACTCCATCTGCCAAAGGGAGAACGTTGTCTGGGGAGTAGCTGGTGATGATTTCCTTTAGACGCTCTTCCATCTGAGCCGTAGCCTGTTGGAAGGAGACACACACGTGCAGGTGTAACACAAGGAGTCACGTGTGAGCCACACAATGGACGCTCTTTCGTTTTCAGGCTGTGAGTTGCTAAATAGAATCCTGAGAATTGCATTTGAAAGAAACTTCATTTGTGGGCTGGAAATATAGGTCACTGGTAGAGAGCACTTGGCTAGTGTGAGTGAGGCTCTGTACTTGGTTTCTACCACTACTACCACTACTACCACTAGCACGCACACGCACACGCGTGCGCGTGCGCGCACACACACACACGCAACAAAAGAAACATCACTTCTGCATGATATGATCATGGTGCAAACATGTAATTACATGTTAGTGTGAACCCACTGACTGAAGTACACTGAGAATGAGTGTAGATGTTGGCTGTTGGTATTAATGTTGCATCTGTGAGCCTCATGAGTCCCTGACATGTGCACCAGTCTGGCGAGGACAATGCCACTACAGGAGAGTGTGCACATGTTGGGCGGAGCAATAGAGAAAATTCCTGTGCCTTCCACTAGCAAGCTAACAGTGCTATAAATAAATAAACAAAAAGTGAGAATAGAGAGGGAGATGGAGAAGTGAGAGGCACCACCTTACCACGTGGAATACAGAGAATAAACATTTGCAGTATTAAAAAGGTGTGTTCCTGGCCATCAATTCCCCTTATCTGATACATCCTTTGGTCCAAGTAAACTTCTTGAAATAACTTTAAGCATGTTTGTGGAGGGCTATGCTGTCATGTTAGATCATAGGGTCCTTCAGATTGGTTATCAAAAAAATATGACATATTTCTTTAGTTGTTATTTGAACCTTGCGTTATGCATGCCAGAGTTCCCCAGTGCGAACCAAGAGTTTGTTTTCATGACGAGGTTTCAGGGTGCCAGAGTAAACAGAAAGCAACTTTATCCCATACGGCAAATGCAATACCCTTAGCACATGGCCAAGGAGATGCCCCTCACAAAACAGATCTACAATTTCCTTTCCAACCTTCATTTTCTTCCCTGTGATGGCCTACTGGCTAATCAATATTCCTGGCTTATAAGAGCTACATAGGCAGAGAGATTCCCTCTCCCCGCCCTACTCTCCTCTCAAGATTGAACCTCATTAACCAGGCATGGTCAATATCTGCTTCCCCAGTGGGCAAGTGACATGTGATAAATAGGTAAAACAGAGCTAATCAATGCCATCAAGGTTAGGTTCATTACAAATAATAAGTACTCTGCTCCTGGTTTATGAACCCTAAGAACTCCCTTTGTTCTCCTGTTTCTAGCAACAAAGGCAGCAGGTGGTGGTCCAAATGCTGTGGAGAGGTAGCTTTTGCCCTGTCCTGCAGAGCCATGTGTGGGAGAAGGCGTGGAACTGAGGTGAGTGTGTCGGGAGCCCTCCGAGAGCTGCTACTGGTAACCAAGGGGTCTGGCAACAAGCCTTGACACACTGCACTCTGGCTTAAGTCTCATTCCTTTTACCAGCTGAGCTGCAGAACATGACAATGTATCTCTGCTTCTACAGGAAGGAGTTTAGAACGGGAGATGAGAAGGGAAACACAGATTTAAAATGGAAACCAGTTTCTTGCCAAAGCAAGCTCTGACGTCCGAGAGGAAAACCATGGGCTCTTGGCATTGCACAGCAGATGAGGAGCAGGAGTCCAGAATCTAAAGGATGTAGTGCCTCTGAGGCCAGGGCCTCCTCCTGGACCTGCCAGGGACCCTGCTGTGGGGTACGCACTGGCAACATTCATCAGACAGAGCAGTTGTTTGCTCCATGTTTGTTTCGTGGTTTCTCTCCCTAGGAAGGCTACAGTGCTGTTTAATGCAATACATTACTGGGCTGGGCCCTCACGTCTCGTAACAAAACCACCTTACAGAGGCGAAGCCTATGTTGCCCACTCACTGAGATGCCGGGCATCTTAAATTCCATCCATTACCTTTGGGAACCTTTCTTTGTAGACATGGTTCATCATAATTATTTCATGGTCACAGCAGGCGGGGGAACGTCCAGGGCTGCAAGCAAAGCAAATTACCCTTTTAAACCTGCCACAGCACAAGGGGAAAATAAGCCTTTTATTTATAAACAGTCGGTTGCATCGGAAGTACTATGCAACCCTTATATGAGAAGTAGCGTCTGAGATGATAAATTCCAAAAATCAGTCATTAGCACACACATATCCAAAACCACACAAACATGGTGGACAGGGTGCAAAATGCAAGCTCATGGAGTACAATGCCACAGAATAATTCCAGTCATGGTGCCCTGGCAGGAGATGCCCTTGCAGTGAGAGTATGTCATGCACATGGCATGAGCTTATGTAGCTGTGGCAACCAATCAATGAACTGCGGCATTAAACAAAAACGGGGTGGCCACTAACAGCACCATCCAAGACATATTTACCAGTGCAATTTCACACTTCTCTCATACACCTGCGCTCTGCCACGCACCGCCAGGAGGGCAGAGAGTCTGCCATGGCACAGGTGTTCTGGTGAAATCCATTTGCTACTCTAACAAATATTTATTTGGGATGCTGAGGTAGGCGTTACATATGATAAGAAAACAGAGGCATATGACTTGTATGTTTGCCACTTTGTGTTTTTTTCTGGCAAGAGAGTTGTACAGTTTGGGATTACCCGTATTCTTGGATAGATAAAGCTATGGATTCTTCTTAAGGAAAATTAAAAGCAGAACCTCTTCAATAAACCACAGTGACTCTAGATAAAGTGGCAAAAATTTTTTTTATTATTATTTTTTAATTCTAGATTTCAAAATCAATTCCCATATCTTGCAGTTATCCAGTGTGGGTTCCTTTGGTACTAGCTTTTGATACACTATGAACAGGGAAGATACAGAGGGAAACCCCTTCTTGGTAAACGTCCATGTGGAACTGAATACCTAGCAAGCTCAGTTAAAGCCTAAAGCTTTAACGGATCAACATATACGAATTGTTCCACTGAGATCTCAGGTTGTCGAGGAGACACATGCCCTGATTCCCTCTACTAAGAAGACCTGTTGTCCAGCTGCTGGGTGTGTATCAGCAGAAGCCTAGAGTTGGCCATCTGTCTTGCAGGACAGCCTCAGCTGCAGGAAGGAACTTCCTATGGTGACTGGATCTTCCCAGGCTACTGTTTAAAAAAAGACCAATGGCTGACAAGCTGGAGCAAGGGTATAAACGGAGGGCCAATTAGTCTACAGGTATCCCAGCCTGTGGTGGGCAGAGGGTGATGGGCCCATACTATACTGTGACTTCTCCTCATCCCCAGGCCTGCTTCCCCCTTTCTTTCTAGTCATGAGCATCCCCAGAGCTCTCTCATAAATATCCTGGATAAGCCTCCCGGTTGGCAATACTTCCATCTGGAGACATTACTGTGAGACCTCAGTTCAAAGCAAGGCAAGAAGCCAGCTCTATTCGGTACCCAGAGGACTGCATTTGCCAACCACAAAACTTAGAAGCCACAAGTCCTAAGAAGGTGCTCATTATCCTGGAGAAAGGAAGATTTAGGTGGGAAGGTGGAAGAAGAACACTACCATGGGTTTTATAATATCGAATCTGGGGAAACTATCTTCCCATTTATTCTCTCTACCCCTTTTTCAACAAACTCCTCTCTCTTTATATGATACTATGAAGGGCTCTTGCACCAGCATTAGCTGACTCTGAACTTTCCATGGCTAGACTTTTTTATAGATAGTCTTTTTGGCTTTTATAGCAATTAGTGCATTGTGAAAACTTACAAGAAATATATCATCTCTCTATGGTAATTAATGATGTCGTCTATAGGTGGAATACCACACTTCTACTTGTGACAATTTACAAATCAGTGAACACACACATACAAATTACAGATACGGTTGGAAACAAGGAATTTCAGTCAATATCAGTGTAGGTCAGGTCTACACACCTGAGACTCCGGGACCGTGGACGCATGGGTGTGTTTCTGCACCGGTTCTCAGTGGCGATGCTTTCGGTTGTACAGAAGTGTTTGGACAAGAAGTGTAATTCATCTGGTGTTGGCTGGTATGGTAACTGGTGCAACTTCTCCTGGGAGGAACAGGATGACTGAAAGAAAGCAGAGTAAAGTTAGGAGACAACTTCCAGAAACAATTCTGGAAATGAATCAGAGCGTCAACCTTGGGCAATGCGGCCATTTTACGCTGGTTCCATGACAACAGCTAAAACCTAGATGTAGGAAGTGACTTCTCTCTGAGAGTTTACCATGCCTTCCAGATGTACCCCCCCTCCCCCATTTGACTGCAACTTCCCAAAGACAGAGTCCTTTCTGGGTTAAAAACCAAGCCTGTGAGATGGAGGAAAGCCAGTTAAAACCCAAGAAGAGACTCCTGCGGCCGTTCCCAGCAAAAAACTCTGACTTGTAAATAAATAACACGATTATATGCTGTGAGATCATAAAAAGGTAATGAAACCTTCCTCAATAAAAGCATGATGCTCTTTGATGCAAATGCCACCTATGTGCACTATGGGCACAAGGGAAGGACAGAGAAGTGTGTGTCTTTCCTTTCCTTATTTGGTGGTGGGTGGGTATGGGGCAGGAATGTAGCAGCCCTTCTCCACTGAACAGTTTCAGTGGAGGTCCTGGCTTTATCTCTTGCTCTAGGTTTACTTCTTAAAAAACATCACTCAACGTCTGGAAGGTGACGGAGAAGCAAAGCAGCTAAGAACAGGTGACTTTTAAACAACCTGACTTTGGGAAGTAGGCAGTGAAGGAACTGTTTGTTGGCTTCAAGGTTTAGGGAGCGATAAACTCAGCAAATCAATGCTAATAAAAGAGACAGAGTATTTTTGAATACATGGAAACAGGGCTAGAATAAGCACATGTTTGAAAAATACTAGCCATTTGAAAACGTCAGTCCAAGTAAAGTTTTGCATTAAACAAACAAAACAACAAAAAGAACAGTAACAACAACAACAAAAACCCTGTCCTTACGAGAGAATGCCCTTCATAAATAGTAAAGCACTGTAGTTCAGTAGTACTGGGAATTAATGACCAGAGCTGAAAATATCCCTACACCTTGAAATTATAAAACGCCTTGCTAAGTACATAGTAAGATAGACAGGGATTTTTATAATGTAATGAGATTATTTTATAAACCATAAAAATGAGGACACAAGAGAGAATTATGAGATAAAACAAAGCTTTATTCAGGGTAAATAGGCACTCTTAAAAATACTTCCACTATGAAAAAAAGGAAATAAAACACATGAACTAAATCAATTCAGAAAGTCTGGAAAAGAATCATAAAAATCAACAAGCAGGGGAGAGGCAGCGGTGGTGACAGCAAAGATAAGGAAATTAACAGATAGGAAAACGGGAGAGATTTACACGGAGGGCTGAGGACGTGGCTCGGTGCGAGAACGCTCACTTCACGTGCACCAGGGCCTGAGCCTGATCCCTAGCACAGGGAAAGTCAACCTAAAACACTCACACACATGCACACGCACGAGAGGGGGTGGCAGTGGGAAATAAACTAAAACCAGAATGTATACACACACAAACATGAGAGAGAGAAAACCAATGCACGCACACAAAAGAGAGAAAAAAACTAAAAACAAACTATATATGTACACGAGAGAGAGAGAGAGAGAGAGAGAGAGAGAGAGAATATAAACTAAAACCAGAATGCGTATTCACACAAACACAAGAGAAAACAATGCACGCACACACACACACACACACAAAAGAGAAAGAGGGAAAAAAAAAACCCTAAAAACTATATAAGAGAGATAAAGAGAGAAAACTAAAAGCAAACAGAATTCATAACACACACACACACACACACACACACACACACACACACCCCTCTACCTTACCTGTACCTTCACAGGAAAATCTCTGCCCACATTTCTTTCTGCAAACCCACTTATGCATATAAGTTTACAGCAATCATTTTGAGTAGCAAAGTTTCAACTGCTCTGATAGGGAATTATGTAAAATAGTCGATCCACTTAGTGTGAATGTTGATTCAGGTTGCTACAGAAATATTAATGTCTTGGATTATGACTTGCCTGTTCTATGACTGATGGGTTATCATGTGCAGGGCATACTGTCTTTCTAAAATTGAAAGTTAATTTCCAAATGCAGCAGGCCCAGGGTTCCTAATGCATCATGACCCATTAAGGATGGTACTTGCTTGGGACTAATACCACAAAGCTCAGAGAAGGGCCCTTGGAGGAGGGAAGGGCTCCTGTGGTATATTTACCGTTTTGCGTATAAGACACAGTAAACTCTAGTTTTCAAAATGACTGTGGCCAATGTAACAAACTGTTGACCTCAACTGACTCTAAAGTAAATTTTGGGATTACTGCATACGTATTACTGGAGAATCGCGTCAGAAATAGACCTATATTTAAGATCTGGGAATGAGTGATGCTGAGTGGTGGTAGGGAGTGATGTCATCTTGACACCAGAGAAACAAGGAGGCTTGAAGCATCTCTAGGGAGATCCTCAGCTTCGGGAGACAATAAGTAAGGTGTGAATGGAAATGAGCAGATCACAAAGGACCTAGGGTAAGCAGAGTGGGAACCGGTAGAAGAGCAGCCAGCGGCTGACTCAAACACGCCCTCAAAGCACGGCATGCTGGACAACAGGGAAGTTTCAAGTTCAGTTTTATCCGAAATGAGCATCAAGTTCCAGAATACTAAGTGGATCATCGGGAACAAGTGCCATCCATACCCCCAGACTCACTTCTTGTGTGTGTTTCAGACAGTCTTTTGCTATGCTGTCTAGGCTGGTGACCCTCCTGCCTCAGCCTCTGAAGCAGAATAAACGTGCACCACCATGCCTGGCTCTCATGTACTTATAGAAAAGATACCTCTGCTGAGCAAAGCCAACTTTTAGAAGAATTTCAAGACTTACTATGTGTGTGTGTTCCCATATACTAAGTCTCCTGACTTCCTCTTTCTCCAGGTGTGGGGCTGGTGATGCTCATTCCTTAACTACGTTGTGTATGGCTTGACTACACCATAAATCAGATCCACTCTCAAAGAATCAAGATTTATGCCAAAAGCTGCTGCTGCTTCTCCAAGCAATTAGACCCCAAACACATTCTCTACATCACGGTATCACTCAGATAAACATCTTGTCTCTCAAGACAACCACTTTAAAACGGATAGTCCTTATAGGCGTGCATAAATTCCTACTTGTTATTATTAAAGGAAATATGATTTAACAGACATATGTCATATTTATGGGTATTTATAATCTTATTTTGATTCTTTCCCTCAGCAGAAAATAATTTATCTGGTGAGAAATTTATGGAAGAATATCTCCCTACTGCAATTCCACATTGCTTATTTCAAAATTTAAAATGATGTGACTAGTATCTTGCAGAAGTTCCACAAATTAATTTTCACTGCAAAATTTCACACTTAAATAACTGACAATACTAAACGTTCTCTGGGAGAACAAACTAACTGTATATGACAAAATCTTTCCAATTTTGGAACATAACATTTTTAACACTTGGCAATATTGAATTGTCTGTAATGGCCCAAAGATATAAAAACATTTACATTTCAACCCGAACGGGTCTGAAGTTCAGCTGGGAACATAATTATCTGTGAACTTTTAAATTGTGTTTTGAAAACGTTTCTAGTTTTTTTCTGTATATAACCTACTTTTTTTTCTCTTTTCTTTTTTTAAAAAAGTACAGTTTTGATTGGCTAAAGGACTAAAAGTTAATGAGGTTCTGAGAGTGATTCAGATTAGGAACAGGAAAGCAGAGATGCCGAGTTGCCAGCTGACAGAACTGTGCCTGATATTTGAAGGACATGGACAGAGGCCTAAAGATGAGCTTTGTAGCTTGCCCTTGTCCATTGTATAAAAGAGTGAAGAAAAAAAGCCAGCCAACCCTTGAGACAGTGTTCACAATCCAGACCCAAAAACGAATTACGAAAACTAAAATTTCATTTTGGGGGAGAAATGGGAATTTGAGACCTATACCTGCCTACCACCTACATCAATACATAAATGTGTAAGAGAACGGCTATTAGAAACTGCCATTTGTGTGTGCATGTGTGAGTATGTGTGTGTGCATGTGTGAGTATGTGTGTGTGCATGTGTGAGTGTGTGTGTGTGTAAAAATAGTCTCAGGCTTCTTGTTTTAGGCACATGAACTTTATAGAGACTTTAGCCTTCAGGTAAATCACTTACAATGCTAAAAAAAATGCTACTCACATGGCCTAAAAAGAACCAGGATGTTAGGGTCAAGACCATTTGCAGTATTCTTATGGATAAAAGAAAGGGATGGATAAACCCCTCAAATAATTTTCTGTGTTTTAGGTTTTGAACCTAAAAAAAAATTGGGGATAAGAACAGCAGCGGTGCCACGGAATATGTCACCAGCATGCAATGAGCCCACTCACTTCAAGGAGATAGACTAGTGCTTATTTTATAATATTACAAAAACATAGTTTAAAAAATTATTTAGACCCAATGGTCTGATTCCATGTACTCACACTTTATACACCTCCTTTAAGAAAATGATGTATGATTATTAGAAAAAGAAGGTGCATCTTGCACTCTCCTGCTTTTTCATGAAGAGGAGAGATTTGTCACCTGAACTGTCATTAACGCTGAATGAGGGTGATGCATGGTGATAAGGTACTGCAGCCAAAACCTGGGGATTTGAGCTTTTAGTCTGGGGAGGAGTGTGGGTAAGGAAGTCGCAGAGCCAAGAACTAGTACTGTTTACTTGTGGCTTGGTTCTAATGAAAGGGACCCAAGAGTCTAGGGAGCGGCAGCACTAAAAGCATTTTTAATCGCTCTGTGTGGGATCCGCTGCGTCACACATTTTGAAAATGTCTGGTCCTACATTTTCACATCTGAAATCACCAGTGATGGCAGCTGCCATAATAATCAAGTAAAATCTCAGTGGCACTTAGTAACAATTTTATCCACTGATGACACCCAGGATGTTAGGGGTGTGCGGGGGTAGGGGAGGAGAGCCAAATGGACAGCAAACTCCCACGGCACAACAAATGGGAAAAAGAGACGGGAAAATAGAGGACCTCTCCCCACGCACTACTCTAAGAAGATGGAAAGCGAACCCAACAGATGTTAACAATTTGGTTTTAGAGGTGCCCCAGAAAACCCACACTGCCTCGAGCTTCTGGAAACCCGAGCATAAGAGGAGGGGCACTAGTTAGTTCATGTCACAAGGTTTAGTTTCTTATCGGTTTGAACATTCATCAGTGGCTGCGTGCTGAGCACAGTGTTGTGGGGTGGACAGTCCTAAACAATAAACTGTGGTTCTGACAAAATGAGGAGGGAACTGAAGCAGAAAAAGCTCCACGGTTGCAGGTCCACAGTCTGGGCTGCTGGATACAGGGCATCCAGACCACCTCATTCATTGAATACTGTGTGACTTCCTGGGCCTTTCTAAACCACCACTGGGTTCTCAAAGCTCTGTGGTTACAGAAACTCCTCTAATCTACTGAACAGTATTCAATAACTGCTAGAACTGGGGTTGAAATGTTATCATTGAGGCAAGAATTTCTCTATCCCCTTCTACAGACTTACTAAGTTCGGTTTTTGGTGGTGGTGGTGGTGGTTGGTTGTAAGGCGTTAGGGTAGAGGCAAATTTATGGCTTTGTTGGGGGGGGCTATCCTTTGAAGGAAAGAGAAAACAAAACAAGCTTCTATCTCAGCCACACACAACAGAAGAGCGAGTGAGTCCATCCAAGTTTAATGGCATCTTCAGCATGCACACAGCTGGTATGGAATGCCAGCACCAAACCCAGATTGTGTTGTTTCCCCCAAACTACACCAAATGGTATTAAAATGAAGGCTCTCATCCTCCAAACTTGTCATCTTGGGCCGTAGACTTTTATGTCCTGTAGTGTGGAAACTTCCAGAAACAGCGTACTCTTTTTACTTTTGTTAGGCTGTCGTTTGACACATATCTTATACGGCGAGATAGACATGTGGAATTTACCTTTTCCTTCCCACCAGGAAACACCCAGAGAAAAACATAGAGTATATATTAGTTCTGTGGTTTTGAGATGAGAAGAAAAATCAAGCACTTACAGAGACGGTAGAGCTTGGTGTATTTGTCCCATAGCCTGAGGAGGGGAGAGAAGCCAGAGACCAGCGGCGCCCATCCGTTCTGTGGACAAAGGGAGCTTGGTTAGGCCAACTGTGGAAGTGCTGATACCAGGGAACCCCAGAGAACCCCCAGGGAATTAGGGTATCTTTAATCAAACAAATGACATAAGCATAGTCTATGAGGATGTGGGAATGCCGGGCCAGGGTTAGGGTAAACAAACATTATACAGCAGGTTGCCTTTTATTTAATAGGAATCAATACACCCAAACAAGTAGACAGTGAATGGGTTGATCCATAGTATTGATCTCTCACTAATACACTTTGACAAAATGAATACGGGGGATAATTACAATGGTCAGACTCAGCAGATCCAAAGCAGTGCAAGCAGAAAGGGGAAAGGAAACACGTTCTGTGTGGAAACCGACAACTGGCCAATGGTTTCAGTGTGGGCCCGGACTCCATTAGGGTTCCAGACCTTGGGGCAGGCTCTGGGCCTTCAACAGGCTTTCTATCTCAGATTTCTAAGGGTGTGCTTTTCCTTGTAAGCAGGAGTGGTGGGAGCACTGGGCCCCTGGCTACGTCACACTCTGAAGCAGCAAATAACTTTATGGTCAGAAAGCGTGAAGCTCAGACTTTGGAGAGTTACTGTTTTCTGACATGACTTGGCTTCATACAATGTTGACACAGTCACCTGTGAGTCTCTGAGCATGCAGCACGCTCTGCCCAGTCACCCTAAAGGTCGGAGGGAAATTTCTCAACTCATAATGGAAATAAACACAAAGAGTGAAGTTGCCTGCTCCAGTCTCAGAGTCCAAGCAGCCAGGGTCCTTAAAGAGAATGGCTTTTGTCCTTGTATGGTGACTAAATGGAGATGGACTGTAGGTTAAGTCAGGGCCAGTACAGGGGTATAAAGTGAATTGATGGAGTGGTTATTAGTGGCAATGTGACTGGTAGGGCAAGGAGCTTCCACAGAGCAAATTTTCAGGGATCTCTGTTATTCTAGAGCTTTATTCGAAATTTAAAATAAGATCATATTGTATGTATATATCACAAACTGTCAGGAAAAATGAAGATGTGGAAATTTTCCAAGGGGCAAAACAGGAAAAGTCATGTTATTAAAAAGCAGCACTACATTCTTAGAGACAGGATCATGTGGAGACGTTCTGCAATCACAATTTTGTTCAGTTACCGAGGGGGAGACAACAATGCAGGAAGTCTAACATAGACACATTCACAGGAAGTTGAAGTCAGGGAATTCGATAGCATCAGACTTGAGTTTGAGAAACCATAATTTGATGCTGATATGAAAAACTGCCACTGTATGTAGCCTGACAGTCAAAGGTGGGTCTTCTAGGCTACAGTGGCGTCACCTCCAATAAACGCAAATGGTCCACAGAAACAAGATGGAGGTCAAGCAGACACATCACAGAGTGACTACAATGCTAAGATTTTCATGAAATTTACCTGTCATTTCTGGGGCCATGATTGGAGTACAATTGAAATTAAGTATTTAAAAAAGGAAAGGAAGAAGAAGAAGAAGAAGCAAAATGAGTTGTTTAAAATATACCAGAGCAAATGAATTGGGGTGATTAAATCATGTATTTGTTTAAGAACATTTTTATATAGATGAAAATGTTGAAGTTTCTAAGAAAAATCATTACAGCATGCACATGAAAGGTACAACCACCAGTTGAAGGGACGCAGGCAGATCTTATATTTAGCTACCCATTATAATATTTAAAAGCAATGTCTGATTTTATATTTTAACTACTTTTAATTTAGAAAAGAAAGGGATATGATTTTAAAAGAACTGTTCAGTCCATTTAACAGCAATTATCAGAAACCAGACTCTGAAAAGAGTGAGGGACACATTTCCCCAGCATGATTTTGTTTTGTGATTCATTAACTCCCCTTTCCCTCAGGTAACCATGGACATATTTCAAATGGATGAGCAGTTCCAAGAGGAGACATGTTCTTATTAGTTCTGAAGCATAAATTACATTTGCTTTGTCCAGAAAACACACAACTGGAAAGATGTTTAAACAAGAATGTGCTTGGTTCTTGGTACCGCCATCAACCAGAAATAATTCATGTCTCATAAAGTTCCCTAAGTTGCCTGTGTCTGTTTACTCAAATGGAGCAGAAGGACCATTGCATTTCTGTTGCCATGACAACCACACATCAGAAAGTTTCTATATATGCTATACGCAGTACTGTGTGGAGAAAGTGCCCCGTTTCCACGGAAGCCATCACATAGGCACAATTTGGATCTAACAGTGCTGTCTTTTCTGTTTAGTAGTGCCACACCAATAAAGCAACATCCAAAGACAACATCCTCATCCTCCCAAAGCAACAAGGCTCTTCTGAAAAGCATCTTTTTTTTCTTTCTTTTTCTTTTCTTTTCTTTTTTTTTTTTTTTTTTTGGCTTTTCGAGACAGGGTTTCTCTGTGTAGTCCTGGCTGTCCTGGAACTCACTCTGTAGACCAGGCTGGCCTCGAACTCAGAAATCCGCCTGTCTCTGCCTCCCAAGTGCTGGGATTAAAGGTGTGCGCCACCACTGCCCGGCTGAAAAGAATCTTTTTCTTTTCGGGTGGAAATTTCAATGTTACATCAAATCAAAGAGGAGAGGAAAACAGCTGCTGAGAACATAGGACACAGAGATTGGGGTAGGTGGGGCCAACTCACAAAACATTTAGATTCGTATAGGACACAATAAAGGGTGAATGCTCTGATTCCACCCTGACGATTTTAAATGAAGAGAAAGCAGGTTAATGTGTTCAGTAATTATAGTATATAGTAAGTATAGGCGATATACTATACCCTGTTGAGTCAAATTCAACTACACAATCACCAAGTAAGACCTACTCCAGAAGGAATTATAAGACTAACAGGAGGTTACCCTAGTCACTGCTGTTCAAGGGACAGACGACAAAGTTAGAAGGGCAAATTTTTTCTAGAAATTTGTTTATGGAATTGTGCTCTAAGGCTTATATAGGCAAGTAACAACTAAGCAACCAGCAGGTGCCGATGGCACCAAAGGCCACCAGACTGCCAAGGAAAGCAACAGCCACTTATAATGTCTCAAGGCCCAAGCTGCTGGCAAAGGTAATGACATCATCACCTCATCTTACCATCAGATAAAAATGTTAAGTGACCCACGACCCTGCAGGCTGGAGATTATATGGGCTGAGTATCTTTCATCCAATGTTCTTTGGACCAGAAACATTTTAGGTTTAGATTTTTTGATTTGTTTTTAAAAGATATTTCCAAACCTACTAAACATCCTTAATCTTAAATCTTAATGTCTCTAAGCATCCCATTGTTGCTCAGAACATTCAGTTCAATAGTTATCACTGTTGTTGGAGAGTTCAATAGTTCTCGGTAAGTTTCAGCACGTTTGGAGACCACTGAAAAGGCTCATAAATGAAAGCACTTGCCATACAAACCTGAATACCTAAGTATGATCCCTAGAAGCCACACATCCTGTGGCACACTCGTGAAAACACATGTGGACACACACATGAAGACAGAGAAACAGACAATAAAATTTAAGTATAAGGGTCAAATTTTGGGATATTTTGGATCTTGGATTTTCAGATTAGGTTTCACATGTGCTAACAATTAACAGTATGAAATGTTTCCTTGTCTCTACATGCGATATTGTGATGATTATTTTTTTCTTTTCGCAAAGTCAGTAGGTTAAAAATTGCCCTGGTAGGTTTACTCATAGATCTGTATTTTACAATACAGTGTGTGTCATCATCCTTTACAGTCTGAAACTGGACTATTAAGTTACTCGGGGTAACAGGGAGAATATTGAACAAGGAAGGTCAGAGAAGATTAATAAGCCTAACCTTCATGTCGTCACCCCAGAATGATTTCAAAGACAGAGCCATACTTCCTCTATTGGGCTACATTATAAAATAATGAAATGTTAAGAGCCTCAAAGTGACACGCAGCCAACAGGAGGCAGTGGAGACCCCAGGCAAATGCTCTCTGTTTCCTGAGTGAAGACTATCTCTAAACCAGAAGGCACTGGCAGATGTTGAGTAGAAAGTGCTGATCTGAATTCTCATAATGAACCCAAGGTTCTATTTACCTGAAGAAAGTTTAACACAAATCACTCATGTCCTAATCAAAATTAATGGTTTCTGAAGAGTGTGGAAGGAGTCCCAGCTGGTAGTTCATGCAACATGAACTGGAGGTCTCCAGCGATAATCCCCTGTCACGGTTTACGGTTTATTTGTCAAACATTAACATGCTTGGGAGGTTGTGCCTTTTTTTCCATAGCGCAGAAGCCAGATTCATCTGTCCTTCAGTCTCCCACTTAATTATTAGATGCTCTTCATTTTTATAAATCTAGCAGGATTATGGGACTGTGGCTTCTGTCATGTTTTAATACATACTGCAATGAGATTTGCACTTACTTATCACCAGGGGCAATTGAACGAACCCACCCTCCATTTTGGACTACAGAGGACATTTTGTTTATTGACTTTCAAAGTTTTTCCTCCCCTCTTGGAATAGTTAACCACCATGAAATAACAGTCACTGGGCAGACGCACTTTCTAGGACCAGTTAGCTTTTGCATTTCTTTTGTAGTATAGTTCAAAGAAAAATCTTAATTTAAAAAAAAAAAAAAAAGTTGGATCTCAGAGAAGATCCAGGTGTAGGTCTCAGCAAGCTCTTTGAGATGCTATCTTAATCATTCTTGTAACTCAGCCCATGTGGGATTCAGAGTGGCCTTGAGCATATGAAAAGAAATGACTGCGGTCATGGGAGAGCAAATATTCTTCTTGGATGGGGGCTTACAGTAGACTCTTAATCATACAGCATTCTGAAAATGCTGCTGGAATTTTAATTACAATACAGAGCTCTGAGACTCCTTTTCTTAGGGTTCCAGAACATAAAATGTGCCACACGCTGACAAGAGTGCTCATTAGTGATGTGTAGAAAGACAAGGACGTGTTTTCTGAAACCTATCTATATGGTTTAGGAAATGCTATCTGAGTTCACTTAAGTCTCTGAGAAATTCTTAAAAATAAAGGGGACATCCAGACCATAAACTAGATTTATTCTGAATATCTGGAGACCTGAAGGGGCAAATTTTGCATTCTGTCTTTCCTGGGTGGAGGAAGCAAGTCACATATGTGAGAGAGGCAAAGGATGTTTGGGAAAAACATCCTGATTCAGACTCCAGAAGAAAGTGCTGAGACTACGGTAGGCGGACAGCCTGGGAAAGTTTAGGTGTTAAGGGTGTTAAGTAAGAAAACTTCCCCTTGACTCAGTTCTCCAGGAGCAGAGGCATAGCTCCTAAGCATTTGCTGCCGAATTCTAAGTACAATCGTAGTAGAATAGAACTCCAGATATATTGGCGCACGCCTTTAATCCCAGCATTTAGAGGCAGAGGCAGGTGGATGACTGAGTTCCAGGCCAGCCTGGTCTACAGAGTGAGATCCAGGACAGCCAGGGCTGCACAGAGGAACCCTGTCTGGAACAAACAAAGCTGCTTTATCTCAGATCTGCCATTCAATTGCTCCCAAGTACATACCTTATAACCCAGAGTCTCATTTTCACAAAAAGGACAACATATGAAGGCTTGTACCAGGACATAGATAAATAGTCAGCAAAGGACCAAGAGGACCTCCAACTCTAAGACAAGGCAGAAGTCATCATGAAAACGGTTAAAGTCAGTGTGTGCTATGTAACAAGGTCCTTTGCTTGCAGAAGGCTTCATGTGATAATGAAAAGGCTCTCACAAGACAGAACCACGAAAGAGAAGGTGGGAGGGGGAGGGGGGAGAGAGGGGGGAGAGAGAGGGGGAGAGAGGGAGAGAGAGGGAGGGGGGAGAGAGAGAGCGCGCGCAGAGATGGTCCCAAGGGAGCACTTTATTGTCCCACTCATATGCAGTCCTTACCTCCTCGCAAATGAGAAATGAGCTGAGGCACTGGGGGAGAAATTCCTTGGACTGTCTTGAGGGCTATTTCCTGTGGAGAGAAAAAGAGAAATGAATAACCTAATTTCATTTTTTGTAACATTATCCATATCCAGAATCTTCTTTCCAGTAATCAGTTTCTTTACAGTTCTACAAAATATCATTTCCTCTAATAATGTTTTAGCCTTGCCTCGAGCGGGGATCTGGGAAGTGGTAGGGGTGGGGGTGGGAAGACACTGAGTTCCAGCACAGCTTTCCAAGTGGGCCACACACAGGAATACATATATTCAGCACTATAACCTACACAGGTTGGTCTGTAGAATAATGAGTACATACATGTCTTCTATTTGTGTCTTCAGAAGCTAACATTTAGGTAGGAGGTTAGCTCAAGTTTTCGCTGGAGGTGCTTTTTATTTTGTGGCAGGCAGCCTTGGCATGAAAGAAACGTCTTGAACGTGGGGGCTTGGATTCCAAGGTATCCATTTAAAAGAGAGTTGTGTCAGAACTAGTCATAAAATACAGAGAATCCAGCCATCTGGACCTATTTCTAAAATGTCTTAGGCTCTATCTTAGCATTGCTGGAAGAACCTGGCAGGATTACCCCTCGCCAGTATTGTCTTCAGCAAGCCCCAGCCCCGTGTCTCTAAGCAGCTGGAATGTGACTGGCCAGGCAGACTCTAAAAGCTGTGGCCACAGGGAGATGGCAGCACTCGGCTCTCCTCAAGCCCTCTACAGGCAGAGAAGGAGCACTGGCTGCACACAGGAAGGAGGGCAGCTCCCCGGGGGCTTGTTACTTTCTCCATTAGCCACTCAGCCTGCTGCTGATCATTGACAAAGCTTGGCAGGCAGCTGGCGAGGGCAGGTTCAGGACACTCCAGACCGTGTGGCTTCCCCTGCATATTTAATTAGATGCACAGCATCGCTGGAGGACCCCATGGGTCCTGGTTTCAGGAAAGAGGTGAGAAAAGGCTGCAAAGTAGCTCTATGGTTTCTTTAAAAGTGGAGAGATAGATTGGGGGGGGGGGGGTCATTCCCAAGAGCAAGGCCACTGCATATCACTGGCTCTTCAGGGAGAGTGACCACTGTAGCCACAAGTCCTGCCCAGCTGTGGAGGTAAACGATTTGTTATTGGTGTGCTAAAAAAGAACAGCCTAACACCTAGAGGAGGGCAAGTTTAGTGTTACCTCGAGGACTTCTTATACTGGCTACATCTCCACTGAAAATTTTCAATTAACTTAAGGTTGCAAATTTTATAGTGTTGTCTTCAACAGATGCTATTAACTTTATGACAGCACAATCAAAGCCATGAGAAGCGTTTCTTTATAGAGAGCCAGGCAAGGAGTGGTCCCCCTGCCACAGTGAAATTTATCAAGTCTTTGCATCTGCTGTTCCCGGGGGCCCCTGGAGGAATGGATTTTGCTTTTGCCGTCCAGTAATCCAGGATTCATTCTGTCTGTTTATCTACACAGCAAATTAACTTATTTTGATTTCTCTCAACAGCATTCATTCTCCCACTCCTAATTTAGCTTATGTGTCACCCTCTGCATTCTGTAAAAGAGCTCAATAATTTCAAGATGGCCAAAAGCCCTTGCTTCCTAAGGGCTTGCAATCATTGTATAGAGGTTGGGGTTTTTGTTGTTATTGTTGTTTTTAAGTTTCGGAATAGATTCATGTTGCTCGTACACCATGGAGAGCAAACTACCAGTAAATTATTAGTTGTAAAAAAAAAAAAAAAAACAAAAAAAAAAACCAGTTGCTTACTTGAAGCCAAGACATTCTGACAACAATCCTTTCTGCCTCATTCACAAGAATAAAATAACACCAAGGGAATCTGGCCCAATCCCTAGCCTGTCTTCTCTGAACAGAGGGCACTAAAGCTGGGGGTTCATGTGGTGAGTGGAAACAAAGAGCTCATTACATACCAAAACTGGGGGGAAAGGAGATCTTCTGAGGGATGAACATAAAATGGCGGCCCCTAGGAAGCCAGTGCCATTTTATAAAACACACATGATGATCTTCAAGCTTGAGGACAGCCAGCCAGAGACAGACTAAGAAAATTGACTTAACTCTGCCCTTCAAAGAAATCAAAGCTGCCATTGCCAAAGCTTCCATTAACCATCCCTGGACTTAGCTTTGCACCCTGGGCTGCACGTCTAGGATATGACTGAAACTTCATTTTCAGCCCCCTCACTTGGTCTCTCCCTGCCATAAAACCAAACCCTAGATTCTTTTATCTTCCGCCTCAAGTCTATAGGGCCATCTACCTATCTTAACAACTCTGCAGATCTATTTTTTTTAAACATAGGCCGAAAAGGAGAACTGGAATGTATACAGCAGTCACAAAGCTGTGTGTTGTTTAAGAACTAGACTGTTCGGAGAGATGTTATCGAGCATTTTTGTCAACGTGTGGACGTTAACAAAAACATCATAGAGCAAACTTCAACAAACTATGACGACACTAACATCAGTAAGTGGTGTAATGTTTTGGGACCCCGGCTATACATACAGCCTATCCATGTTTTGACAATACTGACAATGCTTGCTGGGGAAAAATGGGGTGGGGGAGAGGTGTGTGTGTAGAAAGAATTGGGATGGTATCATGTATTGTTGTTATAGCTATATTATCATTAAAGTTCTCTAAAGCATCGTAAGATATCAGAGGGACAGGGACTCGATGGCAGGACAGTTCAGCAAGCTTCAAGTAAGATGGTGGATGGGGACTTCGGGAAATCAGAAACAACTGAGTCAGAAATGCTGTAAACATTGAAGTGGTCTCAGAGATAAGCTCTCTAGCCCTAGCAAATTCAGAGTTGTACAGCCAATGACCCATGAACTCCATTCATTGGTACCAAGTAGTGGGAGGCTTTAAGAGATGTTTGGGTGCCCCAAAGGAGATGGAGTTGGACCAGCGCATGCAAGGGCAAGAGACAGAACTTCTGCAGCAAAACAAGAGTGACTGGTGACACAGTAGAACCAAGCCATGGAAAAGAGAGAACACAGAGTGCAACTGGTGTTCAGTCAGCACCGTGGGTAGACTGGAGGGACAACATGGCAGAGTGACCCACTGAGGAGAATCTTGAGGGGTAGGTGGGGCTCTGGTACTAACATAGGAAAGGGTAAATGTGTATTGAATAGACGTATATGTTATGCACTGAACAAAATTCAATTTTCCTTGGGGAGAAATGGTAAGGTTAGACATTAGAGTTAGGTCAATTGTGGAAGGTTTTATTTTTATTTTAAACAAAAAATGTACTACTTTTTGGTCTTCCGAGCCTTAGCAATACTATTTTGTTATGCAGTGTCCTAATGCTCTGAATTCAAGGTAGATGGGTTCATGCCATTTATGCTCTATGAAGTCCTCTCTGTTGAACGCATGAATGACGCTTCCTGAGAAGAGAGAGCAAGACAGATTGAAACTGGAGTCCTATATATGACCTTCACTCCTTGCACGCTGCTCTCTGAATTCATCCACCCATCTGCAAAGCAATACCTGAGAGACTCTCGAATAGAAACTGGTGCCAGTTAATTCTCTGCCCATATGTGCGGCACTTGCTTGTAACTCACATCCTGCTGCTCCTGGGATTTGCTGGCTCTTGGATGTTTATGGACTGCCAGCATCACTGCTGATGCTCTGACCAGATACAGGAAGGCTTAGCAGTGGTCAGGCCTTGGGTAGGTAATTAACACCACCATCCCCATAAGGCAGAGGCCTGGCTAAGATGCAAGCAGTGTATCGGAGCCATGCTTTACCTAACGGCACTACACGGGGTGCCTCATTTTGGAGGCAGTTATTGTGAAGAAAGTGATTTCCAGATTAATTAAATTGTTTGATTGCTTTGTAATTAGGATGGAGAAGTCCTGCGTCTTCGCCACAGAGAAGCAAGCTGCAAATCTTTTTAAAAGGCATATGCTTTACCCACTATAGATTATTAATGTGCTTTTAATAGCTATCTGTTCACAAAATGACAGTTTCCAATGCCTCAGTTTTCTTTAAGAACAGAGGGAATCCAAGAATTAATGACCACTGCCATTTGAAACTCCTGGTGGATCAAAGAGTAAGCCCCCCCTTCTGATTCCTCATTACTTGATGATCCCCTTAAATGAGCTGTGATATTTTGCACCATAACAATCAGTGTGGCGCTTTCTGAAGGCCTCGCCAATCCTCAAGCAACACATGGCCACTGCTTCACGACCTTAAGACCAGGCTGCACAGTGCCAGATCTAGGATCTCCTTGCAGGATGACTGACTGCATAAAGTGGGGACTGGCAAGATTCACACAGCAACCTCCAACAGGATAAGTCATGTGATACCATAGTTCAAGTCGCCAGCAAACTTCGAGTGGATCCCCCTGGACCATAACAGGTGATGTGTGAAGGAAAGTCAGAGATCTTCCTGTTACTTAGACACCAGTCTCTGAAATTGGCTCCTGTCCAGATATAATTGTGAATATTAATTAAACCTGGGCAGCTGTTTAGGCCCTAAATAACCAAGGACTCTCTTTGATTGCCTGACAATGGTATGCTGTACTCACTGCGGGCCAGTGGATAAAGGACACCAATATCCTTGAGTATTCACGGCAAGCACAGATTATTCACAATGCATTAAGGTTTTCTGATAATGTGAGATTTCTCTGCCTATGCCTGGCATAGCCAGAACCACTGCCCACTGCTTGACTAAGTCAGGAAAGAAACATTTATTAATCTTCTACTTCACAGAAGGGAAGGACATGATAAGATGTTTCTAGCTGTTCAGTAACAGTGGCCTGCAAGCAGGCTGGACAAGAGCAAGGAGATCTGTCAGAGAGCTGGCCACACAGGCAAGCGAAGCACAGTAGTTTGGCTGCAGTGACTGCAGATCTTAGGGAGGCACTGGCTAGAAGACCAATGTGGTTTGTTGAAATAACCACAGGATAAAGATGGGAAATGAGCAATCAAGAATAGCTTATTACACATCTGATAGACAATCAGTGCCTCAGATATTATCGTCAGAGAAGCCCTTCCTTGCAGTAGATGGGATCTAACACAGAGACCCACAACTGGACTATATGCAGAGAGAGCAATAAATTTTGGATCGCTCATCCTAAATGGGATGTCTCCATTAAAGCCCTGCCCCTCAGGCTCAGGAGTCTTTGTGGAAAAGAAGGGGAGGGGGGAATATAAAAGCCAGAGGTGATAGGTGACTTCAAAGAAACAGTTTCTTCTAGACACAACAGAATGGATGCACATACAAATTCAGAGATTGTGGCGGCACACACGAGGCTGACACGGGTTCAAGGCAGATAGGGTCCCAGCACTGAGGGGGAAGTGCACTCAACTCCCACTCCTAAGCAAGGAGCCATCTGTAGACAATATTTGCTGGCAAAATAAAAAGTCAGATCTCTTCAGTGGGGTCTCAGTGGGCATAATCACACTTCAGGGCAGTGCCTGGGAGCAGTTGACTGGCACAAAATGAATGGACTTTTGATCTTTTTGTCTCATTTTGCTTTGTTTGGGCTTTTTTTTTTTTTTTTTTTTGTCTTATTCTTGCTTTGTTTTTTGATTTTCATTTTTCTGAGAGTTTTGTGTGTTTCTTGGGTTTTGTTGTTTTGGTTTTGGTTTTACTTGTTTATTTTTCAGAGAGAAAGAAAACACAGTTTGGTGGATATGGTAGTGGGGCAGATCTGGGAGGAATTATGGGAAGGGAAAACACGATCAAAATATATTTTCTGAAAAATTTTTCCTCAATAAAAATATTTAACAAAATAAGACATTTTTAAGTTAAAAAAAAAAAAAAAGGCTTTAGATTCCAGGCAAATAGACAAACACTGGTATTAGCTGAGATGGGGCAGATTGAGGAAGGGTATGGTTTGGGAGCAGCAGAATTAGGAGCAAGGCTTGGATACCCAGATTAGCTTCAAGTTGTCTGACTTACAGAGGCAACACTTCAGATAGCTGGAAATGCATCTAAATACCCTTGTGCCCATACGCATGTGACACTGTTCTCAAAGGTTAACAGTATTAATGTCACCTAAACATTTAATAACTCTGTTAAGAGTTTTCTTACTATATTTGAGAGGAAAAAGAACTTTTTTCTACTTCAGGTTACATAATGCCTAGTGACTTAGTGTCCCTGACTTGTCTGCAGACATCCAAACCAATTGACAGAAAAGAGATACAGAGAAGAAAACGTTCATAGAGTTAAAGATGAAAATTCAGGTAATAATCGTAACTGTTCTGTCTCCTGAAGGGATTCTCATATTATGTTCCATTCCTGTCTTCCTCTCACACATTCACAGTCCTAGATGCCAATGAGCGCTAGATCAGAGGTTCTCAACCTGTGGGTCCTGTCCTCTCTGGTAAACCCCTGTCTCTAAAAATATTTACATTATAATTCAGAACAGTGGCAAAACTAGCTATGAAGTAGCGATAACAATAATTTTATCATTGGGGTCACCACAACATATCCCTCATGAGCTAACTATATCCCTCATGAGGGTCACAGCCTTCAGAAGGCTGAGGGCCACAGCATTAGGAAAGTGAGGACCACCACTCCAGGTAAATACATAGATCCACACAAGACGTGTTTTGACTTCTAGGTGTCTAACTTGGCTCCTGTTACACAGTGAAGTTGAAATGCCTTGTTTTAGTTTTCTAAGTCAATTAGTTCTTACTGTTTAGTGCACTGAGTTCCCTGTGAGAACAAAGAGCAGAAGAACAAGACACTGTGACCAAGAACCCACTGGCAGAAGCAGATCCACATTCTACCCGATTCAGATCACCTTGCAAAACCCATTCTGGACCTTTAGTCGTTTGAAGAAAGCACTTACTTAAGCCAAAACCTTTAAATGCATCAAAATTACTTAAACAAAAATCTCTCAGTGATGGTAAATCACAGTAACAATACCGTTTGACAACAGACTTATGATTCTCACATACGTAATGCTTTTCAAGGAGTGAGTGATGAGGTTATAGGGTGGAAGACATGCAGGGAGTGGAAGAGAGACCCAGGAAGAGGTCAGCGCAGTGTTATGAGACTCACAGATGTCTATTGTCTCTGCTTCATGAAGCCATTCCTCTGGAATTTGTGCCCTGTGTTTAAAATGTGGTGGCATTGACACAAATCCCTTGGAGAGACGCTTTGATGGGTTTGTGAGAATGTCTTAGCTCTCCATTGACCCGTCCTTATTACTCTGAACTGATGTCACATCTCAAGGTGAGGACTGGGGACCGGGAAGAGTGGTAAGAAAGTTGATTTGGGCGCTGCATGTTTTCTTCCTATCTACGGTAATTCATCCTCTCAGCAATATAGAAGAGATTACTTTCACCCTTTGTTTAAAGTTCCTGAGTTGTGTTTGTAAGGTCGAGGAAGGGGAGACAAGAACACAGTCATAGTAACAGATATCCCTAACTTCCACGCAATTACATGGAACTTGATTAGTGCTATTAATCTCAGATAACTAATTAGTCCCCAAATCTGGGTAGGACTGAGTTAAAGAATACAGCCGTGTGTACATGTTATTTTTTTTTCTATCTGACAGGAAGGGATTTCAATTCCTTAACATAATTAGATACAAAGAACTTCCTTTTATCCTAGAAGAGGGAGGATGTTATCAGGAAATTGGTTCTTAGACTGTTAGCTCCAACTGCTAAGTCATTTTGAGTCTGAACAGAGGCATTTTAATGAAAGGCTGAACATTCATATAGCTTCCTAAATGCACTGTAAAGGTGATGCTCATTATAAACCTTTCCCTTTTAGTTCCCTTTAGTTAAAGAATGAATACTAGAGCTGAGCTGGTCCTATTTAGCACATTCTAAATGTTCCTATGGAATCCAGTGGGCAGGAATCTCATCAACACAGCAAGATATAAGCGAGGGGTTTTCTTTGAAATAATTATTGTTTGGGCTGGGAATTTTTGCTAACCTATTCCTTCGTAGGAAAATTACATAGAGCGAGATGAGAGTCTAACAGGTCTGAATTCTTAGTGTCCGTTCATAGAAACCACACAAATCAAGGGCATCCCCAGGTACTGACACTGCCCTTCCGATAATGCTTTCCCTTTCCGTTCTCACAGATCAGAGAAGGAGGGTTCTCACTGTGGGCTGCATACGAAAGTCAGCTGGGGAGCCTTAAAGACGCTGTCGCCCAGACCTGGCTCCACTCCCCTTGAACAAGATGGCTGGGTTTGAGAAGCATTTCTTCCTGTCTGCAGGTTACTTGCCCTTTAGAGCTCTTCCCAGGGACATACATAGACTTCTGTTCCTTTGCCCAATTCACTCTAAAACTCGATTTCCCACTCTTAGGTATATGAACTCAATGTCCCTTTTACATATTCACCCTCCTCTGACCTCTAAGTATTCTCAAAAGGGCAGTTAGACCTGAAATGCCTTCCCCATCAACACAAACAAATACTATTTGCCATCTCAGCATTTTCAATCCCACCTGCCCACAGGGGCTCTCCTGGGTTAATAAGACAGGGAAATGTTCTTGTCTAACAAAGCACTCCAAGTTCCCTGTGGGTTCCAGAAAACAAAAATAGAACAAATACGACATTATGCTATGATTTCCCCCTATTCATACATATCTTTCAATATGGTTTAATTTATAAGTTAGGTACCAGAACAGATTATCAACGGCAGGGTTGAGACATGAAGTGTCCCTCAAAGAGATTCATGTGTAAAATGTAAAAGACTTGGTTCCAAGCTGATGGCACTATTAAGAAATGACTAGACCATAAGCGCTTGGATCTAATCCGTAGATTCATTCATTGATGAGTTCAGAGCTTAATGGGCTGTTCAGAGATGGGTCTGCAATAGCAGGTCACTTGAGGCATGACTTTGAAGGGAGTGTGTTGTCGCTGGTCCCCTCCTCTCATTCATATTCTTCCTCCCTCCTTCCCCCCTCCTTTTCTTCCACCCGCCCATCACTCCACCATGAATTGAGCAGTCTTCCTCTGACATACACTTCTGCCACCATTCTGCCAAGACGTTGCCCTTACCACAGGCCCTTAGTGACGACGTTTAGTGACCATGAACTGAAATCTCTGCAACTTTGAGACAAGATCAAACTTTCCTGCTCTACGGTGTTTTCCCCAGCTATTTGTCACAGTTAACAAAAACGTCTATTGTAGTGGATGGCTTTTTTATTGCAGTTGTTTCTCTTTAGTAAACAGAGAACTTTCACCCTCTCACTAAAAGGAAACACTTTTCAGCTTTTCTTTGTCTTATCCAAACTGGGGCCATTATTCAGGAAAAGACAAGACACTTAACTATATGCCCCGTGATGCTTCAGACAGTGATCTGCCAAGGGACATGACTAGTAAGAGAATAACGGACAGGATGTACAGACTGACGTCCTGACAGAACAGCAGCCACTTCATCCTCCTCCTTCAAGGGCCAGTGAAGAAGAAACCATCTACCTCTGGGATTTCCATATAATGTTTCTTGATAGTTAAGGTTTATATTTAAATTTAATAAAGTTCACCATGGCTGCCTGAAGCCACAGAAAGCAAAGCCACGGGGAAGGGGTACATCTCCTCACAGGTGCGATCACAGTTCTCTTCCACTTTTGCCTACACATAACAATTTCTCCCTTCCTCTAAAACAGCAGTTCTCAACCCCCTCGGGGCAGGAGGTGTTGAATGAGCCTCGCCTGTGGGTCCCATATCAGATATCCTGCATATCACATATCAGATATCCTGCATATCACATATTAGATATCCTGCATATCACATATCAGATATCCTGCATATCACATATTTACATTATGATTCATAACACTAGCAAGATTACAGTTATGAAGTAGGAATGAAAATTTTTATGGCTCAGGGTCACCACAACACGAGGTCACAGCATTAGGAAGGCTGCAAACCACTGCTCCAAAGCTAGATCATTCACCCCTAATGAGTTAAATTATGTATAATTCGTACGTTCCTGGGTTAAGACCTAAAATATTTTTTAAAACATAGGTCAGAAAATATTCACTAACTGTAGACTTTAATCATTTTAGTCAAACCATTTTTCATTATAAACAGCACCTAACAATGCACAAGCAACACTTGACTTAAAATGTGTCCCATTCATGGTTCTCATTTCCATGGCCCATTACTTTAGGTGTGTGATATTAAAACAGTTACACGTCCTAGGACAATTAATACCATCCAGCCAGCTTGGTTTCCACAAATGACCATCGGAAGCAAAGGAAGGCCACTTAATCTAATCATCGAATTATTTCTTGTAGAAACTATGCTCCATAGGGATATACACGCTCATTTAGGTCCGCACTCTGCTATGTTCTGTACACAATATTGTTTGCCCATGACGGTTTCAGTAAAGAACCTTCAAATAATTGATGAGTGTAGTACAGGGAGTTGGTTCCAAAACATACACAACTGTGAGGCCCTATACACACAAATACAAATCCTTTGAGAGTACTATCTTATGAATTCCCAGGCCATAATTACATGTTGAGCCCTTGTGGTCTTCTGTGATGTAATGAGCCAGAGAAGAAGTTGTAACTAATCTCTTAAAAAATATACTGAATGTAGATTGCCTTCCAATAACCATGGCTTCACCAACACTGAGTAATTAATTTGATTTCTAGTACCAGGCATCATTTCCCTCTTGTGGAACAGGTCTTAAGTCCAATCAGAGAGTTGTTGGTTACCACCAAGTTGTACATGGCACTACTTCACCTTTAGGGTTAGCATGCCATGCTGGTGGTCTTTGGTGACGTTCATAGGCACCACAGTTGGGGAAGCCCTTGATTGCTTCCCTCCTTTGAAAGCTTACATGGTGCCTTCTGGTACCATGAAAGCTAGTCAGCAAGCACTGCAGAAGAGGAGACAGGAAAGATGGTAAGAGGCAAATCAGGGAGTTGGCTGTGAGATTGTATCTCCTAGCAATGTCAGAAGCTACACCCATAAATTCTCACCAATGTGATTATCCAAACATGAGCTGAACAAGGACAACACCAATGGACACGCTAAAGTGAATGGGAAAAGGCCCATAAGGCCTCAACCCTATACAAAGAACTACAAGCAACCAAGAAAAGCTAGGGGTGGTAGAGTTATTCTTCCACGGGGTTGACCAGTCTAAGTGGTCAGCCCTGAAAACATATATACATGTAACATTATAGGAACTGAGCAGGTTTTATTTGGGAATGGATAAATGCAATAACAAATTAGGGAGGGGAAAAAGCCATGAATTTGAAGGCCATGAAGGAGCATGGGGAGGGAGGAAAGGAGAGAAATGTAATTGTCATCCTAAAAATAAAATAAAATAAAAATCGCACTTGAATTTTGAAGACCTTCTTTGAATGAAAAGAACACGCAAGTGCATATTTTGGCATCCAAATTAGTTGACAGCTTTTATTCGGAGTCAATATAGGCTGAGCATGACTAAATTCAGAGAGCCAAAGAGCAATGACTCCCAATGCTCCCTTTGAGCGATGTTGGCAGGGACAGTGGGACAAAATGAAAATGCTAACAACTCTGGAGAGAAGGTTTAAGCCAGAGCTTTGTATTCTGAAAATAATCCAGAGACCAGAAATGGCCCATGTTAGGATCAATAAAGCATATGAAGGAGTGTTTAATATCCTTAGCCATCATGGAAATGCAGATTGAAGGGACATCAAGATTTTATCGCAGTCACTCATAATGGGCGTCATTAAGAAAATAAACAACGAATGCTGTCGAGGACGAGGCCAGGAAGGGCAATGACACACTAGTGGTGTGAATGTAAATGACTCTCCACTATGAAAACCAGTACGGAGGTTTCTCATTAAAGTAAAGTAGAAC
>CM052716.1:46567647-46747431 GCA_028551405.1 Uromys caudimaculatus | reverse complement strand
GTGATCTTTAACCTTGGCTTCACATTAAAATAGCCTGGGGAACCTGGGATACCCCAAAGCCCAAGCCACACTGTAAACCAATTAAATGAGAATGGGG
Organism: Uromys caudimaculatus; assembly: GCA_028551405.1. NCBI lineage: Eukaryota > Metazoa > Chordata > Mammalia > Rodentia > Muridae > Uromys > Uromys caudimaculatus. Next base: position 46,747,334 of record CM052716.1, on the reverse strand, counting down.
AGGGGGTAGCCTGTGACCATCAGTCATTTTTAAGGCTTCCCAGGTGATTTCGGTGTGAATTCAAGTTTCTGATAGTTGTTTTAGATTCTGCTTTAAGAAAAAGGTAAATTTTACAGCTTAAGTTGTCCTCCAGCCTTACAATGCATTGAGATTCTCTAGAGAGCCTTTTAAAAGATACACACCGATGCCAGGTCAGACACCTGGAGTTTCTCATTTAATTGGTCTGGGGCCTGGGTCTTTTGAGCTCCACTGTTGATTTTGATGTATGCCAGGTTTTAGGCCCCACAGTGGAGAAATGTTCTCACTGCAAATGCAGCACAGTCACCCAGATGGATAAGCACCCTCATACTTCTGTCCTAAATCTGGGAGTCTATATTTCTAAGTAGCTAGCTCCTGCTGCAGCTATGGTTCTGAAAACCCCTATGGGAACTACGCTACTGTGTGTCGTAATCATGAGTGTTCTGCTTTAGTTAAAAGACGTAATAAAGTTCCTGGTTGGTTTGATTGAATGTTCCCTTTTAAAGTAGCTTCAAGCTAGAAAAGAGAGTGAATGTCAGTGGAGTATAGGAAATAAGAACACACAGAAGAGGAATCCCAAGTTTATATTTCTTCTATTAGTCCTGAGTCAATGGCTTTGCTTCTGGACAGGGAGTCTATATCTAAAACACACTTTAGAAAGGAAGGTTGTACTCAGAGATCGTGGAAGAAGTTAGGTATGGTGGCACACATAAATAATGCTAGCATTTGGTAGATGGGGGCAGAAGAGTCAGGAGTTCAAGGTCAGCCCGGGCTATGTGACACTCTATCACAAAAGTGAGAGAAACAGAATTCTTTTATTTTGGTTTTTCGAGACAGGGTTTCTCTGTGTAGCCCTGGCTGTCCTGGAACTCACTCTGTAGACCAGGCTGGCCTTGAACTCAGAAATCCACCTGCCTCTGCCTCCCAAGTGCTGGGATTAAAGGCATGAGCCACCACTGCCCGGAGAGAAACAGAATTCTAATTTGAGTTGGTAAGTGGATTTAGTTGCGAATGACAGGAAGAGAGTAGACAGACTCGGTGATAAGTTTGGTACTGGGCAACCCTTGGATCTGAGACGCTGGTGGGACACAGATGGAGAAAACCACTAAACAGAAACAAGCATCTGTGCTGAGGAGAAAGGTCTCAGCTAAAGATAAAGCTGTAGGAAGATCGGTGCACACCCACTTGTGAGGAAGTATATTGACAGGGCAAGTGATTCTGACAGTTATACTGGGCGAGAGAACAGAAAGGTGCCCGCGCGGAGATGCAGGGGGAGAAAATAAAGAGAGACTTCCTGGTGGTTAAATGTGCAGGCTGCTCAGGCTGAGTCGTGTGTGGGCGAGTGCGCGTGCGAGGGTGCAGTCAGTGGATTCAGCCACAGGGAGACGATAGTGGGTCCCCGCCAGGAGAACATTAGGAACGCCAGGTATGAAGCTCTAGTGTTGTGCGGCCACCAATTAATCTAGGGCAACGTTAAATTTGAACCAGCTTCCCGGGGTGTTTGAAAAGGACTTGATGACTGTTTTTCAAAGACAGATAATAAAGATAATGTATAACAACATCTGCATTTGGTTATTAATTAAGCCGTGGTTTCAAAGCAAGAAACTTCAAATGTTATGTGAGTTAATAATATCATGGTGTGATTTTTAAAACCCTGTATTTAAAACGTGCTATCAGCTGTAAAATGGATAATTCCTAAGTCGGGGGGTTAGCTTTTACATTTTATGATACCTACTGGCTGAAAAAACAAAGTTTCAACCTTTCTCCTTTAGCTCAGGGGATTTACAAGCTGGTAATCTTTACAAAGAACAAGTTTAATCAGGAATGTTGAAGCATCTTATTTTTGATTAACATATATAAATACCTGAATACCTGTGTGCATTTATTTAACGACATACTTTTTCTAGGTAGCCTTCACTAGCTTCACACTAGAAATTATCCTGCCCCAGCTCTCAAATGCTTGGGTTATTGGGTCCTGAATAACACACTATGAAATCTATATTGTTCTATGTTATAATCTAGTATATGCATACAACATGCACTGGAAAAAATTTATAGAACATTTTGACTAAAAAGATAAGTAAATAAAGAAAATGGTTTTTATTGGTTTTGTGATGCTTCCTAGAGCAATTCACTCATTTAAAACAAAAAGACATTTTTATCCAGCAATAGATGTCATCAAAGCCATTCCAGCCCTGGCTGAGACACACTGCCCTGTAGCAGATGCACACTCAGAGTGGACAGTACGTGGAAGACACTGGCATCTGCCCATCACCACCATGGGGCTGACTAAAGCAAAACGGAACTGAGGGGGAAAGCTCAGCATTGTTCCTGATCCTGGGAAATGCCGCCCATAAAACTGTTTAACTGTTAAACAGGAGGCAGATGGTGAGAGGAGAAGCAAGCACACATGGGATTTTTCTGCTAAAACATTTAAAACCCATATAAAGGAACTGCTCACTTTTAAAATAACCTTTTAAAATTGGATGCAAAAGGTAACACACACTCATGATAGAAGACTTCGAAAATGCAGTAACAGAAGTGAAGAACTAATCCTTTTACTATATCTTTGTGATTTTTTTACTAACCTACTTTTGATGGTGTAAATATGCATATACGAGCATATTTAAATTGAGCTATAAGACATATTTTTTGTGCTCTGCTTTTTATGACTCGGAGGCAGTTACAATTCTCCTACATACCATAAGCTATTTACCAATTTTTTTCTTGGTGCTATGGATTTAGTCTGAGACTTAAAACATGCTAAGAGCACTTTCTACCCCTGGGCTACATGCTTTACCCCAAGTGATGAATTAATTACACAGGTACAAACTGTCCCCCTGTACAGGACAACAATTTACTCCTCCCTCTTCTCTCTGTTTGATGCTTTAGGTTAACTTCAGTCTCGTAGAAGTACAAATAATGCTGTTATCTACATCCTGAAGTGTGGCTTTTTGAGTACTTCAGTATCATTTCCCTATATTATACTGCCTAGAATGCAGATAATAGTTTAAGTGATATGAACTCTTTTAGGGATTCTTGTTATAAAGGTCACAGCTCTCTGGGAAATGGCCAAATTGACATCAATGCATGAAGAAATCCATTTTGATATACCATCATTAAAAATGAGCATTACCACGTTTATCTGCAAAGCAAGTATGGATGGCAGCTCATCATTTTGATATACATTTATTTGATTAATGAGACTACACTCTCATTTGGTCACTGTTGTTCCTATGTCCTTTCTTCTCTTTCCTCTTCTGGAGGCTCTCTCTTCAGGCCCTCTGTGCATTCACTTAGTGGGGGCTCTGGAAGGTCTCATACATTCATTTTGAAGAGTCTCAGAAGTTACCAAGACTGTCTTCCCGTTATATTTGTTACTCAGTTATGTGTTAATGCCTTAATTTTATTTGTGGTGTTTTTAAACTTGCCGAATCTATTTAAGATGGATGTTATCTTCTTTAAGTGATTTATGTGTGTGGTTATATGTGGTGGGTCAGTGTGCACATGGGTGCCATGGAGCGCCACGGGGGCCGGCAGCAGCAGATCCCCGAGAGCTGAGGTTCCAGTTGGTTGTGAGGCACTGACATGGGTTCTGGGAACCAAACTCAGGCCTTCTGCAAGAGCAGTATGCACTCTTCAGTGCTGAGCCATCCTGCTGGCCCAGCAGTTCTCAACCTGTGGGTAGGGAGCCTTCTGGAGTAGACAGACCCTTTCACAGGGATCGCCTAAGACCATCAACAAACACAGATATACTTACATTACAATTCACATCAGTAGCAAAATTACAGTTATGAAGTAGCAACCAAATAATTTTATGGCTGGGGGTCAGCACAACATGAGAAGCTGTATTAAAGGGTTGCAGCATTAGGAAGGTTGAGAACCACTGTTCTAGCCCCTAAACTCTTAATATATTAATATAGGCAATCTTTCCCACCCAGACACTTTTCCCTACTTTACCATGCTCAGGAATTATCTCTCTCATCAAGGGGAAAGTATGCAACCTTATAATTTATATTGCACATTAAAGATTTATCATACTAAATGTTTTACATACTAATTTTTCTATTTCCGGGTTTAACTTTTCCAGGTAAATTCAAGTTATATGAAAATTGTTTTATATGTCATGTGTATTAATCTTAGGCTAGTCAGGTGGGACCCACTGAATTCATCTGGCTAATTCTCTCCACTCAGGTTTCCCAGGTGTACCCTGGAGTGACCCTGTCAAGGTAGTTCGCTGTCACCATGGTAAGCAGCCTCCATCTTAGGAGGAATCCTCCATCTTGCTTGAGTCCTGTCTTCCATAGATTGATGCCACCACTCACACTGCCAGATGTCCTTGTATTTAGAAGATAGACACCACTGTGTTTAGCTAAGTCTAAACACAACTTTGGAGCCCGAAAAGGTTGTATGAGGCTCTGCCTAAGGAATCTATTTTGGTGGCAGAAGAGTGACAGAAGTTTGGCTTGGTGATAGTGGCGCACACGTTTAATATCCCAGCACTTGGGAGGGAGAGGCAGGTGATCTCCGTGAGGTAGAGGCCACCCTGCCAGCCTGGTCTACAGACTGAGGTGCAGGAGAGCCCAGGGCTTCACAGGGAAACCCTCTCTCAAAAAACAAACAAACAAAAAGCAAAAACAACAGCAAGAAGTTTCCTTTGGAGAACATCACTGCTAGTTTCTAGAACTCAGAACCCTGAGCGGCAGCACCTGTGACTCCCTCTGCACACTGCTCTCTCACAGTCTGGGTGCTTTTCCAGGTTGCACAGCCTCTGGTACTCACTCTGGTGTTCCTGAATATTCTGGGATCTATCACATCCAGCATCTCCTTCAACATGTGTGTTCTCAGAGATGGTGACAGAGTTAGACATACATGTGCTCATGAACTCTGATGGGAAGGCTCACATTCTTCCTTTTCTTCAATGAGGACGGCATGTCATTATTCAAGATAACTAAGCTTTCAAATGAGGTTCTGTTTTTGATTCTCATAGCGATCCCTTTCAGGACTCCTTCTGACTGTTGTGAAGCACACTTCCTGCTCTTTGGGGATGTGTGGTGGGAGGGTATGGGAAAGAACATAAAGTATTGTCATAAATTCATTCATTTCATCTGTAATTATTTTGAACTGCTTATACATGGCAATATACAACAACATAATTTCTACATATCTGTCTTGTACATCGCTGACCTCAGCACAAGTTTAGGACATACCCACTTAGTTCTCTTGTATTATCTAGATTATTTAAATCATATGAACATAATAACTTTTAACATTTTGGACATAAATATTTCATTTCAATTTTGCGTATTACTTGAGTGTGAAGAGCTTCCACAAAAAATGAGAGATTTTCTTTTCTTTTTTCCTTTTTTTTTATTGGATTTTTAAAAAATTTACATTTCAAATGTTTTCCCCTTTCCAGGTCTCCCCTTCGCAAACCCCCTATCCCATTCTCCTTCCCCCTAGCTCTATGAGGGTGCTCCCCCACCCACCCACCCACTCCCATCTTCCCACCCTGGCATTCCCCTACACCCTCAGGCCCAAGGGCCTCTATGAGGAGAGATTTTTATAAAATGCTTTTAGTGTTTTACTAGAACAAGATAATGACCATTAGTCTAAATTAGATGGTTTACTGAATTATGACATTCTCCATTTCTTCTCATTTTCTCAAGTATTTTTAGTAGCAATTGATGACAAATTTTATCAGGTGGTTTTGCAGTATCTACTTAGACAAACATTTGTCCCATTGCTGTGTTTTAATATTGTTCATAGTTAATCATCATTCTTGAGATAGAGCCCAGTTATTCTTATACTGTTCTACTAAAATTATATTTCAAAATGTAGTTATGTCTGTAATTTTCCTACTCTCTACTGTGCAAGTTCTTTTTTTTTTTTTTTTTTTTTTTTTTTCCGTTTATGACATACGAGGAAATCATTGCTACTTTTCATGCTGGAAAATTACTATCTTAAAATGTTTACAAGGTCTACTTGGACACTTACTTTACTAAACTCGTGAGTTCAAAGAAAACAATACACTGTGAGTCCTTTGGCTGTCCTAGAACTCACTATGTAGACCAAGCTGGCCTCTAACTCAGAGATCTGCCTGCCTCTGTCTCCCAAATGTTGAGAATAAAGGTGTGCTCCACCATGCCAGCTTTCTTTTTATTTTAGGTATTGAGAGTGTCCACTGTCATCAGACCCTAAGATGCAAAAATCACGCCTTCACTAAAGAATTCAAAGCCTGCATACATCAATATTGAGAACAGACAATTTTTAAAAGTTAGTGCTGGATAAGTGTATAAAGTACATTTCATACTGAAAATGTAAAAACTAATGGGAGGCTACCTAGCTTCCCTTTCAAATGCCAGTTCTACCTGGGCATAAATTCATGAGATTGGCCCGGCAGTGGTGGCGCATGCCTTTAATCCCAGCACTTGGGAGGCAGAGGCAGGTGGATTTCTGAGTTCGAGGCCAGTCTGGTCTACAGAGTGAGTTCCAGGACAGCCAGGGCTACACAGAGAAATCCTGTCTCAAAAAAACAAAACAAAACAAAAAAAATTCATGAGATTGTATAGCACTTGGCCCTGGGTAATTAATGGTATGCGATGGTTATACTTATTTTTCAAGTGTTTTATAATAAAGTTTATTTAAAAATCATTTAAAACAAAACACTGAAACTGCAAAATGGACCTTTAGGAGAAATATTTTAAATAATATTAGAGAAATATAAACAATCCAATCACCTCATTTAATAAAAAAAAAAAACAAATTAAGGCTAAGTCTGAACACAAGAGTGAACTGTTCAAAATCATATTTGATTGTGGGAAGACCACCATAAAGACCTTGAGAATACTAGCATATCAGTTTTAAATCAAAGGGGAAAAAGTCAGCCTAGTCCATAAGTCTGAGGCCAGATGTTCACAGCATCTAATTCCCAAATGGATGAAGCACTTCAGAATGTCTGTTCCCTAGAGAAATCCTTGGGTGCATCTGTATTAGAGGTTCCCTACCAGTGCAGAGGACCTTAGAACAGGAGTTTTCTCTTCTCAACCTAGTTTCCTGGTAGATACCATGCCCTAAGCCCACCCTGGAGCTCCTTAGTCATCCAGGGACCTGACAGTTTTACCCTGTTCATCTCTTGACTTTTACAAGCCAAAAAAAGAGAGAATCATGCTGGAGGTTTTTTTTTTTATTATTACTTTTTATTTATTTATTTATTTATTTATTTATTTATTTATTTATTTATTTATTTATTTATTTATTATAAACTTGCATATTTCTTTTTGGAAAAGTGAAGTCGGCTATTCCCAGCTCATTTGAAGTTCTTTGATAGAAATACAGAAGACACACAATGAGCTCTGCAGTGAATCCAAGCGCCTGTGGAGATCTCCTAGGCTTTCCCCTGGCTCCCCAGGAGGAGGCATTCTCAGGGCACATTACAGGGCCTTCCTGGGGGGGGGGGGGGGGGGGAAGGCAGAGACTTGGGGAACATGGTTCAGAGCTGGCTCCAATTCTAAGAAGCCCCAGAATACTTAGGTGCAATGGATCTTGATTTTCCAGAACAGTTTTCACACTCTGTGTGTGTGTGTGTGTGTGCGTGTGTGAGCACCTCTCATAACCAAATTTTTTGTTCAGACAAAAGATTATTCTGAGTACAAAATGTGATAGGTTGAGCTTCTCTGAGTAAAAACACATGTTGGGAAGGGAAGGAGAGGCAGGACTCTCACAGAGGCAGCCTGTCTGCAACTACTGAGGTTCTGATCCATTGGGGCTAATTTTTAATGATTCTAATTCCCAATCAGCTGGAATCAATCAGAGCAAGTGCACTAGCCAAAGGACCACCAAAGGCAGCATGACAACACAGAACCATCACAGACGACGCCATGAATGTCCCTGTAGAAACAAGCTCATGGAGCCCACCCCACCAGCGATGCAGACTCCAATCAACCGAACTCTAATTCACCTCTCGTTTACATATGGTTTCTGTGTCACAAACTCGAGTGGATCATGGCAATCCTTCAAAAGTTTCTTAAAACCTCATTCTGTTGTACTTCATAGTATTACAGCGGTCACCTTTACATACTGAGATGTAGGCGCGAGGAGCTTTATTACTCCCAAGGAGTAGACAAAGAGACCTTCAGGAGAACCTGTATGATAGACCCAGTGTAGTGTTGCTGATGCATGAAAGAGATGGATGAAGATGCAGGTTCCTTACTGCAGGTCTACCGTTTGTCACCTACATCCTTAAGTGCACTGGCACTGGCTAGCAACCCTAGAGTAAGAGGTTATGTTGTAGTAGCCCACTTTAGTTACATGGCAGCGGGAGGTTTCTATGGGATGGTATCATCCTCAGTGCCTGGGAGGCAGACAGCTCCGCAGCCTCCTGAAACACCTGTCTTCTTCATTCTTCTACCACCGGATGCTATGATGTCACTAGGCACCCAGTTCCTGGAAGTTCAGTACAACCTGCTATTGTTTCAGTTACAGAGAACACACTTAGGAAAAGCACAGAGGCGTCACGTTACTTTGGTGCCCCTATAACATGTTCCTGATGCTTATTAAATGTCTGCCGCAAGCCTTCAAGAACATTTTCTGTAGACATAATTTCTAGCTTCTAGGGCCTGAAAAAATTCAGGATCATAATGACTTCCCCCAATATCACGAACAAGATAATAAAAGGTCATAAGTTTATGGTTTTTCATTTTTTTATTACATTTATACTTTACTTGGGGGAGGGAAGAGAGGACCACATGCCAGGGTGCACATGTGGAGTTCAGAGGACAAGTTGCAGGTCCCAAGAATCAAACTAAGGTTGTAAAGCTTGGCAGCAAGTGTATTTCCCCACTGACAGTGTTGCCAAGACTAGCACTTTCAATGACTCTGTCCCAGAGGAAGATAGCAAACTAGTTAACTGTTGATCATAAACATTTATGACCTATGCTATCCATCATGTTTCCTATAGGAACAGAAAATTCTTGAAAGAGTTGAACTGTTTTGGCACATTCATAAAATGGAGTATTAAGGAGACATAATGATATAGAAAAAAATTCCAAAAATAACAATATAGATAGATACAAAATTGTATCTATGATCTCATACTTATATGTGTAATAAGTATATGCATACATGTTATAAACTATATATATGTATATATATATATATATACACACACACACACGCAAATATATACAATATATTTGCCCCAAATGTTAAGTAATTGACTTGAGTGGCAATTAGGATTTTTAATGAGTTTTATACTCTGAATATTTTCACAAGTTTTGTTAACTTTCTATAATGAGCATAAATGGTTTTTAAAAAGAGAAAACAGAGTTCTTTTAAAAGTTCATTAAATGTACCTAAATATTTCAGGTATTTGTCAAGCAAAGGTTAATTCTTCCTTCTGAGACTCTGATACTCTCCAGTTGAAGAAAACCCAAACCTGCTCCCAACTCCAACGAAGGTGTGTGGCTGGCTCTTCTTGCCTGCACTTGACCTCTAAACTATATATGGTTCCCACCTCTGAGCTGAGATACTTGAACATTTCATCACCAGCTCTGTAATTACCCAGTGTTGTCCCTAACATAAAAGCTGAGACTTTGAAAAGCCTGCAATTTACATGGCTTTTGTGGAGTAGTATTCACATGCTGCTGTGGCCAACTCAAAAATCTGCATTAAAGCATCATTAAAGCCAGAATTGCAATTATGCCAGAGTGAGTGAGTTCAAAGTCAAAGATGGCTGTGCTCCATATGATACTTAAATATGCCAGGAAAAGAAAAAGGGTTGTTAACACGTGCACTTGAATTTAAAGTACAGACTTCCACCCTTCTGTGCTTGGCAGGTACAGGTATGGGCACTTTGGTTGTACAGAGTCTGTGGACTTCTGGAAACAGGGTCAAGATCCTGGCCATGGCCCTCAATAAGTGGAGCCTTCATGTCAAGTTTGTTGACCTCTATGGACTTGATCTCTATGGGACAGTTAATCTGGGTGTTGCCTAGTCCAAAGACTCTCGTGGAGACAGTCTGCATTTGCATACAGCTGCAGATTCCTGACTCAACCTCTGGGAGAGCTCGAGGTTCAGATGAAGAGTAAGGTAGAAACCCAACAGCCAAAACCACCAAGAGTCACTCACTGTGACAGCTATAAAGCTGTCTGCTCTGCAGCCACTGTGTCTGAAAACTAACAGGAGAGTGAGAAGGAAGACCATTCAGAAGGGAGTTTAAGTTTATCTTTTCTTTCACAAGCAAGCATTTTTTCATATAGAAGAGATGCAGCAGCCATGTCAGAAGGCGATTTCTCAAGATGAACTTATCAACAGAAGAGCTTATTTCCCCAAATTTGAATATCTGAACTTGCAGAGACTTAAAAGATATATTCAAACCTGCCATTTATATTATATGATGTACTGAATTTAATCCAATGTCACTTACTAAATCATTTTAATTTCCAATTGTAATATTTTACAAAATTTGAAATTAAAGACATATCTATCTCTTTCAAAATGAGTCGCAGGCAGCTGGAGCTACCTTGTCTCAAATAGATAGACAAATAGAGAGATAGATAGATACCATCCTCATTCCCTCTGCCTTGCTAAACAAAACAACAACAACAGCAACAACAACAAATACCCTTTAGATTACACTCCTAAAGCCAGCCACCAAGGTCTGTTCCCTTATTTTCCTACTTCCTCCTGAGGCTGACCACCAAGGTCCAGCTGTCAAAGTATTGAAGTCTAGCAATCCAAAGCCCCCTTGGCTCGCCTAATTAGCACACCCAATTAAAATTAAACACCTAATCCTAACATGGGTTATCCCCCTTACCTTTATTAACTGCCATTTTCCTATGTGCCACATCTGTCTCCTCTCTATCCAGAGGTAGTCCTTTGTCCTCTGGTTCAAATATCCTTCCTCCTCACCCTTGTTCCCTTCCCTTCTTTGTCCTCTACTGCCTGTCTTTGTCTCCTATTCCCTGCCATCTGTCCCTTTGGGGCAAATCAATCTCCTTTGTGCTAAGACCTTGGTCTTGAAGATCCTGAGATGATACTTTTCCTAATTCTAAAAATGACCTTTTTAAAAAATTTTTTCCTCTTATCTCTCTCCCTCGCTACCTCCTTCCCAGAACCACCCTGCCCCTGTGTGGTGTGGTGTGGTGTGGGGTGTGTGTGTGTGTGTGTATGTGTGTGTGTGTGTAAGTGCTTGCCACAGTGTTTGATCAAAGGACAACTTTTGGTGAGTCAGTTCTTGTCTTCCTCCTTGTTGTGCATGGTCTCTCTCGTCTGCCCCTGCATACTCCAGCTAACTTGAGCAGGAGCTTTGGGCCAATTCTCTCATTTGTGCCTTCTATCTTGATGTAGGATTTCTGGGATGGCAAATGCTCACTGCTGTGGCATTTGCCAGGCTTGTAAGACAAGGGCTTTTCCCTGCTAAGCCAGCTCCCTGGCCCAAATTGGGTATTGTGAGTCTCTTGCTTCTCAAGAATGCTTTCCTAAGCTTAGCATAATGATGCATGTCTAAATCTGGTACCCAGAGGCTGAAGCGGGAGGATCACCCTGAGTTCAAAGCCAGCCTGTGCTACATAGTGAGTCACCTTGGCCTATACAGTCATACAATGAGACTTTGTCCTTACCCCATCCCCAAAAACCTTCCCCACTAAAATTTATGAAATTTACAAGATACACAGTTTCTTGTAACTTTAGTTTCTTGTCCCCTTTAGTTAGGGGAAGTGCTGCTTTGCCCTGTCTAACTTCTGTTTGGATTTGGAGAGTTGTCACTGGGTGTCATCTTAGCAACTGAATTATTAAAGCCTCTGAAAGGCAATAGGCCTTTTAGCAAGGGTGAGAGGTTACACCGTGAACAAAGGGAACGTTTACTAAGACTGCTTTCAAAATGAGCCCCAGGACAGCCAGAGCTACCCTATCTCAGATCGATAGATGGATGGATAGATGATGGATGGATGGATGGATGGATGGATGGATGGATGGATGGATGGATAGATAGATAGATAGTAATTAAGATGGGGTGCTATGTGGGGCTTGGTGTGGAATTCAACATCTGGGAAGACTCCTTGTTTGGGGGGAAGCCAAATTTCACCTTACATCAGGTGAATGCTACATTTTTGTTGTAAGACTTCAAAGCTGCAAGCCTTTTTATATAAGCAGCTGTTTATCCAGCAAACATTTGGGAAGTGCCTGACTTGAGCCAATCTTCTTCCCCTTTTCTTTGCCTCCTTTCGGATTCTGTATTGCTACAGTCCTTTTGTTCCCTGCTTCTCAGACTCCCCAAGGCCATTTGTCCCTCAGGACCTCTACTCCCTAGGCCCAGCACAGTTCTATTTTCCCATTTCAAACTCTCTCCTCTCCATGATTTCTTGTTCTCTCAAGGTTTTATCCAGCATCTAAGAAAATGACTTCCAAGCACATGCCTGTAAGGTAGGCTCAGACTCTCAGGCACAGATCTACAGGACACTTGGCTGTCTCACGGGCCTGTCAACTCTGGATGAGCTAACCAAATGCTGTATTACCTGCAGTCTGTTTTCCTCTTCCCTTCGTCATGGGAATCACATTGTACACCTCTTCATACACTCAGCAAGACATCTGCAGCCACCTCTGATCAACTCTCTTTCCCTATGGCCAGTCTTTCACCAAAGACTATCAGTTCTAACTTGAAAGTATGTTATTAAGACTCAAATGGGGTTTCAGCAACTAAACCTAAAGATAAGACACAGCTGACACATATGTGTACACACACACATACAGAGAGAGAGAGAGAGAGAGAGAGAGAGAGAGAGAGAGATATTAAAATTATGATTTAAAAAAAAAAAATAAAAACAAGCACCACAAAGCAGAAAGAAGACCTCTTCTAGGAGAATAAAATTTTCTCAAGTGGCTACCCAGAGTCTCAGGCTTTTAACACAACCAACCAACCACTTTTGATGGCACAGGAGAACTGAAAACACAATTTAGCAATCACCTTCATATAGCTTTAATTTATAATTTAGGAGAGAATGAAAGCCAAAACAAATGTCATCATGGTTACATTGCTCCTCTACTCAGATTAAGGGAATCTGAAAAATATTAGTCATGAAATTATTGCTAGGGCAGCCTGCACATAAGCATTGCAGCTTGCTCAAAGGACCAAAATGACAAATGAAGGTCCCAGGGCAAACGGGTCTGCCTAAAGGAATTAACAAGGAATAATGGCTTGGTTTGTACACCCAATTAGTGAGTCAACACAAAGAAGTATCAAAACAGGGGAAGCGGATGCACTGACGTCAGTCCATCTGATTTTATCTTTTTTTTTTTTCTTAAGCAGGAAGGGCAAGATATGTCATTGCTCAACCCAACAAATGCCATTACACAAAGGCTAAGGATTAACAAAAGAAAACAAAACAAAAAAACTTGAGGGCAGCACAGACTGGAAGGTGGCCTTTTCCACAAGTCATGAATTTATGAAAGACTTGAAATAAAGAAGGGGTTTATTATGAAACAATACAACCTTCAGATCAGCACGGAATTCAAGAGTCTTTTGGGGGACTTTGCTGAATGTTTGATAATATTAAATGAGTCCAAGATCATCTGCTAACAGCTTAATTAAGAGAAGCAACTGAGGCTGGAGAGAAGAGTTAGAGCTAAGAGCACTTGCTGCTTTTAGAGGGCCTGGGTTTGTACCCAGCACCCAACGGGAATTCACGAACATCTGTAACTCTTGATCTGGAGGATCTGACATGCTCTTCTGGCCTCTTAGGGTATTAGGCATATAAAAACGTGTATTCAGATACACATACATATATATTCAGGTGTACATACATGTATTCAGGCAAACGCATAAGCACATAAACTAAAAATAAATTGAAAATTTTAAAGAGAAGGAGAACCAACTGGCTACAATCATATAGTTTTAACCAACGTTAAGTGAAACTGTATAAGGAGAACCTCAAGGGACCCTGGATTGGAGACAGGGTTTTACAATTTAATGATGATGCATGGACATACAACAAATGCCTCTGGATGGTTGCAGAGACGCTCGGTGGAAAAAAGCATGCGCAGTGTGAGTCTGACCACTTGAACTTGATGCCTAGAACCCACTCAAAAGTGAAGTAGAACACAACTCTGCAACAGTCCTCTGATTTCCACAAATGCACTATGGAATAAATGTGCCCACACTCACACATAGCTAATATAAATACAGAAATAAATATCCCTTTGGAGCTAAAAATTAAATGCAGATTTTTATTTATTTATTTATTTTTTAAAAAGTGACTATATAGGGTACTAAGAAACTGTCTCCTTGGCATGAGCAATAATCAATTTGCAGTGGCTCTGGGGGCACAGCGTCTCACACTGCCTATTCCCCAAATGCAGAGGAACACAGACACTTCAGCATTTGTCTTGGGCAAGCACTTCTAGGCAGCCAAAGGAGGTCACTGAGTTGCTGCGTGAACACTTTACTAAGGATCTAGAAAGTAGGTTCAAACAGTTTGGCAAATAATATTTCATGCTCAGAAACCCGCTGCAGGCCTTTGAAGGAATCCCTAAATAAAGGAAACAAAGGCACTGCTAGCCTCCAGGCTGTCCCTGCCCTCACCTTGCCTCCACCTTCACTGACCAAGTTGTCCTCACCAGCCGACGATAACTTACAAGTAATAGCCTCCCCTCAGTGTGCTGCGCATGGAATCCTTCGAGCAAAAGAAACATCTGAGCAATAGTTGTGTGGATAGCCACCCCAGAAGGCTGTGTGACAGAGAAAGGACATCGTACAAGTGCCTGTGTACTGGCTGATTTTGTGTCAACTTGACACAAGCTGGAGTTATCACAGAGAAAGGAGTTTCAGTTGAGAAAATGTCTCCATAAGATCCAGTTGTAAGGCATTTTCTCAATTAGTGATCAAGGGGGGAGGGCCCCTTGTGGGTGGTGCCATCTGTGGGCTGGTAGTCCTGGGTTCTATAAGAAAGCCAGCTGAGCAAGCCAGGAGAAGCAAGCCAGTAAGTTACATCCCTCCATGGCCTCTGCATCAGCTCCTGCCTCCAGGTTCCTGCCCTGTGTTGAGTTCCAGTCCTGACTTCCTTTGATGATTTACAGCAATTGGAAGTGTAAGCTGAATAAACCCTTTCCTCCCCAACTTGCTTCTTGGTCATATGTTTGTGCAGGAATAGAAACCCTAAGACAGCCTGATTCACTCACAATCTTCCCCTCTTCCAGGATTAGTCTAAAATGTTCAGCAAAGAGTCATAAAAACCCTCTGTAACCCTGCTCTGTAAGACTGATACTCTGAGACTCTGTCAGATATACAGAAAGGCAGTGAGTCAGAACTGGCAGTGACTATGGCAGTCCTTGGCTGTCATCATAGCATGTGGAAAGTGAAGGTAAGAGAAAAAAAAGCTCAGGGCCAGCCTGAGCTATGTAGTGGGTTTCAAGTCAGCCTGTGCTACATGAGACTTAGACTTAAAAATTATGTGTAAGAATGTAAATGAAAGAAGTCAGAAAAAATAAAAAGACTATCAGACTGGACCATATGAAACAAAAACAAAAACAAAAAAATGGGGAATGAGATTCTTCTACCTAGTCAAGAGCACAATGGGCAAAGACAAATGGCAAATGGAAGACCATGTTGATCGGACTACAAAAGATCAGGGTTGGTGGTGTCCCATGTCTTATAAATCATTATGAAAAGGTTTTATTTGAAAACATTTACATTTATTTTATTTGTGGTATGTGCACACACGATAATGGAGCAAGAGGACAACGCTGGGGAGTTGGTGCTCTCCTCCGACCACGTGGGCACGGGGGGCAGCCTTAGGTGGCCAGGCTTCCCCACGGGAACATGCAAAGGGTCTTCTTAAAGAACCACAGTGTATTAAACTAAGGGGGGGGGGGAAGAGAATGGATAATACACACAAAGAAAAGGAGAGGGCTGCCACGTATTTAGCTATCATTGGAGGCCCAAATGTAATAGTTTACTAAGTCTCTACCTAATCATCTTCCAGGCTTTGGGCCTGTAGATTAATACAAAGTTTGTTGTTGAGGACAGAAGTGGGTATAACACAGTGATGGTCCAAGAGACATCTTTGGCACACCAAACTCTTTATCCTGTCTGTCCTGGCTTATCTTGGAAGTCATTGTTCTCTCTGCTGAAGCCAGACAAACAAGCAGAAGTCCCGCTGTCTCTCTAGCCCCGGCCTTCCCCCCAGCCACTGAGTGTAACATCTACTGAATGATGTGTGGTCCATGTGAGAGTGGATGAGGCCCGGGATTGAGCTGAGCTAAGTAAGGAGTGGCTGGTTTTCATGGAAGTGGAAGTGAAGATGTATGTCTGCACATCAAAGTGTCCACAGTGACCCCTGCGGGATACAGGGAGTCAGGCTGTTCCGCTGTTAGCGCTGTGTGCAGGCTGCAAACCTTCTCTGACTTTCTCTCCTGGACCCTCTTTTATCTCAGTTAGGACTTGGAAGCTGTGCTCAGCAAACAGAACTGACTGATACGAGGTGCCTAATCCTTGAGAAATGTAATTCCTTCATAAACAACCTATGTGTACCTATACAACACATAAAAGTTACATATAAGAAACATGCCACAGTGTATTTATAATTTGATCGAGACTTTAAGCATTGTCTTTGGCAATGCTTGGAGGGTCGGAGCCAGGGTACAGTGGACAGGTACTGGGCCAGTACCTGCGAGGCTCGGGGTTCCATTTTAAGGACTGTAATGGTGATTGTATACTATTACTTCTTACATCTGCCTGATGGCAAAGAGATAAACAGTTTTTCCCCTCCAGAAACCATTTTAAAAGTAAATTTGAGTCACCAGCAAATTCACTGATACAAACTAAAAGACAAAACAAAAAACAAAAACAAAAACAAAGGAGTAGTATTCTGGCCAACAGGAACAGAGCTGTCACCTCAGTCCTTTAAAAGCCAGCGCCCTGGGTCTCTGTCACTTGCCTCCATGTAGTCTGAGGGTTAAGTACCACTCTCAGAATCCAGGTGTCACTACACATTTGAATTAAAATGTAAATGGAAGTCATGAGGTACTGGGCTGAATTTTCAAGATGGTCTCCTCAAGAGCTCCATTCCCTAGTTATCCAATCAGACGAGAATACAGGTGGGTACAACTCCTATGGGGATTTGTAGTTCTAACTGAAGCCCCACATCAGCTGACCTTAAAATATAGAGATTATCTGGATGGGTCCTCTAAAAGGAAAGAGCTTTCTGTGGTTGACGGAAAAGGAAGTCAGATGTGAAGCACGACAATCACTGGATGAGCCGTGGCTGGCTCAGAGAAGGGCAGGCTGAAGGTGAAAGCAACCACCGGATGGTCTAAATCTGCCTGCACCTGTGTGAGCCAGACGTGAGCCCTTTCCCAGACTTCAGGTCACAGCCCTGCCCAGCCAACACCTTAATTTTGGTTTTACAATACCCTGAGCCTAAGCAAGCTTGTCCAGACATCTATCTCCACAAAACCACAAGATTAAGACATGCATCCTGTTCTGAGCCAGTGAATTTCTGGTAATCTGTTACATGGCAGCGGAGAATGACTACAGGTGTTTTATTTCCTTTTTGGTTTTAGTTTTAAAGCTTTTATTTTTTAAAATTATAAAGTAATATGTTAATCTCTCAACCTTCTTATTCCCTGCAAATAAACATTGCTCACATGGGGCAGTGGCGGCGCACGCCTTTAATCCCAGCACTTGGGAGGCAGAGGCAGGTGGATTTCTGAGTTCGAGGCCAGCCTGGTCTACAGAGTGAGTTCCAGGACAGCCAGGGCTACACAGAGAAACCCTGTCTCAGAAAAAAACAAACAAACAAAAAAACCAAAAAAAACATTGCTCACAATTTCTCTTTCTTTTCACAAATTCTTTATGACTATTCATGAATCCACAAGAGTGTATAAATGAGCATATAATCACTAAAATGCGCACGCAGGTGAAATTACAACCTGCAAATTCCTTATGAATATGCATGAATCCACAGGAGTATATAGATGAGCACATATACACTAAAATGCACACAAAGATGAAATTACAACAAGTAATTTTTCTCACTTACTTGTGCATTTTTCCAGTGCCCTACATAAAAGCCTACTATTTCCTTACAATATCTGCTGGCTCACATACCTGATCATATACAAGCCCATCACTGAATGATAGGTTAGGTAAAAAACTAATAACAACTTACCTTCCTGCTTATCAATCATAGGCAATGCTAACATTTACAATTTCCTATTGTCTTAAGGGAACACAGGGAAGAGATACTTCCATATATAGATTTATTAGGTCAAAGGGTAAATACATTTCACATTTTAAACAAAACTGTAAGCCACTAACCTAACAGTTACACTGATCTATACAAAACATCTGCAGCATGAAAAACGGGCTGTTTTTCCCATCTTCCCTGTCACTGGCTTTAACAAATGAAGTACTGTAGCCTACTCCAGGTAAATGATACCATCTCACGCTCTTGGCTCTAGATGTTCCAGGATGGCAATCCCGTTACATGTCAATTTTTTGCGAGCTTCCCTCCCCCATGACAGGCCATTAACACCATTTCCTATTAGCCCACTCAGCCCTTTGCTACCCATCTATGCTATCCTTTTGTACACTAAAGCCATCAGGTGGGCAATTTACTCATAGACAAATCTGTATTCTACACTTGAATTTCTTTTCACTTTTCTTATTACATAGAATTTTTCAGGTCAGGAAATATATCCCAGGATCTTCCACTGGGCGTTCTGAATGAGCTTTAATGCTCTGAATCTTCCTGGAACTGGGAGCCTGGGCTTTTTTACTTTTCTTTTTCTTTGTTTTTAAACAACTGTCCTGTTCCTTGTTCTTTCAGGAACCTCTGGCTCCTCAGAACATGTGAATGCCTCTCTTCTGCTGAATGCTCCTGACACAACCAATGAACGCAGATAATCAGCACTGGGTGCATATGTAAGACTCATATGCCAGTGGTCAGCTCACACTCCCCTCCCTTAGGGAAACAAAGTGGCTGCGGCTCGGGATGACAGGCTAATAGGGCCTGAGAGATGGCAGCTTTTCTATCTGTTGTTTTCACGATGGCATCTGATCAGCCTCACCCAGCACCTTGGATCAAACACAGGCAACAAGAGAGAAGAGTGAGCCGTGGGAGGTGACAAGGCACACATGAGCAGGGCACCAGGATGGATTGGCCTCCATTTACCTTCTTCCTTCTTACTACTCAGAAATAGGGATCTGGCAGATTGCAATAAATACCACTCCTCACAAAAAAACAAGTCTGACAGACATTGCTCCTCTGAGTAACAATCTGTTGGCTCAGTAACAAAGAAAAGCACTCAGACCCTAAGCCACACCCCGCTCTTTACTCAAAGCCCTCAGATTACATCCTAAAACCAATGTGGATTTAAAAAAAGAGAAAAAAAATCAAGCTAAGGCAATACAGAAGGGGAAAAAACAATTAAGGATCATTAAAGCCTTGACCTAGTATCCTGTCTTCTCAATACCAGAGCTAAAGAAAATCAAAGCAATAAAAGCTTAATCAACAGACACATAAAAGTTGGGAAATGGGCATCAAACACCACAGAGAGGAGGAAGGTCACACACTTAAAATCACTACTGAGTTACACTAAAGAAACAGAATCTATCATTCGCTTAGCACCTAGTAAGACTGCCAGGCTCTGGGGTAGACTCCAAAAGAACAGAACAGAACAGTTTAATCCATGCAATTACTGTCATGACAATCACATAACAAAAACAACAACAACAAAAAACCCGTTAAATCCAGCTGGGTGTGGTGGCATACACCATTAATTCCTGCACTCTGAAGACAGAAGCAGGTAGATCTCTGTGAGTTCAAGGATAGCCTGGTCCATAGAGCAGGTTCTAGGCTAGCCAGTGCTACATAGTGAGATTTTGTCTCAAAAAAAAAAAAAAAAAAATCACAATTATAAACAGTAATAATTTAAATAACTGCATACTTACTCATTACATAGCTTTGGAACTATGTAATATTATTAATAACTTCACCCTCTTTCTTCTTATATGTGTCTCTCATACCTCTTGAAAGTAACTATCATAAAACTGGTCCTTAAAATTATCTTTTTACCTCTAAATGGAGTCACCAAATAAGGGGGAGACACACCTCCAACTAGACATCTCTCACTATCAGGTAAAACCATCAGTTCCAAATGGAATTTGTTCATCAACAGCTCCCCACAGAGCTTCCACAGAATGATGTGGAAGAAGGGGTGTAAAAGCCAGAAGGGATTGATTACACCACAGACACAGTGTCTTCCAAACTCATAAAGACTGCAGTTGCAAGCATAAGGCCTGCCCAGGTCTAAGATTGCTGAAGGCCCAGCACCAAGAGAGAGGGAGACACTTGCTCCTACCCTAACCAACAAGCTATCTCAAACTGACATTTTACTTGAAAAGGAAAGACCAGTTTCTTGAATGAAGTCTCCCTGGGTACCCCTAAGAGTAGGCCCCATGCTCAGCAGTAGATGGCCAACACAAAATGAACTCAATAGTGATTTTGGAGATTTTTTGGTCTCATATTGCTTTGTTTGGTCAGTTTTTTTTTTTAACCTTCTGATTTTTAACCTTTTGTCTTTTGTTTGTACACTACAGTATACATACAAAGTAGATTTTGTGTCTTTATGCTGTGTGTGTGTGTGCGCATGCACTTATATATGGACTTTTGATAGTTTTTTCTTTGTTTTCTTACTTGCTTTTGTTTTGTTTATTCTGGTTTGTTTATTTGTCTGCATATTCTCTAAAGAGAGAGAGAGAGAGAGAGAGAGAGAGAGAGAGAGAGAGAGAGAGAGAGAGAAGAGAGAGACAGAGGAGAGAGGGAGGTATGGAATTGAAAGGGTAGAGAGGATCTGGAAGAAGATAAGGAAAGGAGAACCATAAACAGTGTATGGAAAAATGTATTTTCAATTAAAAATATATATCTCATTTCTCCCATCTCTCACATATATGTGCGTGTGTTTATTTTATATATATATATAAAATAGTTACATGATATATAACATCATATATATATTTCATATATATAGACACATTTCAGTTCAAGTAATAATTAAGGAAAAAATATCATACGTATGTTTCATATGTGTGTGTGTGTGTGTGTGTGTTCGTAAATGAAACAATACCCACAGCACCACATTAATTTCATGTGAATGGTTGAATGGTTAAGCAACATTCTTTTGCAATTTGCCTTTGTTGCCCAATACTATATTTGAGTTTCATCCATGTAGGCATGTGCAGGGCTAGCTAGTTAATTTGTTTTCTCTGTGGGACTGAATCATAGTTCATTTATCCATTTCGCAACTGATTAAACTTTAGGCTGCTTGAAACACTGAGCAATGATGAAGGGTGTCGTGGCGTCTAACCACCCTCCTGTGTACACGCCCCTTCTCTAGAGCTCCGCCTCCCTGTGTACATGCCCCTTCTCCAGAGCTATCTCTGGAGGAGACATTTCTGAACACTGTAGTCTTTGTTACTATATCATGATTTTCTTCTGCCTTCTCACTGAGTCACCATTAAAGTTGTTTTTAAGTTTTATATTTATTTATTTATTTAGTGTGTATGTGCATGCTTGTATACAGTATATGGGTACAACCTAGCATTTGTTGAGGTCAGAGGGCAAACAGTGACAACCGTGTCTCTCCTACCATGTGTCTTCCAGGGGTTAAGCCTGGGTCATCAGGTACCACTGCTACTCACAGACCCTCTGACACCTTTTTAATTTTGGTAATAAGAAAAAAAAAGTCATTCCAGAGCATCTTCTTCTACCCATCTTGCACCGCAAAGACCTCTGTAGCCAAGGACTGCCAGCTAGACAGCCAGACACTTAGCCTTGAAACCAAGGTCATCTGGTATCAAAATAGAGTTTCCACTGGATGCCATGGAAGCAGGGCTACCACCTCATTCAGAAACCCACCCTGAGCCATACAAACCTCCCACAGCCCAGACCTTCTTCCACATCCCAAAGAGGCAGTCAAAGCCCAGAGCCTTTCTACTCCTCAGCCTTCGCCTGCCTTTCCACCTTTCTGTGTGTCACCAATCATGCATTTTTCATTTTGAATACTAACTTCGTTCTTTATTAGGTGTCTGTTCCAGATTAATAAAAATGGGTCCATGTGTTAAAATACAAGTTAATGGCATCTTCTCACAAGCATGCCGAGCCACTGGTGTAGCTAGAAGTCAATTATCTGTGTGGGCACAAAATGCCCACTTTTCCTGTTTCTTTAGCATATATCAAGTATGACCGTTCCAAACGAGAGTTCTTTCTTTTACCCCTTTGCTACCGACCCTGCTCAGATCTTAGCCATTTTCAACATCTTGGCCATGAGGTTTATTTAAATTCTTCCTGGCTTTTCTGTTAAAGTGGTCTCCCCACAGCATCACTTTAGACAGAGAATTGAAATTAAAGGCACAGAAAGCCGTTTCTATGAATAGCTTTAGTCTATGCTTCTCTTCCTTATATTTCTATAAAGACTTCAAACTCCTGGCCTCTCCTGCATCGGCATGGTCTAGACCAGTGTTTCTCAACCTGTGTGCTGCGACCCCTTTAGAATTTGCATATCGAGAATACTGTATATGAGGTATTTACGTTACGGTAAATGAGAGTAGCAAAGCTACAGTTAAGAAGTAGCAGCAAAGTAATTTTATGGTTGGGGTCGCCATGAGGAACTGTAATTAAGGGTCAAAGCATAAGGAAGGTTGAGAATCATTGGTCTAGACAATGAGTAGCTGTTTTAACATATGCATGATGCTCAGTTTTAGGGGGACCAGGCTTAATCTTTCTGAATCCTTTTCTTCTTCGTACTGCTGTGTTTGCAACCCCGAAAGATATTCCTAATGGACAAATAGGTCTGACTGTGTAACAAAATTTAGCAACAGAGGAAAAAAATTAATTACAGAGAGCTTGACATACAAAAGGATTCTAATTTGTCATCTCAGAAAGAACAACATAGTCGTAACATAATAGGAAAACCAAGGCAGGTATAAAAGACACATACATGTGTGGTCTCAAAAGGTCTAGATTGCTTTTAAAAGACAACAAAGGAAACAAGAGAGTCGTCAGTTACCTGCATGCGCAGAGAGAGGTGAGTGTGGTCTAGGCAATGCTGGAGACTGGCCATTGCCTATCAAGCTCTTCCGGTTGCTTGTTCGGCAGCTGTCAGAAGGAAAGAAAAACCAGGTGAAGAAAAACACCACTACTATGTGAGCATGTTCAAAGCTGACGCAGACAAGGATGCACACCCTCCAGGACCTCATGCTGTTGCTAACACTACAGAGACTTATTGTATGCTCACTAATATGGGATTGAACCCTATCCCCTGGATGTGAGAGACCATAATATATTCATACAGCCAACACCATCAATATTCCTCACCACAGCAGAGCTATAATCAAACATCTTCTCTCAGCTCATGTCTGCATCGACACGGATGTGTCATGCCATTCGCACAAGTGATAAATTAAGGATTCAGATTAGCAACCCACAGGTAGAATCCTTGTTGACATGAAACTTCTAATAGGGAATCATATGCAATGAAGCGGAATGACATTCATCTTAAAACGATGCACTAATTAAAAATCTAATTATTTAGACAAATTTCATATTTGTGCTTTTTGTCAATAAAACGGTCGATGCCTAAGATAAATGCAGCTCGCCACTCACTCATTTTTCATCTTGTGTGCTATATTCAAATTCCTTATTAAGGGACATGTTAGGAAACAGGAAAATAATTCCAGCGTTTTAAGACAGCAGTGATGGCATCTTCTAATCTGCTATTGACTGTATCTTGAATATCTGGTAAATGGGTTATATATATGGATACAAGGTACCCATTTTTTCCTATTTCTGCTAGTAGGGAATTATCAGATGAATTTCAAGGTAACATGCACAAGCATCAAAGACTAGGGCAAAAACAAAGCCCAGTGATGGAGAGGGGGCTGTTTTCTCACGTCTGTTAGCCTTCTTTAATACCCATTAGTCATTTATTCTCCTAGATCATTGCAGTAAGAGAGTAATCATCCAGAGAGAGTAATGAATTCCAGGTTCCATCTCTACCTCACCAACAAGTGTTCCAGACACTGAGTCTACATGGAAGCCACTTTCCCTTTTGTCAGACTTGACCATAATTAGAAGAGTCTTAATTCTCAAGAGGCCTCTGTGAAGCCAGGTTCCTGAAGGCTTTTGTAGGATTTGATATTTCAGGGTTTGTATATAACCTCTTCAACCTGGTCTGGTAAGGATACAAATGACATCTCAGCCACCCAGAAGACTAAAGCAGAAGGATCACAAATATAAGGCTAGCCAGGAGTCCAGAGCAAGTTCAAGGCCAGCATACTCTAGGGAGACCCATTTTTCAAATTTTTAAAAAACTACAAAATGGTCTCAGGAAATAGCTCAGTAACCGAGAGCTTATCTAGCGTGTAAGAGAAGCCTAGGCTCACATCCTCAGCAATAGAACAATAGAATAGACCACTTGAGAGCGCTATTCCTAATCTTCAAAGAACACGTTTCAAACCTATACCAATTTCTCTCAGCAACAGCGACTGGGGAGTCAGTTCACTTGATGTTTGCTATGTGTTATCACTGCCAAGATCCCGTACTTAGCATTTCTTAAGGTCAGGCTGCATGGTTCCCTTTTCCTGGTTGCAGCAATCAGCATCCCCTAGCATTATCTGTGAGTTTAATTAACATCATGTTTACTTAGCCTTAAAGAAGCTGTTGAATAATGATAGGCCCCGGATAGTTAATTAGGAAGGTAGACAACGATATTATCAGCTCATCTATCAAGAACTATATTCTAAAGCTATTAAATTCATAATCATTAAGTCTGATAGTCTGATTGTTTGTAAAAGATACTACAGAATACATTTAGTGTTAATTCAAATTAATGCCTCCTCTCACTTCAGGAAGGGGCCATTAAATATACTAATCTGTCAATGTTCATTAAAGAAATTAGAATAATTAATTCATATCCTGGAAATTTCAGCAAACTTATTTGGGCAAATCAACTAAAATTCAGATTAGTTATAACAAAAATAGGCATTGAGATTTTTACATTTAATATTTAGTCATTCATAAAGAATTCCTCAACGTAGTTATTTTAGTGTTCCTATATGTAAATAAAATGAATGAGAAATTTGTGCCAACACAATCAGTAGCCCAGTAAATATATAATTTATAGATGCCAATATTAATTATTATTATCATCACATATTATTGTGACTGCCCTAAAACTAAAATTAAGACAGGCTATTTCTTAAATAAAACTTTAAAAATCCTATAGACTAAGAATCCTATAGACTGGGTAGTCTACATGTATTATATAATAGTATATTACTATTATAGCAAGCCAAGTAGTGGAACAATAAAATAACAAGTCCTCACAATTACATCAGTTATTTAAAGTCTATAGCAACAGTGAAAGGGTGAGTTAATCTTTAAAAAGAAGCATGTAAGTAAAACCTGAAAGTAGGTTTTATTGAAATAATGAAAGGGGGCTGGAGAGATGGCTCAGCAGTTAATAAAACTGGCTGCTCTTCCAGAGGTCCTGAGTTCGATTCCCAGCAACCACATGGTGGTTCACAACCATCTGTAATGGGATCGGATGCCCTCTTCTTGTGTATCATTGACAGCATACTCGTTTTAAAAAAAAACAGAAATATCTCCTTACACACAAGGTGATTTAAGTGTCCTCTAAAACCTTTGACACTTTCCACAGGAAGCTGGAGATGTTATGAAAATTGTAACACACTAGGAACTTTCAAAACTCGCTCAACAATCCAAGAGGAAGCCTTTAAACATAAGCTGTTCCGATGTGGTAAAAGAGAGTTGAGGAAATACAGGTCACAGCAGATTCCTGTGTGTACACAGATAAATCTCTATACTTAGGACATAGGATTTTGACCTCACGATGAACTTATTGCTAAGATTCTTAAGGGTAAAAGGGCACTTTCTTATATACTGAATCTTGAAATATCTGGAGCATGTGTGTGCTTGTCCCCCCATCTTTACACACACACACACGCACACGCACACACACACTCAGCTCCTTCTCTTTCATCAGTGGGATTAAGTTCTTCTGGCTTCTTCCCAAGCAGTCATCCATGGGAAAACTAGGCATCTCCTACCAAGTAAAGCAGTAATGCCACATCTCTTCAGCATAAATCTCTCGTAATTCATGCTAATCCCCGCACTGCACCTTGTTACATGTTTTCTCTAGTTTGGATCCCAGGCACACGGGTCAGAAAAGGAACTGAAGAGACTTACGCTCAGGCTGCATCGATTCCAACATGAGACGCATTATTTCTCCCTGACTCTTCAAGCTAAAGCCCTTCTCACCCTACCCAAACTCCTGTCTAATAGTCTAGCCTGTGTTCACGCCTCCAAGGCGCTTCCATTGCAGATCTGTGGAAGTGACCCAAGAGAAAACTTACTCTTCCAGTACACAGTACGCTCTGCTTGCCCTATAGAATTTAGGAGGTAATTGTCTAGACACACAATAGGGCACTGGGATCTCTTCCTTGTAAAACCAGAACTTAGCAAGATGACAGTGGCCTACAGCTTGACACAAAGGCAGAGATAAACAGTGGGTTAGGACAAGGGTGATCATCCTCAGTAAGCACTCCTATTATCCATCCCCTGGTTCCTCCCTGGAAAGATCCACCCAGGGACAAAGACAGGTACAGACGAGGTACAGAAAGAAGGCCTTTTTTTCTGTCTCTCCTCTCATGCATGCGCACGCACGCGCGCACACACACACACACACACACACACACACAAACTCACACACAAATTCACACCCGCATGCACGCACACATGCACACATACATACATATACACACACACATGGCACAGACAGCGTACCCTGCCCACTACAGACCTGGGACCTGGGAGAGACAGGATGGTGGAAAGATGATGACATCACTTTTGAGTGAGAAAGCCAGGCTGGCCACTGAACATTGGGAGGTGAGAATACAAGAAAGACAGAATCCTGTGAATAAGAAAGGCTGCCGTTCTTGTGGATAGTAGTCGAAGGGAAACTTTAGAGTGATGTGAGGCCAATATAAGGGGACACTGTGATTGGCTGCATGATTTTTTGCCCTGGCATTTGACATGAAGATTGAACAGACTGCCTCTAAGTCCACTGCCACCACCAAGATCTTCACAAAGCTTGTGGCACCTTAATGACGGCTAGTAGGCCTTCCACTTGTTTGGATGATAAAGTAAATGCTCACGGGTTTCATTGTCTAAGTCAGACCAGATGCCGTGAGGACAAACATATCTGGCTATCAGGCTGATGTTGGGAATGGAAGGCATATTTGGTCCACAGCACACACACTGCATTTCTGCCCAAACTGTCTTTAAGCTCAAGTTCCGTAGAAAGGCTTGGGGGCTCAGTGAATGTGTGGCACCTGGATGTGCTCATGTGTCTTCTGGCAAAAGAACCTATTACCCGTCTCCTGCCAGATCTCTGAAAGCCCGGCAGGCCTTGACTATTTTCAATTATTCCAAGTAGCTAAATTTTTGCTTAACTTTAAATTACATTTACAATGAGACACGAGTTCTTAGCATGTCTGATTGTCCTAAGACAACTGAGCAGACCAAGCCCTGCTGGCTGTAATGTTTTAATTTGTAACTGATTGGAAAGGTCAACACTAACCTGTCACTGACCACCGCGGAGAGGCAAGAGTCATAGCGAACCAAGAAGAGAGCAGAGATAAGTCTAGCTTATCAGTTTTACCTTGATGGAGATTTTGATAAATTTGCACAGGAGACCAATTACAGACAAAGGCTTCACTATTCAGAAAACATCTGCTATTTCCTCACATCATGGTAGAATCTAACCATCTGAATATTCCTTAAACACAGAGGAAGGCTGAAGTGTTGGAGACTGGCCATCTTCAGGAGGCAAAGGTAGTCTAATCAGCTGCTGAATAACTAATATTCTATACACAAGAGAGGCTGCAGCTTCCATGCTGTTAAAATCAAGGGCTTTGTCCACATGAGAAAAATAGTAAGAAACTAGTTTCTAGATCCAAGAAATGTTTTAAAAGAGAGATAAAGAATCTAATAGCTCCAACAACTCTAGCATGGATAATTATATCATTTCCCACTCCCTAAATATCTCCTTCCCTACCTCTCCAAGCTGGCCTCAAATGTTTGCCCCTCTTTCCGTCTCCCAGATGTGAAGCGCTGAGACTACAGGTTTTCAACACTTGTGGTTTATGTGTTGCTGGGAATCAAACCCAGGGCTTCCTGCTCAGTAGGTCAGCACCCTACAGACTGGTTTCTATCCCCAGCCTCCGTTCATTGTTGGTACTACAGCTCGCAAACATGTGTGTGCGTGTGCTCTTGTGTGTGATTACAGGATTATGTTAAAATTTTACATTTTTACTACTGCTTTCAGTTATGGGGGGGGTAACCCCCCACAATTTGGAACTGCACACAAAGGGAATGAGTAGGTTCCTGTGAAGACCTGTGCATCTCAGTTTCAGTTGACGCCGTTGAGGATGAGGAGCGGTGCAAATGGCTCCCATCTTGAATGGATAATCCGTCTCCTTGAAGTACAACTGAGCCCCTTCACAGAAAGATGACCTAAGACATTCAGTGTCCTGTTAAACAGGGAGCAGTTTCATACCTATAAGCAAGTTCATTTCATAGTTCCTGAATGTCCATACATATATGTGCATTTAAAAAAACTCATACAATCTGGTTTGCTATGTCACTTTCCTCAAATTAATTGATAAGTTAAAAAAAAATCTCTGAATATATTCACTTTGTATGACAGTCATGTTTTTGAATTTGGGATAAGCTATAGGTTAGCATGCAATATGCAACACACACACACACACACACACACACACACACACACACACACAGTAACTTACTTTTTCTCTACTTTATATTGTAATTTTAAGCTTTAACCATGGCAACAAAAGTATGGGTCTAATTCATTTATTTTTTTAAGGTTATCCATTTGAAGCAAATTTTAGGATTCTTAAATGCACTAAAATTACATACTGTGGGCCTTCCTTAATTCTCCTTGTGACGATGAATGCGTAGGAACCTGTGCTTTTGAAAATCTGATTGCAAAATACTTGAAAATGTAATTGAAGGAAAAATCATTTACAATAGCAAGACAACATTCCTTAAACTCTTTGGACTTTTTCCTCCCATGTCCTGGCGTTGTCACCTAAGGCCTAGCCCTACATTCCGTCTGCGGGAGTTTCCCATAAACAGTTTGTCTTTCAAGCAGTCCCTAGTCTGGACGTCTTCAGTCTACATCTCTAGCACCTCTCCAATAGCACAGTCCCATGGAGTAGCTGGCTGGATAACACATTCCTGCCTAAAGGAAGCAGAAAGCAAGTTTTTAGGATCCCTTCCTAAGCTCCATAGGTGCTATCACTCATTTCAAGATAATGTACGTGCTGGGGTCTTCCCTATAACTCATTAAATCAAGGCTTTTGTTAATTTATTCGGTTAACTATTTACTGAGTGTGCACATATATTAAGACAGGCACTGTTCCGGACAAATCTCTTCTAGAGTGGATGTAAGTACCGCACACAATGTGACATTCCTCACATGTGAAACAATGACGGAGGGGAGTCATGCAGAAACTGTGACTGGGGTACTGGTAGGGAAGGCCTCACTGGGGTGGTGCTACTTGGTAAGACCAAGGAGTGAGAGAGGAAGTGGGTTCCAGGAACAGAAGCAGGCCAGCATGCTGAGATGGAATGGATGATTAGCAGAGAACCTTAGACGGAAGCCAATGCAGAAATCAGGGCTGCAGACCACAGTCTGCATTTAGTCAGAGAAAGGGAAAGTGTTGAGGATTTGGGGCATAACCTGCCTTTGGTTTTAAAGAAAATCATTCTGGAGGCTAAGCTGGGACAAGGGAAGGAGGAAGCAGGGTGAGAAGTTGGGAAGCAAGGCCTATGTGCATCCTAGATGAACTCCATGTTTAAAATATAACGTGTCCCTCTTTAAACCTCAGCAAGATGGCCCCGGATTCAGGGCGAGCACTGTGCATTAGCCTCTGCCTCCAGGATGCTGGAGAGAAAGAAGGTCAGTATGAAGGACGGACACCAGGTCTTTTAGTATTTCATCAGCACGATGAGCACACATAGTTATGAGGAGGATGTCCCTACTGACCAACTTGATACATGAACTAAGCTTTTCCATTAGCAGACAGATTCTTCCTAGAGGCACGACTCATACTAGAAATGAGTAAGTTCTCATACTGTCTTTATTTATGAGCAAGAAGTGTAAATAGATTCTAATAGCTACAACAAAGTTTGAGCAAGCTTCCAAAAGTTCTGAAAAAAGTAATATGAAAAATGTACACGTTTAAATAGACACATATACATGCATATATGTGTGTGTGTGCATATATATACATACATACATATACATATATATATTCATAGTCAGGGCTTCTTGAAAATACTAATCCATTAAGATAAGCCCGTATCCAAGTACCAATCCCAGACACAATTAAGGAAATTAATGATACTATTGTGCTTGCAGACAGGAGTCTAGCATGGCTGTCCTCTGAGAGGCTCCACCCAGCAGCTGACTCAGAAGGATGCAGACACCCATAGCCAAACAGTGGATGGAACTTGGGGACTCTAATGGAACAATAGGAGGAAGGATTGCAGGCCACGAAGGGCATAGAACTCCACAGGAAGACCACCAGAGTCAACTACTCTAGACCCATCAACTAAAGAACATACACAGGCTGGACCTAGGCCTCCCTCACATATGTAGCAGACGTGCAGCTTGGTCTTCATGTGGGTCCTGAACAATTGGAGCCAGGGCTATCCCAAAAGCTGTTGCCTGTCAGTGGGATGTTCTTCTAGCTGAGCTGTCTTGTCTGGCCTCAGTGGGAGAAGATGCGCCTAGCCTAACAAAGACTTGATGTGCCTGGCTGGGGGAAAACCCAGAGGGGTACCCACCATCTCAGAGGAAAAGGGGAGGTGACTGGGAGGGGGCAGTGAGTGGGACGTAAAATGAATGAATGAATAAATCAATCAAATAAATAAAATGAACATCATAAAAAATGAATTTTGAGCTGGGCAGTGGTGGCGCACGCCTTTAATCCCAGCACTTGGGAGGCGGAGGCAGGCGGATTTCTGAGTTTGAGGCCAGTCTGGTCTACAGAGTGAGTTCCAGGACAGCCAGGGCTACACAGAGAAACCCTGTCTCGAAAAACCAAAAAAAAGATAGGCCCATACTGAGGCTGAGCCAAATTTTCTGTCTTCACAGAGGAAAAGAGAGTCAGATGAGCATACAGATATTAGGCAGGCACTACCCCGGGAAACAACTGTTTGTGGAGTGTCTTTCCTACGTATAAGATACTGCAAGGCGGCAAGGGGAAACCTTCTCTAAGCCTCAAGCCTACGACTGGCCCAGTGATACTCGTGTTCCGGAGGTATAAAAAGGCATGTGTTGCGATCTGAAGTATAAGACAAATCACCAGTCCGCTCTCAAATACACTTGTATAACAAACAGTAGAATCCTTTGCAGCATACAGTATATGACGCACTGCAAGCTGTCCAGTGGTTCATAGGATTTACTTCATAATCCCTTAATGATTTACTTTGACAGAAATGTGTTCTTTAAAGTTTGTCTTCTAGGACCGGACCGGACCGGTGAGATGGCTCAGTGGGGGAGAGGCTTGCTGACTAATGATGCAAACCTGACAACCAATCTCTGAAACCGACTTAAAGGTAAAAGGAGAGAACCAATTTCTCCTGACTTCCATATGTGCACTATGTTGTATACCCATCCCATAATAATAAATAAAAGTTAACATTTATAAAAGTTTAGGTCTCCTAAATTACTCTGTATTTTATAGCTATTTCAAAGACAGACAGGCCAGGACAGCTACTGTGATGTGGCTGACAGGATAAGCAAGGAGGTCACATTCTTATCCTGTGACTGATGGTGCTGACACTGATGGTGTTGTATTACAGTAACCATGGTAAACAGAGTATCCCTCTGGGACCCTGTCTTCATTCAACACAGAACCTAGCATTCGACATGTTTAAATTCGAGAAATGGAGACTCCCTGAGGATAAAGTTCATATTTTTCTATAATACTGAAGCCCTTCAGTTAGCCATGAAAATAGTGAAAATAAAAATGATTTAAATAGAGACATATTAAAAGTGTGGAGGTACGGGCAGTGGTGGCACACACCTTTAATCCCAGCACTTGGGAGGCAGAAGAAGGCGGATTTCTGAGTTCGAGGCCAGCCTGGTCTACAGAATGAGTTCCAGGACAGTCAGGGCTACACAGAGAAACCCTGTCTTGGAAAAAAAAAAAAAAAAAAATGTGGGGTAGTGCTGTGGACTGGATCCAGGACTGGTAATGCAGTTAACACAGCATGGTTTTTCTCTAAACTACACCTCAGCCAAAGGTAGGTTAACTAATTTTTTGTTTTGTTTTGTTTTGTTTGAGACATGGTGTCACTATGTAGCCTTAGCCTGGAGCTTGATGATTGAGTCCAAGCTAGCCTAAAACCCACAGAGATCTGCCCACCTCTGCCTCGGTGCTGAAGATTAAAGGTGTGATCCACCACCCCTAGCTAGGAGGAGGTATTTTAAGGGAGTGGCTAAATACAGCTCCTGCCTCCAAGAAGTTTATAATTTCACTTGCAGTACCAGTCAAATTTATAATACCAAACTGATGTAAGGTGATATTTAAACAGTCCATTCCTACTAGATGGATCCAGGCTAAGCACACAACTAAGAAAATACAGAAATCTGTAGAAACCCCTTACTGCAACAGTCATCTTTCTGAGAAGTGTTATAATGGGCCCCGCAGATTAATTAAAAGAGAGGGCAAGCACAGTATCAAAATCAAGTAGGAGTGTGAGTGATCTGGTGGATAAAGAGCTGATTGGATTTAATGACTTAAGATGGTAAAAGCCATGAAAGCAAAAAGCCCTAAGTCTCGACACCCTTGAGCTAGTTAGTGCAGTGTATTTGCCAACCGGAACGGTAAGAGGCACCCAGCTAGTCTACATGTCCTCTCCAGGACTCTCACATCGTTACGTCAGACAGCTATTTACATGGGGGTTTTAAAAGTGGAAGATTGACAAGACTTTTGGATTAAGGTTATGATGTCATGTAAAGAAGATTAAAGGCATCTAATTAGGAGTGTTGGGTGGAGGGTGGGAAGAGAGGACTCCAAGGGCAGATAATTATTATCTCTGATAGAAGGTTTGACCTGTATCTTGGGAATCTGCTCAGAGGGCTCACTAAAGCCCAAAGGTTGCAAGGGCTCATTCCAGACTCCAAAGGTCTAATCTGTCCTGCCAAGATAAAGAGATGTTATCATCAGCCCAGGCCTCAGGGCCATCAAAGTGACAAGTCAAAGTGACAAGTAGTAAGAGTTGAGGGAGGGGTGGACCTGGTGGAGCCAGTTTTCTAACTGGAGGAAAGGTCAGAATCAAACTGCAATCGGACTATGTCAAATACCAAGGATACACCAGAATTAAGGGAAACTAGACGAAGAACTAATTACCACCTTCTCAATCCTTCCTAGCTCCCTCCCTGGACCCCCCCCCCCCCGTGTGTGTGTGTGTGTGTGTGTGTGTGTGTGTGTGTGTGTGTGTGTGTGTGTGTGTGTTTTGTATTGCAGGGAAAGGCTGGCCTTAAATTCCCAATCCTCCTGCCTCAGTCTTCCAAGTATTGAAATTCCACATATATCAGGTATATGAACTACATCGAGCTTTTTTTTTTAATGCCATGCCTTTAATACTATGTGGGAATATCAACTGCACAACTTAAATGTATCTTTCTAAATAGCAGAAAAGCAAGTTCAAATCCTTGGATAAAAATGACTAGAGTATAGCCGTGCAGTGGTGGCGCTCGCCTTTAATCCCAGCACTTGGGAGGCAGAGGCAGGCGGATTTCTGAGTTTGAGGCCAGCCTGGTCTACAGAGTGAGTTCTAGGACAGCCAGGGCTACACAGAGAAACCCTGTCTCAAAAAAAAAAAAAAAAAAAGAAAGAAAGAAAAGAAAAAGAAAAAAGAAAAATGACTATAGTCTGTTTAGTGGCTTTGATTTATCCCAATTAGTAAAAGAAATGATCAGAAATAACCTTTGAGAAATGAAACTTAGAATGTGGTAGGTATAAGACAAAAATAACAAAATAAATCCAACTGTTTAAATCTAATGTTCTATCTTCCTTTATTAACCTTGTCCTGCTGAACGTCATGGGCTTCTCCTGGTTTGGTTTTGTTTTTGAGACAGGGTTTCTCTGTGTAACCCAGGCTGTCCTGGAACTCAGAGATCCACCAGTGCTGAGCTAGCAATCAGATCCCTCCACAGCCAGCCTGAGGACCCCAGCAGGATTAAAGGAGTGCACCACCATCCTGGCTTCACTTACAATGGTCTTTTAAAAAAAAGACTGGGGAGGCACATAGATCTCTTTAAGTTTGAGGTCATCCTAGTCTACAGAGTGAATTTCAGGACAGCCAGTGTGACACAGAGAAACCTGTGTCAAAAACCAACAAAACAAAACACGCACACAAAGAAAGAAAGAAGGAAGGAAAGGAAGGAAGGGAGGGAGGAAGGAAGGAAGGAAGGAAGGAAGGAAGAAAGGAAGGAAGGAAGGAAGGAAGGAAGAAAGAAAGAAAGAAATGGTCAATAGCATTAGAGAGCTACTTTGGAAACTATTTTGATACTCAAATCTTATTTGGATAGAGAGAGAGAGTGTGTGTGTGTGTGTGTGTGTGTGTGTGTGTGTGTGTGTGTGTGTACACATATATAAACGTATATACATATATATACAGATACACATATACATATATATACACAAATATATACGTGTGTGTGTGTGTGTGTGTGTATGAGACAGATTTAGTATAATATTGATCTATCCATTCTAGCCTTCTTCACATGGAAATTAAATTTCAGGCTGGGACTACAGCTCAGAAGTAGAGTGTACATCCAGGATGTGTGAGGCCCTAGGTCCAATTTCCACAGTATAAACAAACGCCCAGTTCAGCTTGTTGTCACTAGAGATATTTAATTTTTAGCCCATTAGTATACTTTAGATGCATAACCAAATATCACTTCCTGAAACAAGAACCATTCTCTGCTTCCCAGGATTGGTCCCTTCTGACCCAAGGAAGAGAAAGGAGTTTACTTCTGGGATCACAGGGAGTAGCTTTTGCTTGACACTTAACAGAAGTCAACCCTGGACGTACAGCCTAGAGGCCTAACATTTTGCTTTGCTGTAGAAGTTTGGCGTAAGGCTCTGCCCACCAGTGAACTGCCTCTGATTGTACAGGCTGCTGCCACTGAGACACAAACACAACCATGCAGGGCCTCTCTAAAAGGGAGACGTGGTTCTCTTCTGCAAGGCGAAGTCCTGTGGCAGGGTGCCAGTCTCCTTCCATTCGGTATGCTTTGTTGCTGGCTGCTCTTAATTCAGTATCTTGCAAAAATGACATTCTGTTAATGACATGAATGTCAAAGCTGTGATAATGGGCAGAAGTAAAAGAAAACCGTTTACTAAATGGGGAAGCAGCAGGAAAACTGCCAAGTGGGCATTAAAATGAGTTGTGTGGCTGCCCTGGGCTTCAGCCTTAGTGCCTTCCGGTTTGTTTCCACCTTGAGAGGGAAGTGGCACCCTAAGGGGGGAAGTATGGCTCACCTCCCTGTAAGCACAGAAAACAAACAAACAACAATAAAAACAAGGGGTCAAGGCCATGTTTTCCCTTAATTAACTTGACAGATGTCTTTTCTTTTTCTCCTTTCAGTCCAACAATTTTTTTTCTTAGTCATTTTTTTCTTTTGCCAAGATGGAATTGCCAGGAAGAATCTGTTCTGTTGCTGAAGACAGGAAGGCTGGCGAGATAGCAGAAGACCCTGGCCTGCAAACTGCTCAGTATTCAGTCTTCGTGATGGATGCTCCTCAGGCTGTCAAATGCAGAACCAGTAAAAGAATCTGGGGTCTGAAAGGAGACTGGTGATGTATGAAGATAGGACCCCATGAGTCTCAAACACAGCCAAAGAAGCCATGTGGCTCCTATAACCAGGGCCTTAGACACCAGGTACAGTTAATGACTTCACATGCAAACGTGTAATTCTGCTTTCACAAGGGCCCAAGAGAGAGCCCTATTTTTGACATAATGGAGTTCTTAGAAGTGACTCACAAAACAAGGTTTACAACCAGCAGATATGGTTGCTAATTCCAAGCCCATTAGAATCTCACCCTCTCTGGATCTGCAGAAATGGTGATACAATTATTAGTTATCTGTTGAATATGGTGGTCCATGAAGACTGAGGCAGGATTACTGTTGATGTGAGGTCAGCCTGGGCTACAGGATAACATTCTATCTCAAAAGAAGAAGAAGAGTAGCAGCTAACACAGAGACTAGAAAAAATAACATATGTAAAGAAATTATATCAAGTGTCTTATGAATATTAGCTATAAAAAAAAGGTATTTATAAGCCAAGTCAGCCTGGGCTACTTACACACACACACACACACACACACACACACACACACACACACACACACACACAGAGTAATATGAATAAATCAACAAGTGTTTGGCCTTTCCCTCTTGTACAGATGCTGTCATATATCTATGCTTTCCAACTTTGAGTCTTACACTCGGGTTTTCCCTTCAAGGATCTTGGAACAAGAAGTATATCATGGCCCACAGAAGCACCTTTTTTGAATCACAACAATGAATTACGCAAGAATGAAGAGGCCAACTCCAGGGCAGCAAGGCTTGAGTAAATGAAAGTAAACTCTGGTTATAGGAAGAATAGAAGTAAGAAGGGGCTTTGGTTGCCTATAGAAACAGAAAAACAAATGGTTCCGAAGCTCTAGTGTGGAGCGTCCACCCAAGCACTGTATGACAGCTTCCAGCTGGCAGAATGAGGGTGGACCAAGAGCCGCCACCCAGGTTTCAGACCAACAGTCAAAACTATGAACATCAGCCCAGCTTAGCCCATAGCTTTTACCTATTCAGGGAACCTAACATCTTTCCCTCTG
Organism: Uromys caudimaculatus; assembly: GCA_028551405.1. Classification (NCBI taxonomy): domain Eukaryota; kingdom Metazoa; phylum Chordata; class Mammalia; order Rodentia; family Muridae; genus Uromys; species Uromys caudimaculatus. Next base: position 46,710,298 of record CM052716.1, on the reverse strand, counting down.
TTACCATGCTCCTCCTAACAACCCTGAGTAAGTTCACAGAAACCTTCTATCCTCAAGTGAACAACTGCAAGAACAATAATAAAACTTTACATTGACTGAGTGTTCAGTACACTCCAAAGACTTATTTAAATTTCCAGAGCATTCTATAAATTGGGCTTACTTTAATCTACAACTTTATGTGAAAAGTGAAGATCTGAGAAAGTCCATAGCCTAAGATCACACTGCTAGAAAGTCGGAGAACAGGCATCTAAGTTAGGCAAGTTAGTCTTTTGAGCCCATGTTTTGACCTGCCTTTGCTGGCTTGTCTCTGAAGGAGAAGGAATACTTTGGAGCCTGAGGTTAAAACCAATGCTATCTGCTCTTATAAAGGAATATCCCAGCATTCTGCTGGAACACAAATCATGTTTTCCTGGTAACTATGAACCTGGGAAGACCAACAGAATCAGTCTTCAAGCCAAGAGCCTGAAGTTAGTTACAAGAGGTGGATCAAGCTACCAAGTATCACACGTCACACTGGATTTTCTGGAAGGTAGTACACGGCTACTCAATGTCACGAACCAGGAATACTTGTTGGACCCATGGTGGACACACAACTGAGGCCTGTACACTATTGTTTACTTCTCCACAGTACATTTTCACAGATCCACAGGTAGATGACTCAACACACGCATCAGCCTTGTCCCTGCCCAAACCAGCTGGTCTAGACACAACCAGGGAAAGAAATGTGTTTACACAGCGTGTGCCAGACTTCTTGTCCCACTGTTTCTGAGGGAGCTGTCAATCAACCTACACATCTGGATCCCATTCTCTTCAGAGTAGCTTGTTTACCTCTTCATTTCCAGAAAACTGACTCTGAATGTTTAAGAGAACACATATTAGGTTTGTGATTTCTAGACCCTACCATTGGAATCTTGCTATGTAGCCCTGGCTGGCTTTAAACTAAAGATTGCCCTGCCTTAACCTCCTGAGTGTTGGGATTACAGCCGAGTACAATGTCCCTAACTACACAAAGCATCCATCTATGTGATTAACTGCCACATTCATAAGTAAATTTGTAAAAAGGAGACCATAGCGTATACTAACGACACTAAATGTGATGAGGATTTGTAATAGTCAAGTATTCACACATAATGTAAGTCCAAATTAAATAAAGAAACAACATAAAATCTGTGATTTTACAACCGTTATAGCCTTGCCCAAATCCTCCTTCCTTTCCTTGTGTATTCTCTCAAGATGGCATTCCTGTTGGGAATGGTGGCTCACACGTGTAATCCCAGTACTTGGCAACAGAGGCATGGAGGATTGCAAGCTTCAGCTTGTCTAAGATTACATACACAAATATATAGCGAGCCATCATACACATAAACATGCAGGGTGCAATCCCTGCCATCACTGTCTCCCCATTCTTGCCTCCACTCTTAAGAGAACACGTATGTGAGAAATCTGTGCAAAAACATCCTGTGATTCACGTACACGTCTGGAGGAAATCGCATGAGATGGTGTGCTTGGGTTACTAAGGAAAAGTTTCTCTCTAGGGCAGCCTCCTTCAGATCTCTGGCTTGCTTCTTCCAGGCATGGCCACCTGTTCTCGGAGGCCCAGCCTTGTGTGTAATGAGCTGACCTCTCTTATCCCTCCTCTTGGTTTTGCTCCTTATTAGTAAGTACCTCAAGCCCAAGAAAACAGACTGACCCCGCCTCTTCACTGTGCTCAGTAGACACCCAATCTAAACTCATTCTGTATTCCCTGCAGTGACTCAGAGTTCCTGTTCATTGTGTGCCTGGATTCCTGTTTATGAACGCTATGGAATCCTGACCTTGCCCTGGAAACAGCCTAAGCAGAAATCCAATGGCACCGAGTGGCTGGTGTCCTACCATGTAAGCTTCGCATAATGGAAGGGATCTTGAAGAACTCCCTAGAGTCAAATTAAGCTGCATGCCACAGTGCCAAGTCTAGAATCAGGATCCCCAACACTGTGAGAACTTGATCCTATAAGGAAATGAAAATGGAAATCCGCTCCTGCCTATTTCCCTTATTATATTTCTAAATCAACCCTAATTCTTAATGTCAGATCAGAATTCATATGAAAACAACGTAGCTAAGTCCATCTCAAAAAGGAAGCCTGTCAGCAGCCACCAAAGATGCCATTTCTTGGGCTTTGTGGTAACATCCTATTTTCATTCACAGTATAATCATAAAATTGTAGGGCACATTCATGTAACAAAGAATATTGTCTGTGTTCTTAAATTGAGGGTTTTTCTTCACAGGCCTGGTCTTCAGAAACAGTGGCAATGACTGCCTGTTTTACTAAGAGCCCGTGTTTACGAACATGGCAAATGACATGTTAGGGTCAGCAAGCAGCACACTGTTATGGTCCATTTTCAGTCTGAGGCGTGCTCAGACCTCATCAGAGAGTCAGAGATAAGCAGGCAACTCGAGGCCCCTCGCTTAGCAGCTGGTAGCTGAGGCTTGCCTGTCTCACAACTCTGGGAGCTGGAAAGATGCAGTCCGATACGTGACTGAGCCCATGATCAGAAAGGGAGGCAATCTCCAGCCCAAGGTTTAGATAAAGGTCTTTGTATCATGAACCAATAGTGCAAAGACTGTCGTTCTTTGGAATACCACACTATGGTATGGAGAGAGAGGCAGGAATTTCTCACTATCAGGGACTTTAAAGACCACTGCCTCATATCAAAATATCACACCAGCCATTTCTGCTTTTTCTTTAAGCCGGTGTTCCTTTCTGCAGAATTGTACCAGTCTCTTGAATTTATTATCACAGAGTAAAGGTCTTGCTTCTTACAGTACGGGACAAGAACATAAGTAGGTATAATCCTGCCTCATGAAGAGCACAACAAATAGTTGACGTTGTGTGTATCAAATGATGTAAAATTGTTTCTTAACGGGGCCTGGTGGCACAAAGCTATAATCTTAGTTATTCCACTATACCATGAACGGTTCAAGGCCTGACTGAGCAATAGATTTGGGGCAGTCTAGTAAGACACTGTCTCTAAATAAAGGGTAAAAAAAAGAAGACTGAAGATATACAGTCAGAGGCAGGGTGTTGCCCTAGCAAGCATGTGACCGCACGTTCAACCTTAGTAGCAACAATAAAAAAATCGATTTTACTGAAAAACGAATTAGTATCTATTTTTGCATGTAGAAGATTCAATATTTGGGGCTAGGAGATATGGCTTAGTTATAAGATACTTGCTTTGGAATGGGCAGGGCTCTGGTTTGGTCCTTAGCAATACCAAGGAGAAAAAAAATTTTTTTTTAATGCAGGGGAGTGGAGCAGATGAGTGGCAGGCAATAGGCACTCCTGACTTTTATATAGTGACAGTGGTGACCAACAGGCCTGTAAGGTGAAGTTGGCTCCCAGTCAGTCACCTCCGCAACACAGGCTCCCAGTCACCTCCGCAACACAGCCACGAGCCTAGTGCAGTTGGTGTTGGCTCAACTTGTTCACTCTGCCATGCATGTAGCTTTTGTTACTTCACCATTTTTTTTTTTTTTTGAAGAGTGTCTTGCCCCAGGCCGAGGAGGATTGGTACCAGGATCTGAGAGACTAGCAATCCGGAAATCTGGGGAGGGAGACACTTCCCTGCATTTTAAAAGGCCTCTATTGTTCTGTTAGGAGACTTTGTGTACTAGGAGGGGGTAAGAAATAGAAGAACAAAACAGAAATCGGCCTACCCCAGTTTTCATAGAAACTAGGTGGCCACTGAGTTAAAAAAAAAATGAACAAAGACAAAAGGAAAAATATATGAAATGTATAAATCACATTAAGTCATCTAAAGTAGAGATTTCACTATGCAGGTGGGCTAAACACTGTTCCCGTTTCAGGTTGAGAGACTTTTTGAAGTAGTGCAGAAAAGGAAAGATGATTAATAAATGAAAAAGGAGGGGGTGGAGCCCAGCAGGGGCTCCCAGGGAGGTCCTATCTGTAACATATTGCTAAACACGGTATACAATCTTCTATAAAATAAATTTAGAATTTGCGATTACATTAAACCGCAGGAGAACTAACAGTTAATGTCTTGCATGTTAATTATTCATTATGAAAGCTAACTCTCACCTGCAAGCCTCCTGGCCCTCCCGGCCACAGCCTCCTTCACAATTCAGTCAGTTTCAACTGTGAACAACTTCCTCTTAGAGAAACAACTTAGGCTCATTTCCTCCTCCCTCTCCAAAGACATGATTTTACCTCAAAAAGACTAATGCTTAGCTCATCGAAGAGGAAGAGTTAATCAATTCATGGAGAAATGGAGAAAACTGCTTCTCTAATTGTTATTTATTTATTTAATTTTTAAAAGTGGAATGGCCCAGAAATGGAAGGTAGACAGATAACTTGTCCTTGGCATAGCTCACCGTTTGGTTGGGTCAGTCAGTCTGGCCACCAAAGGCTTCGCATGTGCAAAATGGATGATGTGTTTATGAAGGCAAGAAGCTACCCCATAGTAAAGGCCTAGTGGCTGTCTTTGAGTCACAGTAGCCAAAATTAAAAGATAAGAACACCAAGGATGGAGTGAGACGGCCAGTTAGAAGGATGCTCTCACTGTGGTCCTGAAAGGCCTGAGGAATGAGAGGCAGGGCGGGCATCTGTTTCTCTGATGGACCAGTGCTCTTCTGGAACATTCAGCGCCCATCCTGGAAATGATAGATCCACCAGGGCTTGATTCTAACCAAGCCAGCTTCCCACCTACCTCCTTTCATACACCCATTTTTTTTTTTTCCTGAAGTGGCATAGAACAAAGGATCAGGTAGAAAAAGTCTTCTAAAACTGTAAAACAGAAGAGGCCACAACCACAGGAGATATAAATCCCCCACCCAATGCATAGAAAAACATTGCTGAAAATGGAGATTCCAAAGCATGACCTCGTGCATGTTTAAAACACAGAATTCAGAGGAAAATCAACTGTGAGTAGACGTTCATAAATAATAATAGCAATGACTTCTCCGAAGATAGGCGCACACGGGTTTTCAAAAACTCTTATGAATATATTATAATCTCTTACGACGGAAAATGTGTGTCTAATAATGCAAAAATAGCATAGCTTTGAATATTGCTAGCTGTGATTCCTAAGAAGAAAGGGAGAGAGACAGGCGGACCAGCAGCGCCCTGTAACTGGCTCGTTTTCTAAGCTATTCACTTGTGGTAATCTGTATGTTGGAGGAGAATAAGTGAGGGTTTTTTTTTCCTTCTCATATTCTAGGAAGCCTCTGTTCTTCATGTCCAGGTTCCTGGGCCTTGGAAGATCCTCAGAGGGTTTCAATTTCAGGAACAGACACAGCTATTGGGAGGCAGCCCGACTGCAAAGCCCCAGGTCCTTTCCTAAGGGCCTAGAGCTACAACGGTAGGCAAAGCAATAGGCAGAACAGCCCACGCGGAAGATAGGGTTGGTTCTTAGGCTAGGGTAGGTAAGGAGAGGCCCCAGGGAGGCAGGTCTGCCTATGCTTTGAATATATGAGTGACCAAGACCTTCTAATGCTGAGCCCCAAGAAGCAGAAGATGACAGGCCTGTGGTCATGAGTGTGGCTTAGACAGAGAATCTCAAGGCGCAGACTAAGAACAGAAGAGCCACACTCATTTTGAAAATGCCAGTTATAGCTGATTCTGCCCATGACCCTCACCATGGAGCTCCACCACCCAGTTCAGACAGGCCACATCACTGTGTGAGGGCTTGGGTCACAAATGACTGTATGAGTCTTCGAGTAAGGTTGCAATTTCTGGGGCCCACCTCACTTGACCACACCATAAAGGCTACATCAAGGAACTATAGTTGAAAAAAAACATGGCTCAGTCCCCTTTGGCTGAGAAGTAGTAGCCAGCCCTAACTTACACACAACAGCTACTGGAAATACCAGGGAACTGCCTGGCCCAGGAAACCATCCATATATGTCATTTTTGCTTCAGAAAAATTCAACCCTCCTTAAGGACCTGACCTAAGAGCTAAAGACAGAAACAGCACAGGGAGCTGAGCCTACAGAGTGTTCTGGAAGAAACCTGTTTGCACCCTTTAGTTACAGTCTAACAGATGCTGGTGCACAGCCATAGAGGTAGGATTCAGAGCTGAGACAGACCATTTCTAACAGTTATTTATGATTTCATGTATATGTGTGTGTGTGTGTGTGTGTGTGTGTATACACACACACACACACACACACACACAGAGAGAGAGAGAGAGAGAGAGAGAGAGAGAGAGAGAGAGAGAGCGTCAGACTGACAAATTAGACTCTAGACAGAATGAAGCCAAAACAGGGGGGAAAAGTCCCCATTATTCAAAATATAAAGCAAAAACAGGAGAACCCTAAAGCCAAAGAAGACAACAGCCACCCCACAAAAAAGCTGTGTTATGGAGTTTGAATGTAGGTGATTTTTAGGGTTCACGCAGAGCCAACAGACCTTCCAGAGTTTTTTGTTGTTTGTGCTTTACAAATTAACCCCCGTCATACACGAGGGCATGCATAATGAACACACTGTCCCTTTAGGAGGTTCACATTCTGGGTGCAATTGTTACAATGCTCCAGTTAACCTGCTATACTGTAAAATGAAGAACTCTAAAGGCGTCATCTTTCCCAGTTTTATTGTTAAATATATTCATCCATTTGGAGCCTTAATTACTGGATTTATATTTAGGTTGTGATTACCATATTGCACTAGAATAAAAAGTGTCTCACATTCAATTTACAGAAAATGAACAGAGCGGAAGCTCCAGTGTGGGATAGTGTAACTCCACTCCCATTCTCCCAAGGTAAGGAAAGACAAAGCTCCCAAGCCTGGGGCTCTAATGTGTCCCCCGGACTATACTCTGTCCCACCAGCATCTGGCATTTTAAGCCACGCAGGTCTTGCTGCAGAACTTAAGGCTATAGATGTCATAGTGGCAAAAGCCATCAATTAGGAATCTAGTATCACAGAACAAATAGCAAAACCCCGTGGTTTTGGAACCCTGGCCCTGCAACTTCCACCCACCCAACCGCCTGCAGTGTCCTTGGCATGGGCCCCATCCACTTCCCGCCTGAGCCCTTTCCAAAGGCTGCTGGAATGTCATGCTTCTGTGGTGACAGAGAGCATGTGCTTGAATCATGTTTGGAGTTCAAGGCCCAGAATGGATATGCTGGCTTTCAGCATCTACATCTGCAGAAACTCTTAAGAAACAGCTCTGAATTCTCTTAGGTGGGGCTTCTGGCAACACCACAACAAAATACCTAAGCCTATTTAGGAGAGTCTTTCAATCAAAGAGATTGTACAAAGCCAGATAAGGCATTTTGTACTTAAGTCACTGGCCAACTGGCTTATGCGCTAAGCTCATGCTTGTAATGTGATGAGCTCTGAAGGGAAGCTGCTTTCTGCTATAGACAGCCTCCCTCAGTGAAGACCAAGTAGATGAGCAGGACTATATACTCACAGGGAAATGTCATCCTGGGACATATATACATCTCCAGATGGACACTGAATGGAGATGTGAACTCACGAGACAGTGCCGTGTGACAAGAAACTGGTTGCTTTTCTTTGAAATCAGTTTATTGTATCAGAGGCTGACTTCCCACAGCAGACCCCGAGTTAATCAGTTTCTCTCTCTTTTTTAAAACTAGATCATCCTAGCAAACTTTACAGAGCTCCACACCTTGCTGCTTCCACACCACAACCACGCCTCACTAAAGGCGGCCCCTCCACTTCTGACTTTGGCCAGAAGCCTCTGTTGACCAGAAAGCACAGAACAGTTTCTACATCATAAACCATGTCTGTACTGCAATGTGCTACTTCCTCGGAAGTGGCTTGGCCTCACCCTGAGCTTTAATTTATAGTCTCCTTAGAAAGGAATAGAATCTGTAACGGCCTTGGGAGGGGTGGGGGGTGGACACAAAGAAATCAGAATCCAAATAAAGGAATGCTTACAAGGCTGTCAGTCAGCTGATACTGACTTTAAAGGTGGCGGTTGCCACCTTTTAAACAGGACTATCAAAACAGGACTATCAAGTAAGTCTCCACTTTTCTGCTTCTTTTTAAGGGTGAGTTGTTCACAGTAAGAACTAATTAGCTGCCAAGAATGAGCTGCCGTTTCAAAAGAATACTATTCCGTTCCTTAGACAGCGGTTTCATTTACTTCCATAAACTTACTTCTAGCAAGACGACTTATCTGTAAGCTCAGAGTCTTTGGAAGGACAGTTAGACTGGGACAAAAGTATCTGATTAGTCCAAGCTTGCAACTCAACCTTGTGTATGCACACTAAGGGAATTATTGCTTCTAATATACTGCTGTCTGTACAATGTTACACACAACAAAAAGGACTGTAAATCCAAACTGCTAGTTATTTGGAGTTACTCTTAGTGTGGCCGTGTGTTTATATATGAAATGTGTGTAACATGTATCATTTTCTTTTCTTCTGGATTCAAGCTCTGTTCTTCTCAAAGAAGATGGAGCACTACTTCCTTATCCAGATATGTGATCACATGGACTAAACTCTCTCTGATTGAGACAGACAGGGCTTTGACTCTTAATTTTAAAAAGGCAACGCTAGGCAAGCAGTGACCAGCTAGTGTTGGTCTTGCTGTGGAGTCTTTTGCCCTCCTTCAAAGTCAAAATGGTGGATCCAGACAATCTTGCTGCAGAATGGCTCCCCATTGCTCTCCCAGGAGAGACGGTAAGCTCTCCATTAGCCTGTACCCTCTTGGTCCTTGAGTAGCACTTGAGGCAACACGTGGCCTGATAGTGCACTTGAAAGTTTTTAAAAATTAAGATAATGAAAAGGAAGTGGGGATGAAGAGGGTTTTGTTTTCTGAAAGTTGGGATGACAGGGATGGAGCATATAGACTGACCCTTCCTTACCCCTCCCTTCTTAGGTTAATCAAGGCTCTCATTTTGCAATTCCTCCTAAAAGTCACAGACTCTTCATTAGGAGACAGGGGCTGTGGTGGGAATTATCCAAAGTCAGATTCTCCTGATTCCCGGGAGCTCGTTTTAAAATGGACTATAGGTGTGACCATATTATTTATAGAACAGTGTAGACAACTATACATCTTCTCAAACAGTTTATAGGCTAAAGTGCTAACCCAGCCACAGAGCATGGAGTTTTGGAAGGAGGACAGATTACTCTCGACAAATGAGCACACCTCCAGCACAAGAGACAGAAGTAGGTCAGGATGAGTAAGTGAATTTTCCACTGACTCATTTCCACATGTTAAGTGCAGCAAGGGACACTGGGGATCCAGTTCCTCACCTGGAAGAGCTATGCAAAGTGCTGGGGAGGAAGGGCTGCCCTCCTGACCTGTAAACAGAGCAGCAGGCAGCAAAGTCAACAGGCCCAACTGGGAACCTCTTGGCTCTGAAAACTGACAGCTGGGACTGTAGTGACAGAGAAGGGGAGTGAGTCTTCCTGTCTTCAGCCAGCAGGTCACTGCAGTCAGGCTGAATGGGGCTGTACCAGTCCTACATCTGATGAGTCTGGGTAAGCAGGTTTTTTTAGCATTTCATTTTGAATGCAAGAGGGAAAACAACAACAACAAAACTCTACTTTTAGTTTGAGAGGGAGGAAAACCTGGCATAGTATTTCTAAACACAAATGCATTTATTTGAGCACAAATGGAGCACACCACTGTAAATGTCATGTACCATCAAATTATGAAAATAAGACCCAGCCGATCTTCCCAACTTATTTAAAGTTCAACGCATGAATGATCAGAACCCCCAGTCCCCAGACAGAACCTACAAGATGTCCTTATTAAGACTCTGAAGGACAATAAATCGGACTAAAGAAGTGAGGAGAGACATCAGGAACTCTGGGAAATGCCTGGTGTCTCGTGCTAGACTGGCCAGGATGCTGACAATGTCTGTCTGTGAAGGACACCCGCCTATCTTATATGTAGATATCACCCACCAGGAACTTATATGCCATAGTTCTGTTGGAGAAACATATGTGCTTCGCTCTAGTAGATCCACCCCACACAGGATGTCCTTAAAGGGCCCTCCCTCACATAAGGGGAAACAGACCTTAGCTGGTACCTCCATAGCCGTGAACACTGGTTTGCCTTTCCCAGCACGGCTAATGAGCTACGCAGCACCATTCATACTTGGAAAAGAGAAGCCAAGTATTATCAGCAAATTCCAAAACAATGCCTGAAGCTATAGAAAAGAGGGAACCTTTTTTTCATTGTAATACTTGATGGTAACACCCATGACCCTGGCCTCTTTAGCACAATACTCTATTGAACTAAGATTCTAAAAAAAAATACAGTTTTTGTGATACATTAAGACTTTATAAAATGAGACATTGTTAGGAAGAGTGACATAAATACCCAAGACAAGAAAACAGAGAGGTATGAAACATTTAGAGGGCATTAGGCATTCCAATATACAGCCATCATCCAGTGCTAGGCTTCAAACTAAACTTCCTTAAAAACAAACAAATAAAAAAAACCACTTCAAAACAGAGTAAGAATAGTGTCAATGCGATACAACCCAGAATCACTTGGGAAGAAGGAACCACAACTGAAGAGCTCAGGCTGACCTGTGCTCCAATCTCGGAGAGATTTTTGTGACTGGCAATTGCCATGAGCCCACTGGAAGGTCGACTGTGGGGTGGCACCTTCTCTGGGCAGGTGAGTCTGAACTACACAAGGAAGCTAGCTGAGCCTCGACCAGTGAGCTAGCAGGCTGCATGTCTCCATGGCTGCTGCTTGAGTTCCTGCCCTGACTTCCTTCAGTGATGGATTGTGACCTGAAAGTGTAAGCCCCCCCCCCAGCTGCTTTTAGTCTGAGTGTTTAATCAATTCAACAGAAAAGCAAACAACTTCCTATCATGCTCTCTTTTCTGATACAAAACAGGTCTTGTTGAAAGCACTGTCTCCAGAGCTCTGGTTTGTCTAGAGAACGCTCTGGAATAACATTTTACAGAAGTGAATAAGTGTTTATTTTCTTAGCTAAAATGCCACCAGATGATCTATTTTAGCCACCAGTGCTATGGTTACCTCCTCAGAAACCAAAATGATGACTGGGTCATTTTCCAACAGCTATCTAATGACCATCAAATGTTCCTCTCAGAACTCTCGCCATGACTAACCTGGTTCAAGTCAGAGTTAAAAAAGAAAACAAGTCTACACCACCAAGAGCTACGGGCTGGATGAGTCCACATGTAATTAACCAAATAGTTATGTGATTTGGAATTTAGTTTTACAGTTCCTGGGATATTCTTGAATATGCATAACATGTAATATTGAGTCATGTAAAGTCTTGACAGATCTCAACTTCAAATATGTCTAAGTTTTAATGTAAATAAAAATAGTTCATTACATGAAAGTCTGCAGTAGGTAAATTCAGAGAAGATCAGAATTTGTAAGAATAATGAATGAATCTTATTTTCAGATCAACTAATAAGCTATATATGGCACAACCTTCCAGTCCACAGATAGCCACTTTGTGATGTTAATAAATTAGACAAAATGGGAGTGAGCTGGCACTCTTGTCTTCTGCCTCCTCGCCTGCTTCATATGAGGAAACTGGACAATGTTGTAAAATCCTACCATTCTATCCACCTCATTTTCTCTTGATAAGGGCACAGAAAAACATATAGAAAAATGAAGGTTTTAGACAGGAAATGCCTTTTGTCCTTGTCAAGAAAAGTACAAAAACAAATTCAAAACATGGCTAATGCCCATAATCCTGTAACTTGGAAGCCCAAAGCAGAAAAAACTATGTGACTTCAAGACCAGCCTGGACTACTATGGAGTCCTTGTCCAGCCTGGACTATACATCCATTCTCTACAGTGTGAGAATTTGTCCCCAAACAAACAAACAAGCCAAATCAACTCAAACAAATAAACAAAAACCTAATAACCATCAACAAACATTAAACAAACAACAAAAGCCAACAAACATAATCGCTTTGCCATGGAAACTTGTACCTTCAAGTCCCATCATCCTCTACCTTGACCTCAACCAACCCCAAGGAAAATGTTGGTGTTAAATTAAATTTCAGTTGTGAGTTGGATGTCATGGTGCTGCACACCTTCAATTGGAAGACAGAGGCAGGTGGATTACTTTGAGTTCAGGGCCAGCTTGGCCTACATAGAGAGTTCCAGGACAGCCAAGACAAATAGACAAACAAATAACATTTCAGTTCCTATTAGATCCTCCTATAATCAAAGCTGTTTAAAACCCAAACAGTGTGCCAAAAACCAAACACACATACTTATGGGAACGTAACTATATAGCTATGGCTGTGGCTATCCTATTTTTTTTTTTTTTTTTTTGGTTTTTTCAAGACAGGGTTTCTCTGTGTAGCCCTGTCTGTCCTGGAACTCACTCTACAGACCAGGCTGGCCTCGAATTCAGAAATCCACCTGCCTCTGCTTCCCAAGTGCTGGGATTAAAGGCATGCGCCACCACTGCCCGGCTCATGGCTATCCTTCTTAGAGCCGACTACTTAAAATGGTGGGAACATTGTCTCCCCATCCCCATCTCCACTTCTTCTGAAATCAAAAAGGGTTACAAAGATTCGATTCAGTTCTAAGTCTCCGCAGCTCTTGGAAAAGGCATAGTCAACATTAATACCTCTAGAGGCCTCATTCATCTTTATGAGGATGACTCATCCACAGCCTGGAACACACTGCTGTGTTCTACCTGAACCCACATAGCCAGCATCTCCACTCCAATATCAGCAAGAGCTTCAGTTCAGTGAGTCTCAAACAGAAGTTACCGTCTTCACCCAACCTGTCCTGCTTCCCGAGTCTCTGTTCAGTTACTGGCATTAGTCAGTAGCCTAAAGCATGAATGTCACCGAGGTTCCTCCTCATTAAATCACCCAATTAGTCACCTAGTCCTATGGATTTGACTCCCTGAACATCTGCCTTTACTTCCAAGGCCACTCACTGTACTGCCTATGACCTCATCCATTGTCTTCTCAGAGGGTGTGATGGTGTACTTTAACTGGGACTCTCCATTACTCAACTCCAGGAATCCTCCCTGCCAGGAGTCTTTCTGTATGCTCTTATTGATGCCCAGAAGAAACTCACAGGTGGTTTCCTTGCTCACAGAACACAGGGCAGGCCATCATTTACCACTTCCTCTAGAATTTCAATTTATCAGCCCTCAATTTATAATCCTTGCATAGCTCTGTGTTCTCTTTGCCTGCAATATCTTCTCCCGTCTTTCCCTGACTTCGCTGTCACCCACTAACCTAGTAGATAGCCTACTGTGAGGTTATGTGCCTCCTAGATGCTCTCAGAGCCCTCTATGTTCCCCAACCATGGCAGAGCTGGCAAAAGTAAGCATAGTGTGCACGCGTGCGCGCATGACCCTCTCAATACATTCATCATGAAGCTCACTGCCTCATGGACTTAGGAGCCATCTGTCTCCTCAGGATCTCCTCAGCAAAATGTCTAGCACCTAGAAAGTACCCAAGTGAGATTTCTCAATTAGTGACAAACTGATGCAGGAGACAGAGAGCACCCAGTTCCACACTCTGAACCTTTCTCAGAGAAATTGCCCCATGTTATTGATGTATTTTCCTAGACTTACAGGTAAGAGGTTTTCTTCTGAACTGCTTAGAAGAAACAAGATGGCAAACAACCCTCCCTTCTTTTCCTTGGCAATCTACCATGTGCTTATAGACTAAAAACCCTCTGAGCAAAAGGGCTTGTTGCCCTTTCAGAATACAGAGCTGCCTCTCATTATGGCAAGGCAAGTTTCTACTTAGAGCTATTAAATAAATAAACAAATAAATAAAGCTCAAAGGATGCTCTTACATCCTTGACATAGTTTCACGGATGTCCCAGACCTCATCAGTAAACAGTGCTTCTTTCTGCATCTGTGTGGTAGGGTACCACTATCCCTCCCCAGGCTTTATGTACACACGTTTGCATGCACCTGTGGGCATAAACAAGGATTTATGTACTGATAAAGTCCACTTTGCTCCCGCTGCACAGTTGGGACTCTGGAGATAATGAAGCACATCTGTATGAACTACTGGTCTACAGAAACAGGGTTTACTTTGTATATTTAATATCTGTATATTTCACCAAGTTCTGCAATACAAATAAATGTAAGTGGTGGTCAAATCATCTATTTTAGTACAACATTAAGATGAAAAACCGCTGCTTTGTATGCTAATTATCTGAATTGTATCATTAAAAATGTACATAGCAAATATTCATATACAACTTTTACCAAGCACTCTGCTAATTTACAATAATTCTATAGACAAGCCTTCCTGATGAAGGTAACTTTTACTAATCTGTTTTAAAAAAACGAAAAGAAAACATTAAAAGCAAGATAGACTATTGTTATCATGACATATTTAGATTTCCACAAATGAAGATAACTGGCCTTTTTAAGTCAAATTTTTTCAGAGATTGTCACATGCATTTGCATCAGGATTAAAACGGAAGTTCAGCCGGGCAGTGGTGGCGCACATGCCTTTAATCCCAGCACTTGGGAGGCAGAGGCACGTGGATTTCTGAGTTCGAAGCCAGCCTGGTCTACAGAGTGAGTTCCAGGAAGCCAGGGCTACACAGAGAAACCCTGTCTTGAAAAAAAAACCAAAAAACAAAAAATAAAAAATTTTTAAAAATTAAAAAATAAAACATGTGAAACACAGAAATAAAGAAAGATGGGGTTCTTACCACCTACTTCTGGGTCATCCTCTACTCACTAAAAATAATAGATTGTGGGTCCAGAGAGATGGCTCAGTGGTTAAGAGCACTGACTGTTCTTCCAGAGGACCTGGGGTTTAAACCACAGCACCCACAAGGTGGCTCACAACTGTTGGTAACTCCAAGAACTGACACCCTTACACAGACATATATGCAGGCAAAACACCAATTCACATAAACAAAGAAATAATGAATTGTCTTTTCTATCTCCTTTGAACATAATTTTGTAGTATCAAGTATTAAAGGAGGAGAAATTGGGGCTGGAGAGATGGCTCAGCGGGTTAGAGCACTGACTGCTCTTCCAGAGGTCCTGAGTTCAATTCCCAGCAACCACATGGTGGCTCACAACCATCTGTAATGGGATCTTCTACTGGTGTGTATGAAGACAGAGACACTGTACTCATAAAAAAAATAATAATAATAAATAAATAAATTTAAAAAAAAAAAAAAAGGAGGAGAAATTTTGCCTAAGGGAATATGATGTACATTTTTTCTGTTTCATGATGATTAACATCAATGACCATGATAGAAAATTGTATGCAAGCAACGAAGAGTCAATAGAAGACATTGATCCCTGGGAGGGGCTGAGAGAGCGAAAACTGCTTGCATTCCATGCTTCAAGTTTCCCATCTAAGTTGAAGAGGACCTTTTAACCTGAAGTGACTCCGTGCTTACAAAGCATTCCTCTTAATGCACGGGGGATACCTTTCACAAGCAGATGAACAGAGAGTGTGTTCAACACATTGCTGCCCGGTCTATCAGGTAGCAGGCATCTAGACTAACCCCGGTGGCTGACTGCACAGTCAAAAGGCATGCTCCACTCTGGAATAAACAATCGTGAGATGCTTTTATAATAAGTGTATGGTACGACATTCTGAAGAATTTATAACTTTCCCGTTTCTTTTATTTTCCCATCTCCAAAATGCAAAGCTGGTACGTGGATGATGAGAAGACATAGCTTTCCTGTCTGAAAGGGTTAGGCTGTATGTTGCATGCTACTCCCCTTATTCAGAACATACACGGACCTTGCTCATCCAAATACTTATAAACTCTAAGGAAGACAACGACTTGAAGACTAACCGAAGCACCAGGAATGGTGGTTCATGCCTATAATCCCAGCAGTGGCAAAGTTGAGATAAAGGGATCTGGAGTTTGAGTCTAGCCTGGGCTACAGAGCTAAACACTGTTCCAAGCAACAATAGAAAGTGCTTCGTCATGGTTAGTCATTACTTTAAAGTTTTCTTTTTAGCTGGGAAAGGAGGTAGTTACTGTGTGTGTTTTTTATACAGCCTCAGCTTCACTCAACGGTGAGAAAGCCTGTGGTTATAGTGAACATAGGGAAGATTCTGGAAGATATACCTTCTTTTGATGATGCACATATATTCATTCCCACAAGACTCTGCCTTTGGGTCTCTCCAAAGTCAAATGATACAGGCGTTGCCTCTACTACTTGTGCTGTGTTTGTTCCAAACTTTCCTAGCCACATGCTAGGTACAAGAAACAAGGTAGAGGGAAGGCTTCTGACTGTTTACTTCCAGGTCAGAGGAATCTTGGGTGACTTTGCTAGCATTGCATCCCTTCCCAGGACTGGTGTGGGGACACCCAGAGGCCATCCTCATCAAGCCTTTGTTAGAACCTCAAAATACCCAGCACCGCCAAGAAGTTTGGAATCCAGTTATTTCTAATCTAGAGTCTGTAGCTTTGGAAAGAGGCATAATAGTAGAATTCACCGAGTCCATGAACTTAAACTGGTTGAACAAAAACAGAGGAAAAAAAATCAAACAAATGAGTAACTATATTGTTACTAACCAAAACGTAACCAACGGAATCATGACATTTCTTCCACTACAAATGCTTGTATGTCCCCTGTGTTGGTAATAGTATGCTCTTGTCTCCAAGATAAATCATGTACGTTTTCATATGCTATGGCTGCTCAGATACATGGAAAATCATGTGCATTCACCATCAATTCAAAGGGATGATCGCTCTCATACCTGCCTCTAGACGCTCAGCTGGATGCTTCCGAAGAATCACATATACCACAAGTATTTTGATATGGTTGTGGGGACTTTAAAAATGTCTGGTTTTCCTGCTAACATGTTTTACTTTATGCATTTAAACTCTTGCAGAGGAGCTGGAGTCAGTTCCTAGCACCCACATCAGACAGGTCACTATCACCTGAAATTCCAGTTCCAGGGGATCCAATGACCTCTTCTGACCTCCAAGGGCACCAGGCCCACAGCTGCTGAACATATATACATGCAGACATTCAGACATATGTGCAAAATAAAAATAAACAAACCTCTTAAAAAGTACAACTGAAAACGACGAAGCAGAAGCGTATTCCAGGACCCTGAGAGGCACCAGGTTCACCAACGCACACGGCCATCGCAGCTTGCTGCCTGTTCTTTTTTTATTCTCTCTCTCTCTCACTGGCACATGTGCAACAGAAGCCACCTTCTTTCAAGGTTCCCCAAACAACTCTTGGTACTGACACATGCACCATGGAATTAGAATCCAAGAAACATAAACCCAGTTCACTTATGATTTTATCAAAGAGAATTAGTCCGAACTATCTCAAAATAGCAATGGACTGTCACTGGGTAATATTTTAAGATTCCACCATCCTTCCTGGAAAATGTACTCAAAAGTCTTTTTAAGCTAAGAAAGAAAACACATTCCTATGAAAATTAAAAATCTTGAATGAATTTTATACTCAATAATGGCTAAGATTAGAAATGAAGGAAGGAAGAAACGAAAGAAAAGAGAGGAGGAAAAGAAAAGAAAGCAGCTGGGTGGTAGTGGTGGTTTTTTGCTTGTTTGTTTGTTTTGTTTTTCTGAGACAGGGTTTCTCTGTGTCGCCCTGGCTGTCCTGGAACTCACTCTGTAGACCAGGCTGGCCTCGAACTCAGTGATCCTGCCTCTGCCTCCCAAGTGCTGGGATTAAAGGCGTGCACCACCACTGATGTGTGTTTTTAATCCCAGTACTCAAGAGGCAGAGGCAGGCAGATCTCTGAGTTCTGGCCAGCCTGGCTTAAGGAGCAAGTTCCAGGACAGTCTGGGCTACACAGAGAAACCCTGTCTCAAAAAGAAGAAATGAAAGCAAATGAACAATAGATGCTGGTGGTGATCTGGAGAAGAGTGAACCCGCTGTGCACCATTGGTGGAAATGGAAAACGGCCCAGAGATTCTTAAAGTCACAAACAGAACCTCCATATGTGCCAGCAATTTATAGGTATACACCCCAAAACACTGATGGCAGACTCTTACAGATCTATTTGCATAATCATGTTCACAGCAGTGCAGTTTTCATCACAGGCAAAGGTAGAACAAACCCAACAGCCCAGATGCAGGGGTACAAGGAGGTGAGCTGTGGCCTACACACATGCAATGGAACAGTATGAACTTTTAAAAGGATCCCTGACACATGCTACAACAGGTGAACCCTGAGGTAAGAAGAAACGCCAGCCACTGAAAGGCAGATACTGAATGATTCTATTTACATGAAGTACAGGAGGAGGCAAATCCAAAGGTGTGGAAAAGGTAATTGTTGCCAGGGTATTTTTGGCACCCTCTCAGGAGCCTCTCCGGGTGCCAGGTAATAAGAAGGTATTATTCGGTAAGTTTGGGGTTTCTCTTTTGCAAGATGGAAGAGGTTCTGGAGCCCAGATATACAAGGTGAGTATGCTCAACACCAAGATAAGCAGTGACCAGAAAAGCAAACCGGGATGAGTGCGGAGCACGAAGCAGCCTGGGGCACAGACCCATCCATCACCAGCATCCGCCCCAACTCCCATAGGTTTGTAAATAACCCAGTCTCTCAGATGAGTTATAAGGCTAGGTCCCACATCCCTTCCCTGTAATGCACACCACGGAGAGGCACTTGGCCATGTCTGGGTAACAGAATGCAGGATTCAGGGAGAGGCATCCTCATTCTGAGTCTCCAGTAGCTTCTTGGATCTTTAAGGTCCTCAAGGGACAGGAACAGAAACATTGATTTCATAGCTCACAGAATCCTGATAGCTGACAGTGTGGGGTGCCCAACATGTGGACATGTGTTACCATGTTACTATCTGACTTCTTCAAGAGTCTCCTCAACATACTTAACTAGGTTACGGTCCACGGGGTTGAATTTCCAAAAGAAAAAAAAAAAAAAAATCTGAAAACTACAGCCAAGTTTAGCATGTCCAAGCACTTGCTAACTCTTTTATCTGCCTCTCTCTCTCCAGAAACATTAGGTTTTAACCTCGAGAGTGGATTGACGTAGCTGGCAGAGACTAGTGCATACAACGGAATATGTGACTTAGGGCAATCATATGTCAAAATTCTTCAGACTCCAAGTTGAGCCTTTTAATCCATTATGATCGTTAGCCCCCAATGCAGTTTTCACACAACAGCGAGAGCGCTCTGGTCTGTTTAGAAGCCACCAACACTATCTGATGTCTATGTCATTTGAGTAACTGTGTTTCTCAATAACACACTTGTACCAAAGACGGCTATAACTATTTATCATGAGTAATTTATGAGGCTGCCAAATACTAAGAGATGAGGGAAGCGAAAATATCAAACGGGGGGTGGTGGGGGGAAGTTAAGTGTTTCCCAAGGTCTCAGCATGGGGGCTCAATCCTATTTCACACACACAAATCAGATCAAGTGAAGATAGAAACGCATCCTACATTAGACAAACAGCTCCAAACTTTGATAAAAGCAGACCTTGGAATGGGCATTAACAGCAATTTGCATTTAGTAATGTTTCATATTTGAACATTAAATGTGTTGTGGGAGAAAAGCAAATTAAAAAATACATATGCGATTGCTTTATTGAGATAGGGATGGCAGTTGGAGAAAAGTTCAGAGCAGCAATGAAACTGGGGGGGGGGGGGGGGTCCCTAAGACGATATCCTTTATCTGATACCTTGCCTCTGCTAAGCACTTCCCTCTATGTCTCAAGTTCTCCGGGAGGATTTTACATTTTATAGATGGGCTTCACCCTAAAGCATATGCAATGCTCATTCCACACTTTGGCGACGACAGACCCACTGTCACTTTTTCCTTGAGAAAATATGGAGCACCAGACTGCTAACCTAGCAATAGTGTATCACTGCACGATGAGAATCACAGACTTGGAAGCACCTCAGACAGACGTAAAAACTTCTTGGCGTTAACTATGAAGATTCATAAACATGTTCGACGTCACTTTGGCCTAGAAATCTCTATTCTGGGAATTTATCCTAAGGAAACGGCCCAAAGAAAGAAAAAACGCAATGCCTGAATATGTTCACTGAGGGGTGCTTTCAGTCAATAAAGCTTTATTAAGTGTCTATTACGTGCCAGGCACTTCGCTGGCATAAGGATGGTGCCTCAAGACACTCGTGATCAGTTGAAAATTCAGATAAACATATGCGGCGCCACTGAAACGCTCAGGGATAAATGCTAACAAGGAACAGATCTCCCAGGCGCACAGGTACTCTGTGACACGGTGTTGGAAGGCAGTAACAACGGTGGGTGAGGACTTGGCAAAGCTTAAGGTCATGGTCTCATCACGTCTTCAGTGTATTTTTTTTTTTTTTTTTTTTTTTTTTGAGACAGGCTTTCTCTGTGTAGCCCTGGCTGTCCTGGAACTCACTCTGTAGACCAGGCTGGCATTGAATTCAGAAATCCGCCTGCCTCTGCCTCCCAAGTGCTGGGATTAAAGGCGTGCGCCACCACTGCCCGGCCTGTCTTCAGAGTATGTTGAAGCACAGGTTCATGTTAAAATCCTGAACAGAGATCAGTAAGATGGCTCAGTGGGTAAAGGCACTTGCTTCCAAGTACGAGGTCCTGACGAATCCCTGGGACCCTGGTGGAGGAAGAGAGCAAACTCCCACAAACTGCTTTCATTTGTCTTCTCTTTTTCTCTTTCTTTGTTTTGTTTGTTTTTGTTTTCTTTTGAGGTAGGTCTCACTGTGTGACTCTGGCTTGGAACTCACTATTGGTCTTAAACTACTAGTCAAAATCCACCTGCCTCTGCCTCTGAGTGCGGAGATTATAGGCCTATACCACAATGTTACAATCCTCTCACCTCCACAAGTGCTCCATGGTGTATGTTTTGTTTCTGAAAATTTGTTATCCTGTGTGTGTGTGTGTGTGTGTGTGTGTGTGTGTGTGTGTGTGTGTGTGTGTGTGTATACTCATATGTGAGGGTGCATATGAAGGCCAGAAGACCTCAGGTGTCATTACTCTGGTGCAGTCAACTTTTTTTTTTGTAGTTTGAGACAGGGCCTCTTACTAGCATGGAACTCAACAGGAGTCTACACTGGCTGACTGGGGAGCTGTACTTCCAAAATGTCCTCTAAATCCTTAAAAATAAAATTATTATTATTATTATTATTATTATTATTATTATTATTATTATTAGTGTGTATGTGTGGTTGTACATGTGTAGGGTGTATGTATCACAGCATGCATATGGAGGCCAGAGAACAATGCTATGAAGACAGACAGTTTTCTCTTACCACCTTTATGCAGTTTCCCGGGATTAAACTTGGGTTGCTGGGCTTTTGTGCCAAGTGCTTCTACCTACTGAGCCACCTCAGCAGCTCCTCCAAATCCCACCCACCCGCCCAAAAAACCCCAGCTTATTTCAAGTATAACTACCCTAACTAGTTCAAAGTTCCTCATCTTTCCAGTGCTTTCCAGGGAGGCTGTCAGCAATCACAAACTCTCTTCAAGCACACTCCACCACACTCTGCTCCCAGTCTGGGTTTTCTCCTAGACACGAGAGTGTCCCTAATTAAATCTGCTGAGGAATTCGGAGTTTCCCTTTGCTTAAAAGGCAAAACAAAATAAGCACAGGAAAAATCCTTATTGTTCCTTTGAGACTGTTTCCTTGTAAATGTCTCGGCATCGCTTCAGAGCTCAGTTGTTACACCACACAAAGTCTTTTATCAAACCGGGCCTCTGTAATTTCTAAGGACTATAGTGTGTTTACGAATGGGGAAATCTCAGTGTTTAGGGGGTGGGCTTAAAAGCCCTAGAAGAAGGAGAGATTAGACACACTAAGTCATCTCTAAAGAGAAATAATCTCAAATAAATTGGACATGTTGCAATCTATTCTACCTGCCTGCACTTAAACCTGGATTAGCAAATATACTCCTATAGCAAGCATGGCACCCAGTTCAAGTCAACGCATGCTACTAGTAGTGTAGGGGAGCCGTGGAGAAGCCTCCTTTGACAAGCTCTGTCCTGTCTGTGTAGTGGTTCTGGCTCAGGCTCTATTCCAGAAAGCTTCTGGAGTCCTAGGAGGGTCTCTAGAGAAGGCCCTGCCTGCAGAGGATGGGAAGAGGGGGACATGTTCACCTACTGAGTGTATGAATCTTCGAGGCATTCCCTAGGTGAGCAGTGTGCTAAGGTTTCAGAGGAGGTCTACACGGTTAGCGTTTCCAGCATTGCAGGTTGGAGTCTGGGCTAGAGCAGTTCAATTCGGCTCTATAGGCCAAGCAACCACAGTAATCCCTAAGCAAATGACTGAAGCTGCATTCTAATGAACACAATCTACAAACCACATCAGGCATGCAAGCTGGAACTTGCCCACTCCTGCCTAGAGGCTTTACAAATCTGTTTTATCTAAGGCCCAGAAAAAAATGCTGTTTTCCTCAGGGGTGAGGTGGCCTGCCAAGGTCGCATGCCTAAGATGATGGAGAGCCAGGTTCCAACAGGAGTTTGTCCAAACCCAAGGCTAAAGTCTTTCTACCCTAAGAACAGGGACTTTTGGGCTGAATCCAGATGAAGAGGGATCTGCTGGGTGAAAAGAATAGCAGTTCCAAGCCCTTCCCAGCTCACATCACCTAAGCAAAGCCCACCCATCATGAAAGGACACAGAGTGCTGATACGAGTTGGTCGGATGGCTCAGTAGGCAAAGCGGCTCACAGCAGAACCTGACAACCTGAGCTCAGTCACTGGAACCCACATGACAGAAGGAGCAAAGTGACTCCTCTAAGTGTCCTCTGACTTCCACATCTCATGCCACACGTGCCTGTGTGAATGTAAGCATGTATGAACACACTCAAAAGAAAAGAAAAGCAGGAAAAAAAAAGGCAGAGGAACTGGGTGACAGGTAAAACTTCTCCCAAGTTTCTGGAATATTTGCTACTAAACTCTCATATTATACAGGAAAGGCATCAAACTCTGTGTCATCCTATGGCAGTTTATGGCAAACCTAAAATGTGGTCCTCACCTTGAACATTCTCTAAAGTTTTGCAAAATAGTCCCATTGGTCTTCACATGTCCCATGGAATGAATTCCGTAACGGTGTAAGAACCAGATGTGGCTGGCTGTTGCTTTTCTGACTCTGACAGACTGGACACAAGTCAGATAAGCATTAACCACTGCTTTCCACTGCCACTTAAGGGCAAAGAGAAACTGAGTTCCACAGACAGTTTACTGCCTGGAATCCAAGGGAAAACAAACAGGCCGTAACCACGAGTGAACCTTAACCCCACCCCCACCCCCACTCCTTGAGAGATTAAAGATTCTCTTCTCACCTTGGTTGTGCTATTTGAAGCCCAAAGACAAGGTTCAAGTCTGTCTTTGTCACTTGCTCTGCTAGCTAAACATTAATTTTCTCATCTTACAGTGGGAGAGGGTGTCAACTCTATCTTCTTGGCAGGCTCATTTTTAACATAAAATGCAATACTCTCAAATTAAAAAAAAAAAAAAGTAATTCCGTGCATGAACTTAATGCCCATAAATTTTAAAATATAATATGGGTTTACTAGTTCAAGAGAAGTTTCCATGATAAAAATTATTCTCCTTAAAAAAAAAAAAAAAAAAAAAAAAAAACCCAGCTGGGCAGTGGTGGCACACGCCTTTAATCGCAGCACTTGGGAGGCAGAAGCAGGCGGATTTCTGAGTTCGAGGCCAGCCTGGTCTACAGAGTGAGTTCCAGGACAGGGCTACACAGAGAAAAACCCTGTCTCGAAAAACCAAAAAAAAATAATTTGCAGTTGCATAATTTATTTCTGAAAATTAAATGATTTTTTTCCACAAAGGACGGGGTGGGGGGAGGAATACAAGAGCAGATGGACTCATTGTCCCCCCCCATGAAGAAAAGACATTTTTGCACCTTACAAAAATATACTAATTGGCCTGCCGCCTGGCAAGCCTGCTAACATACGTAAGGGATAAAGCCGAGATCTTGAAATTTGACATTTATGCTGGTGGGGAGGTGGTAGCTAGGATTGCAGGTAGCATTAGAAATCCTAAGAGAGTGTTTCATGAGACCCACGTGCAAGAAAAAGAGAATAGAAGCTAAGGTGTGAGAGCTTCTGTGGTGACAGCATCCTTGCTCAGCACAGCTAGATAGGAAGGCAGGGGCTGTGGACAGCCCCAGGATGCTACCATCTTCCCCCTCCCGCTCCCTCTTTCCCTTCCTTTCCTAGATCCCCTACTTTGGTTTGGTTTGGTTTGGTTTAGTTTGAGTTTTTAGTACTTGTAGTTGAACACAGGATTTTGCACACACCAGCTCAGCAGTATCATCAAGCTTTACCTTGTCCATATTTTGACTTTTAATTTGACACAATAAGGACTCACTCAGTCAATCAGGCTGGTTTTAAACTCACTCTGTGGCCCACACAGGCAACAGACTTGTGAACCTCATGCTTCAGTCTCCCAGTGCTGGGAATTATAGCAGCGACCACCAAGCCTGGCTCTCCCAGACTTTCTTGTCTACTACAGATATTTCTCAACTCTTCTATAAATCTAACTGCTGTAAATATGGGCATTTTAAAAGAATCTCAAAGGAGGAACGCAGATAATAAAACAGGAGATAGAATAAGATATTTGCTTGGTGATATGTGTATTCATGTATGCAGATAGTCACAGAGAAAAACCAAACCTGCATAGTTTTTAACAGTGGTTTTATCTGAGCATTGATTGACTTTGGGGGTAATTTTCTTCCTTAGGGTCATTTTATCTGCCCCATTCTTTGTTAAGTGCAGATGTCAGCTTAATGCTTAAATGCTATATAAACTTCCCTGGACATCAGATGCAGTAAAATACTGGAAAGACTTGATTGTTTACAAAGCAAATAAGGCACCTCAAGTTCCTCCTTTATAAGATGCATGCTTTCTTCATTCTTCCTTATTACAGAAACTCCAGGCTTTCTTCTGGGCCTCAGAACTTACCAACACCTATAGTCTATGTTGTGAAATCCAAGCACTACACACACACACACACACACACACACACACACACACACACACACACACACAATATAAGTAAAATTTCTCCCTGTGACCCTGTTTCCATCCCCAAGCCAATCTCAAATCACTTTTAACTATTTCCCACTTGCCTAATTGGTTATCTGTAGGTTTCTAGTAACTTCGCCTATGTTGCATAAAAGGGGCTTTTACATCCTAACACGAACAACATAAATCCATAAGCGTATGCTTTTTAGAAATATCTCACTATTATGCATATTCTTGCTGCTTCACTTGACGTCATCAACAACATAATGGCAACCACATTTTCCTATGAGAATTAAGTTTAAAATGGCTGATAAATGTAGCAAGGTACCCTGGATGAGATTCTGAAAGAGGAGTAAAGGACCTGGTAGAGAAACTGGTTATTGTTGTTTCAAGCCATAGCCCATCACAGGATGTCCTAGAACTATCTAGCCTAGGCTGGCCACAGTCTTGTAATTCTGCTTTAGCCTTTAGTGCTGGGATTATAGGCAAGAGCCCTGGCTGAGAAACTAAAAGTTTAATAAAAAATAAAATAAGAGGCTGGAGAGACGGCTCAGTGGGTAAGAGCCCTGGTTTCTTTTCCAGAGGACCCAGGTTCAATTCTCAGCACCCACATGACAGCTCACAACTGTCTATACCAGTTCCAGGGTATCTGACACCCTCATATCTATGCTCACTAAATGAATTAAAAACTAAAAAATAATAAAAGCTCTTCACTGAAAAAAAAAAGGGGGTACAGGGGCAAAAAAAGTCTCATTCTAATTTTATATTAACATGGTCACACCATTGAAATATTAAAAACCCAGCACTTGGGAGGCAGAGACAGGCGGATTTCTGAGTTTGAGGCCAGCCTGGTCTACAGAGTGAGTTCCAGGACAGCCAGGGCTACACAGAGAAACCCTGTCTCGAAAAACCAAAAAAAAAAAAAAAGAAAAGAAAAGAAAAGAAATATTAAAAACTTGAAGTAACAGAAACATTCTACATATTCCTTTTGAAATTAGTGACATGCCAGTTAATTGTTAAAACTTAGGGTAATACTATATGTAAAGAGTAAACTTGGCCATCTATAAAGTATCTATATTTATCAACATGATTTCAGAACAAAATGAAACACTTTGTTGTTTGGACTTTCTCTACAGTAAGTTAATTCTAGCATTAGCCCCTTCTGTGAAGTCACCTGAAGCAGTCTTGGACTTGGGTCAGTAGTCATGAAAACATCTTTATCAGTCAAAAGGCACCCCAAAGGAAGATTTATCTTCTACTGTCTTTAGAAAGGGGCAGTAATTCCTTAGAAAGGGCTCAAATGTTGTAACACGAATCTGAGAGGCAGCCAGGAAAGGGTTTCTGTTGGTTTAGAGAATCTGTGTCTTCTGCATGTTGTAGACTATTTATAGTTTATTCTGACAGCGTTGTGTTATACATTTCAGAGGAGTCATGCCTTCGAACTTAGTGATCTTCTCAGAGGAAAGATGGACTTAAGTAAGTAGCATCAACCAGGGCCCTCTTAAGAAATTAGCTTACTATAATCAAATGAAATCACTGTATTTATAAAAAGAAAAGAAGCTTCCAAAGAATTCATTTCTAAAAACTCCCTAAAAGATTTTTTCCCCCTTCCTGGTATTCTCCTGGTACTGCCAAATAGGATGCAAGAACTTCGTCTGTTCTAGGCTGTGACTACATGCACCCTCACATCAGCATGGACTTTGGATACATGCATAACACCCACGCTCGAGTGAATGCACAGGACTCTATAATAGAGGCAAATCTCAGGAAAATAATCCTGGCTGCAGTGGGGTGTTCCTCATTCAAAAGGCTGTAAAATAGCAGCTGTTCAGAGCTCCATCCTAAGTAGAGCTTCCCTGAGAGCACAAGCCCACTCAGGCACGGGGATGCTTTGAGATGAGGAAATTGCAGGAGCATACATATACAATTTCCACTAATGGGAAAGAGAAGCAGCAGGTGGCAATCTTAAAACAAAGTAAAACCTACTTCTGTTTCTCACTCTGGCCCCTCAGACAGCAGGTGGCATTTCTATAGCAAAGATTCAAAATTATTGGTGCTCTCTGCTCCACAAATCTCTCTCGAATTGCCAAGAGGCTGCTCCGTCTGTAAAATTAACACACTAAAGCCTTGCTTTATAAACATTACTTTCACTAATGAGACTACTGTGGGAGCCTATTTCCACAGGAATTGGGGGTAGCAAAGTTCCCATCTGGACTCACTACTTATACTTAATTCTGGCAAAGACTTGGGGACCGCTGCATTTCTCTAAGTCTCCAACTTGTCATATGTATCACCGCTATAATAATGTCACCTTTATTTACAGCACCATTGTGAGGATTTAGAACAATTCATATCAGATTCCCTCGGTAGATACTCTCCCTATCCCCCCACCCCAGCTGAGGCTGGAAGATTTCATCTGCTGGTTACTGGATGATCCTGTAATCATTTGCCAACATTTCTTTATAACCCCACTGAACTGGGCTACTTAATTAAAAGGACCGTGTCACACATTATCTTTATTTCCCAGATGGTTATCATAGACCTGGTCCTGTAGAAGGCTCTGGATGTGTACTGGGGCCAGAAACGGAAAAACTGTCACAATGTGGCAAGTCCTGGACCCCATCCACAGAAGTCAAACAGTGCAATCAGGTTATTAGGTTATCAGGTTTCAGAGGGTGATTCAGGCTCATCCACAATCTCCCAGAGCAGTAAAAGGGTCACACAGAGATGTGTGACTCATAAGTCATCCCCCTCTCTAAGTATTTTTAACTGTAATTAACTTCCCATGTTTCCGAGGTAACTCCTCCGAGCTTGGCTTCTCGGTCTTCTGGCTCAGCTTCTAAACATTTGGCTTCTCTTTAGAGCTTGTAAAGAGTAGCACAAGGAGTTACCTAGCCTCAGGATTGGAGTTCCCACCCTCCTTGATGCAACTCCTATTTCGTCTTTAAACCCTCATCTGTGACTAGAAGACAAACAGAACAAAGTAACAGCAAATCCAAAAGCACTTTAGTCCAATGGCTTTAACTTAGCGTTTAAGATGCATACACACCTGGGACTTCCCCACGAAGTCCATACATGCTGGGCCATGAATACCCTCCAACCATATTAGTTTCTCTATTAAATAGATTTGAAATCAAACCTGTGAAGTGGCTGAAGGAACAGCTACAAGCCACTGCCTGCTGGACACACCTATAAGAACGGAAGGTTTGCAAAGTAGAGCTGTTTCTTCAGCGCCCAGCTGAGCATGCCACTCACAAGGGAACTAAAAGACTGGCTTACAACAGGGCTCCAAGCTCTCTGGAACAATGGGTCATGACGAGCTTCCTTAATGCCAAAGTAAGTGTTCAGAAGTGATTTCTGCTAACTGAAAGAAAGTGCAAAGGGCACATATATTTACTCTGGCTTAGATTCAATACTTCTGAATGTCTCTTGGTGCCAAGAGTCAGAACCATGTTCTCTCGTGGATTCCCAACCTGGGCCCTGCTTGACTAATCTGCATAGATCCTAGGGATATCAGGGGAAAATGTAGTATCACACTAATGTGTAACAAGTTAAATACCTGTATAGTAACCCACAGTTTACCCCAACTGCGATTTGGAATGGTAAACTAATATTTAAGGGAGAATTTTCCAAACTGCTCATAGAGAGCTCCTGTAAGAAGGCATCAGGCGATAAGCAATCTTCACAACATAAAAGAACCAGAAAGCCTGTCCAGTAGGAGTTAAGAGTCAAGGTCATCAGATCAAAGAAACCGGCTAAAGGAAGCAGGTCTCCAACCTTACTAAGAAAGCACCACAGGGCTGGTGAGATGCCTTAATGGGTAAAAGCACTGTAGATCTGCGTTCAGTCTCTGGGACACACATTTTGGAAGGAGAGAAGGGACTCCTGCAAGTTGTCCTCTGATATGTCCAGTCTTAAATACACACTCACAGGCTCAAGCACGCAAACACACACACACACACACACACACACACACACACACACACACACACACACACACACACACACATGCACACACACCATACACTTGCATACATTCATGTATACCCACATACTAAACCAATTAATCAATTAATTTTTTTAAAGAAAACACTGTTTTCTCAGCTTAAAAATCCTTGATTTCTAAAGCTAATTTACCCCACTGACGTGTACTGAGAAGTAATGCTACCCAGTAAAAATATGGCAACTGGCACATACTAAAGCCATGACCTAAACATCTGACCACAGACAGGAAGCCCCAAACACACAGAGGTTATGATTCATAAGCTCTCGTCCACAGAGTCTGTCACAAGAGCTTCTATCCAAAGCAGTCTGTCCTTCCCTACTCGCCCATCTGCCGCCCTGGCCACCCGGAGACAATGAGCTAGCTCCTATTCAGGGAACTGCCAGGTCTGGGAAATGTAAATCGAACCGTTTGTTCAGTTTGCAGAGGCAGGTGACATGCAGATGACTGGCCACCTGCCTGCCCTCCAGAGCAGTACAGCAAATCTAGTTTGGGGTGAATGCATTCTCTGTTTATGTGGGTGGGCACCGGGGCGAAGGATAGTACGTAAATAACTTTGATGCTCACAGGCTCCGTCTACCATTAACTGAGGCGACTGCTGTTTGGTTCAGGTAACCTATTTGGAAAATGCTTTTGATTTTTGCACCCAAAGTCTAGCGTTTAGCCAAGTAAAAGAAATACTTACAGGAATTCTTTCTCCAGGTCCAAGATCAACAAGCCCTCAAACTCAGACTTAGGAAACAACATTATATAATAGCCACTTAGTGGCTATTGTTTTACAGTACAAAGGGTTCATTTGGCATTTCCTAGAGAGCTTTATTCAGTTGGTAGCTTTTCCCATGACAGACACACTCTCTTTACCCCAGCCCTCCATGAATCTGTAAAAGGAAACATTAAATAACTGTAATTTCCAATGTAGAGACGTCTAGCATGCTGCATCTCATGAGACACACATGTTGAATGTGAATGGGGCATATATGTTTTTAGGTAAGCTACAGGTGCAGAGACTTTCTTCTGATTTAACAGCCAAGAGACTGGGCAGTGTGTGGGTAATCCTCCAGGGGTGACTCTTATGGAGGTGACAGTCAATCCTGAGACATAAACATGTGCTGTAACATTTAACATTAGAATGAAGCATAACCAAACAAGCATCTACAATACTCATTGTGAAAAATGGGCCTGCTGAGTTCAGTGTTCTTCCCTCTAAGCCCATGACCATAGGGTATAATCTGAGCAAGATCACAAATGCGATCCATCAGGTGGCCCTCTCCACCCAGGCGATTTGCTGGGAACCTAATTCATTATTCTAAAAGACTCTTGCAATGAGAACTTCCTTTCCAGACTTGTGGGGAGCTGGTTCTCAGCTCTGAGGAGGTTGAAATGTTACATTGAGATCTGCATTTTGCCTGCAATTATAGTGGATTAAAAGACACTACATTAACAAAACCAGGGTCACTGATAAATTGAAGACCCACTTAGGAGCAGGATGGAAAAGTCCCCAGGGTTCTATAATGAAGCAACCAACAGGGCGCTTAAGAAAGGAGACAAGCATTAACAATTGCCTATTCCTTTTGTTTGTTTGTTTTTTGTTTTTCGAGACAGGATTTCTCTGTGTAGCCCTGGCTGTCCTGGAACTCCCTCTGTAGACCAGGCTGGCCTCGAACTCAGAAATCCGCCTGCCTCTGCCTCCCAAGTGCTGGGATTAAAGGCGTGCACCACCACTGCCCGGCAACAATTGCCTATTCTTAGCAATCCATTTTACCTTCAAGTACGGACCAGAGCCCAAAGTCTACACTAAGTTCCTTTTTTTCTTTAAGACTAAACAGTATGACTGTTTAGTTTGATATCAGTGTAATTTACCTTCTCTACTAAGCATGCCCAATAGCTAAACCTCCCTCAGGTCCTGCTATTCTATAACAAAGATTAAGGTCAACATTTTAAAAATTTATGGCCAAGTTCCTATTTCCAGGCAGATAGAGGGAAAAGAAAACAGAAAGTATCTGAACTACAAAAAATTAACAGCCCCTGTGAACTTTTATTTAGAGATTTCTCTAGTTACAAAGTGTACCCACGTGTCATGAAAAACACATTTGTGACTATTAATATATAGTCACCTTCTACTCATAGAGAATGATGGCTTCCAATAGATGAGGTTATATCCACCATCCATCCACTTTGATCCCTGTGGCCCTAGGCCCCCTTTTAAATATCTTGGCTCTGCTCCTTAACTTTCAAAGAGATTATTCAGTTACCATGATGTCACACTCAAATGACTAGATGGCATCTACTGAAGATAAGTCAGATTAAAATAAAATACCTCTGCGTGTGCTCACACTAGAGTTGGGTGTGCACCGGACCATGCTGGGGAGGGTCCAATCTGAATCTTTCCAAGGGAAGGGTTACTTTTATTCCAACCAATACACATAAGACTCTCCACAGAGTTATACAGCTCCAGTCCAATTCCAAACCTTCTTCCTCTACGGACCATGTCCCCCACAGGGACTGCGGATTTCTTGATATCAATATCTATCAGCTTTTTAGTCTCTATCAAAAAGCTTATGACTCCCTTGCTTTAAAAAGATACTATTCAAACTCCTGATACCAAGATACATTTGTAAAAAAAAAAAAACCAAGCAGAGCCATAAAAGATGAGCACATTCTATTCCACTGTCCAACTTCCCATATCCCACCTCCCTGTCCTAGTACCCTGAATCTTAAAACAGCTAGAGAAGCACAAACTCGTTGCCCAGGTCCAGGATGAAGACCTCACGCCTCCCCCAGAGCATATGCCTCACATTTATTATTTATATACACTGATTATTTTCAATGCACTTTTTTTGGGGGGGGGTGGATCTACTTTTTTCACTCTATACATTCCTCTGCGCCTCTCCCTCTCATCACGATACCCCTGAACATTCCAGGGCACCACTGACAATTTGGGAGCTCCTGTTCTGAGCCAGGCTGGCCTTGAACTCAGAGAAGTCCACCTGCCTCTGTCACCTGCTTGCTGGGAGCTGGTCAACCTTAAGGGGAACTGCAGAATCTATGGAAACTCCCCGTCCTGTGTGGAAACCCAGACTATCAGCAGACAGCAGTAAGAGCCATTTATGCCAAAGTCTTGGAGTACAGCCCTCTCTTCCTAGGATGGGGTATTCTGGAAAAGGCTGGGCAGGGTGTGGCAGGGGGTAGAGCTCTACAAGGCAGCTTCAGGGCACATTAGCCAAGCTGGAACTGACTGGATGAGAGGTTGACAGGGCGAGTCCTGAAGCAATAGGCAAGGTACAGGGGAGAACACGAAGACAGGAGGATGAAAGGAAGCAGTTATGAAACAGGCCTGGGCAAGGCCAGGAGTGGGAGGAAATGGCTCAGGGACTCAGGGAGGGGCCTAGCCCGCAGGTCAGGCGTGGAGAGGCAAGGAGGAGCAGCACATGGGGCCTGGTTTCAGCCACCTGCGGAACCAGCTGCTGAGAAAAGGCCTGGGGCCAGGGCTCGGGAGGGAGCTAACAGGCGGTGAGGGGAATTAGGCCCACTAAGATCTGGGGCTTTATGTGAGTATATATGTATGTTTGAGGACAGGGTCTCACTATTTAGCCCTGGCTAGCCTAAAACTCGCCACGTAGACCAAACTAGCCTTGAACCTGCAGCAATCCTCCTGCCTCTTCCACCTGCGTGCTGGTATTATAGGTGTAGGCTACCGCACCCAGCTGAGTCAAGGCTTTAAAGTGAAACTCCTGCAGCAGGCTTGGAGAGGAGGGGAGGAGGGGACCAGAGGCTCACTGGCTGTGGGAGGAACTTGAACTTCCAGGGAGGGAGCTGAAAAGGAAACTTCTGCCCTTGCCAATTCTGGTGATGAAGCAGCAATGGAGTGAGCAACGGTGTGTAAGGGGATGTGATTCAGGAACGAGGCTCCTGAGCTGCCTGAACATATAAGGCTTGGTACCATGATGCATGACCACCGGATTTAGCTGCCCACAGAAAGTGCTCACCAGCCAATCTGCATTTCCTTACTTCACTCCATCCCTGCTGCTCAAATGCCTACTCAGAGTATCACCGGACAACTGTTGACACTGGGGGCACTGATGACCTCCCCACTGTGTGAGCCAGAGAGAGACAACACAAACACACAGGCCACCCTTCATTCTTAGGGGACTTTAGCCCTTGAAAGTCATCTCTGCCTATTCCTTCAATGACACTCTGTTTCTCTTCCAAACTAAGCTAATTTACACCTCCCATGGTATAAATGATGCTTTTCAGGTCAATGCCCTATACCTAAATTCAACTTCCTGTCTGGAACTTTCTTTTTGTCTTTCAGGCCTCAAGAGCCTTCAATGTTCCCAGACTGTTGCCCCCAACTGTTTCCCACAGTGTTCAGTCTCCCTTTAAATATTACCTTTTCAAAAGACCTTCCCTAGCCACATTATTTAAAGCAGTCCCCACTCCACGCCCACAAGGTTACTCTCTCTTGCTTACAGCTGTCAGAACACTGACCTCAATTTGGCAATGGACTTCTTTAGATATCTGTTTACTGGTGAGGCTGACGCACACTGTCTGACTTATTCACTACTGTATCCTTTGCCTCAGCATGAACTGAATGAAGGCAGGAATGAATTCCCTGTGGTCCTTCGAACCTAATCAAAACTCTACAAGTGTGGTTTTAACTGTCTGGGGAGATATAAGAAGCAACTCCAAGTATACACGCCCCACCCCCTCTTCTCCCATTCCCCACATTTGCATGTTTGCTGACTACCACCCAGAGGGCCCTCAAGCCAAAACACTTTCCAGGGCCATCTTGGAATCCTTGCTTGTCCAAGGCCAACGGCTCACTGGCTCCTATCAGTCTCACATCCTTAACTTCTCTCCCAGGTAGCAAATCCTTTCTTTTAAACTTACAAAGTTTCAGCTAGGCTAATGCAATGGTTTAAGGACTGACTGGCGGGGAGATCTCACCCTGCTTCCAGGCCAGAGCTCCGCAAAGCCACTAGTCACCCCCTTTCCCCACTGGATTAAGGTTAGGCTCCCTTAGAGCTCCTCAGCCACGCTGCTGACTACCCATCCCCATGTTGTAATGACCATGGTGATGTCAACAGCTAAGATTTATTCAGAGTTTTTATTCACCGGTAATTGCATTAGGAAAATAAAGGGCACATTAGCCAAGCTGGAGCTGATGAGAGATGCAAGCCCAGCAGGGTGAGCCCTGGTAAGGATGAAAGGAGACAGTGATGAAGCTTACACACATTAATTCAATAAGTAACTT
Source organism: Uromys caudimaculatus (assembly GCA_028551405.1). Taxonomy (NCBI): domain Eukaryota; kingdom Metazoa; phylum Chordata; class Mammalia; order Rodentia; family Muridae; genus Uromys; species Uromys caudimaculatus. The sequence goes on along the minus strand of CM052716.1, from coordinate 46,676,165 downwards.
GCTTATCCCTATTTCAAAGATGGAGACACTGAAGTTCAAGAAAGTGAACTTGCCCAACACTGCAGGGACCAGAGTTAAACTCAAGTGCACTAAATTCAGATCCAGCCTCCTTCTCGTTGCCTTCTTACGTGTCTTGTGCCAGCAACGTCTGTCTACGGTTTGGCTCTCTCTGCTCCGACCATGTGTGTCGTCTTCTCTCACCTCTGTGGTTGTTCACAACATTTCCAGTCCCTTTAGGAAGGCACTATGCCCTCTGCGAAATAGCAATGTATCTTTCAGAAAGTCCTCAACTGTTGCCTTTTGTGGATAGTGCCTCTCCTGGATCCCTGAATCCAAGTTTCTCCTTTGCCCTGAGCATGCTCGTGGCTTATAGTGCCTTGGAAGTACTCCACAGCTCTGGTTTACAAGGTTGTCCTGGCATGGTTCACAGAAAGCACGCATGGGGCTTTCAGCTTTGAGTCATACCCAGATACATGCTAGGTAACTAAGACATTTAAATGGACTTTCAATAAAAGAGGTGGGGTCAAACTTATCAACACGCTGAATGTCGGGGCAGAAGAAAAGTCCTTTGTCCACCTTTCTCATATATGCATGATCAAACAAACAAAAACCCCTCACTGACCACTATGGATGTTTCTGAAGGCAGGTATTCATAAAGTGTCTATAGATTTTATGACAGTTAAAAATCCTTGCATGTACCTGCTGCTCAGAACAACTCTAAGTAATGTAAATTTGGCAAACAAATTGAGGGGGAAACAAAAGAGTAGCAGCAAAACTTCTATTTCTTGGTTCTTACAAGTTGGAGTCCTGAGAAAAATACAAGTTGGTATATCAAAAAACAGGAGAATTTGCTTGAAGGGATTAAGCAAAGCAGAGTACGCATTGGTGTGGATAAAGGTTTTGGTGATTTGGGTGAAGAGGGGCTGTCACTTGGGTTTGGAGCTCGTCATGACACCAATGACAACATGCCAGATTTTGGAATAGGAAAGTAAAATCAAGCACCTCCAGGCCTGCTGGAGTAGTAGTTTTCAACCTGTGGGCTGTGACCCCTTTGCAGGGTCAAACAACCTTTTCACAGCCAGTGCCATAATGGACCAGCAAGGCTACTGTGATGATGGCTTGTACAGCGAGTGACAGCATCTGTCATAATTCAGGTTTTTAAGGTAAGAATGAAAAAATGATCTTTCAAAGTGCAGGAATAAAGAGAGCCTTTGGAAAGGACAGACTCTCCAGGTAAGGATGGGCTTGGCAAAGTCAGGATTTAGATCAATTAAGAGACATCCCTAAAAGGGAAGACCACAGTGTAAGTATACACTTCCCATATCCTTAGGGAAAGACACAGCTGAATGCATAGCCACACATACACCACTGGGACGAGGGGCTCTGCCCTTCAACATTCTAAATCTACATATAAGTTGAGCTCCCTCATCTGCAAACTCAAAATCCAAACTGCCAGAAAATCATAAACTTTGAGTATGTTCAAAAGTTTTGGGTTTTAGAGTAGTTTCTAATTAGGGATGTTCAGTCAGTGAAGTCTGTGCATACATTTCAAACTCCAAAATACCAGAAATCAAAAATTCATTGCTCCTAAGCATTCTGGATCAGGGATATTGGACCAGTAGGCAGGCAGGAAGGTTGGTCTGTTCCTTAGACAATAACTAGATGGCTGGCTGAAAAGATGTCTGTGGGCAGTTTCCAAACTCCACATTCCTAGAAAGGAAGAAGAAAAGCCACTTTTCTGCTTTTGTGAACTGAAGACAGGCCCATGACTGGGAGAGAGAGAGAGAGCAGCCCTCCTCAACTCTCCTCACCCAGGTTACATCAGACTTAATCGGAGTGACCAGGTTGGACCAGATGTTATCCTAACTCAGGTCTGTCCAGCCTGAGAATTCCTCACACTTTAGACTCTTTCAATAGGACCAGCAGCAGGTGGGCAGGGATCAGGAGAAAAGGTTCCACCAGCTTTTCAGGACCAGACACACAGGTAATGGCAGGGCCTCCTTATCGCTCCAAGAACTGGCTCCAGGTAAGGAGAGAGTTGTGCTACAGCCAGACCTGCCCCACTGGGAAATAGCAAAGGCTCTAATCAAGTCAAAGAGATGAGAACCTTAGTATTTAGCATGGCAAGACACAATGGCCCGTACAAAGAGACCCTGTATTTCTCCTCAGCTTTATTTGTTATGTTGAAAACTTGGGATCATGGAGGACACAGTGGAAAGGGACTGGAGATGGCCAATACTAAGGATTATCTGAACACAATTATATCACAAAACAAGAAAAACAACTGCATAAGCCAGGCAGTGGTGGCGCACGCCTTTAATCCCAGCACTTGGGAGGCAGAGACAGGCGGATTTCTGAGTTTGAAGCGAGTCTGGTCTACAGAGTGATTTCCACGACAGCCAGGACTATACAGAGAAACCCTGTCTCGAAAAAACCAAAAAGAAAAAAAAAAAAAAAAAAAAAAAAAGAAAAAGAAAAACAGCCGCATGCCTTGATGAATCCTATGTGATTTTGGGGCACCAGCACTGTTCAAACTGCATTAATAATATGATTTTAAAGCCTTCCAGATCACACACACACACACACACACACACACACACATGGCTGCATGTGTGAGCATGTCATCTGGATGTACATATATGAAGGGATACTCTAAAGTGCAAGAAATAGTGAAGCAAATTTGGGGGAAAAATGAGCAAATTTCTGAAAGTCCTTCACCTTTGCATCTGCACTATGCATAGCTACAGGTGTCACTCCACGGAAAGAAGCATTTTCCTCTATTCTTTAAACAGCAGAGCACAGAGACTACAGAGTTCCAAATCTGACAGTTAGCATCCTGTTTATTTGACTGGGCTGTTTTGAGCATGTTAGCATGTGCACGCCAAGCCAAATTTTGATTTAAAAAACAAAAAAAAACAAAACAAACAAACAAAAAAGCAAACAAGAGTCTTCTATAGGGCAGAGGGCATAGCTCTCTAAAACCACACTAATGCTACTTTTTGTTTTGGACAGAAATGGGGATGAGACACGTCTCCTTTCAATCACAGCTCACCAGCCGTCTGCAGATGCATCCTGACCTCCCTCTCACTTGCACTGTCAGCCCCACCTCGCCTCTCAACAAACTGTACCCCACCCACATCTATTCTGTCATATATACGTGTGTGTATGTGCATGTGTGTGTATATATACATATATAATATATATCACACATACTACATATACACACATATAATATGTATTACATATATTAACTATACATGTATGTTTTCTAGTATACATATATATTACACACATACATTTATATATATACGCACACTATAAATGAAAGGCTAGCCTTATATTAGTGATATATGTCAGCCAAACGATAAAAAGTCAAAATGCCAAAGTTGTACAGATCTTTAAAAGCAGTCACTGTGAAACAGGCTCACATGGGTTATCTCTGCAACACAGAATCACATCTTATAAGTGGTAGGTGGAATATCTAACATAGGGGGAGCCTCTGGAAGGCTCAGTAAGGAATGTCAGTAGGCCCAGGTTTGGGTGAATGAAATGATAAAAATACAAGTAGATAAATGGACAGAGACAAAGAGCCCCTTTGCAAGGCAGGGGCGCAAGGCAATGCCTGAACACCCACAGTGCAAAAGAATTCTGAGCGGCGCACTCATGGAACCCCCAGGCAGCGCTACCGAGGAAAGAACTACAGAAACAGAGACCCCCTGGCAAGGCACAAACTTTTCAAACTACCACCAACAAACAAAATACCAGACGCAACGGAGCTCCGGCGGCCCCCAGCCTCTGGTAGAGAGCATCGCTCCAGGGGAAGATCCCGCGTTTTTACCTTTGTGTGCGCCGAAGCCTGTTCCCACTCCTCAAATGAGGCAAAGTAAAGTTTGAGAGCACAGTCCAGAAATTGGGGTCAGACATATCCATTTCTTTCTTTCTTCAATTCACTGTGAGTTCAAGGCCATGGGATCAAAACGGAGATGGGGAGAAAAAAAAATTGAAGGAAAAAAAAAATTCCGATTATCTACTCTCTCCCTTCAGAGCAAACGTGCGGTGAACTGTGGTCTCAGGAACAACTCGGAGCCTGACTGAGAATTACCCGACCCGTGCTGGCCTTTAATTAATGCACAGCCATCTGAAAGGTTCAGGAAACTTACTTCCTCTTGTGTTTGCCCTCTCCTAGGAAGCCTTGGCCAGCTATAAACAGTAATTACAAGAGTTTAGCCTGCGTTCTGCTCAAAATGCTGTCTCCCTGTGATTCAGTCCAAGGTACTTTGTCATCTGTTTGGCAGATACCATTTGCAGCTCCTGGAGGGGTGGAGTGGTAGGAGGAGGACTATTTTAAGTCTATGGTTCCGGGAGGCTGTTGCTTATCAGCAAACCCATTCACATCCGAACATGCCCAGTGCGAAGCTTCCTTTTAGTGTCTACATACAAGGAAAAGAATTTGAACGTGAAAGCTGCTCTTGCCCTCCCCTTCTGGGGGGAAAAAAACCCAACACCATGGAAACTTGAAAGCACTTTTAGAAAACTGACCTATGGGAGGACTTGAATCTGACACCTTTCTGTAGGATCCAGTTGGAAGAAGGCTGGCGGGGCCCTGGCTCAGCCCCCCAGCTGGGCCTCCCGGAAAAGAGAGCGCCCCCCTGGTGTACTCTGCCCAGGAGCAGGCGCAGGGCTGGAGCATCCCTGAAGCTCCCCCATCCCAGGGTCTGAAATGGATCGGTCCCTCAAAAAATAAATAAATAAGTCCAGCTGCTGCACCGGAACACTAGTGTGAGCTGTGCACACCTGAAAGCTTGGCTGATTCACCATAGGACGAGGCACAATTGTGACGCTCGGAGGGAAGTCCCTGATGACTCCGGAGGTGATGCTACCTGTTGTCTGGGAGAAGCATGCACACGCCAAGCCACCACACTCACCAGAAAACCTCAATGACACAAAATTCACGAGTTTACATCCATTTGAAGGATGACTACAGTGCTCACCTGTTTGGCCTCATGGATTCGAAAGATGGATCTAGTTAATGATCACCTATGACATGTAAACATATGAGTTGGCACTGATTTAGCAACATGAATTCCTTTCCCTCCCAGTACGTTAAGAGTTTGATGGCAGTAACACAGGAGTATTTTCTTTTTTCTTTTTCTTTTCTTTTTTTTTTTTTTTTTTGGTTTTTCGAGACAGGGTTTCTCTGTGTAGCCCTGGCTGTCCTGGAACTCACTCTGTAGACCACGCTGGCCTCAAACTCAGAAATCCGCCTGCCTCCGCCTCCCAAGTGCTGGGATTAAAGGAGTGCGCCACCACTGCCCGACCCAAAATTCATTTTTTTGTTTTTTTTTCTTTTTTTGTTTTTTCGAGACAGGGTTTCTCTGTGTAGTCTGGCTGTCCTGGAACTCACTGTGTAGACCAGGCTGGCCTCGAACTCAGAAATCCGCCTGTCTCTGCCTCCCAAGTGCTAGGATTAAAGGCACACGCCACCACTGCCCGGCAAGTAACACAGGAAAAGGATGAATCTGATTATTACTCATTTAGAAAAACAAAACAAAACAAAACATGGTATTTAAATAACTCCCCAAACCACAAATGTTTCTTCAAAAGTATATAAAGAAAAAAATTAGAATTTAAGTCAGTCACATTTAATTTAATATTATATCGCATATTATGAAGTCTTGTGGTCCACAGAAATATTTTCTCACCCAAAGACGCCAAAAGGGTTTGATGATATCCTCACAGAAGGTATCCATACACACAATTCCATTTTCTTCTATAGTCTCTTTAGATCTTCGGGATTCATAGAAATAAAAGAAGATCGTAGAATCCACCCAACTTTACATAGGGGAAACTGAGGCTTTGATCAATAAGTGACACAAACAAACAAACAAACAAAACCCCAAGATCCTAAAAGCTTTGGTTCAATCTGCCCTGTCAATAACCATCCCTCGCCAGCTTTTTGGCTTTTTTATGTTGTAAGGTACAGCCACCCTTCTGCATTGATAGCTTCAAGCATATTAAGACTAAAAATATATAAAAATAGTCAGGTATGGTAGTACACACGTGGATGCTCAGCACTCTGAGAAGGCTGAGACGAAACAATGCCTGGGTTCTACGACAGTCTGCTCTACGTAGCAAGACCCTAGCTCAAGAATACAAAACCAAAGAAATAACAATAACAACAACAAACCCCAGCCGGGCAGTGATGGAGCACGCCTTTAATCCCAGCACTTGGGAAGCAGAGGCAGGTGGATTTCTGAGTTTAAGGCCAGCCTGGTCTACAGAGTGAGTTCCAGGACAACCAGGGCTACACAGAGAAACCCTGTCTTGAACCCCCCCCCCCAAAAAAAAAAGGGAAAAGAAGAAAAGAAAATGAGATGACCCATCTAAACCCCTCCATGTAATGTCTGTAGTGAGTCAGAGCTGACAATAAGAAGAATCTAGAAGAACGTTTCCCTCGATGATGTAATCCTAGAGTGAAGGCATTCCAGCATGTGCCATACCCTCCAGTGCCCAGAGAGTGGGTCTCTCCGATAGCAGCCACAGGGTATTTACTTGGCTGCTTACTGTTGCCTTCCCTGTGAGACTGTTTCTCAAGGTGATGGCCAGATTATATTGATCTCTGTATTTCCAGAACCAAATAGCTCCAGACTTACACAGACTTTTTAAAAGATGCTTTTAGAATAGACAGTTCCACTGTCTAAGTGTCTACTCTTTCTCCTATGAGGCACAAAATTGACCACTATGAAGAGATTCATCAATACCCTCATAGAACCCCGAATTCTCAATACTCTTATAGCAATGTTATTAAATTCTGAAGGCTTTCTCTCACGACTCTTTGTCACCAAGTGATGCAAGGATATTAGTACAAACATTTCTTAGGTCCTAGTATGACTTCAGGAAATATCACAGGCAAACACAAGGAAAACTCCCCTTTGAGTACCATCTCTACATTCCACAAACAAACCAAAGATTTTTCTGAGCTTGTTGATGAAGAGGGATACCATAGGATGTCAGAGAAGAGCAGCCAAGGTTGTGAGAGAGAATTTGAAATTGTGCTAGAAAAATAGTGAATTCAGGTTATCTCTCTGCTGAAAGTAGAGCTGACCAGCTGACAGTGAACATTAAAAAGACTGTATGAGACTAGGTTTGCATCCACAGAGGGCAAAGGTGGGGGAAGGGGAGCCAAGTTTCCAAGAGGAGTGCTTAGTCGCAAGCTGGAGGGTATGCACAGGCTAAGAATTCAGCTCTGGATGGGTTGCTGTAGACCTAACGTCTTTACTCCCCCACTCTCCTATTCTCCATAATCCCTCTAAAAAGTTCATTTAGCTGGCATTGCCTATGAACATGGCAGCAACTAAAATGGGTTCATTGATACAATCAAACCTTCATTTTTCCTCTTCACTGTCTCTGCTTTTTTTTTTTTTTTTTTTTTTTTTGAGGAATACCTGAAACTCTCAGATACTAATAGCTATTGTTAAAGATTTTTTAAAATTATGTATATAAGCCAGGCATTGGTGGCGCATGCCTTTAATCCCAGCACTTGGGAGGCAGAGGCAGGTAGATTTCTGAGTTTGAGGCCAGCCTGGTCTACAGAGTGAGTTCAGGACAGCCAGGGCTACACAGAGAAACCCTGTCTCGAAAAACCTATATATATATACACACACACACTACATATACACACACATACACACACACACACACACACACATGGATGGATGTGCATATATGTGCCCAGGTACTCAAAGAGTCCGGAAGAGAACCCTGGATATCCAGAATCTGAAGTCAGAGATCATTGTGAGCAGTCCAACATGGGTGCTGTGAATCAAATTCTGGTCCTCTGCAAGAGTGGTACATGTTCTTAAATGCTACCTGCTCTCTCTCAACACTAGTCATTTTAACTAAATATATTTGATTATTTTCACTGAAAAGGATTAAGAAGATTTGTATTTATCCACACTGAAAACATAAGACTAGGTAAAGTACACGCACAGCTAGCGATACATTAGCTAATACAGCGCAAGTACTTGATAGATTCCCACACTCACTGAGGATAGAGTGGGCGTGACACTCAAGTGTAACCTGTCTTCTAACCTGTGTGACTTGATTTAGTAACCTATGATTCAGATGACAAGGCAGTCAGTAAACACAGGATTGAATTTGTCAGAATTACTGACATTTTCCTACAGACAAAATAATTATATAGATAGAAGAGGAAGCACAGTGGAGTTGCAGTTGCCATAAAGCTGCTGAACTAAGAAGCAAAGAAGCCTTCGAAGTCCTTAGAACATTGCTGGTCTCAGCCAATACACAGACTCTCAGCAAGATTTCCTACTTATTGGACAACCATTAAGCCAATACAGCAGTGGATACAGTTTGGAATCCAGACTGCTCATTCATTTATCAAAATGTCACTATCAGCCACTGCTTTTCCAAGGAAGGGAATGGGATGGGGAGTAAGACTGTCTTCCTACTGGGAGGCCAGCTCTGGAGGAGATGACAGAAAACAGAAGGTCTAACCCTTCCCAATTCATTCCATATGTATATTTGGTTTTTCAAGACAGGGTTTCTCTGTGTAGCCCTGGCTGTCCTGGAACTCACTCTGTAGACCAGGCTGGCCTCGAACTCAGAAATCCACCTGCCTCTGCCTTCCGAATGCTGGGATTAAAGGTGTGCGTCACCACTGCCCGGCTCCCTCATATACTTTATAATGTCCTTTATACAGACCATTTACTCTCCCTCCAGATGCCTCATGCCCAAACAGAATAGTATTAAAAAGCTAATATCTATGGGCTCTTTTGTGTGTATTACAAAAGAAGAGATTAATTTTTTCTGGGCCAAGGTGTTAGGACTGGGGAGCTTTCAACTTCCTGTGCCAGAATCTGTGTCTGTGCACCTGATCCTGGCCTCGTGGCGATTCTGCTGTTCTTCTGTAAACTTGCTTGACTCATTCCTACCCCTGTGTTCAGGACCTAAAAGTGACCTTTGCTCAAGGTTGTTCACATCTGTAAGTCCATTAGATTGGCTTCTAACCGCTCTCCTGAACTTAAGGGAGGAGGTCTGATATTCTGATATGCAGAGTGACTTTTCTAAATGAAAAAGCCTACAAAAATAGAATTGAAGTAGGATCAATATACACAAATGTAGAAAGAAAATAAAAAGAGAGGATGCTATAGACAGGAGAAAGAACAAAGAGACTCTCTTAGTGTTATTAAAAAATGGGTGCTTACAATATTCAACTGTAAGGAAGATAACCGAGAATGGGCGGGTAGGGATAGATCTGAATGCTCAAACTCATGGCAGACAATAATCAGGTCGAATCACCCTAGGAAAAGTGCAAAAAAAAAAAGCATCATAAAATAAGATGCAGAGTTCTCAAGTTATTGAGAAAAACAAACAGTCGATTTGTCTTCCTAATAGTCTGTCAGGGAAGTACATAATCCTCGTGGTTGGCGTGAAGAACAGTTCTAAATAGTGACAGGACAGAATGGCGATGGGACAACATGGGAAGAGAGTGCAATGTGTCCCGCAGGCATTGTGCTCTTAGGAGAAGCAGAAGATCAGAAAGGGAGCAGAAAGTCAGTAACATCAATGGATCTAAGAGAAGAGAACGGGCAGATATGGGGAATGAGGACTCTTCTACCCCAAGTAGCCGCTTGACACGTGTGATGGATAAGCATGGTGTGTCTGGCGTGGGGAGCAGGCAGAGAAGCACTTCTAGGAAGGAAACCCTTGCAGTTCTCTGCTCTGTCAACCAGAGGACTGTCCTGTCAAAAAGACCACAACTGAGGTGGATAGAGCATCTTCCCCCACCCCACCCCCAGAGGAGAACAAGGCATGCTACCAGAAAAGGACATAGAAGGAGGCTACTGGGAGATTCATAGCTGAGAGGTGTAGTGATCTGAATGAGAACGGCCCCCATAGTCTCCTATATTTCAGTGGTTGGTACCCAGTTGAGAGAACTATGTGGGAAGGATGAGGAGGCGTGGCCTTGCTGGAGGATGTGTCACGGGAGTCAGGCTTAAAGGTTCTAGGAGCCCTCGTTTGTCTCTTGCTTGTGGATCAGATGTAAGTTCTCACCACTGTTCCAGCACAGTTTGCCTGCCCGCCTGCTGCCATGCTCCTTGCCATGATGGTCATAGACTCTAAACTGTCTGGAACAGTGAGCCCCCGGATTAAACGCTTCCATTTATAAGCTGCCTTGGCTATGATAGCTCTTCACAGCAATAGGAAAGAAAGACAGATGGGCTTCTTGACTTTAAAACAGCTGTCTGGAATATGCATCAGCAAATCGCAATCACATGGACCTCTAACAGGCTACCAAAAGAAGCATGGAACAGAGGACAACTCTATGAGGCCAATGCCCTCTTCTCATACGCAGGAAGGCCTCACACACAGAGCAAGACTAGACCTTCCTCCCCTCCACACTGAACTCTGCAGCCATTTGCTCTAGGCAGTCTTTGTGAAAGCCTGACACCCCCAGTGGGTTAGGTAAATCTCTCTACTGGGCTCTATTCCAGACGACAGCACCTGCATAAAAGGGTTCAGTCACTATCAATATCCAGATTTGCTTCAGATCAGTTCTCCTTTAAAAAGGGCTCCTTGCAGGCTGGGGCTGTATTGCTTTCATCTTTAAATCTTTAATACCATCACTGAGCAGAATGTTAAAACAAGGGAGAAGAGGAAGCGAAGACAGAGAGGTGACTGAAGGTGAAGAATGAGAGGCGTTGGGCTCAGCAAGGCTAAGAAGGCAGTGAGGATGAGCTTTCTCACCAGGAAAGAAGCAATAACAGCAGTTACTGCCAGAAGCCTGGTACTCTGAACAATGACCCCATTCCTTTCTAAAAAGCGTCGCCTGCCTGCTCCTATTTGAGCCTCACAGATCCGTAAATCCATTCCATTATTTATATGTACTGTATCCACTATGAACATTTATTATGTCAGACTCTAAAATGCTACAGAATAGGGGGCTCTGCATACGCATTTAATTATGAGAGGGTGGAGGTGTATGATCAGTTACGGATGAGACGCTCAGTGCTTTTTTGGTCGCAACAGTGAACCCTAGTCAGTAAGGAGTACATCTCAGTGTGGAGTTAACTTCAAGGACATGGTGCTACTTGATCCAGAAGCCTGGGTCTAAGGTACGTCATTTCTCATGCAGCTCCCGAGAATGAATTACAGTGCAATTACAAAAAGTGACAATTTGGTTGAGGCAGGTCAGGGTGGTTATATTTAGCCCCTTAGAGCTGACACCAAGGCCTTCAGTGTCATGTAAGATTATGGTTAATTTATCAGTTCATCTTTTCCTGAGTATTTTTCCAGGTCAGATAACCATGGGAATAGAGAATTATCCCATTAAAATGAGAGGAAGGAGTTGTGGTCAAAGTACCACAAAGGAACATGCAGACAGAGGTAGAGGTGGTGTTTCTGCAGTGAGCAGACTTTTATCCTATGGTTAAAGCTGATCCACACTGTCACAAAGCAGGAGAATGTGTCCGTGAAGACATGGAAGTTAGCCAAGCAGTTTTCAAACAGGGTTTGGCTGAATTTCTATTAAGTCACAACATTTTTATGCCAGTAGAAGTTTTTGAAGTAATATTAAATCATAGGGGGATAAACAGAATGCCAGTCATGAATAGCTATCACAGAAATGTGATTAGAAATATCAGTTATCATTTTTACCTAATTGGGAAAGATTAAAAAGTGATAGTAGGCTGGGCAATGGTGGTGCACGCCTTTAATCCCAGTACTCGGGAGGCAGAGGCAGGCGGATTTCTGAGTTCAAGGCCAGCCTGGTCTACAGAGTGAGTTCCAGGACAGCCAGGGCTACACAGAGAGACCCTGTCTTGAAAAAAAAAAAAAAAAAAAAGTGACAGTATTCAATGTCCACATGGGAACAGGGAGGCAAGTACTCTGTACCAATGTTCTAGAAGCAATTTGGAAGATGATATACATACATACACAAACATTTATTAATAAATCAGCCTGTCTCTCTCTTAGGCTTGAAAATTATTTGTAGTGGTTTGAATAGGTATGGCCCCCATAGACTCAGGTGTTTGAAAGCTTGGCACACAGGGAGTGACACCATTAGGAGGTGTGGCCTTGTTAGAATAGGTGTGGCCTTATTGGAGGAAATGTGTCATTGTGGGGGTGGGCTTTGAGAACCTTAAAGGTTCTACCTTTAAGCTCCACCCAGGGTAGAACAATCTTTTCTTGGCTGCCAGGACATAGAACTCTTGGCTCTTTCTCCAGCACCATGTCTGCCTGGATGCTGCCATGCTTCCTGCCATGATGATATTGGACTTAATCTCTGAAACTTTATGCCAGCCGCAATTAAATGTTGTCCCATCATAAGAGTTGCCTTGGTTATGCTATTTCTTTGCCGCAATAAAACCCAAACTAAAACACCATCTTATAATAAAGACAAACAAGGTCCATTTCTGGTTATGATTAAACCTCTTGAGAAGGCTAGGCTAACTCCATGACTCAAGTTGGCAGAGAATGAGGCCTAAATCTCTGTTTCCAAGAACTGGGCAATTCCAGGCAAGTCCAAGCCTCAGAAGCTGCCCTGCCACCTGGCCTGAGACAAGGACAATGGGTCGGCAGTAGTTTCTAGACTTCCTTAGCTACTTCCTCAGCAACAGTTTCCAGATCTCCCCAGCAAGTTTCCAGTCCCCACTCCCCAGTAATGAAATGTCCAGAGAGAGATGGAGCAAGATAAAGATCGCATACCCCAGAATCCTCCAATGTGCTTTAAATCAGGCCTGCGAGCTCACTTGGTTGTCTCTCTATCTTGGTAATGAAAGAGCCCAGCATGCAGGACTTTTGCAGAATAAAAACTCTTTGCGTTTACATAGTATTTGAGTCAGGAGTATCATTCTTTGGTGAATCATAGACCCTTACACTCTGTTTCTCAAGGATTGATTTACACCCCCACCTCTAACTTTAACTATAAATAGTTCTGTACAAATTGTCCCAGGAAATGGCAGCCATGATGTTGTTTCGAGAAGGTTGTAATGACCACCAGTTGTCATGACCACGTCATTAGGACTACCTTGTTACCACCTTGCAACCATATCTCTGTTTCAAAAGAGGCTGGAATGATCCCCTTGTTATGTTCTGCTTCTGTAACTCCATCTATTGCCTGCCAAATCGCTCATGTGGAAACCCTCTACCCATGAGCTATAAAAGTCCTCATCTTACCTACATCTGATGCTTCCTTAGGGGGAGGCAGCCCATGTACATAAACTAAAAAGTTTCCTTTAATTGTTGTTTTAATTAATTTGGCTGTGATGATTTGGGTTGTGGTCCTTCCCCTCACATCTTTAAAATTAACAATATTTAGGTATGATAAATATATGTGTGAACTATAATGTACAAGAAGATTTTCAGGTATGGAAACCAATCCAGAACTGCTTGTAATAGTGTATGTGTATGTGGCAGGGGTGGGTGCGGCGGTGGAGACAGGATTCTGAAGGTTCAAAAAAAAAAAAAAAAAAAAAAGGCAATTCTTCAGTCCTAAAATGATTCGAAACTGGAACCTAAGAAAACCAGTACAGACCAGGACTGCAGCCTGGATGATAAATTCCAGAGGTGTCTCTAAGAGAAGCTATGAGCATGCTAGATGGTAAGAAACATTCAGAGGACGTGATTACAGTCAGGGGTCCCAGGCTGCCCACATGGCTCTTAGGTGCAACTGTTGTACTGGCAACAGAGGCTTCTGCCAGATACTAATGCAGTCCGAAAAAGGATGGAAACAAAGCCCAGGAATGCAAAGAATGCAGCTAGAGAGAGCTGGACAGGGGGAGAGATTCCAGGCTAGCAGGGTCAACTCAGTGGTGGGGGAGAGGAGGGAGTAACTTTGGGTGTCTGACCAGTTAAAACTAAACTGTAGGGGGGAGGAACTTTGGGTTACAGTAAAACCGTAAGAGAGTGAATGTATAAAGCTCCAAGACCCTACTTAGCTCATCATAAGTGGCTACAGTAGCCAGAGGAAACTAAAACAATGTTTTTACAATATGTGTAAAACGAGAATTCCCCCTGCAATAATATGAAACCGTAGCTCTATGACTGTTTAACCTGTTCTAACAAAAATAAAAACAAAGCATCTTAGTGAACATCTGCTTGAGATTATGATCAATGCTTTTATTATTTAAACTTTTTTACATTTTTATAAAGAGTGTTACTATCTGGTCTCATGCAGACTCTGTGTGTGTGTGTGTGTGTGTGTGTGTGTGTGTGTGTGTGTGTGTGTACCCAAGGGTGACACTGAGCTTCTGATCCGCCTGCCTCTACATTCCTACAGCTGAGATCACAGGCATGAGTCACCACACCTGGCTTATGAGGTTCAGGAGATCAAACCCAGGAGTTCTTATAGATAACTAAGCACACTATCAATGAAGTGGCTTCAGTTCTTAAGTTAGTTACTCTGAAAAAAAAAAAAAAAAGTCAAATTTCAGTTTCCCAAATCAACATATCTGGCAGTTTTGTTCTCATGATGTGAAGGGTCAGGCTGTTCAGAATGTGAGGCTGCTCTGAAGAGTTTACAAAATTAAGAAAGAACACACACTCTCGGACATTTTCATAAGATGTGATTGATGGCTTTTGAAACACAAAATAAGATGCACATGTAAAGGTTCTAGAAGCCTTGAAAGTAAATACTAAACCTGCTTTTAAAAACCAGTTATATTCCTATTCCTAGGAACTTTATAATATAAAAAAAGAAAGAAAAGAAAAATATCTCCGTCTTCTAGGCATAAATCCTTACCTGTCTGTGGCAACTGGGCAAATGGGTATTTTTGGAGCCGAACAGGTTATAAATCTGCACAGTGCTTTGCTTTATGTTGAATATATGCATTGGCTATTTGCAGGGTGGTGCGGCCCTGCATTTATGCAAACTGTTTTGAATTCCAAGCCTGCTTCCCCACATTACATACTTTCTTCTTTCACTGCTTAGAAACGGAAGAAAGCTGCTAAGAAAATTATCCAGGAAGGGACAAGCAAAACCTGGTGGTCCTCCCTGCAGCTACTGAATGGTGTCATTAAGCACAGGTAAACCTGTCACCTTCAGACTTTCCTGTCTTTCACTACAGAGGCGGCGATGCAAGGGACAACATGGATTTTGAGTGCCAAGAGTATAAATGTTCTTTTTGAGCAGATACATTGTCCCAGGGTCTATCAAAGACTCATAAGAAGCACCACGGTGATCACAACATGGCTCCTAAAGAGATTGTTAATGACAGCTATGGCAAGAGTCACTAAAAGCAACCAATAAGATAGTAAGTGGACAAAGGATGTGTATTTAATTACTGCGAAATAAGTATTGTCCCCATTAGTGGCCTTTAGGAGATCAAGTATATCCAAAACTACAAAGAATGCTAATAATATATCAAGGGAAAAAGTAGAAGAGCCAGGTGACATGTACACCCCAGAAATGAGAATGCTGAAGAGAAAATACTACTTAAAGTAACAGGAAAATGGGGGAAGAGGGAGACAAACACATTTTGTAGTATATAAAATGATAAAACGGAACAAAAGAGGCAGGTAGTGGTGATGCATGCCTTTAATCCCAGCACTTGGGAGGCAGAGGCAGGAGGATTTCTGAGTTTGAGGCCAGCCTGGTCTACAGAGTGAGTTCCAGGACAGCCAGGGCTACACAGAGAAACCCTGTCTCGAAAAACCAAAAAAAAAAAAAAAAAAAAGAACAAAACAAGCCATTTATTGATTATTGATTGATTAATTGATTGACTGGCTTTTTTGAGACACAGTTTTTCTGTGTAGTCCTGGCTGTCCTGGAACTCACTCTGTAGACTGGGCTGGCCTTGAACTCAGAGAATTCCACCTGTCTCTGCCTCCTAAGGAAAACGTGATATTGTCTCGTTGCTCTCATCAGAGAGAGCCATTATTTCACATCTAGAAGAACACGGTCTCCTTCCTCCTCCCCAGGCTTGCTGCTACCATGTGAAACTGTTCCTTCCATCCTGTCCAGCCCCACATCTGCCTGTGGTCCTATCACTTACCCAGGAAACAACATTCGACAGCTTGCTACTGCTCCCCAAGGTGGTTTCTATCTCCCTGCCACTAACTAACTCACACCAGGCTAAGGAAGCAATGCAGATTTAGGATCTTCTCTACACCAAACGATTCATGAATTTTGAAAATGGTGCTCAGATCTTCATTACACCAAAACGTCAGGTGACTTCAGTATAAAATTAAGATCAATTCTGAAGGATATTTTATTACGGCCTCCGTCATTATTTTTCCTGCCTTGTTCCTGGTCATGGGTCTTTTTGCGGTTTAGGCTTCAGTAATAAAATGTGCACTTGTCAGAAATACCACATTACTTTTGGATCCCTAGACACAATAAAGCCTGCCATACATTTTGCACATCCTATTCCTTGTTTCTAGAATTTCCACCCCCTCAGCTGGGAAACTTCCGTTCATCTTTCAAGTGTAAAGCTGGAAGGTGACCCTGCAGCAAAGTTTGCTTGACTTTCTCCTGCACACATAAGTAGTTCTCCTGCAGGCTCCCCGGTGAATTTATGCATTGCATGCCTCTTGTATAGCAATCATTCTTCTGCAGCAAGAGGATGTGTTTACAGGTCTAATTCCCCACCAGGCTTTGAGCTCTCCAAGTACAAGGGCAGATTCTGTTCGTCTGTATGCCTCAAGTACAAAGTGGATACTCAGGATGAATGGATGTACACATATTATTTTCTAAGGTTCAGGGAAAGGAAAAAAAATAAAGCTGTTAATTTTCTATTTCTCCATCTGTTAAATATAAGCCATAAAGGGACACTTCCAGGCCCATGGTGCCTTTTGTCAACTGGCTGAATAGTTTGTCTTTCTTTTATTTAAAAAAAAAGTTTATTTTTCTTTTTAAAATAACACTTAGGAAAAAAATGTATTTTATGAGTACTTAGAGCCCTGGTGCCTGAGGAGGCCAGAAGAGGGTGTCTGATACCTGGGAACTGGAGTTGTAGATGTGAGCCACTACATAAATTGAATCGAATCTGGGTCCTTTGAAAGAGTAGCCAGTGCTCTTAACCATTGAGCCATCTCTCTACCCCTATTTTTAATTTTTGTATTGCCTGAATGGCTGTGCATGCATCACATGCATGCAGTACCTATGGAAGCCAGAAGAGGGCACTGGATCGCCTAGAACTGGAGTTACAGATGGTGTGAGATACTTTGTGGGTGCAGGGAGTCAAACCCAGGACCTCTGCAAAAGCAGGAAATGCTCTTAATTGCTGAGCCCTCTCTCCAGCCCCTGGATAACTGTCTTTAAGTACTGTCATTATAGACAGTCTTCATAATGAGTAACAAAAATGGTAATACAAATTTAAGTCTGTAACACGTGGGTAGACATTAATGGTTTGTTTTTGTTTTTTTTGTTTTTGGTTTTTCGAGACAGGGTTTCTCTGTATAGCCCTGGCTGTCCTGGAACTCACTCTGTAGACCAGGCTGGCCTCGAACTCAGAAATCTACCTGCCTCTGCCTCCCTAGTGCTTGGATTAAAGGTATGAGCCACAACTGCCTGGCTAATGGTTTATTTTTAAAAATGAATTCCAAACTTCTATTACCTTTTAACTCTCCTCTGTGATAAGAATGGCTAAAATATAGTTTGATTTTGTCTCCTGAAAGAATGGATTAGAAAAAAAAAAAAAAAAAAAAAAAAGCTTGGCAGGGTGACCTTTTTCTGAGGTTGGAAACTCAATCTTGCTGGGAACACAATCATTGCACGCAACTCCAAAAGAGAGCAGATGAGAATTCAAGGTGCCACCTCAATAGTGCTCAAGGTCACAACCTGCTGGCTGCCACCTCACAGCTCAGACCTTCTGGCTCCCATGGGTCGGTTTCCATGATAAATTCTTCCACCCCATTTAAGAGAAGCTGCAAAGGCAAGCAGACTAGTTGCTTGACCTGAGTATGTTCTGGCACACGGCCACTCCCATGGGCATCCTCTCTGTCTCACTGTCTCCTCAGCGAACGACCATTCCTGTATCATCTTGTTCTGATTCTAAAATTAGCCGTCTCTACCTAAAATTTTTTTATTTTGTTCTTATTTTTTTTTAAGTATAGAATAGAGTTTATTCAGGGCATGGGGAGGGGAGTTAAGAAGGCAGTAGAGGCAGAGAAAGGCAGAGAGAGAAAGAGAGAGAGAGAGAGAGAGAGAGAGAGAGAGAGAGAGAGAGAGAGAGAGAGAGAGAGAGAAGAGGAGTAGAGGCCAGCCATGAACACATGAAGGAGGGGGAGGGGAATGAGAGAGAGAGGGGACGAGACAAGAGGACAGAGCAGGAGCAAGAAGGCAAGAGCTCTACCTAAAGTTTAACTAAGAAGAAATGTTTTAGATGATCACACTGAAGATGTGAACCAGACCCTGGGGTTGCACTTTAGAACTGGAAAGGTTTTTTTTTGGATTGGTTTTGTTTTTGTTTTTCGAGACAGGGTTTCTCTGTGTAGCTCTGGCTGTCCTGGAACTCACTCTGTAGACCAGGCTGGCCTCGAACTCAGAAATCCACCTGCCTCTGCCTCCCAAGTGCTGGGATTAAAGGTGTGTGCCACCACTGCCCGGCTGTCTTAAAACATTTTTAAGAAGTTGTTTCCTGGGGCTGGAGAGATGGCTCAGGGGTTAAAAGCACTGACTGCTCTTCTGAAGGTCCAGAGTTCGAACCCCAGCAACTACATGGTGGCTCACAACCATCTGTAATGGGATCCGATGCCCTCTTCTGGTGAGTGTACTTACATATAATAATAAATAAATCTTTGGGCCAGAGCGCGAGCGGGCCGGAGCAAGTAGAGGTCCTGAGTTCAATTCCCAGCAACCACATGATGGCTCACAACCATCTGTACAGCTACAGTGTACTCATATATATACATATACATATACATATACATATACATATACATATACATATACATATACATATATATATATATATATATATATATATATATAATACACAAATAAATCTTAAAAAAAAAAGTTGTTTCCTAGCCAGGCATGGTGGCACATGCCTTTCATCTTGGCATTCCATCAGAAGAGGCAGAGGCAGAGAGGCAGAGGCAACTCAAAATTTTAATTATTTTCTTCTTGATTTGGTTTGCATGGGTCTTAAAACATTTTTAAGAAGTTGTTTCCTGGGGCTGGAGAGATGGCTCAGTGGTTAAGAGCACTGACTGCTCTTCTGAAGGTCCAGAGTTCAAACCCCAGCAACTACAGGCAGGGCTTGCTCTCATCATGATGCATCCTCACATGCATGAACGTGAGAACTAGAGTAACACATTCTGATGGCCTCTGAGGGATCCCAACATCTCTCAGCATCATCACTACAAGGCCCAAGCTTCCACCATGTGACCCTTTTGGGACGGACTCAAACCAAAGCTCTGCCTACTTATTACTTTTAGTTTTACTAGAAAACAAGGCCAGGTGTGTGTGTGTGTAACAGAGACCTGGCCCAGTCCCCAAACCAGAAAATTTCTCAGATGTGCTTCAGAGAGGAGTGACAGGAATTCTGGGTGGACTGGATCCCCATCCATCTGGATGTCACCAATAGGCTGCAACCAACACTTCATATATCAATATGCAATTAAGGACAGTTTTGTTTTGGTTTGGTTTGGTTTTTCGAGACAGGGTTTCTCTGTGTAGCCTTGGCTGTCCTGGAACTCACTCTGTAGACCAGGCTAGCCTCGAACTCAGAAATCTACCTGCCTCTGCCTCCCAAGTGCTGGGATTAAAGGCATGCACCACCACTGCCCGCTTAAGGACAGTTTTGAGAAGGGTCAAAGTGGCATTGAATAAATGTAAGCAAAGTCGTAAATTCCTGAATTTTTTTCAATGCCATATACTCAAGGAAAAGTAAACATATAAAAAAGTAGAAACAATAAAAAGATGAATAGAAATAGTACACAAGCCAAAAAGAAAATAGAAAAAGGACAACCAGTTTTATCTTTTTCTCCTTAAGAAACCCCCCCCCTTTTTTTAGGGCTGGAGAGATAGCTTAGCGGTTAAGAGCACTGACTGTTTTTCCAGGGCTCCTGAGTTCAATTCCCAGCAACCACATGACTCTCATAACCATCTACAATGGGATCTGATGCCCTCTTCTGGTGTGTCTGAAGACAGCTGCAGTGTATTCATATATAAATAAGTTAAAAATTGTTTTAATTATATGTGTACAGGAGTCTTTATATGGGCTTGTGCAAGTGAGTGAAGACACCCTCAGAGGCCAGAAGAAGGTGTCAGTTCCTCTGGAGCTGCAGTGGCTGTGAGGTACCTGGCATAGATGCTGGAAACCAAACCTACAAGAACCTCTACAAGAGCACTGTGGGTTCATAACCACTGAACCATCTCTACAGTTCCAACAGAATGTTAATAGCTGTACAATAAGCACAAAAAGACCATGTCAGCCCTGAGGCCTTGCTAACCATCCCTTCTCCAAACCACAGGTACCCGGGGACAGACCAGGGCCTTGTTGCTTCAGTGAGAAGGCAAACTTAGTCCCTGAATCTCAGAGCTACATTTTGCTGCCACTGAAAGAAATCTGAACCTTCTTTTATTTTTATTTATTTATTTTTATCCAAAGGATCAACACTTCAGGGTAGAACTAAATTTGTAAAATTACTGTTCTCTTTCCCAATTGACATTTAGTCAATTGATCAAATTTCAAAAAATTCTAGAATGCATTTCCACCTGAAAGTCTCCAAGTCCAGCTCAGCAACTTTCAAGAAAGTCCCACAGAGTGATACAGGCTGCGGAGCGAGAGAGGTAGGGTCTTGAGAGAACCCAGGTTCAGTTTCCAGCACCCATACGGTGGCTCACAACCCTTCTTATGTGTGTGCATGGTACACATAAAATACAGTCAGAGAAAACACACATACACATAAAACAGATATTTTTAAGAAATAAAATAAATGTGGCCAGTCACATTTATCATCAACTGAGATGAAGTGATATAGAATGGCCATATGGCTCTTGAAATTTAAATGTGAAACCGACATAATAAACAGAAAAACGGATTTAAAAAAAAACAACCCAAAACCTTGATAGCTTCTAAAGGCCTATATAATTGTTTTTAAAGATGTCATTATTTTTTCTTTGATTGAAGAGAATAAGTGTGAATAAAACTCTAACCACCATCCATACATTTTAGTTTATGAAACAATCTTAATTCTGGCCACACTGAATCCTCCAGAGAGTTGTCAACAATCAGCAAATTATAAATCTCTTATTTTACTTTCTGTGTCTCTGCAGCAGAGCTGACTGTAGCAAGAATCAAACTACAAAGGCAAAATTCTTACCTAGTTTCACATGTATGCAGTCTCTAAATATCCTGGAGCTGATCAAAGTTTTTTTTTAAGTGCTAAAAGTAAGTCATGAAAAAATAATAAAAATAGAGGTTTAACAGAGCCTAGAAATTCCCTTTATCTTAACCAAAATTATCTACATGTCAATTTATTTATAAAAAATGTTTGTCCCTTGGTTGAAAAAAAATTTGTCTAGTTTTTTTTTTTTTTCTTGTATGCTTGGGAAGTCCCTGAAAAAACTTATTAAAAACTGAATTTCTTTTATTAAGGAAACTCGCTTTAGAAGGCCAGTGAGGAAAATATGTTCTCAGGACTAGACCTGTATTGATGAGGAGAGGTTATACAGCCATTCCCATATAGCACAGTCTCTGACACCTGTGCTGAGCCAGATACCACAGGCTGCCCAATTACTGACATCCATTCTGGGCTACCACATACTTCATTGAAACAGTGAAGAACTCCAACTGATCAGTGATAAGCAGGTCTCCCCCATGCTCACCAACATTTCCAGGACTGAAAGGTGAGAGTTGACTTCCTAAAAGGACAATAAGGAGCAGGGAGCTCTGAGGAGAGGCAGATGCAGTGTAGAAGTGCACCAGAGAATCTGAGAGAAGGTACAGCATGGAGCCGTTTAAAAAGATGGAGGTCCTACAATTCTGACCTCTGGCAGCCTCTCTTGACAATGCTGGCAGACATATCACAGTACGCCGGCATCCTGCATCAAACAGGTTTCCTTGCTCCCCACAAAGTATGCTATATTTAATATCTTTGCTTTGCGTCTCAGCAGTTCTCACACAGACTTGGAAGTCTGCAAAGATGTAAGATGAAAACTGTTTGCAAATGTAACACTTCTGTGGATGCTAATGTCTCTTCAAGCTTGAGGATCTGGTGTGAAGAGAGGCGGTGTTGGATCGTAGCATGGTGAAGGACACAGATGCTGGAAGCCCCTGCTTGGGTTCATGACAACAGACTGTGGTGGAACTCAGGAGTCCAGTGACCTTGGGGAAGTTGTTTAACCCCTAAGGACCCAACTTTCCTATTCTAAAAAATAGGAGTAATAATACTTACCTCACAGGCTGCAACTAGGGTTATGTTACTACATTAACCATTTAGAATAGTGTTTAATGTTCTAGAAGTGAGAGTCACAAGACACCTAACAGACCAAAGGGCTCTAGAAGGATTACCAATCAAAGACAGGTCAATGTGGTGGTTTGAATAAGAATGGCTACCATAGGCTCCTATATTTGAATGTGTGTTCACCAGCTGGTAGAACAGTTTGGGAAGGATTAGGAGGTGTGGCCTTGTTGGAGGAGGTGAGCCACTGGGGTCGGGCATTGATGATTCAAAACCCCTCCCTATCCCCAGTAAGCTAGTACCTCTCCTGCTTCTCCTGGTTAATATTTTCAAATAATGATGTAAGCACTTAGCTGCTACTCCAGTACCATGCTTGCCTGCCTGGTACCATGCTCCACACTGTGATGGTCACAGACTCTAGCCCTCTGGAAGCATAAGCCTCAATAAACTCTTTCTTCTATAAGTTGCCTGGTCATGGTGTCTTGTCACAGTCAGGGGTGGGGGTGGGGGAGCTTAGTAGGAGCTGTCTTGAAGGACATAGGTAGATCATCAATTTCACATCCTAGACCAACATCTTTAGTTATACTGAATCCCCCTCGTTATTCTCCTCAGGAGAGATACAGAGGTGACCCCAAGGCAATGGACAAGCTCTTCAGTGACAGAAAGGTCAGGTCAGGGCTGTTTAGTATCTTGTCCTTCTGCAGAAAAAATACTAGAATCGCTTCCCTCTAGTGGCCAAGGTAAACAATTACATCACCACCAACCTACTGATTCTTGAGATTTGTTGTAATAGAAATAACTCAAGAGGATGGTAAATTTAAATGAAAGTCAATGTCAAGCCAATGAGAGCAAGGCAAAGAGAAAAGAAGAATTGAGTTTTTGAAAAATAAAGCAGTATTAAACATGTCCACAGTGCTCTGTATTATGAACCTCAGCGTCCCAGAAAGAACAACCTTAATTAAATGCAACCTCATTGTAAGTTCTTAATACTTAACTTCAATGTCCTCCAAGCACAGGCAAGTAATCCACATGATAAATAGCTTTTTGCTTCCCTAAGTTTTTGTAATGGATGAGGCTCATTAGTTTACATAATCATCCCTAAAACTAGGACAGTGCGCCTACTGTCACTCTGCAGTGAAATATTAATCCTACCAAGCCAAATATTTGACATGATCTGCTGGGCTTGAGCGTTTTCCTTAAACCATTAACTTCTTAGAGGTATGAGGTGGCAAACAAGAGAAAAAGAAAGAAAGAAAGATAGATAGAAAGAAGGAAAAACCTCTCATTTTTCACTACAGTTTTCCTATGTAAGGAATATATTACAAAGGGACTTGGGTTTTCTTTAAGAGTTATTGAAATTGTTTTTTAGCAGCTCATGTCCAGACCCATTTCAGCTGCACCAGTGTTTGGCTCCTCAAGACGGTTCTGATTTGAAAGTGTACTGTACCTGACTCGTCAGGGTGCATGACACTCAAGGCGGGAGGGGAGGTCCACCAGACTCACTGTAAAAGTGTGACTCACTGCCCACTCGCAAAATCACACAAGGGCCAGCACGTCGCCTTCAAGATGAAAAAGATCTTGCTTCTCTTGCTTCTTTCGCATAAACTTCACACAAACATATATGCGCCTTTTACTTTTAGAAAGAGCAACCCCCAAATTTCTGGGCTAAAATGTGCCCATAAGGAGAATATTTTATTCTCTCATGCTATTTAGCATGCTATGACCCTTAAGGAACATTTGCTCTCACACAGTGACATGAGAGATATAATAACTCCAGAACATCCCATGAACATTTCAGACACCGTGGAACGTAGAAGAGTACACATACGCACACGCAGATTATGCTAGAACAAAATATAGACAGTGTTGGAAAGGGAAGAACATGAGTTCTAGATGCAGTTTATTTGATGTGGTGACAATTTACCTCAGGGATGATGATCTTTAGCATTGGCACCCAGAGCAGAAATATTAAATGGGAAAGGCTGGCTGATCTGCAATGTTATACTTTTCCTTCAGCAATAAAGATCAATTATGCATCCATTTAAAGCCCAGGGTTCTCTATTGCCTGTTGCACTAAGTCCCTGCCCAGTCTGTTTGCTTTTCTAGCCTGAGCTAAAGTACTTCATCTCCATACCAGCTGCTCCCAAGGGCACTGGCTTCCTAGGCTGTGCCCACAGCTGTGCTCACATCTGTCCCCGATCTGCTGTGCCCACAGCTGTGCTCACATCTGTCCCCGATCTGCTGTGCCCACAGCTGTGCTCACATCTGTCCCCGATCTGCCCTCTGCTTCCCCTCCAGTGCCTTGTCGCTTCCTCATCAGCAACTTTCACCCTTCTCCATCCTGTGGAAACTGAATCAGACAGAATTTATTCTCTCTCTCTCCTGGTCTGTTATTATATTAGCGCTAACTGCTTTCCTGTTTGTCTTCCTTGAGGGAAGGTCACAGGCAGCCTGGGCTCTACTGTTGGGTCATTATTGACAATCAATATTTGTTGGTAGGAGGAATAAGCAGTTCAGCAATGTATGTCTACATATAGGTGACTTCAAACCTTTTTCAGAAGTCGGGAGGATACAGATAATAAAGGAGGCTGAGGCTTTCACAGCTGCTGCATAACCTACTGGAGTCTTTGCTTCCGTGCTTAAACTCATAGCTGACATTTTTTCTACCCCAATGACACAGGAAAAGTGGCTTCACACTTGGTAATCGATTCTGCCTTTGTTCCACCATCCCCCAATCTCTTCTTACACACATGATTGTCTCAGCTGTCCACATCTTGACCAACTTGGGCCTGCTCTCTTGCCTATTCTAAAGGCCCCTAACAACTATATAAACACACCCAAAGCAATTATAAGAAGGCAAAGAAATAAGTTGCAAAGCCATTCCAGGCCTACCGCTCACCTAAGGCTGGCATGGTTTGGTAACTGGGAAAGGAAAGCATGCACAGGACACAGGGATCCTCAATGGAGAACACTTCAATTTTCCCACGGGGCAAATCGGCATTTCTCTAGGATGCTGAGAGCATGAGGACCACTGCCCTTCTGACAGAAGCCTTTCTTTCTGTTAGTATTTTTATCATTGCCTTCTCAACTCTGCCCTTGGAAAGGTTCCTGAATGCAGGAAACTGTGCAGACAGGTGTCAGTCAGCCTTCAGTGGCACTATACATTTGAGTTCTCTGGCACTCTACTCATGTTTAAAACTCCATCTTCATTTGACTTGCCTGGTCATCCTTCTACCCTGCCCAGGTCTTTTCCAGCTCCCATGCATGGTATGTCCATAGGCAGAGACTCAGAATCTATCCTGTGGCCACTCCAGCCAACCCCCGAGCCTGGAGTTTCAACTCCACTTCTCCAGCCCTACCCTTTCCCAGGAAACCAAAACCTGCCCCAGCATCCCCTACGAAGCTGCTAATTAACACCAACAAAGGCAAGCCTAAGTTCCTCCCACAAGTCTCCTCTCTCCAGATTTCCTGACCTCTTCAAGAGAAGTGACATCGTCTAGAACTCTAGCAACAAGGCCCTTGTTCCTTTCCCCAGTGTCCTCTTCACAAGCAGGTGAGTCCTTCACATATTTAGAATACCGCCTGAGTCCATCTGCATCTCCCATTTCATCTGAGCAGTATGAATTCTCACCTACACCACTTCCCCGACTCATCTTGTCCTCTATACAGCAGGCAGAGGAGACCTTCCAAAGGCGAAGCATCATTCCCCTGTGTTAGACAGTCAGGTACTTCCTACCAAGCTTAAGGGAAAACTCAGTGGCTTCCTCAGACTTACACCCTGGTCCTCAGGTCCTTCTGCTTCTCTGTCCCAGGAAGCTGCATCCATAGCATCCTTCTCTGGCTTGCTTGTAGCAGGCAGCTCTCTGGTGGTCTTCTCATCATTCAGTTCTGGCTCACACGCCTTTGTTCTCAGAAACTGAAATCTCTCTAGCTGCTGTATTTTTCCTCATATCACTTGTCTCTAACGTATTTATGGCACATCATGAACCTCAGTCTCTGTACCCACTATGGTGTCAGTTTCTTAGGAGCAGAGACCTTCTCTATTCCATTTGTTACAGGATCCTTGATTGTTAGCAGCTGCTCAGCATCACTTGCTGAAATGAAGGTTGTATGACTGTCAGGTTACGCACAGCTGAAGATGTGTGGTCCAGGACTCCTCGCCTACTTCTTTGTTATGTATACACACACACACACATATGTAAACAAACATATATATGAACATATGAACATATGTATGAACAAACATATATATGTGTATGTGTGTGTGTGTGTGTATATATATATATATATATATTTGAATTATATTTTCCACTATTTACCTCCATGAGCTGATGTTATAGGAGATACCTTTGTATTTCCTTGGAATTTCCATCTTGCATAATATTTCATAGTAGGCGTGCAACAAAAGTATTCCTTCTGCCAAGGAATCACAATATGATGCAAGAGAAATATTAGAAGCTTCCCTGCCCTTTTCATTGGCATTATAATCTTCTCTGTACCTGACATTACTCCTCTGTTACACTGGTGCAGTAATTGGGGATCAAGGGCTGGTGAGAAGCCTGGGAAGGGGAAGTCACCTGCCACCAAGTCTGACAACCAGAGTTCAATCCCAAGGGACACACAAGGTGGAGAGAGTTGACTTATGCAAGCTGGTCTCTCTGTCTCTCTGTCTCCATCTCTGTCTGTCTGTTTGTCTGTCTGTCTGTCTGTCTCTCTCTCTCTCTCTCTCTCTCTCTCACACACACACACACACACACATACTCACACACTGAAAAAAAAAAACAGGACTCAGAGGGACTCTATAAATGGCCCCAAGCCTCTTAAAACAAATACTAAAGCAGCAAGTAACCAAAGCACATGTGTAGAAGAAACAGGATGATGTCGGAAGGGCTGAAGCCAGGTGACGCTGCATCTGTGTACTAAGTGTCTATGTGGCCCCAGTGGTGCCCCTACCACAAGAAAGGCTCAAAGTGATGCTAAAGGAAATAAAGGAAAGGCATAGGACACGACATACGCGAGATCTGAAGGTTTGTCTGCCAACCGTCCTCCCCAGCCAACGCCCAGGCCTAGGGAGGGAGAGAAAGCACCCAAAGGGAAATGGGAAAACAGATGCTTCGAGGACACAACAACCCTGTAGAAAACAGTAGGCTAAGCTAATGGCTCAGCAGCTAAGAGCTCTGGCTGCTCTTCTGGATGACCTGGGTTCTGGATCCCAGCACCAACCTGGTGGCTCACATGGTGGTCTGTAATTCTGGTTCCAGAAGATTCACTGCCCTCATCTTCATGGTCACTTTCTGCATGTAATGTGTGTGTGCGTGCGTGTGCGCGCATGCATGCACACGCACACACACACACACACACACACACACACGAGTCAAAACAGGTATTCATATACAACAGGAATAAATTTAAAGTTTATTTATTTTATTTATACGAGTACACTGTAGCTGTCTTTAGACACACCAGAAGAGGGCATCGGATCCCATTACACATGGTTATGAGCCACCATGTGGTTGCTGGGAATTGAACTCAGAACCTCTGGAAGAGCAGTCAGTGCTCTTAACCGCTGAGCCATCTCTCCAGCCCCAGGAATAAATTTAAAAAGAAAAAGGCAGGCAATGCCAGACAGAGCAGCCACAGGGAACTGAAGATACTCAAGGCAGTCTGTGTGCTTTTGATAACTGTGGATATCTAGGGTATATAGTGTTTGGAATACCAATTTTAATTGAGTTTTATAAAAATATAGAATTTTGTTTATGTTCTTTAAAGTTACATTGTTAGCACACAGGATACGTCAGTGTTATTTAGGGTAGAAACATATCTCACTAAAAGAATGTCTCCCAGGGCTGTAGAGATGGCTCAGCAGTTAAGAGCACTGGCGCTCTTCCAGAGGACCTGAGTTCAATTCCCAGCAACCACATGGCAGCTTACAACTGTCTATAACTTCTGTTCTAGGGAATCTCATATCCTTATACTTCACATAGATATACATGCAGGCAAATATCAACGCACATATGATAAAAATAAATAATTTTTAAAAGGAATGTCTCCCAAGTGGGATGGATGTAAGGAAAAAAAAACACCCTTTTCTTATAGTTTAGAAATCCTTCATGATTTCTAGGGAATCCCTTGGTGTTGACACACAAGGCCAACCTGGTACAAACACCTCGTGTGTGAGAAAATTCAAGTGTCTCTTTCATGTCATCTTCCTCCTCTACCATCAGCACAGACTTTCCTCCCTGAAAATTCTGGAGACCTTCCGGGACTCACCCCTCTAGAGTTGATTCTGCCAGTGTGTCAGGTGACCTGGTCTTTGCAGTGACATCCCTAAGATGGTGTCCCTCAAAAGAGCAGCAGTTCCTTTTCTAAAAGGCTGAGGCTCTTCAAATTGACCAGTCTGCCATTTTCATTCCACTTCCTGAAAGGCAGGGCCAGCCTGTGAAAAGCTGTGAAACAAGATTCTCAATGTGACATATCAGCCCTCGCTCTAAACATCCTCCGTACAAAGCATCACACAGAGATACCTACTGAAGTAATTTTATGGAGGGCTTCTGCATCTCTCTAGGCCATATAGCTCCCGAATAAAAGACGCAGAAACCTGGTATTTTTATTAACAAGCTGTAAGCCTAGACTAGGCAGGTTCTGGACTATTCTAATCTACACCCCAGCCATAGGCCCCGTGTTGCTTGCTATTTGAGTCTCCCCCATCTTGCTCTGTTCCATGTGTGTCCTCAAGATGAGTTTCTCTTGGCCATGTGCTCTTAGTCTATTCTGCCTCATGGGAACTTTCTCTCCCTCTTATTCCTTCTCCCCCATGGTCCCCTTGAGATCCCTCACTTGACTGAAATAAATTCTGTCTTCTTATCCTCTCTGCCTAATCATGGGGTCCAGCTTATTAGCCAATCGGGGATTACTGGGAAGCATTCTTTAGAGCCTATTGGTTAATAAACTACTCCAAGATCAGGTTGCAGTCTGGACAGAGGCACAGAACTCAGCTTCTGAATACAGAGTGTACAAGACTAATCCCAAGAGACATCACTGGGTTTTACAGTAGCTAGGCCATACAAGAAGAGAGTGTGGAAGTTAATGACTGACTGCAAAACAATTATCATTATGAAAAGTGCCTTTAAGAAACCTGAATATGCCTCTGGTGGTGGCACAGGAGGCAGAAGCTGGAGGATCTCTGGTTTGAGGCCAGCTCGGTCTACAGAGTGAGTTCCAGGACAGCTAAGACTTGAAAAACAAAAGCAAAAGCAAACAGAGAAACCTAGATACAGACTGTCTCAGAAAAAAATGTTTCTTACAAAGGACAGGTTATTCAAAAGGTCAGAGTGAGGAGGCCTGCACTGCTGAATAACCTTCAATTCACCTCTGATACGGCCTCTTAAATTCCAGCTCCTGTCAAGGGCAGGGCAATAAGGTCCAGTGACAGATGGCTAGGTATAAGCCTGGAGAAAAAGGAGCTCAGAGATGAGTGACTGACAATGACTAATACCTCCTGGGTAGCAGCTACACCTTGGGTTGTTACCAGGGATCTTATCCACAAGTTATTAACCACAGACATCCTTCCAAAGCTGTTTACTAAAGATGCTACATGCAGGTGCATAGAACATATGACTAATTGGTTAGTAACTGAAGGATTGGACCACTGAACTGTGTCTCCTTCCCATGCAATGACGCCAGTCTCATGCAAAACTCATCACTGAGGACATTAAAGAAAAATGCTATATAAATGTGGTGTGCTTAAATAAAAGCCACAGATCTCTGATGACTGGGACAGCATTCCTAAATTCATATTTTCCTGTACTTTAGATCGACATTAAAATGAAATCTAAGTAGACGGTGAACTCGATGCAGTTGGGCAAATTAATCACCAGTGAAAGGGCACGGGGCTCCAACAGTGGTGGTAGGCAGGCAACCTCCTTTGAACAAATTGCAGATAGGCATTTTAATGACGGAGAAAATATGAGCTAACGTAACTGCTGTCAAATCAGTTCCTACAGGAGGCAAAGCGCATTAACTGATGTGATGATATCTGTTGCCAAAATACCAGCCAGGGAGAACAACAGGCTGTCAAAGAAAGACGCTGCCGCCATGCCAAGACAGCCCAGGGACAGGCTTTACTGCAATATGACAGTCTCAAGGGGAGCACAGGTTTTCTTTCTAAATGTCAGCTCTTTAAGTGATTTTTACTGATTTTTATTTTATTTTTTTAGGACTCTCTAGTTATCCCTGACTACCAACAGGAGATCCCACTTGCTCCACTTGCTTGTCATGATGGCTTCACATGCACTCACCTTGATAAATAATAGAAATTTCCCATCACTCTCAACTACTCTTTCATGACCACGTAATACAGGTAACAGTGTCCGGATCAATTCATATCACTCAAGTGCATTGCTAAGCAATCCTTCAGGCGAGGGAGATCCTTTACTAAGTCCTCAGTAGAATCGGTTTCAGGGTCCTGACATAAAAGAAGATGAAGATGTTAAGAGGCCAGCCCATGCTTTCACAAACATCTTCCCATGGTTCAAAATGGGATGTGGCTGATAGTGTGAAAAGAGAAAGAATGTCTCGTCAACTGTGGCGGTTTGAATATTATTGGCCATGGGAAGTGTGGTCTTAGTGGAGGAAGTGCATCACTATGGGGGTGGGCTTTGAGGTCCTATGCTCAAGCTCCACTCAGTGCAGAAGAGACCCTCCTCTTGGCTGCCTTCAGATCAAAATGTAGAACTCTCGGCTCCTCCAGCACCATGTCTGCCTGCATGCTGCCATGCTCCCACCATGATGATAATAATGGACTAAACCTCTGAAACTGTAAACCAGCCCCAAATAAATGTTTTCCTTTGTAAGAATTGCCTTGGTTATGATGTCTATTTCACAGCAATAAAACCCTAACCAAGATACCAACCAAAAGCTAAGAGTGTACAAGGTCAGAGAAGAGACCAGACTCTGGCCTTGCCACGTCCCAGTTTATAAAACTTTTCACAAGTTATTTTCCTCCTTTTAGAAGCTTCCTCATTTCTATGATGGAGATGCCACTACTACATAACTCTACCTGTTCGATCCTCTCGAGGTTGAGACCTCAAATCACTTGAGGGCTGCCTCAAACACCACAAACAAACAATTGGGCTGAGTTCAAATAAACAAACAAACAGTAAGAATCAACCTCATTGGGCTTTCCTGGGGTTTGCATTAGAACTAGTATGTGGGAAGAGTCTCTGAACTGAAGAGCACTTCACAATTATGGAGCCAAATTGATTTTGGCAGAGTCTTGGAGTGCATCGTGCCTCTCTGGGAGCGGTGCCACTCAGCGGTGCCCAGAATCTAAGTGGGTCAGAGAGTCTCTCTGGAGACTGAAACCCCGGATTTCAATAGGGAGGGAAAAAAATAAGCCTGGCCCAAGTCTGCATTTCCTCTTAACCACACAAATTAATTCATAGAGTGATGGGCATATGCCCTTTACACATAGTGAAGTGAGGATGATTTCTAGAACAGCCTCTGGACATCCCTGAAAATATGATGAGACTGTTATCACAGATACAATTCCTCAGGTTTCGAGTGGGCATCTCAGTCCTGATTTGGGAAGACAGTCTACAGAGTGAATGCTACACAGGCATGTGAAGAGTCACTCTCTCCCTGCCATTACCACAGTAAATACTGAGTTAAAAAAAAGCAAAACAAAACCTAGTTTTTAGTCCCTGAGCCCAAAATGGAGCCTCAGAACCCTTCTCAACACAGAGTTCATAGTGTATCCATCAAAGTGGCAATCAAAGAGAAGCATCTAACCCCAGCAGTCCTTAGCATGAAGAGTAACTTATGTACACTCCAGTGTCTTCCTGAAACTTCTTTTCTGCTTTTAGAGGATCAAAACAACACTATTGTATAGCTTTATTTCTCAAATCAATATGTTCCATTATTCTCTTACATTTTATACATAACTCACATTAAGAAGCTTAAAAATAAGCAGTGTTTCACAAGCCACACACTTTATGTTATAAAGTATATGGGAAAGACAACGGATTCCAACATTTGACTTAAAAAATTTTATAACCAAAGAACATCCCCCATGCTCATGTGCACAGATCTTGGAGTGTCAGCCCAGTGCTATTTAGTGCAGGCTGTCATTTTTTGAGAAACTACAAAACAGTAACAACAAGCCAACAGTCTGGCCAAAACATACCCTGCAATCCGTCTCCTTGTGTGAGAAAGGGTGTTATCTGTAGAATCCTTTGGGTTGCTCATAATATTAAAGGCAGACATTTCTCTTCAACTCACCTGAACAGCTCAGGGTAGGACTTACAGAGCCTTTGTTGTGGAACTGTGGGCTACTTGAAGCTTAAAAAAAATGCATGTTAAGAAGACTGATATGTGGAAGACATGGCAAAGCATGATGTGCAAAGAATTCTCTACATTCTAGCCCTCTGTCAAGTCACTGATGAAAAGCAGTGTTTTTAGACATGAATACAGGACTTAGACTCTTGAATGTGCCACTTTAGCAAGGACTATGTTACATGATGCTGTCACATTTTCTGATGATTGCCCAAGGTCATTCATCATTAACCTAAATATTTCTTATAAATTCCAATCAAGAAAAGACAGAAAAGGCCTGGTGTGGTGGTACATGCCTTTAATCCCAGTACTTGGGAGGCAGAGGCAGAGGCAGGCGTAAGTCCAAGGCCAGCCTGTCATACACAGTGAGTTCTAGGCCATCAAGAGCTATGCACTGAGACCCTATCTTTAAAACAGAGAAAATAACAGGGCTCCAAAAACAAAATGTTTTCTTTCATCAGAGGGATCAATTATGTATCCCTAAACATCAGAGACTCTCAGTGAAATATTAACATTAAGATTCTTACTCAAGTGTCAAATGTAAAAATATCCTAGATAAAAATTCGCGTTCATTAGCTGGGCAGTGGTAGCACACGCCTTTAATCCCAGCTCTTGGGAGGCAGAGGCAGGTGGATTTCTGAGTTCAAGGTCAGCCTGGTCTACAGAGTGAGTTCCAGGACAGCCAGGCCTACACAGAGAAACCCTGTCTCGAAAAACCAAAAAAAAAAAAATTCGAGTTCGTGCACACCTTCATCTTAAGCAAATTGATATGATATGATATATATATGTGTGTGTGTGTGTGTATACATATATATATGTATACACACACACACACACATATATATTTTTTTTTTCCTGTGGGCCTAATATTTAAATATAACTCAATCATCTATTGTGCTGCAGCTGGCTATAGCTACCAGGGTAGCCTTGGCACACAGGATATTGACCTGTGCCAGATGTGTATATCTAAAGTGCTGTCAGAGCTAGTCAGTTATTTACATCTGGCTACCCAGATGTGATTCAGAAATGATGAAACTGTTTTTTTGTATCTAAATAGAATTTCATGCCCAGCAAGTATTTTGAAATCAGGGGGGCATTTTTCTCCTCAAGTGACTTCAACACACACACACACACACACACACACACACTCCTCACCACCATCACAGTGCATGACAAATCAAAGAGGACAACACTCCACAGAGTATGCTGTACAATGCATAACAACTGCCTATATTCATAATCTGCAGGCTGTCCTGAGTTGAATGCGGTCTAAATATACACATTCTCACACTCTTAATGTCTTTGCATGCTGCGGGGGGTTAGCTGAGTTTTTAACAACTGTTTCTCACAAAGCCCGAAGACATTCTTTGGCATTATCTGCAGAGTACCCACCAAGTGAGTAAATTATTGCCAGAAAGTCCAGTATCTCAGCTATGGAAATCAAGTCAATCTGATGTGTTAGCAAATCTCAAAGCCACATGATCCAGGCGTTCAATGGTAGGGTAGTTTAACAGCTCAATCTTAATAGTAGAGAATACAAATAATTACAGCCCTCTACCCAGAACTGGGAATCCTTCTCTAGCTGTGGGATATGTCCAGGGGCTCTAGAAGGTAGAGGTGACCGCTGGAGCTCTGGCCATCTGGATCCTTCATGAAGTCAGGGCATTGGGTTACTTCCCTGTATCTGGACACCTCTGCTGATTCCAGTTTATATCTGTTCCTGATACCCGTTCCCTCCACCACCCCCCGAAACTCCAAATCTAAACCATGGAACAATGGAGTAGCAGAGTATTGCAAAGCATCTACCTCCTGACTCATAATTTGAAATGGGCCAACAGATCTCCGCTGAGGCCTCTCTACCTTCCTTCATCTTGGAGCATCCTCCCGCCATGCTGTTGGGCCAGAACATTTCTACTCGGTCTGCCCAGCGATCAGAGGACTCAGATCACTCAGAGCAAAGCCAGCATCTATCTTCAAAGTTGATTTTGATCTCTTCCATCAGCATGTCACAGTTCTCCCAGGCTGGATGTCATCTTTCTGTGGGTTCCATTAACTTCTCCTAATACCTCCCCGGGGTCCTCCTTCCTGTTCCTGTGCTTTCTTTTCCACTCTTGGGCTTTTCTGTGCATTCCCTTTCATTCCATCTACATCAAGTTTCACCAGTGCAAAGATCCTGTTGGGCTACCAGGCTTATCACACTGCTTTCCAGATGAAAAACTTTCAGACCCTTCTTAAGTTAAACCAAACCAAACCACAACCAAAATCAAAGCCAAACCAAACCAAAATAAAAACGAACAAACAAAAAACACCTGGCAAAATAGACAGTATATAGTCTAATCCCAATCTTCCTTTTCTATGAAGGCACCTCTATTCACTTGTAGCCTTGTGCATATTCCTCAAGATAGGGCTGTTCTCTATCCCTGAGCATGCTGCCAGCAACCCTTACACATCTGTTCTTCCGTTCATCCCCAGGATGCCCTCTCCTCCTTTCTACACACTCCCTAGACAGCCTTCCTAGTTAGGTTAAAACCCAGCTCCTGACTTTGATGTCCTCTGGTGACCCCACCCATGTGATGTTCATAATGTAACTCAATGGCTTCAAGTTTTCCACACTGGGAACATTCTTCACACTTCTGCCCTGGCAACTGAGTGAGAGAACAATACATTTTTCTGGCCAACTGACTGATATACTTTAGCTTACAAGGTTTTACAAAGAATTCCAAAGCCATACTTTTAGACCACTAGAAAGGCTCATTTTAGGTGCTAACATCAGTGGGTCCTGAGATCTGAGTTCCGGTTCGTTGACTACTGTTTTCTCAAGATGCCACTGTAAGGGAGAAATCAGTCCTGTGCATTAAACATTGTGTTTTCTTGTTCCACTGTGCAAACACAAGGCACAGCATATGACTGTCATTACTGTACCTGGCTATCGCACTTCAGCTATGCGGATTCTCTGGTTGTTTTTCCAGACCCATCTGAGAGCTCCCTAAGGGAGAGATGGGAGTCTTTCCGATATCCATCCCCCATACTGCTGTGCATCACTCTCAGAACACAGGGACTGCTGAGTAAGTTAGGGACCATAAAGGCCCCATCAGTGAGGTACGAAGTTAGCACACAGCAAAGGACCATGACGCCTACAGCATAGGCCCGCAGCATAAAGAGAGGGCTGGGACCCTGGATTACTTTGTCCATTTATCTTTCTGTATTTAACCAGTCAGGCAGCCATACTGCAGATGAAAACCACGACTTCTTTTTTTTTTGTTTGTTTTTTTTGTTTTTTGTTTTTCGAGACAGGGTTTCTCTGTGTAGCCCTGGCTGTCCTGGAACTCACTCTGTAGACCAGGCTGGCCTCGAACTCAGAAAGCCGCCTGCCTCTGCCTCCTGAGTGCTGGGATTAAAGTCGTGCGCCACCACTGCCCAGCTAAAAACCACGACTTCTTGAGAGAAGTACTAATGGACTCTCGTCGAGATAACAAGGGTCGTATCTCTCCATGCATAGATACATAGGCTAAATAGCATCTAAAGTCTGGAAGGTTATAAAAGGTTAATGTGAAAATGAGGAATAGAAACCCCTCAACTGGAGCTGGCACACTGGCCATGCTCTCGTTCTGTGAATATCTATTTTCTTCAAAGCACCCACAGTTCCTACCACATGTCTCTCCCTGAACCACAGTAGTCTGTGAAGCATCTATGAAACATCTCCAGGAGCATTCTGTGCTGGTTCATGTTTCTAGAAAAAGGTCTGGTGATCTAGTGAAAGGAGTTCCAGGCTAAGAATAGAAATAGCTGGTCTAAGTCACACGGTCACATGACTCAAACCCTTGCTCTCTTCCCCACTAAACCGAGGGCAGTGTACTATGCTGCCTTCAATGAGTCCACTTGAGGATCACATTAGGAGGAAAGGTCCAGACACGAGGGCACCTACTTCCCAAGGCTGCTGCTGTAACATATCACTGCAAACTCAGAAGATTAAAAAGGGGGAAATCAGTGACAACAGGCCACGGTCACTGGGGGCTCTAAGACAGAATCCGTCCTTTGACTCTTCTAGCTTCTCGATGTGTTAAATCTCCCTGCCTCTCTTACTGTGGATGCGTATGCATATGTACACATTTGTGTACATATATGCTTGTCTGTGGAGGGCAGTGGTTAATGTTGGGTGGCTCCTCAATGGAACTGCACTGTATGGATGGATGGATGGATGTAGGTATGTATGGATGTGTGTATGTGTGCATTTACTTACTTTTTGAGAGACCGGTCTCTCACTGACTCTGGAGCTACTAATTCCACTAGACAAACCCTTGGGGTCCTCATTGGTCTCTCCGGCACTAGGATTAAACATGCTGCCCCGCGCAGCTTCCTATATAATTGTGAGAAATTCAATCTCAGGTCCTGTCCAGCAAATGCTTTAGCAAGGGAGCCATTGCCCCAAGCCCACCCTGCTCTCGTATAAGAACTCTGTGATTTGATAGAAGGACTACAGGATGATGCAGGACCATCTCTTCATGTCAAAAGTCCTTGAATTAACCACATCTACCAGGGCTCTTTTTTCAGGTAAGGTAACATTTCTAGGTTCTGCCAGTTAGGATCTGGTGTCTTTGGGGCCACCATTCAACTCTGATATGAAATCAACTGCGTTACGTGTACCACGTGATTCATGCCCCACATCCTTGGCTTAGTTCTTTCCATTTCAGCAGGATAAAAATTCTTTCAAGTCAATGTACACCTCAGACTTTACAAAACACGTCCCATGAAGGATTTTTATTGCATTAAGTATAGAACACCACCAGCCAAGTTTAGAAAAGCCTCACTGTACTTGATTTTTAGTTACCAACATTAGATCTCATGCAAAAAAAATTTCTAACATAGTCAAGTGATACATTTTCTTTCCTTCTTTCTTTCTTTTTAAATTTCTAAAATAGCCAGACCTTCTGTTCGGAGAAGCTGGAGAGGAAGAATTGTATCATTAATGCTCCACTGTCAACTGCCAAGTGCTTGAGTGGCATTTGTAATGTATGGTTAGTAACAGTTCCGAGTAACCCCGAAAGGCAAAGTCGGGGAGCTATGCAAAATTGCGGTGGACTCCCCCCAAATGGCTATGTGCCCTTGCAGTCTGCCTGATACATCTCCTCAGCAGATAATCTGGAGAAACTTGATGTGGGCTGGCAATATGGGTCAACTCATTCATCTTCCCAACGGGCCTTTGTTAAGGCTGTAGTAGGCATCACATACTGGGGACCAGGCATTAAACAAGACAGACAAGTCCCTGCTAACCTGGATGTCTTGTTCTTGGAAACAATCAACAAGAACAACAAATGATATGGATCAGGTGAAAATATTCACTGCAGGAAGCGTCATGAAGCAGTGAACGGGGGTGGGGGAAGGGCAATGAGGTACTCAGGCTGTGACTGGGGAATGCTGTTCTGTTGCAGTAACATTTAGTACAGACGGCAGGGGAGAGAACCATGTGGGCACTGGGTGGGTGTTCCTTTAGCTGTTCCGGACAGCTAGAACATTGTGTTGTGTTCAAAAATTAGGACACACTCAAAGACTAATAAGGTCACGTCAGAAGGACCCAAAATCGGCTTAAAAGGCTTCTCACTGATGAGTCTTAGGACAGCATGACTGCCCAGGAGAGGCATGATGGTTGTGAATTATTATATGCCGAATAGATACTTGTTTTCTATTTCTTGTTTAAAAATGTATGAGTCAACAGTAACATGCCTAAAATTGAGAGAAAAGAAAAGTTCCTTAGCTGATGAATTAGTGACAGAATTAGAAACCTATGATATAAATTTCAGTACAAAACTCATCCAAACAAGGTCATCGATGAATGTAAAAGTCAGTGTGGGTAATTTTGTTGGTAGAAAGATATTTACATGAAATCAAAATATCACCCCAGGCAGGGTTCAGTAAAGTGAAAGGGACATGGCTGACAGGAACTTTAGACATAGGGCTTCAGGCCTCTTGCTTGAGGCCAGAAGAGAGCATCCCTAGCTGTCCTTGTTAGTACTGGGCTTCAGGCTTCGTGGTAAGGAATAACCCCACCCCCTCTTGCCATGTATCTTGAATCCAGGTCTGAGCCAGAGGGAACTACTGAACAGTGTAGACTGTGCCTAGTGTAGTGGTCCACTGCAGAGCAGAGGCTCACTTCAATACTGTCAATGTTCAGAAAAGAAGAGAAGTGGGGGAAAGGGTGAGTTTATCAGCTGAAAGAGGTAAAACATTGTTGTGGATTTGGCCTAATGCTTGTATTATGTTAACTGGATCCCCGAAATTGCACGAGAATCCACATGTAAGACGCCGAGGGTCCCTGTCCTCAGTTGGTTTTCATTGGTAAATAAAGCTGCCAGCAGCCACCAGCTGGACAGGGAGACAGAGGCAGGACTTTAGGATTCCCAGCAAGGGGACCGAGGGAGGAAGAAAGAGGGGAGAACTGCCATACTGGGAGAGGAGTAAAGACCAGGCCTGAGAAGTGGAGGACAGAGAGACAGCCAACATGTAAGAGCTGAAGAAGAGTGGCCCCAGCCCCCCTCCCCCATGGGTCTAGGGCAACAAAGATGGAATATAGATTTTAGTAATAACTCAGGAATATCAGAGGGGAGGTGTTAGCCACGTTGAGGTTTGGGAGTGGCCCATCCATTGAGCTGCTTAAGGCATATTAAAATATAAGGCTGTGTGTGTGTGTGTGTGTGTGTGTGTGTGTGTGTGTGTGTGTGTGTGTCTTTCATGTGGGAACCCAGAACAGTGGGGTGGGTAAGAAGGAAAGTGTGCCGCCACTGCTGCTGCAGGGACGATTTGAGTAGGTTTAATTGGCAACTGCTACATGGCATCGGCCAACTCAAGGGGATTTTTGAGTTTTAATTGGGTCCTGGATTAAAAAAAACACACACACAAAACAAACAAAAGCAACTTCCAGGCTTCAGTGGTAGAATGTTTGCCTAGCATGCACGGCACTCCAAATGTTAATGCCTAGTACCATTAGAAATAAAAACAAATACAAATAAAACTTTTATAGACAGCCATACCTCCATATCAAGGTACACATTAAGGTCCTTGAGAGTGACTTTGTTATATTGCTCTATTTGTTGGTCAAATACTCACACTATGGTTAGGAAAGAAAGTATACTTGCTCATAGGATATACATGCTAAGGTATTCAAAGGCTATGTGTTTAGATGCCTGAAAATTACTTTCAAATACATACAGGAATTACAGAGGAAGGAAGGGCAGAGGGAAGAGCTAGACAAGCATGGGGGGGGGGCGTCTTAGTTGGTCAATCAAGGTGGCCAGGGCTGTTGACTGCACTGTCCTTTTAAAGTTTCGGGAGGTTTGGAATTTTTTTTTTTTAATTGAAGAAATAAGAGAACATTCCAGGAGGATTGAAAATCGTAAGCTGCAATATAGAAACCTGCGTAAGACTAGTCAAGAAAAAACAATTCAGGGGGCTGGAGAGATGGCTTACTGGTTAAAAGCATTGGCTCCTCTTCCAGAGGTCCTGAGTTCAATTGCCAGCACGCACATGGTGGCTCACAGCCATTAGTAATGAGATATGATTCCCTCTTTTGGTGTACATGAAGACAAAGTATTCATATCCATGAAATATATAAATAAATCTTAAAAACAGGAAGCAGTCCAATGTGACCCAAGAAAATGAATGAGGGGTGGTGGGAAACGGGATCTGAGCCATAGTAGGCAGCTGCTGGAAGGTCCTGAGCAAAGGAGGGAATGCTGGACACTCCCACGGAGCTGGAGGGGGACACCGAGGACACAGCTGACTAAGCAGGAAGGCTGGCTGAAGTTATTACAAGAATCTATGGATGTGGTCCAATAGCTTAGATTAAGGTGGTTACTGTAGAGATGGAGGGTGAAGTCCATTGCAGAGGCAGGGCGGATTATTTTCATTTCCCATTATGTGATAAACAAAAAACAACGTATGTGAGAAAGGGCTTCTTTGGCCCACAATTCCCGTTGGAGTCCATCACTGCGGGGGAGTCAAGGCAGTTAGGAGCCTGAAGCAGCTGGTCATATCCTATCCACAGTCAAGAAGGAACAAAGGACAAAAAACTGAAGTGTGCATGCTGGTGCTGAGCTCACATTCTCCACTCTCCACAGCCCAGCACCCCTGCCCAGGGAAAGGTGCTCTCCACTGTGAGCGGACTCTTCTCACTAATCAGGGAATTCTCCCAGAGTCATGCACATAGTTCAGCTTAACTACACATGATCTCAGGCGGTTCTAGACTGTTTCATATCGACAAAGCTAACCATCACATACCCTTAACAGCACCTCCCAACCTGTCACACATACAGACCCTTACTACATGACATGTGCACGCTCAAAGAAAAGGTTGAACACGAGAAATTAAAGATCACTTTTGAACCAAGTGTGGAGGCAAGAGAGCTACTGTGAGTTCAAGGCTCACCTGGTCTATATAATGAGGACTAGGCCAACCAAAGCTGCATAGTAAGACCCTGTCTCAAAAGTAAACCAAACCAAACTGATAAAAGTAGTGACTTTGGGACTCAGAACCTGGTCTAAGGTAGGTACAGGCAATTCGGAGCCTTGAAATACCATTGAAGAATCCATTCTAACCACACAGGGAGAAAGAAATGCTCCTCTCATTTTGATCTATGTCTATAATGTCCTATTGCCTGCAACCAGTGATGGTTCAGTTGAGAAATCTCATGGGAAAAGAAAATGGAAAAGCAGAAGACTCCAAGAAATACAGCTCATCTCCCTTTCTTCCTGGGGCCACCGGCACAACTATAGCAAGCCCACCAAAACTTCTCATCCTCTGCTACATGAAATTAGAATATGTAGCATCTTCAGTAGCAGATCGGACTTTGTAGTTCATTCTGAATGCTTGGTTTCCAAGAACAATACAAAGCTGAGAATAAGACAGAGCACTCATCTTGGAACAATTCACAAGTGTTCCCTAATTAATTCTCCCAACACCCCCAAGAGGTATTATTATCCATGCTACTGCTGGGGAAACTTGAGAGGCTTTTCTTCCCCCTTCCGTTTTGCATTTGTATGACTTCTCTAGCTGAGACACCTCTGTGCTTGACTATATCACTGCTCTGTGCTTTCAAAGAATATCACAACTTCATTCTCTCATCAACATGGTGGGTGTTTATGGCTGTACCACAGATTTTAAATGTAGGAAACACTTTTTTTTAATGATGTAGAAAATGGAACATGGGACAGAGCCTTGAGTCCCAAACACACAGGCACATAGACATGTGTACACACACACACACACACACACACACACACACACACACACACACACACACACTCACCTGGATGGATACCTACACACATTTGACAAGTAGATTTTTTTCTTTTTCTTATTTTATTTTTCATTCACCACAAGAACAATTAGTAAGAGATAATGGTGAAAGCTCCATACAGTGATGTCAATATTAAGCCTAAATTCAAAAAGTGAGTTCAGTGGAGTAGTCAGAATATTTGGGCCATAAAAGAGCTCAACATTCTCTCATTCTCTCTCTCTCTCTCTCTCTCTCTCTCTCTCTCTCTCTCTCTCTCTCTCTCTCTCTCTCTCTCTCTCTGTGTGTGTGTGTGTGTACACACACGTCTATGTGCCGGTGTGTTTGGGACTCAAGGCTCTGTCCCATGTTCCA
This sequence comes from Uromys caudimaculatus, assembly GCA_028551405.1. NCBI lineage: Eukaryota > Metazoa > Chordata > Mammalia > Rodentia > Muridae > Uromys > Uromys caudimaculatus. Next base: position 46,633,818 of record CM052716.1, on the reverse strand, counting down.
TTTTCTACATCATTAAAAAAAAATGTTTCCCACATTTAAAATCTGTGGTACAGCCACATGTTGATGAGAGAATGAAGCTGTGATATTGGTTACTCAGAGCTGCTAGAGCCAAAGGAAGGGTCAAGAGTGCATGGTACAAAGGAAAGGTCCTGGCTCCTTGCAAACGGAATGGCACTAGTTCTTCAGTCACAAGGAAAACACTCTCGTAATAGGGCTCAGATAACCCTTCAAAGGTCACAGTGGTGCTGAGAACATTGTCATCCTAGGTAGCAGAAGGCCATCCCAGCTAAGGAAGCTGGCTTACCCTACTCAGCTTGCAACTGCACAGATCTTGGAGCTTCTGGGACCCAGGGCCTGGCTGCCAACTGAACCCAATTTGAGCCATATTACAACATCTAGACTCTCTAAAATAATCTTAAAAGGGCGAAATGGGCAGAAGATGGAATAATGCATGCAGGACCAAGCAGAGGTTTTCCCCTAATGACAAAATTTCCGTCTCTAAATGGAATATTATATTCTAGAAACATAATTACAGTGACTGTAAGTGGATGCTGGGAGAAAAGGTGACAGAATAGACACGTGCTACAGAAGAACAATGAGGCCCTACAGCCCAGGGCTGAAGCGAGGACCACAGTGGAATATATTCTACACACTGGGAAATAGGAATAATCTGTAGTTCTAATTAGGAGGGTGTCAAAGTGCAGGAGGACTGTGATAATCACACCACTGCAAAGTCTGGACCAGGGCAAAGAGGAAAATGCTGTTCCCACAGACACGTTCTCCCTAGGCCTCCAATGCCTCAATTGTCAACAAATTCAGCTCCCACCCCGACAGCCACCATGTCCATATGTGTGAAACATCAAGAGTAGCAGCAGGTACAGGGTGAGCTCTCTCTACAAATGCCGGAAATTAAGCCACTGCACGTGCAAACACCTAGATTACTGATCTGGGAGTTGAACCCACGTCAGTAGAGTAAACAGAAAAGTGAGTATGCAAACATAAGCAAGCGATGGGAAGATGTAATCACCGGGACAAATTGACCAATCACTTGTTCCCAGGGTCAGGAACATGCCTACAGTGGTGTATGTATGCACAGGCTCTGCAAGGGCTGACATCTTCCCCAGACTCCACTGTCCTCAAAAGCCTTGCTTGTTATCTGGCCTCCTAAGACGTTGTCCCCTAATTAGATTGTGTGACTGCATAGCAGATAAGCTTATGGGGTTATGATGTCCACTAATACATAATAGATAAGTTTGTGCATATATACATATTTAGTTAAGCTAGGTGTAGAGGCACACATCTGTAATTTCATCACTTAGGACCCTGAAGCATAAGACTTCAAGGTCAAGGACAGCCTGGACTCTATAGCAAGGACTTGTCTCAATAGCACTACAATGTTCCAGTAAGACACAAGGAAATCATGTTTGTTGTATGTATCCTCACCCATTTACATGATATGTCCCTGCACTTATCCCTCTCAGGGGACCACGGAGAACAGCTTGGTCCTTTACAGTCTTACAACAGCAGGTCCCCAGTGGTGACAGTTGCAGAAACGTGGGAAGGGTGGGTCAGCACAAGTGCTAACAGGCTTGTCCACACTGCCCCTGCCACTTCTTCAGTGACATCTGAGGCTGCCAACTTCCCCATCTCTGCCTCAAGCCACGCCCACAAGGTCAGCACAGTGTGTACCACTAGGATCATCTCTGTTTGGCAGAGCCATCCTTCACAGAGTGACTACCTTACATTGATTTAGTACTACAGAATAATTCAGAAATAAATCTCGGGAACATATAAGGCAATTCATTAAACCATCACATTCACAAAAGCCCAGGACCTTGTATCATAGAGAGTACAGAGAAACTACTGTCTGCTGTGAGCTTTTTTCATATTCTTTGCAGTGCTCTCTCCAAAGCGGAAGGGGAGGAGGAGGATACAAAGACGAGTGGCTACATTCATCCAAACAGCAAATGGAACTAAAAGGGTGCAGTGGTTCTGCAGTCAGGTGACATTCTAGTGAGAAGGGGACACAGTGAGGTTCCTGGGGAGAAGGAGACACAGAATCAGAACATATTGCTGCACGCTTGGTAAACACTATGTCTGCCCCTCACCATGGCAACAAGTGAAGTGAAGGGAATCCAGGCAGCCGTGGATACCCAATAACATTTCCAGCAGCAAGACAAATGTTCTGGCTCTCGGAAGGATTGCGTTAGCTGACACTGTTCTTAATGCCCTCCCTGCTAGGGCACTGTCTGCCTTTGTTGTTCACCACTCCCAGAAACAACATGTGTTGTGTTCTTGCTGTCACAAGGCACACTCAATGCTAAGAAGCTATTGTTCTTAAGTTCCCAGTGAGGTCAGTAATTTGTAGATGGAGGCTATACATACAGGGTCCAGGTAGTTCACAATGGCCTCAAGGTCACAACGCTTGCAAGCTTTGAGACACGGGGCAAGACTCAAGAACTCTCCTAGTCTTTCCAGTCAAAAAACCTAAGATGCCTCCAGGGCCAGCCAGCTAACGTGAATGAATGAAGTGAAGTAATGCAAAGGGCTGGAGAAAAGGAGCCCACAGACCAAGGGCGGCAGCAGCCCATTCAGAGACAAAAGACTGTCAGGGCAAGCAGACTCACTGAAGGGCTTCAGTTCCTTACGAAGGGCTTCAGTTCCTTACAAGTAGCTCCAGATCCCGCCGATCACAGCTCTCTATTTTTATCTATATGTGTACAATTGTGTGTATGTATGTGTGTGAATCCAGGCACACATGTGCTATGGTGTATGGGGACAGGACAGAGGACAACCTCGGGTGTCAGTCCTTGCCTTCCACTTTGTTTGGGGCAGGACTGGGTTGTCTCTCTGCTTCTCTCACCATACAATCTGGCTGGTTCTGCCCTCTCCCATCCCCTTGTAAAGATGGTGGGATTATAGACATGGGAACCACATGGCCAGTAAGAACTGGTCTATGGGTTTTGAGCATCCAAACTCAGGTCCTCACACTTGCATGGCAATGACTTTTACCCACCAAGCCACCTCTCAGACCCTTCTCCACTTTTTCAAAACCCATTTAACAACAAGGACTTTATGTAGTATTTAGTATTGGTGCCCCTCAACTCATAAGGAAGCTCTGTCCCAATAAAACCATATTTAATGTCCAGGACTAATAATCATCAGGGTCTAGCAACAACACCTTTGGCTTTTCCCCTTCTTGATCACAAGGCTGGCTAGGTACTACAGCTCAGTGCTGCTGGCCAGCACAAAAAGACAGGATCACACACCATTAGCTTGGGAAAAGAACACCATTCAAACCTTGAAGCATGGCTTCAATTGTGTACCATGAAAAAGTCAATATCCCCCTAAGTGGAGCCATTGTAAGAAGGGGACTATCAGGACATTCTAGGTGCTGTCTGGGGACTCAGAAGATCAGTCTTTCCCTCCAGGGTGTATATTCTAACTCTCTTCTTCAGTGCATTGGACCTTGGTTTCTAGAACACATTTTATGCCTCTCGCCTTAGTCAGGCACAGTCTCTAACATAGTCTTCATCAATCAAACCTCTTTACACTGTCCTCCATGTACTGATGATTGTTGTTCCCTGGTCAGAGTTTATGTTTTTGGCAACTGGAGCTTAACCACTTGTAGAAGAATCACAATTCAAGCTCTCTGTTTCAAGATGTCAGGACCACTCTCTGACACACCTAGTTCAGAACCTGCTATGTCAAGTCCTGAGCACAGGTTAAAATATAAAAATCAGACCAGACTCAAGTCCTAGGCAATACCACTCCTCCCAGGCACTCATTCAACTGATCACCCTATAGGGAGCCTCTCCTGTATATACCAGAACTATGGAGGATTGATGAATCCGTATGTGAGTGAGTAGACAAGGTGCGTTCTCCTGGGGGAGATACGGCACAATGACACTGCTCTTCTCTAGAACTAGTGTTGCACTGGACAGGGAATTTAGCGTGTGTATTTTCATTTATGGGTGAGAGGAAGGACTTGGGAGAAGCACAGAGAGGGAATATAATATTTTAAGTGCCAGGATCATGGGAAATTCTGAATTGCTATAGTTGTCTCAGAAGTGGAGAGGGAAGACATGTACCAAGGACACTTAGGGTCCTCAGGGTGCTATCATTGGTAGCTGATAAACTGGTGTTCAGAATTAAGTACATATTTTGTTTAGGAACTAAGGTATGCATTGATATTACCTTTTTCCCAGCATGGCTGGAGGACTAAGAAACAAACAAAACCTTCAGAATTTGAAGACAGAAAGGACCTCTTGGAATATACAGCCCTATGTTTTGTTAGTGCAGGGCTGGACTCTGCTTCTTCAGGGGAGCTAGGTGGGTATCTAGCTCCCCTGGCTGTCCATCACATTTTCAGAAAGCTTCCTGAGGACATCTTCCTCTCACAAGGAGCTCGTAGTCACTTTGCTGACACCTGGTACAGCACTTCTGGGCCTCATCTCCCAGATAGAAAGCTTACTCGTCAGGAGAGCTGTTTTGGAGCTTGCAGCTTTCATTTCTGGCCAGTCCCCTAGAAGGCTGACCTGGAGAAGTCCATAGGGACCTGCTGTAGATGGAGAGCTGACTCAGCCATCAGCACAGCCTGCCTCCAGGGCTTTACCATGAAAGAAGCAGAACCTTCCACCACCGTATTTAGAAAGTCTGTGTCAGCACCTCAAAAGGGCACGACTGTCACTCTCCCCTACACCTTCACATCTACTCACAAGAAAGGCACAGGGGAGAAATCTGACCCCTCGCAGCCAAGGAGAAGAAAGTCATCAGTGCCAAGGTAAAATAAATACATTTTCCCCCAAAGGCATAAACACATTTAGATTCCTATAATTTATAATATCAGACCATCACTTTGGAGCACACTGTCAGACACTTACGTACAAGCTGCCAATCACATAACCCTCTCTAGAACAATCTTAATGTGTTCTAGGGCAGATTCATCACTAGTATGTGGTCCTGTCTCCCCAACTATACTCTGGTGGGTTCCAGTCCAGCCATCATGATGGAAACCTCAGTTTCCAGCAATCACTGAACATTAACTGGAATACTTAGAATATATACACCTCTCTTCCATCAACGTCTGAGACAAAGACTGCTAACTATTCTCCAAACCTGTTTGTTCATTTCACTGAATCCAAGTAAGCTCTATTTCATTAGGTGTGACCAGAACACCACATTTTTAGTAAGAGAATGTGCAACCCCATCCACTGTGCTCCATTCTCTATGAACTTTCCAATCCACCAAGGCATCCTTGAAGGTATGTATTGCAGACACCACTGGTCTGGATAGAGCAGATCCTTTCCAAAGTCCTAGGCTGGTTAGCGGTTAACACAGTTCTTTGTATTTAAGCTGTTCTACTAGGGTGGCTGATTCGTTAGCTAGTTAATACTTGTCTGCTTCTCATTCATTCATCTACTCTTTAACAAACCTTTCTCCAGTTGTTTACTGCATTCCAAGTGTTAAGCAAGGCACTTGGGAAATAAAAGAATCTAAATGCAGGTCACAAGGTCTACCTAAACCAGGTAATTAAAATTCTATCTAAATTATTTCATAGCAGTGTGGATGTTTGAAGTCACTGACAGTGGAAAGGTATGAGACGTCAGCTTGAGTCAAAACTATTTAATCTCTCTCTGTGTTAGCATCTTTATCTGTAGGCAGAAGCAACCCTCCCTTGTGGCTGACGTAGTGGGTGGAGGTGAGTGAGAAGTTTTAGTTAGTAAGCAAGGTTCTGCATAACAAGGTCCCAAATCAAATTAAACTTTTTTTGAGATGGTCTCATATATCCCAGGCTAGCCTCGGGATTGCTATGGAGTTGAGAACAACTCTGAATTTCTGATCCTCTGCCTCTGCTACCAGAGTGCAGGGATTATAGGTTGCACCATCACGCCCAGTTTTATGTGGTGATGGGGATCAGATCCAGGGTTTCATGCATTGTGCTGCTAAATAAGCTACCAACAGAGTTACACCTTCACTGCCCCAGTCAGGTTCTAATTCAGAACAATCTCTCTATTAACAACTCCATGTTTTTCTTCCATTCCACCCTCCTGCTAGTCTATCAGCCAATGATTTTCAAAAAATTTGTTATTACATTTGTTTGAGTGTGTGTGTGTGTGTGTGTGTGTGTGTGTGTGCGCGCGCGCGTGCGCGTGTGGTGTGAATCAGGAGGTAGAAAGATGTGTGTATATGAGAGTGTGTGTGGGGAGGTGGGGAGAAAGGTAGGGGTGTGTGTGTGTGTGTGTGTGTGTGTATGTGTGAAAGAGGGAGAGAGAGAGAGAAGGAGGGAGAGAGAATGAAGGAAGGAGGGAGAGAGGGAGGGAGGGAAAGAGAACACAAGCCATAACACACACACACACACACACACACACACACACACACACACACACACACACACACACACACACACGAAAGTCAAAAAACAATTTGCAAGAGCCAATTCTCCCAACTCTCTCTTCCTATCCTATGAGTCCTGGGGATCACACTGAGGTCATCAGACTTCACAACAAGCATCTTTATCTGCTGACTTGTCCCTTCAGCCCAGCACAGTCACTGATGTCCTTTCTTACTTCCCAGAGTGGCTCTTTCCTGTTTTGCTTTGTTTGGCACCGTTGACGCCAAGCCTTCAGGATGTCTCATGGTCCAGCTAAAACACAGTAGTTCCATAAAACTTTTCTCTACTACACTCCAGGACATCGCCTCCCTCGGCTACCACAGCCTTCTGACTGCTTGCAAGTTGAATAGCATACTGGTTTAGGAAAGACACACAGAGGTCTGAGTATCCAGAAAAAAACTTCCATATCTCATGTGTAGATCACCACAGCTTACAAAAGCAATGGAATTCTCCAGAGAGATAAAAACATTTTCCTATGTTTTAGGATCTAGATGATGCTTTATAAAAGTTATTACATATAACTTTCAAGTTAAAATTCACTTTTACGATAATAAATATAATCCTATCAGTACACTAGAACCAAAGTTCAAAGTCATTAATTCATCTCTCTAGTCAATTTTCCCCACATATTTTCATTCAATCTTATTTTAGAAATATGACAGAAACAAATACGTAAAACTATGAAAATACCATCCAAAGATTTTAAGCTAGTACTTTCAAGGCACTAGCTATGAATGTCAAAATTTGTATTCATTTGCTTAATACAAAATAGAGCTTCTAATACTGTGGGTAATAAGTTGTCCTTCACAAGTGAAAGTCAACGTCAATTAAAAGATCGATTCTACTTTCCTCCTTAAGATTAAAAAGAATAGGTATGTTGAGTTCTCTAGGTAAATATTCTGATTAGACACATGGAGACACAATGATACCAAAATTTTAAAATTCCATTAGAATATATAGAGCACAATATAGCAATATTGGTAGTTTCTATTATGGAGTCTTACAACAGGCTGTCAAAATGTCCCCTAATGTGTTAAGTGCTGAACTTGGTTAACTGCTGATGTCACTGTAAGATGTTGGGAACTGGAAGCGGGGCCTAGTTGATGAGAGCAGAAGGCACACTGGGGTCCAAGCCTCCTCATGTCTCACTGCTTCCTTACTGTCAGGGCATGACCAGCTTGCTTGTCATCATCACGGTCTACCTCATCCCAGGGTCACCAAATAAGGCATTACATAAAGCTATGCTCTGTCATGCCGAAGGCTCCTTCCTGAGAATAAGTGTAATCCTATCAGCAGAAAATAAAAGCAAAGTGCAGAGTCATTAATTCACCTCCATAGTTAATTAATTCTTTCTCTCAGATTCACAGTAATGGTTTGAAACCAGGAGCTAAAATATATCTTTCCTCTTTCTAAGTTGTTTAGCTTGGGCACGTTTGTCACAGCGACAAAGAGAACACAGACACAGGTTATTTTTATAATGAACAGAGAAGAATGAACTGAAATCAGCCTATAGGTTAGGAGTATTTAAGTCAGAGTTAGAAAAAAGATTTTAAAGAATACAAACCCTTTAAATAAATACTTTATCCAACAAATTAGAGTGTCTCAAATAGTTTGTGGGACATATATAGTGTGATATTATAACATAAATTAGGAACTTTTCTTGGGAACTGTAATAAATTATTTTGTCCTCAGAGAGGGACCAAAACTTAAAAACAAAATTAATCCAAAACCATTTCTTTAAAAAAGAATTCTTTGAGAATTTCATACAATGTATTTTGATCATATCCGTGTTCTACTCTTCCCCCTGACTCCTCGCCCAAGTTGTTTCCTGAAAAAAGTCTCAGGAGAAGTTTTCATATGGAAGTCAGGTAAGCCATAACCCAAGACCAAGTGACACTCCCTAAGATGCATTATACGGACGAGCAACTCAGCAAGCAAAGTCCACCGATGCACATGGTCCCAGGAAGGCACCAATTCAACATGAAGTTCCCATGTGTGACAGACAGTTCGAGGCCTGGGTGGGCCCCAGGGACTCAAAGATAAAGCAGTCCTGACAGGCCCTGGGGTGTGCTTACCTCCAGAAGTGAAAGGTCAAGAGAGGACTACAGGGGCTGCCCGGGCTGGATGGGGTTGGACTCAGGCTCCTTGGAGTGAGACTGAAAGTTAAAATAACATCATTCCGAGTGGGAGAAATGATTGCAGTACAAATAGCATAGCTCACTGGAGGGACGTGGTCCCCTCAGGCCTGAATTACCAGGACCTGATTACCAATAGCGCCAGGTCATCATCTAATCACTTGCCCCTTTCAGCTCTAGAATACAGAATAAGGCGGCAGCTTCCTGCGGAAAATTGCATTTTAAAAACTACAGCTGCCATTTTTATTTGAACCTTTCCTTTGTCACAAAGCAACTGGTCTGATATCACCATAGCAATTGTTTTGTGTCAAAGACAATCTATACATTGAGTATGAGCTTTTCTAGATTGAGAACTGCGAACAAGTCTAGAGCAGAACTAAAGGGAAGCGGCCATCAGACAATGCAGATAAACATTCAGGTTAAACTCCTGACATTTTAAAACAGCAGACATTAACACATTCATGTCAGACAGATGTGTTCTTAAACACTTTCGGCAATGACCCAGTATTGTTGTTGTTGTTTATTTGGGTTTTTTTTTTTTTTTTTGGTTTGGTTTGGTTTTTTTCCCAAAGCCTCAAGGGCATTGATAACAAGGTTCCTCATGCTTATATTTATAATTTTAAAAAACTTTAAAAAGATTCTTAAAGGTGTCTGTAGACTATATATCAGAGAAAATTTTCTTTTTTTCCCCAATTCAACAATCACTGGGCCATTGTAACACTTGCTCCTCAAACTCATCCAAACCACTAAACATTTTTAGTAGTCAACTCTCAAATATTCATCACAAGGTGGTCAGAAAGATCCATTTCTCCTTTGTGATTCTGGCCCCATGTCTGTTCACTGGTAGAGAGGTAAAGACACATACTATGTTTTTTTTCTTCTTGTGTGTGTGTGTACATGTGCATGTGTGTGCATCTGTGTGCATGGGTATACACATACATGTTTTGTGTGTGACAGGCATGTATGTATATGTGTGTATAGGCATGCTTGCCCATGTGGATGTCCATGTGGAAGCTAGAAGTTGTCTTCAGGACATAGTCCTCCATAGCTCTCCCTGTATTTCTCTGATCCAGTGTCTCTCACAGAACCCAGGTTCGCCATTTCGGCCTCTGGGTTTGGTTTCACCTGTTTTCTGCATTTTAGTTCCGGGGTTATAGATATGTACCTCCAGACTTGACTCATGCAAGTGCTCTGGGATCATAATTTAGTTCCTCCTGCTTATACAGAAAACACCTTGCCCCCTGGATCATCTCCTAGCATTAATATTACATTATATTACATTAATAATTTTACCAAAACATGGCATTAATCCTTGTCAATTCCCAATCATTTTTACATGGCAAAAATCAGACAGAATTAGTTACTCTGCTACTAACTCTTAGGCAGAAGTGAGCAATACTGACTCCCATTTTAGTACCATGTGTTTCTTAAAGAACACACTGACTGTCTCTCTACTGGATCATGGTTCTACATTATTACATCATGTGTTTGGGAATGAAGCTCTCTCTATAGGAGACGTTTCAAGCCAGCTGCACAACTTCATTGGGTGGCACAGAGAATTGGAAACAATAGCCAAAATAAAATTTAAGTTCACTATTATTTGAAAATGTCTAATACTATCTTTGTCTTCCATTGTGTGTATAATTGAGAGTTGGCTGCACGTGTCACAAACTGAAGTATAATATCGCTAAATATATTTCCACTTATTTACTAAGGGGTTCCAATGAAGCTCAATAACTTCTAAAACCATTCTCCAGGTTGGTTCTAGTTCTTGGTGAATTAAGGATTTGGACTCCTGCTGCCATCAGAGCACTTCGGAAGCTGCTGTTTTTAAATGTGTTGTACTTGAACTTAGCAGCTCATTGGAAACCTCTCAGGAATGCTAACAGATACATCATGCATTTCCTCTATGCCCCCCAGAGTCTTATCTGTCCTTTCCTGTCCTAAATTAGCCATGCATGGGCCCTCGCACCATGCTGTCTCCAGACAGAAGCATGCATGATGTGTGCTAAGAAGTGTTATGAAGTAGATGTTATGATTATAAAAACAAAAGGACTGTATAGGGAAGAGAAAGTTGTCACAAATTTCTGTGTAAGATGACAATTTGTTAATTTCTAGAATATTTGCTTATTTGATATCTCACATCTAGAACTTACGTTTAAGACGTAGGAATCGGAATCGGAAACTGCCCCTTTGTAACTGGCAGATTCTGGACTAAATCTACAGGCTATAAAGGATGCTCGTGCAGTATTCCAAAGCTTAGGGAACAAACTCACCTAAAAGGAAATCAGATTGCCTCAGGAGACAGCACTCCTAAACTGTGCTAGGGTGTGTGGCTCGTCATGTGGTCTCCAAATAATCACATTGAATACATTTTATCAGTGTCAGGGTTAAAACTTCATTCTAAGATTTCTACTACTTCTCTACAGTGCCTAGAGGCTGAATTTGCTCAAAGGTGAGTTTTCTCATGAACAAATGCAAAGCTAGCCATGTATATTATAATTTTACACTCAAAGGTAAACAAACGAATGAAAGGAAATGCTGTTGAAGAGACTTCAAGGGCACATAAGTAGAATCCTGTATTTTACTATCTGTGTTCCTCAAGTGAAAGCAGCAATCTAGAGGCACAGTAACACGGACCACACCGAGGCCAGACCAAAGAGGAGCTACCTGATACCTAATCAAAACCCAGGGATGCCTGTACTCAACTGATTCTTGTGTCCTGTGTCATCATGAGCAACTTCATAAAAATTGTGACAACCTCTCAGTCTTTCAGGTATAAGACAGGACACAGCAACTGTAATTTTTAAAAGTTACTTTAAATTGTCTCCTCATGTTATGGACAAGATTTTAAAAATAGGAGGAGGAAAATGCTTAATATGAAATGGGATTTTTGAAATTCAAAGGGAGCAGGGGTACATGGCTCAAAAACAGGGGTCCAACTCCTGTAGAAGGACAGTGCTCTGGGTTGTACACCTGAAGCTGTGGGCAGGGATGGATGGAAAGGTAGAAGAATGCACGGCCGTCATCGCTAATAGTCCAAGAAAATTATGAAGCTTAATGCTACTGTGGGGGTCAGGTGGGAAAATAACTAGGGCAATGGGCAGATAGTATTCCTATGCCCATCATGGGAAACACTACACCTAGCAAGAAGGCCGTGAGAGCGCTCCAACTTTTCAAGAGTGAACATTTTATTTGAATAACATAAGCAGAGACTTTAAAGGGAGGACTGGTTTAAAAAGTATTCACTAGGATGTTGTACATTCATTGACTTATTAATTTAGGAGATAATTTCTCTTGCAAGGTGCATCTACAGAACTCAAAGGGAATGAACTCTTAATTATGGACACCTAAGAGCTCTCCTCTTGAAGAGAGTCCAGTATGATATTATAGGGGATAGACAGATTTCATATATATATATATATATATATTCCCCTATCTGTGCTGTAAATGACACAGGTATTTATATTTTCCTACCAGACTCATATTTTACTGTTTAGTCTTCAAAGCATGTCAGTGCAGACTCACTCACAGCCTCACAGCTTCTGCACCTTCGACTAACAGATTTAAAATAAAAATTTGCTGACACTTCCTGCATCACAGATGTCTAACTTCTGCGCCACAAATTTGATGTGGACATTTTCACGTAGCTGCATCAAATCAGAAGGCAGTGAGATGCATTAATGGGTTTGAAAAAAAAAAATGAAGAAGAAGAAGAGCAGAAAAAAAAAAAAACACACAAACTAGCTAAGCAAACACAGACCTCAACTAGGTAAACACATTGCATGCCATGGCTGGAGACTGCAGAGAGGATTCCAAATGTTCTTCAGTTCATTAATATTCTGCTGCACTGGAGAAACATGGGCCACATCTAATGATCGTCACGAATAACTCTTCTCCTGCATGCCCACCCATCCTAATGTTCTCTATTATTCAAGGCAGACAGGGGCCTTTCTTCAGAAGCAGGCGTTATGAGCACAAACAAACAGCAAGAGAGGAGAAAGACACAGCTATACCATGGCCTACTGATGCATTCTTTCACAATGAGCTGTTAAGATGTTTCCAGAACTGAGGCTCAGCAACTTTAAATATGCAGCGGCGCCTTCCTTCCCTCCGACTGCAGTGCAAAAAAAAAAAAAAAAAAAAAGAAAAAAAAAAACAAACCAAAAAAACCCCGCTTGGTCTGGCTTTGCACATCAGCTGGAACCAAATGCCATGCATTTAAAACATGGTCCTCTACCTCACACTGCAGTGCTCTGAGGCTGTCAGTACAGACAAATGCTAAATAGCTATTGGTCCCCGGAAAGAGAGAGCCGAGTGCCATGCAGAAAGCATTAAAATATTAAAGACAGACAATACTTACTCCAAGGTCAGCCCCGGAATCTGTAGTCTTTCCCGCTGGGCTTTCATGGTTGGTATATGTTACCGCGCTCTATTGTAACCATGACACACACTCTCTGCCAGCGTCCCGGTGATGACAGAGAGCCAAAAGGAACCTCTCTAAAGGACTGGACTAACAACCTCTCAAGGGGGAGGGGGATCCTGTAAGTTTGGGTCCTTCCACCTCCAGCAGAATCAAGAGCTATCAGCGGCTTTCCTCAGGTTAACTGTGGTGCGCACTGCACTGATTTCATTAAAGGAGCGAGGCTCGCAGCTCTGCATATCAAGTAATTGGTTTCTGATTTTTTTTTTTTTTTAAAGAAAGTCGCTACACTCACAGACCCACTTTTTACCTCCGTGAAATAAAGAGTCCCTTTCGCAGTGCAGACTGGAAGAAAAATATAAAGCAACAATATCATACATAAAAGAGTTCCTTTAAGCAAAATGTCAACTACCCCCCTCCCTATTCAGCAACCCCCTGACACTTAGGGTCTGAATTTGCCACCTTAGGGAAGCTCTGCTTCCTCTCTCCTCAGAGTCTCCTCACTCATAGTCCACAAGAGATGAGGGACGGTGCCTGGTGGAAATAATTAGATTTTTTTTCTATATATGGCAATCAGCAGAAAGAGGAATAAACTAACTGTGCTAATTTGGGGGAAGTTGAACTCTGTTTTAAAGCAGAGACTTATGTGAACGGGTGCAACCCGGTGGTGGGAAAGTAACAACTAGGAATTCAAGAGATAGCAGCGTGTGTTCTTAGTTCTGAAAAGCTGTTTTTAAGAACATCTCAGTGGACCATACTTTACAATGGCGATCTAACATGGATTAGGAAGGAAAGAGATGGCATATATTTTACAAGCCAGAAAGTTTCATCCTCTATTTATTCAAGGGACACGTTTTTGATTTTTTTTTCCCCCCCACAGCATTCAAAACTTGGAACTAACTGTACTGCTATAGTTGTATATGATGCATTTGAAAACGTTTTAAAGTTTGGCCACCACTGGTTGGTTGAAACAAAACACCGAAAGAAAAAAAATCTTAAGTTTCTTTCATCAAGAATCCTAATTTCTTAAGTACTACTAGGCTGGGCGTACACACACACACATACACACACACACCCCTCACCGCAGGTGATACGTTCACACAGCTACATCCTGAGACTCTGAAGCCATGTTCCATCTTTATGCCAGAACAGCAGCTAAGGCACACAGACGGTGGCCGTGCCTAGGTCACATGTGGCATATTCACTTACCATGCAGCTGTGGTCAGACTGTGTCCCATACAGAGGGCCAAGGAGAAAAGCAGAGGCTGACTTTCCTCCAATACATCTGACTCTATTTGGCTTCCATTTGGTTTCTCCTAGTGTTACCTTCTTGGTATGAGCAACTGTTTGTAACTCTTCCGAGCTGAGCCCAGATGAATGTTCGTGTACTGTCCCACAACTAGGCTGAATCCTTTGTTTGCAAGTTTTCTCTATGAAAATTATTGATTTTTAACTAGTCACCAACTTCTCCTTCAGGGTCAGTAGTCAACCCTCTTACCTTTTAGAAGCAATAAATCCTACTGGAAGTGAAGCCCTAAGATCACCATTGTCTCCATAGGAAGTGTCATGGAAGGGTATATAAAGTAGTTTTAATTTAGTAAATGAAAAAAAAAGAAGAAATAATGAAGACTTATTACAAAGAGATCACTTTTACTTAGAAATGGCAATTTCAAATGATCAGTGTTAGGATTTTAAGTTGTTTTTTTTTTTTTTTTTTTTTTAAATCAGTTACCTATAGTAAAAATAGTTAAATTCTGAAATTCTTTAGTTTTTATGGGACATTCTCATTTTAGGAAATATACTTTAAACCAACCCAATAAACTTTTATACACAGTTTTTCTCAAGTGATTTGTAGTCCTGTATGCCAATGGGCTAGGGGCCATTTTCACTAGCATGTCTTTTCAATACTTCTAATTTAATAAATTCAAAATTAGACTCACCATCATGACTCTCAGCCCCCAAATAACCCTCCTTCCAATGTCAGATGTGTGGTCTCTCTTTATTCCTTCTTCTGAAACCACTCAGATCCAAGTCACAAGGATTCTTAGCTGGATTAATTTCCTAGATTGATCTCTCAATTCTTCCTGAGAACCCTCTCTGTTGTAGAAACCACAGAAAATCCAAAGTGGTCTTCTCTGGAACAAAGTCACCTTTCTGAACAAAGACTCTAATAACTTCCTTCTTGTTCACAATAAGAGTTAAACACCAAGCACACTTGGGTCCAGATGAGATAGTCAAGTATCAGTAAGAACAACAACACAACAATTGTCTGAAGTCAGGAGTGTAAGAAAGGAAGAAGGAGAGTAGGAGGGGAGGAAGGTAGCCAGGGCCACCTCAGGGGATGCTAGAGAATGACCCCTCAGCATCTTGAAAATGGGGAAGGACCCCCACTTTGCTTTTTCTATGTGCTATACCTCACAGATAGGGAAATGATTGTTTTATATACAGCATTCTCAAGTGGGAAACAAAGAAGAGATGGAAGGCTCAGAGCAATACAGTTTTCCAAAGTACTCATGAATCAGTGGATCTAGGCTGTGAGCCCTGCTGACTGCTGACACCACAGACGGATTTGCACTGGACATTATGTGTCTCCTGAGGCAACAATGAGACTCAGTCTTACCAATAAATGTCACACAGCCCTGGAAAAAAGTCAAACTTCTATATCAGAATATCAGTGTGCAGGAAGCAGAGAAACATGTTAATTAATATCAGAGACAAACTCAGCAAAAGCCAAAACAAATGAGAGGTTTCCTAAAGTAATATGTTCTAAACAAATATTTCACGTAATTATCTACACAATTATTTTTAGTAAGGGGGAAAGAAATGGAAAGTTGAACCTATAAGACTAAAAGGGCTTACG
Organism: Uromys caudimaculatus; assembly: GCA_028551405.1. Taxonomy (NCBI): domain Eukaryota; kingdom Metazoa; phylum Chordata; class Mammalia; order Rodentia; family Muridae; genus Uromys; species Uromys caudimaculatus. The sequence continues at coordinate 46,618,006 of CM052716.1, read as the reverse complement.
ATATAAAGCAACTAACTAATCCACTGTCTTAGAGGTTCATTGCTGTGAAGAGGCACCATGACCATGACATCTATTATAAAAGAAAACATTTAATTGGGGCTGGCTTATAGGTCAGAGGTTAAGTCTATTATCAACATGGTGGGAAGCATGGCAGCATATAGACATAAATGGTGTTGGAGAAGAAGCTGAGAGGTCTTTATCTTGATCCCCAGGCAGCAGGGAGAGACAGTGAACCACCAGGCCTTGCTTAAGCTTCTGAAACCACTATCCCAGTGACATACCTACTCCAACAAGGCACACCTAATAGTGCATAGTGCTACTCCCTATGGGCCTATTCAAACCACTAGATCCATGAACCTTGTGGTTCCTGATATCGAAGAAACGATAATTAATCAGACATTTCAAAAATGATATAGACCTTATACACACATATTAAATTCATATGTAACATATGCATAAATGTGTATACATATTTTAGTTCCCTTTCTGTTTCTGTGATAGGATACCCTGACAAAAGCAGAAAGAGTTTATTTGGATGCAAACATCAAGGATATGGCTTATCATGGCAGAGAAGTTCAGGTGGAAGAGCTTAAATAGCTGGCTATGGCACACCCACAATCAGAAGCAGAGACCTATAAATGCACATTCTTGTTCAGCTTTCTTTCTCTACTTATACAATCCAGGATTGCAGCCAGGGAATGATACCGCCCAGAGTGGGCAGGTCTTTCCACCTAATGAATACAATCAAGATGGGAACACCCAGAAGCTCATCTCCTAAGTGTCTTGTGATTCCATCAAGCTGACAATTAACAATCACCATCAGAGTATGTAGATGTGTCTATACAAAAACAAATACACGTGGTGTGGGTATTTGGGGAAAGATTATTACTTGTCAGCATAATATCTCCATAATTACCTTTAAATCCATATCTTTCAGAGATGCACATGAGAATATACACAGATTAAATAACATAATGAGGCTTTGGTTCCAAATTAGTAGAGAAGGAAAAGAGGGAGAATACAAAGTCAGCTGTGGTTTACTACTATTTTTTAAGCCTAGGTAGTGGAGTAAATAAGAACTCACAGAATAGCTGGCATGCAAAGCTCCACACCGACCTGATACTCCCGAAACCCTTCACTCTATGTCACTAATATCTCATTCATCTGTCTCATTCCCCTTGTACTTCTATTATGGGTTGGATCTTTTTTTTTGTTTTGGTTTTGGTTTTTGGTTTTTCGAGACAGGGTTTCTCTGTGTAGCTCTGGCTGTCCTGGAATTCACTCTGTAGACCAGGCTGGCCTCGAACTCAGAAATCCGCCTGTCTCTGCCTCCCAAGGGCTGGGATTAAAGGCATACGCCACCACCGCCTGGCTATGGTTTAAATCTTAAAAGTACCCAATAGCCTGTCAGACCCTAGCCTGTAGTACTACGTGGGGTGGGGTAGAACCTTTGAGGTTAAGGCTAGTGGAAAGAAGTTGGGGCATAGGCTGTATGCTCTTGTTGAGAAGAAGGATATCCAGGTTCTTTCTCTTTCTTTGCTTCCTGGACGTCAGGAGATTATTGGCCTTGCTCCACCATGATGAGCGCCTGTCTCATCACAGTCACAGAACATCAGAGCTAGGTGACTATGCTTGGACTGAAATTTCTGAAACGACAAACAAAACAAATCCTTCCTCATTGGAAGGTGATTTCCTCTCAACAGGAAGACAAACTGTTCCTTGCTACCTGGAATTTCTGAGCTTTCTTCATACCCTGCCTGGCTGTCCCATTTGGATACATAACCCTCCCATGCCTAGTGAATCTTTCTGCTCATCTTGACCTACTTTTCTCTTCAGCACCTATAACCACTTGATGATTTTTTTCTATATTTGATTGTCTTCCTGCATGACTGGAGGCTCCTGGAACATAGGCATGATGTGTGTTATGGCTCTATGTATCTCCAGGACCAAGGGCAGTCACCCATGTATTCCCCAGGAACAAGTTACAAACAAACAAATCTTTAAAATGAAGGAATGGCTTTGTGTGTTGCAGAAGTTGTAGATTAAAGAGGCTCATCCTAGAGCTGTACGACATGATTTTGGTGGGATAAGTGCAGTAGACATTGGTTGACATTGCTTTGGAGGGCCTCAGAAAGCATAAAACAGGGTCCTTCTCTTGTTATATAAATGACATCCAGTGACATGCATTTTTTAAAATTTTTATTTATTTATTTATATTTCATGTGCATTTGTATTTTGCTTGCATGTATGTCTATGTGAGAGTGACAGGTCCTTTGGAACTGGAGTTGCAGACAGCTGTGACCTGCCATGTGGGTGCTGGGAATTGAACTCTGGTCTTGTGGAAGAAGAACCAGTATTCTTAACCACTGAGCCATCTCTCTAGCCCTGACATTACACATTTTAACAAACCCAGTGCCATGGCTTATGTTGGAGTCTTTCTATATTATCTCCTGAATAATAGCTCTCAACAAGGTTTTGCAATGTTAGGGGACAGTTTTGGTTTTACGTTTCTGGATACAGAGGAGGACTGCTGTTACTGGCATCTAGTAGGTGGTCAGGATGCTATTAAGCATCCTACAAAACAGAGATGACACCATCCCCTACAGCAAAGAACTACCCAGCCCTCAAACACCTGTGCTGTTCTGGAAACCCCAATGAAGAAGAGACAAGGGGCATCTTCAAGACGCTTAGCATCAATGACTTGTTTTAAGCATTGAGACTCTGGTTTCACAGCACTCAACGTAGGTGGAGGTGAGGGTGACCCTCTTATTGTTTTACATCTCATTTCACATTTCTTATTCTCAGCAATCTAACTAACCTGAAGGCATATAGAGACTTTAGTCCTGTTTTCAAGGGGAGTGGCTTTTTATAGCCAGAGCCCCAGAAGTACTTCTGAGTCACAGAAACCTAATTACCAAGGAATCCATGCCATTCCCGAACAGCAACCCAGATAGAAAACTCTGCTGAGCAAAAGGACTCAATATCCAGTAAAATAGGCTCCACAGCTGCTCAGAGGGCAAAGCTGAAGAAGCTCACCCAGTAGTGATTCCAAATACATGCATCTGAGGAACATGGCCAAAGAGAAGTTGAATCTAAGTAGTTTGGCTTCTCTAGTGAAATTTATGAGACAGATCTCCCAAATCTAAGATTTTTCTCTTCTTTTCTCCTAAGGTTCAGAATTCTACAAGGAACAAACAAGATGCAAGTCATGAGTGAAAGGGACTACCACTCTTGATGAATGCTCAACTGTCTGTAGGTTCCTCCAAGGAGAGCATAGTTGAGGTAAACTTTGAAAGATGGTATATATGACTGGTCCTTTCCCTTTAACATCCACATAATACAGTAAGTGTTAGATAAAGGTATTGACATGAACTCTTAATGCTAGTATCATCATTCATTTAGTAAATTTCTGTTCAGCGGGGTCTGTTCCAGATGCAAGGGATGCAACAACGAAGGAGTTCAAAAGGCCCATCTAGTGGGTCATTAATCAGGGAAACTTAATAAGGACATACACAAGATGGTTACTGATAGTCGTGGCTTACCAGCATCTTGGATGACACGGAGTCAAGGGTTAGATGGTGTCTTTGGCTCAGAGACTAGGGCACTCAGTCATCTGGAAAGGTCACTGGCAGGTATCAGCTGTCAATTTACAAATGTGAAAGAATGGCACAGCATACCTCCCACAGGGGTTCTGATGCTGGATGAAGACTGGCTCGGTTGATGAGTATCAAGAAGCCTGCCTACATGAGAGACAGTCACGGGCTTTGTGGAGGATGCAAAGATAGTGTGTGGCTACAGTCCTGAAGATTGTTATCAGTTGAAGAAGCAGGAAGAAGCATACAGGGAAAATTAATGCTTAGAATTCTTCATGACCAGGAATCAGAAACTGGTTTCATGGGGAGGGGTGCCTTTTAATAGCTGGGGTTAACTCTTCAAACGGACCCTTTTTGTAAGGACTCTCTACAACCTCACCGGGCAACTAATATGTGTCCTCTGTAATGGACACTGTTTAAATGTTTTATGTGTGTAAGACTTTTGAGAAAATATCCCTAAGCTCTGTACAGGATCCTGGAAAGCTCAGGACGGAGCATCCAGCCCTTTCTCATGAGGCCCTGCAGCCAGTAAGACACAGCTTACGCCTGCCCTCTATATACCTTCTAAAGAGATATTAAGGAATGCAAGGTATCACATTCACGATCAACTACTGGAAGATGTGCTGAACAATGACATAAACCATTCAGGGGAAATGCATGAGAGCAAGGAAGAGACGGTACACAGAGAAAGGCAGAGGAATCACCAGGATGTTGGCAATTGCTACCAAAAAGTAATCTCCAAAGGACGCTCCTGCTCTTACAAGAGCGTAGAAGGTGACTTGAGCTGGAAGCTGAGGGCCTAGGAGCAGCTTCAATGCAGGACAAAATAAGAGGTTACTGATGCCATATATAGTACAGAAAGCAAGAATGAAGGCTTCATAGCTTTGTAAGAGAGTTGGAAAGAGGAAAAGCAGCCCAATGATCAGCTCCATGAAAAACACGGTCCTACAAAAGAATGGAAATGTGATTAGTGGAGGCGATACAAAACACATTATGCACAGCACACTGGTCCTCTAAAGATGACATTATTCCAGTCTGTGAGTAATCAACTTACATCGCGATTGGGACTTTATTCATCAGATTCAGGATGCTGAGGCAAGAGGACGATCTTGCACTTTTGGCATGCATTAGACATAAAATCCAGAGTCCTTATAATGCAGAAGAAAGAGAAGCCAGAGTTGGAGACATGGTAGAAGCAGATAGTCAGGTGATACAGCCAAGGCAAATAAACTCTAGAAGCATCTAAAGGGAAGGGACTGCTTATAGAAGGAAGATAGCCCTTGGCTCTATACAATAAGGCCCATTTCAGAGTTCTGGTCGCTAGTATTGTAAGACGATACCTTTGTGCTATCTTAAAGCACTAAGTTTAAAGTAATTTGTCACTATATCAATGAGAAACTAACTCAAGCATACCTGGAATAAAATAAATACTGAAAACTGATTTAACAAAGAAAATCACACTCAGTGCTGTCTTTAGATGGGGAAACAGTAGAAAAGAAACTGATGAGGGATGAGTGAGCAGAAGAATGAGCCTTCCTGTATCCTAAATGAAGTCAGTATGCAAAGTGTCATGTTTGAATATGCCTGGCCCAGGGAGTGGCACTATTAGAAGGTGTGCCCTGTTGGAATAGGTGTGTCCCTGTAGGCATGGGCTTTAAGACCCTCATCCTAGCTGCCTGGAAGTCAGTCTTCCACTAGCAGCCTTCAGATGAAGATGTAGAACTCTCAGCTCTGCCTGCACCATGCCTGCCTGGATGCTGCCCTGCTCCTACCTTGATGATAATGGACTGAACCTCTGACCCTGTAAGCCAGCCCCAATTAAATGTTGTCATTTATAAGAGTTGCCTTGGTCACTGTGTCTGTTCACAGGAGTAAAAATCTAAGACACAAAGTATGTAACTAACTGATACTAGAGGAACCTAAATACACTACTGAGAAACGTGGAGGCTGTTATTCAAGAGATCAAAGGGGGGTAGGACCGGAAGGTAGGGATGGGCGAAGTAGGAATCCAGTTTTTCATAAAGCTGGTCCCAGTATTTAATTTTTAAAATTCTCTCTCTATATATTATATTTTGATAAGAATAAAAATTATTCTAAAAAGAAAGATTAGCTGCCAGAGATGATAGTAACCTCTCCCTGTCATATCTCTGTATTTTATTGTACTTGCTTTTATTGAAACATCATCTAATTTCCTTGCACTTTTTATCTACCAGATGCAGCTAGACACAATGGTATTTTTTAAAACGGGAGAAACACAAACCTTTTCTAACCCCAAGACTTAGTGATTTTTCTCCCTTACAACAATATCTCCTCCACAATCAAAGTGAATAAAGCTTTTTTAAGCAGAAACAAAATGAAAGTAAGCAAACAAAATGTAAACCAGTCCTTGGAAATGAAGGGAAATTAATACTCTCCACACTTGGCACAGACAATAGTGGTTCACAAATATGACCCCAACATTCAGAAGGCTGATGCAGGAAGATCATAAGTTCAAGGCCAGCCAGGACTAGAGATAAGATTCTGTCTTACAATATTGAGCAATGGAGATGTTGAACACCTCAATTTCTGACCTGCTATTAGGACACTCTTTTAAACTTTTATTTTGGAGTTAAAACTCTGTAGCTCCAATTACAGCTTGATCCTCAGGCAGCACAGTGAGACCTGCCATGTGCAGACTAACAGCGTCAGCAGCCACGGATCATGCTGACCGTCCCACACCCTGAACTCAAATATGCAGTGATTCCTCATTGTTCATATGATAATGCTTTCTAGGTTAGTTTGGGAGGTGCCCCTGCTCTCTCCATCCTGCTGGCTTTGGTCTGGTAAACACTCAATGTGCTAGATGCAGGCTAACCCAGGTAGCAGCATCCATCCGTTCTTTGAACACAAGAATTGCTTCAGGGATATGTATATAATTCAAGTTAGGTTAGGGGCAAGAGATAGATTATTTTCCTGCCGCATTTCAAGATGGGAGATTAAGTGTCATTGGCTGTCTTGTGATCATGAATCTGGTAATGACAACAGCTAAAAAGGCAGAATGAACAGAGAGAAGGACAGAGTTTGGTATTAATTATTTAGACATGGAAGATGCCCTATACCCAGACTTTTTGATTCTGTGATACAAACCAGTCCCTTCTCCTAGGCCAACATGAGCCGGCTATATTGTTAGCTGTTATGCTATGAATACCAAGTGCAGTAATCAGGAAGCTTTGCAAGCACTTAACTATCTTGTAGTGGCTATTCCTGATTGTTAACTTGACTATATCTGGAGTGAACTACAATCCAGAATTAGAAGGCTCATCTGTGATCCAGATCTTGAGGCGTAGTGACTATGAAAAGGTTAGGCCCAGGCAAAGTAGTACACACCTTTAATACCAGAAGATAAAGTCAAGCAGATCTCTGAGTTCAAGGTCAGCCTAGGACAAAGGAAGTCCCAGATCCAGGAGTGGTGATACACACCTTTAATCCGGGCCACACCTTCTGCTGGAGACCTACATAAGGACATTGGAAGAAGGAAGATTTGCTCTTCTTCACCTGTGTGCCTTGTGTCACTGAGCAACTACTAGATCCTTGGACTTTCACAGCTGCTGCTGACCATTGTTGGGGAGTTGGACTACAGACTGTAAGTCATCAACAAATTCCTTTACTATATAGAGACTACCCATAAGTTCTGTGACTTTAGAGAACCCTGACTAATACATATCTTCATTCTAAGACTTTCTTTCCAGTAATATATTAATAAAAAGCTACAGAAAGATAATACTTTGTAGTAGTCCCAAACTAGAATTCACACAGATGACCATCGTGGTAGTTTAAATAGGTGTGGCCCCCACAGACTCACATGTTTCAATGCCCCATAGGGAACAGCATTATTAGGGGGTGTGGCCTTGTTGAAGGAAGTGTGTCACTGTGGAGGTAGGCTCAAGATACGCCCAATGTAGCACACAATCTCCTTCTGTTGACTTGGGATCAACATGTAGAGCTCTCAGCTGGTTCTCCAGCACCATGTCTGCCTGGACTCTGCCATGCTTCCCGCCATGATGATAATGGACTAAACTTATGAACGTGTAAGCCAGCCCCAATTAAATGTTTTTCTTTATAAGAATTGCTTTGGTCATGGTGTCTCTTCACAGCAATGAAACCCTAAGACAACCATCAATAGTAAAATGGCCACTAAGGACATAGAGATATGGTTATAGAGCAGAATGAGCTATAGTTACATATCACAGCCATATGAAAAATAACTGACAGAAACAATATCCTATGGGCAAATATTAGTGGAACCGCCAACTGCAGAGACAAGAGTGATTCTTCCAAACAAAGACACGCCTGTAAGCAACCCTTCCCACCGTAGGGTATGTACCTCAATAAAATAAAATAAAGTAAAAACAGAAATACAATTACTGTTGTCTGATATAAAATGACTCCTACCACCTATCTGAGGAATCATAAGAAAAAAGGAAAGAAAAATGGAGGGAGTGAGGGAAGGAAGGAAGGAAGGAAGGAAGGAAGGAAGGAAGGAAGGAAGGAAGGAAGGAAGGAAGAAAGGAAGAAAGGAAGGGAGGGAAATGAATGGTCACTGCTAGAGGCCAGCAGTAAAGATATTAAGTTAATATTTAATGGTCCAGAGTCACAGTTGGAGAAAAGCAGAATGTTCTGGAAACGGGTAGTGTTGATGGTTTTACAATAAGGTGAAGGTATTTAATATCGCAGAATTCTGTGCTTATAAATAAGTGGGTCAAATGGAAATTTCCTGCTGCTGTATTTTGCCACAGTTTTAAAAAAGAAACAAAGATACAGAAAGCGTAACTGTCTGTCATTCTACTCTTATATCAGGCTTGGCAATGAACGTGGGGTGGAGGGAGACCTGGGGGCAGATGCTGCGAATCTGCACTGTACCTTTTTTATTTAATTTTTACTCCTAAGTGCTGGTTGCATGGACATGCCACACATGTGAAACCCCCGCTGGTGAATTTGGGGATTTCATAAGTCTCAAGTTACTTCTCTCCTAAGAGCAAAGAACCTACTTGTGAGCTTTCTGAGCCTCCAAGCTTCTCTTGCACGTCTCTCTCTTTATAATATTTATATTAGACGCCATCCTGTCTAGAAGCAGGTGTGATATAAGAACACACACATATGCTAAATCAACATAAGAAGCAACATGGAAGTAAACGTACATTAACACCAACAATACTAAGACAGAGAGGGGGAAACACAAAGTCTAGATATAAAGAAAATGTAGATGCCCAGGGAGTTATCTGGCATGTGGCTAACATAAGTATACTTTCCCAATATTACAAGTGCATACACTTGTACTTGAGATTTTTTTTCATTTTATATGTTGCAGTCTTTCTACTACAAGATAATAGTTTTCCAGCTCACAGCATGGACGTGTCACGTTTGACAAACTGACTCCAGGAGGATTTGTCTAAGGTAGCACATGCGATGTATTTAATTCAAGCCAAGTAGTAACTTTCAGTGTATAGAGTCAAGCATGGACTAGATACAGGATTCAGAGGGTAAGCAACACACGTGTGGAAGGACTCCGAATGTCACAGACAGGGGACACGATCCAGAGGGTAAGCAGCACACGTGTGGAAGGACTCCGAATGTCACAGACAGGGGCCTTCTGAAAGCCTTCAAAAAGTGCCAACCATGTTTTAGAGAATAGAAGTGGTTTGTTTTGTTTTTTTGTTTTGTTTTTTTGAGACAGGGTTTCTCTGTGTAGCCCTGGCTGTCCTGGAACTCACTCTGTATACCAGGCTGACCTCGATCTCAGAAACCCACCTGCCTCTGCCTCCCGATTAAAGGCGTGTGCCACCATTGCCCGGCTTAGAAGTGGTTTTTAAAAGAGTGCTTCTACTCCATTCTTTATAGCATGATGACCAACTCCTATTCTCATAGATTAGCAAGAGCTGTGCTTATTGTCAATTATTACAGCTTTTTAGGTTTTGAATCATACAAGGGCATTTTAAGTAAATGTCTGATAATCAGTGACAATTTGTCAAAAATAACTGTAAGCTGCTTAGCCTCTAGGACCGTGAGTACAGAACACAGAAAGGCTCTCTTCTCTTCCCAGCCCTGATCTCTCAGCATGCCATGACTGATCTCCATGGTCGAGGCACATCCTGAAGGTTTCACTTTGGAGACACTTGTGCAACTGATTAGTGACGAGAAGGAACAGCCACGTGCCAACGCTAACCTACTGAGAAAATGTCATCTGTAACATTTATGGACACTGGATTTCGAAAGCTGGGAAAGACAGCATGCAAGAAACCACATCGCCTCTGAGGAGCTGCACTGTGCAAGTCATCTTTCTGCAGCTCTTCTCCCTCAATATCCCACATAATTCCAAATCAGCCACAGCCTCTCAGTTACAAATACCATGGTGACCTGACAACCTATATTAAATAATGCATCCATGTGTGTTTGTGTTTGAAGTCGAGGGAATAAAAACGCCAGATTTCCCTGATTAGACGCCATCCACGCCATGGAGACTAACACAGCAATGGCAAAAACACAAATGTCACTTTTTAAAATATTGCATGCTGGCTAACCGTCATTCTTTTACCAAAGATTGTGGGCACCACTGCATGCCAAATACTAAAACAATAAAGCTTAGCATTTCCCGGTTTAAAAAGGGGTTCTTTGCTATATTCTGGGGAAGTGAGAGGGGGAAGGGAGAACGGGAGGCAAAGTTGGCCTAAACTCATTTGCCTTAATCACAATTTTTTGTTAGATTCTTTTTTTAAAAAAAGATTTTATTTATTTTATGAGTCCACTGTAGCTGTCTTCAGACACACCAGAAGAGGGCATCGGGTCCCATTACAGATGGTTGTGAGCTACCATGCAGCTGCTGGGATTTGAACTCAGGACCTCTGGAAGAGCAGTCAGTGCTTGTAACCGCTGAGCCATCTCTCCAGCCCCTTTTGTTAGATTCTTATCCTTAGCTTATCCTTATCCTTCTTACTGAACAGAAATCAGAAGACAGCAAAGACTAACACTTAGACTCTGTACTCTACCACAGGACAGATGATGCTGCACGGAGCTAACTCTCAACAGCCAGGCCACACAGGGCAAGGGCAAGCTGTTCGAAACGTGCTGTCTTCACATCTTCGTCTGCATACATTTGAAAGCTTTTGAGAAGATTGTGCCGTGTTCTTCTCCATCTTCCTGATAGTCAAACAGGTTGTGAGAGCTACTTCACAAGTACAGAGACAAGATGGGCTCTTCTGGCATCACAAACACAAAGAAAAAGGTCCTTAAGAAAACACGACCACAGATAACCACCTTCTAATAAGTGGATACTCATTCAATTTCCATTTCTCCAGAAACAGCAAAGTAAAATATAATCTTCCCATGCAAACACTACTTCTTCTTGGGAACAGTAGGAAAACATTGAAATAACAATCTTGCCAAACCTACAGGAACTGGATATTACCACATTATCCAGTCATCAATGAGGCACAAGTAGGAATAGAAGATTAACTTTATTTTGTACAAGGTTGCTGAAAAGCACATGTTGTTTTATCAGTTTTTCCTGAGCAGAATATCAAATGTTTTTAATTTACAATATTTGAGAGGTTATTGATCATCCTCTAACTACATTTTAATTTTTTAGTCAAAATTTATTCAGGAAAATGTTATTTATGAATTTGCGTTTTGTAGGAGCTGTCTTAACATCTATAATTTCTATGATTGCGTTAGAATGAGTCCTCCCTTCAGCTCTTATATCCCAACTTCAGCTACTCCAATCCATTAGCATTATCTCTATTTTAAAGAAGCAGAAATGATAGGGAACTTACTAGCCCAATGAGACATGGTCTCATAGGTCTCAGGCTGACCTCAGACTTTCTACGCTGCGTAAGTTGATCTTGTATTTCTGATTCTCTTGCTTCCATCTCCTGAATGCTGGGATTACAGGTATGTCGCACCACTCCTGGTTTATAGATAAGAACTTTTAAAAGCATGCTTAGTTGTCAGTATTCCTGGGGTGATGATACATTCAGGGATCTTACCCTTCTTGCTGAGTTAAATCTATGACGTTGTAATGTCCTTCCTAATCGACAACATCAGAAAAGGCATGCCTTGGACAGATGACTGAAATTGTTTTCTCTAGTCTAAGAGGACCAATTTGGTCAATCATGTTAAGTAAGGAAGGTGTGGAGGAAAAACAAAGCCTATATCTTCAGTGTATACCAAGTACAGATCCACTCACATCCATGGCTTTTGTCATTTCTGTTCTGAGAATAAAGGGCTCACTTATGGAGATCTGATACCATACCTGCGCACCTTCTGGCACATTCTCCAATATGATAACTTACTCTCACATTGAAAATCTGAACTCAGATATTTATACCTTTATTCTTTATGGGTACATTTATGTCCAAGCTCTACAATTTCCTTCTTCAAATATTCTACCATAAGACTTACTACTGATAATCCTCAATGTTCTTCCTTTTATCATGGATTATGATCTATGCACATTTTTACAGATTTTACACATCAATATTTTGTAATATCTAAAGTTTGCTGTTTTATCATATATATATATATTATATATATATATGGTCCAGTTTATGGAGTGCTCTGGAGGAAAGGGATGCTTAGCAGTGGCTTTGGGCATCAAGAAAAGGCAGGGGGCAGGATTGTAAAATGCCCATCTTGATGCTTGTATAACCAAATAGCAGCCGTTTACTCAAAAATGATTTGGGTTCCATTACCCAGAATTTGCATGTGATTACAGTAATACTCTGTTATTTCTCAGATCATCTCAAACTTGAAATGAGATCACATATCTTAGCACGATCCAATACAACTCAGACTTTGGTCCCTGTAGTGGTTTGAATATGCTTGGCCCAGGAAGTGGCACTATTTGGAGGTGTGGCCTTGTTAGAGTAGGTGTGGCCTTGTTGTGTTCCTTGTGGAATAAGTGTGTCACTGTACGCATTGGCTTTAAGACCCTTGTCATAGTTGCCTGGAAGCCAGTCTGTTCCTAGTGGCCTTCAGATGAAGATGTAGGACTCTCAGCTCCTCCTGCACCATGCCTGCCTGGATGCTGTCATGCTCCTATCTTGATGATACTGGACTGAATTTCTGAACCTGTAAGTGAGCACCAATTAAATGTTGTCCTTATAAGAGTTGTCTTGGTCATGGTGTCTGTTCACAGCAGTAAAACCCAAGGACAGTCCCATAACAGGGAATCCAACCCAGAATCAGCCACAGGTTCTCATTCTCATCCTTGTCTTTCCTCCATATCTGCCCAGGATGTTTGGGAAGCCACTGCTGGGCTTACTTAGACTTAAATCTTATGAGCTCCCAGGCTCCTTTATTACCCACTGCCTTCTTTACTCACATTCGTAGGGATGGAACAGGGCCTGTGACCCTTGGTTATTGCTTAGATACAGTGACTCTCAACCTGTGTATCACAGTTTTATATGATTCATAACAGTAGCGAAATAACATTTATGAAGTAGCAACAAAATAATGTTAAGGATGGAGAGGAGTGTCAGTATTAAATGGTCGAGAACCACTGGCTTAAAGGAATGACCTTCTCTACATGAGAGCCTTGCTGTTTTGATGCTATATTTTCTTTTGCATTTAGATGAAAGATATATTAGAGTTTTGAAAGTCTCTAGACCACATGAGAGAGCTGAATGAGTATTAAAATGTATTTTTACCAAAATTACTTGTTGTATCCTCACATCATAGAACATATATCACAAACTATCATGTCTAAATAAGAACCCTTGAGCTCTATTGGAATGTTCTAGATAGCTGAGGCTGGTCTTGAACTCTTGATCCTTCTGCTTCAGTAACTCAAGTCCAGGGACTGTAGACATGCATTCTGGAGATCTAACAGTAAGAACCAAAACCTATCAATGATCTAAAATCTAAAGTACAATTAGATTGCCTTTCCAATGGAGTCTAGGCATATTTTCCTTTTATTTGCTTTCTTTTGCTGCAAGGAACACCATGGTTAAAAGCACTTTGGAGAGGAAAGGGTTTATTTCATCTTGCAAGTTACAATTATTCACTGAAGGAAGTCAGGGCAGGAACAAGAAGAAGAAACCACAGAGAACTGTTGCTTACTGGCTTGCTACTACACTCGCCTTCAATTCTCTCCATCCTTGCCTAGGGATGGTACTGCCCACGGTGGACTGGGCTCTCCTAAATCAATTAGCAGCAAAAAAATATGCTCCTCAAATACATCCACAGGGCGAGCCACTGGAGGCAATTCTTCGCTTGAGGTTCCTTTCCCTCTTCTCCCATTTTAAATTGATAACCAACACTAGCTATCACACAATCAGTCCTACTAGGATTTGCTCGTGCCCACCACACTTCAAGGGTTATGCAACCTCTTGATGCAGGAAACGCTTTGCAAGATGAGCACGGACTGGAGTCTTAACTATGAACAGTTCACAACAATGGCATCTCTAGAAGGCAAAGTTATCAGGGAAACAGTGCTGAGTGGTTAAATTGAGGTGCAGGCTGACTTTCTTTGTGTAGAGGAAAAAGCAAAGACTAGTCCCTGTGCTCTAACTAGTCACAGAGCACTTAACCCATTCCACTATGCTATTGTCAGAGGGTGGACTTGAAAGTGAGCTGGCTTAGAAGACATGAAAAGGGAGAGAGGATGACATGTTCTCCTTTGTGGGAAGATAGACACATTATACAGAGTAAACAGAAAAGTAAGGCTCCTTTCTTTCCGTGTTCCTCTGATAGGTCAGACTCTGGCAGCCACCTGGGTTTGATCTGAACACTACAGGGACCATAAACATCATCCAGGAATACACACACACAGACACACATACACACAGTTTCCAGAATCCCCCCCTTTTCAGGGACAGAAACAACAATAAAGAATCTAGAGGTGCAAAGAATTAGTGCATCATAAAATATAGAAAAGAAAAAAAGCCCACTCTGCATTGACTGGCCCTGAGAGAATTTACTCACGCACTGAAATTTATGCACCGAGTTACCAGAAGCCTCATAAATACTGGACCCATAATCAAGCTGTAATCATTCATTTTATTTACATTTCATTAGGGGGCACTAAGGTAATGATCTCCAAAAGATTTCATGCACAGCCAATGAAAAACAAAGTGGACCTCCAAAGGGGTGGGCATAAAAAGCCAATAATGTCCTTTTGTCCCAAAGGCACGGAATTATTAAAAACAATCTGTTCTTAAAAGTTACTGCATGCTTTCTTTTAACGCATCCTCGACTAGTAATTGCATTCTGAATTATTTCCTCTCTACATGTTACACGTGAGATAAGACCTGAGTCTCTGACTAAAGAGTTTAGGTGGAACCTTCCAGCGTTACACGGGAAACAGACTTGCATGAAATAGACACTGCAACAGAAATTTCCAGAACACCTATAGCATTCGCCATATACCACTGCTTGCCATTTACTGCGGGCAAAAATCCATGACAGCCTTTCAGGCTCTTCCACAGGAATCTGAATAGCCACACAAAGGACAGAGCAGAGATACACTGAATAAAACATCCTGTGCCTGCATCACTCCTTTGAAGGCTGCCAGCCATACATTTTGAATAACCTGAAATGAAGATCAAAGGGGAAGAGGATCTATTTATTTATTTATTTATTTAACCCGGGGCAGTGGATGAGAAGAAAGTAAAATTTTGGATTTTGGCGGGGGGGGGGGGGGAGTAGGTGTCTGAATTTAGACAAACATCAACATCTTATTCGTAAGGTCTATAAAGAAATCCAACAGCCAAATCACAAAGTAGGCCTGTGATGTGTAAAAGTAAGACCAAAGGAACGGTGACATGTCAAGGGTAATGAAGGAGGGCACCCCTTCCTCTTGCTGTCTACCTTCCTGGTCACTCTTCACTAGACCTTCCACAAACACAGTTCCCGGTCAGAACCAGAAGCAGGGGTCTCTCATTTCTTTCTCTCTCTCTCTCTTTTTAAAAACTATATTTAATTCTTTTGTGCAATATATTTTATCATATCTTTTCCCCTCCCCTCTGACCCCTCCCAGGTCCTCCGCATCTCCCTATTTACCTAAATTTATTCTCTCTCTCTCTCTCTCTCTCTCTCTCTCTCTCTCTCTCTCTCTCTCTCTCTCTCTCTCTCAAAATGAATTAACAATAGGAAAAACAAAACACAACAATGAAACCCAAAATAGACAAACAGATATTCCCTCTCCGAGTAGGTATCAACGGCGAATAACCTCTCAGTTACGGACGGGATGAGAATTCTCTCCTTTCTGCAGGGAGCCCCTCTGGACTTGCTACATTTCTCCCTCTTTTCCCAGAAATGTTTTAAATATGGGAAGAATGTGACAGAACTGAAGAGGATAAGTGGAGCAAAAGAGAGTGAGCTGCCTTGAGACTCCTGCCTAGCACACGAGATCACTGGTGGTTTCATGTGAGCCTTCAATGTGATATCCTGGAGGAAGTATTTAAGGAGAACTGAAGGAGGGGGCTGTTAGTCCAGTAGAGTAGCATGTAACCTACGCACATGTTTGTCAGGCATGACTTGAAAGCACTCTATGAGTAGGTAACAATACACTCAGTGTAGTATAGTTACCAAGCGATAAAATAAATCTGATCCTATGCTCAATGCAGAAACACTTTGCTATTGAAACATGAGTGGGAACTGAAAGGGCTAAGGGGTGGGCATCACCTGCTTTGCCCACTCCCTGGGTGAACAAAGGCTTGTGTCTTAGCTTTTCTTTCTTTCTTTTTCTTTTTTCCTGTTTATTGAGACAGCGTTTCTCTGTGTAGCCCTGACTCTCCTGGAACTTGCTCTGTAGTCCAGCTCGGTTTCTAACTCAGAGATCTGCCTACATCTGCCTCCCAAGTGCTGGGATTAAAGGTGTACACTACCACGCCTGGCTTTGTTAGGGTTTTATTGCTGCGAAGAGACAAACATGACCATGGGCAACTCTTATAAAGGAAAACATTTAATTGGGGCTGGCTTATAGTTTTAGAGGTTCAGTCCATTATTGTTATGGCAGGGAGCATGGTGGCATGCAGACCTACATGGTGCTGGAGAAGGAGCTGAGAGTTCTACACCTTAATCCACAGGCAGCAGGGAGAGACTGTGCTCAACAGTGGGCATAGCTTGAGCATAGGAGACTCAAAGCCTACCCACAGTGACACACTTCCTCCAACAAGGCCACACCTCTTCTAACAAGGCCACACCTCCTAACAAGGACACTCCCTATGAGCCAAGCATTCCCACACATGAGTCTATGGGGCTGTTCCTAGTCACACCACTCTATCTTGTGATTTCCACCTTCTAGGAGCTGTCCTGCAGAAGCAACTATATGCTTCCTTTATCTTCATCAGGATTAAGTGCCCAAGGAGGTCTACATTCCCCCAAGACAACATCCCTTGGAGGCTGTGTTAGGTTAGATTTCTTAAAGAGAATGGGAACCTGCCTCTCTTATGTTAGCTACCTTCTAGGGGGAAACAAATTCATACTTTTTCCATAACCACTTGAAGTGAGAACTGATTAAAAAGAATTCATTTGAAATCTGTGACTATCCTTGAATAAAACAAACAAACAAACAAACAAACAACCTAAACTATAAAATGAAAGCCTTACTTAATTGATTATTTTTTTTCTATTATTTTTCACTTGGCCTTTTATGTTGGTGAGGCTTCAAGGCATTTAGTCTTGAAATAACATCTCTATGAGTCTAACCTTTATTCATTTATTATGTTTTTAAAATATTTTATTTATTTAAAAATTTTGCATGTGGGGGTTTCCCTGCATGTCTGTCTGTGTACCATGTGCATGCAGTACCTAGACAGGCCAGAAGAGGGTGTCATATCCTCTGGAACTGGAGCTACGAAGAGCTGTAAACTACCAAGTGGGTGCTGGGAACCAAACTCAGGTCCTCTAGAAGAGTAGCCAGTGCGCCTTACCATTGAGCCACCCCTCTAGCTCTACCTTTATTCATTTATAAAATAAATGTTTACAACATTGGGCACAGCAAATAATCAGCATATAATGTATTTATTTTATTTTGAAAGTCAAGAGTAGGGCAGGCAGAACTCTAAGAAGAACTCGAATGTCCAGCATTCCGAGGTCAGGCTGCTGGTCCCGAGTCGTCAGGACAGAACCTATGAAACAAAATGGCTTCCAGGAAATTATGAATCTGTAAGTACCCACTTAACCCCAAAGCAGCTTATCTTGGATGGGTCCTTTAAACCAATCTGAAGCACCAGGAACTGCTGTTCTCAGCCTCAAAGACCAGGCAAGCTACCACAAGTTCCATACTTGCAAGATACTAATTTCTGCCAGCTAATGGGGGGGTTTAGGAAGAGGATTCTGCTGAGAGCCCTGTTCAGGCTTCTGATCTGCAAAGCTGTAAGACTAGCCCTGGAATACACAGAATTTGCTACTGTGAAATTAAATACTAATACAGAATACAGCATATATTTACCTGTGACTCCTCATGGAAGTAAGATATCAGAAGAAATTCAGGGTATACACAGTGGCAAGAGAAAGAAGGGGGAGGGGATACTCTGAGAGCAGCTTCCCAAATATCTGTTAGGAAAAAAATCTTATTTGGAAAGAAGGGGAGCACGTTCTGTTGCTCTAATGCAGAGACCTTCAAATGGCTGAAGTGGCCAGTTTACAAGTTCTGTGCTCTTTCAGTGGAATTCCTAACTTTCTTATCATGACAGAAAGAAACCCTTTAATGAACAAAAGGACAATACCCAAAGATGGATTAAAATTTAAAAGCACAGACAACAAAAGTTATGGAACTGTGATTTTGAAAGGACTATACGCGCATCTTGGTTTGTCACACTGGACATTCAGGAAGAATTCTTTCTACTGGAGAGAAAACAGATGCATTACTTTAGGAACACACGCCACGTAGTTCGTAGTTCATGTCGTATCAGAGGAAGCAGTTAGCAGCACCAAAGATACTCAGGAGAAATGTGAATAGTGAGCTGAATTTCTTTAAAAAGAGCAAAACTGAGATTTTTTTAAAAGCAGATGTACATATAAACTTTTTAAAAATCAATAAAGCAAAAAGAGAGGGGTCTGCCTAGAGTCTAAAAACTCTTGACCTTGGCTCACTAACATTATAGCAACCACAGGGGTTCCCTAAAAGCTGGCCTGGATTTTTTTTTTTTAAAGACCAATGAATACAAAACACATTTGCTACTTCGGGATCATTTTTGTAATTTCTACCATTTATCATGTTCTAGCTTTGATTCTTTAAAATCAGCCATGTACATCAGCCACTGCCTCAAAACATTTCAGAACACCACCGCAGGGAAAATCAATCCCTATTTTCTCTAAGTATGTATTTCTCAGCACTGCAAATGGATACCCCCGTGTTCCTGGAGACAGAATGAAAATATTCAAATAAGTGCTACAAAATTTTAAGTGCTGCTGTAATAATTTCCTCTTAAAGACAGAAAAGACTGGAAGAAATATGCTTGCATGCAATTCCACGAAACAGATGAATCTCTCGGAATGGGCTTGGGTCATAGCTTGACAGCAACATATTCCAACTGTCCTGCTATAGACGACAGGAGATTAACAAGTACTACTTCATATCTGAAACCTCCCTTCGGCAATGTTTGTTTCTAATCAGCAAGAACTCTAGAAAATAAACCGGAACCTTTAACTAGTCTTTCGTGTCAGAGTCTGCTCTTTGTATGTGGGAGCTGACAGTTCAGCAGTGTAGCAGTGCAAGCAGGCTGTCTCTCTATAAAAGCCAACTATAGCTTCCCCTCTAGTGCTCTGACTAGCACTTCACATACTCACGTTTAATCCTGGGAGTGGGTACTATCGTCAGCCTCACTTCACAAGTAAAGAAATTGGGACCTAGAATGTTTATCTAACTTGTCTAAAGTTAAGTGGGGAGGTAAGAGACAGGAGTGGATGGTCAGCATCACAGTCTAAAAATCCTTATGATAAAACCCAACCCATGGTTTTACCATTCCCAAAGGTAAATATAATACACGTGGATACACGCTTGCATCCACATGTCTGGAGCACTGGAAGGACCATGGAGCTGGAGAATGGCTTAGGGCTAAAAGCACTGGCTGCTCTTCCAGAGAATTTAAGTGTGATTCCCCAGTACCTGTGGTTCTTCACAAACTGTAAATCCAGTTTCATGGAGAATCAACGCCCTCTTCTGGCCTCTATTGGCACTGCATGCATGTGGTACACATATATTCATGTGCTACTCATAAACTAAAAATAAATAAAATATTTTTTTAAGAAGAAAAGAATCACTTCATATTTGTGAATTTGGTTTAGGATGTGATGTGAAAGCCAATCGTGTCTGTATGTAGTCTTTCAGTACTATTTTCAGCATACAAATATTTCCAGACATTTTCCAATATAAAATAAAAATTATTTATAATCAATGTTTTATAATATATCTAGAAAATATACTTATAATAGAGATGATAAAAGATTATATATATAATGAATATGTCCACATATATAACTTTTACAATTAAATATGGAAAAATACAAATGACCCCAGGAAATACTGTGACAAATATATTCTTTATATATTCTATCTACATCTACATCTATACCTATATCTATATATATATCCACATTTATATATACTGTGGCACATATGTGTGTATATGCATATATGTGTATATTTATATGTGTCTATATATGACTATATAATTTTCAGAAAAGAACATCTAAAGAGCAAGATGAAAAGCTTCTGCAAAGTTTTGATAGAGTGAAATAAAATTTATGTTAATAATGAAACGTCATGGGGCTGGAGAGATAGCTCAGAGGTTAAGAACACTGACTGCTCTTCCAGAGGTCATGAGTTCAATTCCCAGCAACCACATGGTGGCTCACAGCCATCTATAATGAGATATGGTGCCCTCTTATGGTGTGCACACATGCACACAAGCAGAACACAGTATATATAATAAATAAATAAACAGACATCACTCTACACTGAAAACCGGCACGTCGCCAGCACATCATCTCTTTCTGGCAGGGATGTAGACAAGACATTGCTAATGCAATGCAGCTACATGTGGGCCATTTGTCAGTTCATTTGGCTACATTCTCCCCTCCCGTGCTCTAGGTTACAGCTCCTGTCTTCTGCTCTATCTAATCAACTCTTACACGTGTCCACAAATTCTTCAAGTATCAAGGTTTACGTCTGCTTCCCTTTTCATAAGACCCAGCTCAGTGGTGAGAATTTTCTAACTTTCCATCTATTTGTCTTTAATGTATTAGGTACATGATTTTCAAGCCATGTGCTCTCTTATCTCTGGAGAAAACTGGTAACTATAAATTAATAAGCCACCTTCTCCTCCTGTGATCTGGTTATCTGGTCCTGTCTCTTAGCACACTTAGTTATTTGTGTATGTCTCTCTGTGTGAAAATGCATATGGAGGCCAGAGGTCGACCTCAGGAGTTTCCTCAGTCACCTCCACATTATTATTTTGAAACACAGATTTTACTCACAGTGACAATCTCTTTGGTGAGACTTCACTCAATTTATAAGTTTAGGACTTGAACATGGCCACTTATTTTCTCATTGAATAACCAATCAGTATTCTAATAGTGGAAAGAGACAGGCTCTTTCAACTCTGGCAACTTTGAATGTGTTTTTTTTTTTCTAGACAGCAAAGAACTTTCACTTAAATATGTGACAAAATTACTATACAACTTAAAAATCTGCTCATCTATGTAATTTTTTAACATATTTTTTACAATGAGTACACTTTTTTTAAAAAAATTATTTTATGTATATTAGTACATCGGCACTGTCTTCAGCCACACCACAAGAGGGCACCAGATATCATTATGGATGGTTGTGAGCCATCATGTGGTTGCTGGGGATTGAACACAGGACCTCTGGAAGAGCAGTCAGTGTTCTTAACCGCTGAGCCGTCTTTCCGGTCATGGGTGCACTTTATAACAGTAGATTACACTCATCGTATAGAAACATGTCACCTGTCATCACCATTCTGAGTGACAGATTGAAAATGGCCTTCAGAAGATATGACAGCTCGTTAGAAAGAAATATTAAAAATAAAAATTATGCTTATTTATACAACATGTGTTTTTTATATCTGGAAAGCCAACTGGAGTCAATGGAAAAGCTGCTGAAATTGATGAATTTAATTATCCATTAAATATGTAAACCTTAGCAGGTTTGTTATCAATGACAAAAGATGCTGTAATAATAGGACCATCTTTATGTGGAAACATTGTAAGTAAAATTTTTAACAGTTTAACCTTTATTGTACAAAGTAGTGGGCTTCATAATGACGTTATCCTGCAAGCCTACCATCTGCTTTTGCCGTGTTCCTTACTATGCCCTCTTCTGTCCTCTTTACATGTCTTTCCTGCCTTTTCAAACTGGCTCCATTCTATTTTCACATCATATGTATGTATTATACATGTATAATATGCATGACATATTTTATATGTGCATACATATATAATATAACCTAGGTTCTACCTATGAAAGGAAAATGTGATTTTTTTGGAAGGAGAGGTGGTCTAGCTTATTTTGCTTGATATAATACAGCAAAATTTTAATAAGAAATGTGTACTAACTACAAGAGATGAAAACAAAAACATGTGTCAAAGAAAATCTAAAATCAGTATCATTAAATTAAATGTAAAGACTCTACAGAAGAAACACTGTGTGCCTTAGGAAGAGACTCTTCTTCCTAATGCAGTAAACATGTTTGCTTGGTTTGAAGTGTGGAGACTAAACACTACACTCAGCAAGCATGTGCCTCTGAACTGTGTCCACAGACACATACACGTCATGTGGGGAAATGCAGCATGGTGGGAGAACCCAACTATGATTGTCTCATTTATCCTGGAAAATAGCTTTAAAGAGAGGTAAATCTGAATATCAAGAGCAACCCGGGAAACAGAAGTCTATCCTTACACAATGCAGGATGGGACTTGTTAAAGGAAATCCAGATCACAAAACGGGTAACACCTTAAATATAATAGGACAAAATAAATCAGCAGGGAAAGGAAGGTTTTCCAGGACTGGAAAGAGAAAGCAACTGGCTAACAAAAGGGAAGAAAATTCTATCCAAATATGCCCTAGCAGAAATTACAAATGCATTAGACTGCACATTTATTTTGTGCCTGTAGAATACCAGACTCCATGAAGGATCACAGTTTCAACTGTGCAGATCAGTCTAGTATAATCAAATAATTCAGGCAAGCACACATGGAGAAGGCACCCACCAAGCTCATGCTGTGTCCCAGTGCTAATGAGGAACGGCGGAGCTGCTAGGGAATGTAGAAGGGGCTGGCCAGGTCCAGCTCCCTGTGCCTCCTTAGTGCCTTTCTATCGTACCTGCCAGCCAGAAGCAACTCATGTGTTAGCTACAAATTACATTTAGAGCTCAAAAAGAACATGATTTCTGTGTTTCTTAGACAAAGAGGCTGGGTTCCTATTTTTCTCCCTCCACTGAGTAAAAAGCCACTATGATTTGTCATTTGCTGGGTTAGAGGGGTGGGAAGCATGAGGGGTTTTCATTCAAGACACACTGAGATGGGGGGAAGGGAGCACAGGGGCACCATGACTGAGTGGTCAAGAAATGGGCAGGGGAAAGGAGAGGGTGCAGGCACGTGACTGTGTACTAAGAAAATAGGACAAAGTATTCTAAGTAGCAAGGCCAGAGGCATGAAACCAAGAACCGAAACATGTCACTTCTGTGACTTTCTACGAACAAGGACTGGCAGCTCTGACCTCTGAGAGGGAAACGGCCTAGCAAAAACCATAAGATTTTACCATTGCCTTAGGATTTAAGGTCAGTTTGTTTTATGTGTTTAATACATCTATATAATGCTCCACACGCACCAGGAGATGGTCAGGAAGCTTTCACAGCTGTGTTTCATCTTCGTAAAATCCCAGGAGTCAGGCGTCTTTATGACTCCTTGTGTGGCAGAGGTGAGGAGACAGGGCCTGAGATGTTATGTAACTAGTCTATTAGCGTGTTACTAACAGGTGGATTTGAACCCAGGGTGGGCCAGATGCTCTCGAGTCAACTCCCTTCGTCCTAAGCATTATTTCTCTCTCCAAAGGAACACATTCTAAAACCAGAAGAGCGGATTGATAGCTAAGACACCAGGAGAGTCAAGGGGTGACAGAGACCGGAATGTGGACCATCTTTCTTTCAATGACTAGCCGTGAGACACGAAACAGAGTACAATGACACTCCCGAGCCTTGGTTCTCACAGGAGCTCCGCAGAGAGAACGCAACCTAATCTCAGAATTAGAGAAAAGCTTGTTGAAGAAGGAGGGCCTGGAATGTGCAGAACGTAGAACTTGAACTATCGCAGTATGGGCTCGCAACCTGGCCAAGCTTGACGAGGGATCTCTGTGATGTAAACAGAAGGCCAAGGGTGTTTGAAGGGAATGAAGGATGAGGAGGTCAGAAAAGGGCAAAAGTGCAGACTCGGAAGGTAGTAATGAAGTTACAGGATCACAATATAATTGGCTTCTATCAGCTCCTCGGAAGATGGTAATCTGCCTCACGAAAGAGCCAGTAACAGTAATACACCAGCGTGTATGATACAGACCCCATGCCACAAACTATCAAAAGCTGACTAATGACAGACTGGGAAATGGGGCTGGTTGTGCTAGACACTTGTGTGGCACCTCTGCATGTGAAATGAGTCAAGATAATGATTGGAAATGTTTTCTTGCAATCCTAGCAGCGCACACTCAGTGGCACCTAGCCTGTGCCACGCACAACGCACGGCGACCACATGACTGCTCATTTTGTTTTTCCAAACCAGAGCCTGAGGAAAAAATTTTAAAAGACTACAAAGAACACACGCTTAGCAGTTTTTGTGGCCATTTCATTGGACGTCTTTACAAATAGAAAGCACGTGATGACTACCCCTTAATTTCAGTCAGCCCCATAATCTCATTGCTGCAATCCCATACGTACTAATGGGCAAGCTGGTCAAGTGTGACTACCTCAATTGCCCTGAGCTAATGAGAAAAGACTAGAGGCCTAATACATCATGAAGACTGAACGGTATCATGGGGCACTGTGCAGTCATCACCCATGGCTTTCCATCAGCAATGTTACCAGAGGAATGAACTTCACACTGAGGAGGAGAAAAATAGCAACTAAAATCAACAAGCAAACTGCGAGGCCTGCACCAAGCAGTCAGCAGTGTGCCTGGACTGTGACTGTTCTGGCAAAGTCGCATTAATATCGAAGACTACAACACTGCCATTGTTTTCAATTCTGCTCTCTTAAAAATTCTTGTTACACTTGTTTTAATTTATTTTCATAGTGCACAGTTAAACACAGAAGTTTATGTCTGATCTTTTTCTTTGTATGTAACATAGTAGTAAATTATTTACATTGGTGTTGCAGGGGTGGGGTGGGGTGGGGGGTGGATATGAAGAAATCTTCCTTTTAGGGTTTTTAAGATTCATACATTATTCAAACTTGAGGAAGAACCTCTAAGTCTTAGAAGTTAGGCAGCAAATATGACTCGTTGCTTGGTTTGGCAAACATGAATCCAGCCAGCAGTCGCCAGATGCTTTTATCAGCTGTTCTATCTTTATAATGTAGAAATGCAAGAAACAAAGCAAGCAAAATAAACATCAAGAAAAAAAGTAACTCCAAACCAAAACAACAACAAAAAGCCTAAAAACAAAACCAAACAAGCAAGCAAAACAAAAACAAAAAAACGAAGAAGGAAGAAGTGCTCATATCAGCCTAGATATTCTCTAACTGATGAATATAGAAAAGGTTACACATAAACAACTGTACTCATTCAGTCGTAAAGAACGAAATTATATCATCTTTAGGAAAGTGGATAGTCCTGGGGACCACCAAGGGTTGCAAAATAATCCAGTTATAGAAAGACAAATGCTGCATTTTTATGTGGAATCTCAGGGAATGGATTTAAGTGCAGCATGCATGAAAAAAGAAAGGGGCGGTCCTTTGGGACGAGGAAGGGCATAGGCAGGGAGCACTGCTGGGAAGAGAGCGGAGGACGGTGACTACGAGGAAAGAACATGAGAATGTGTGTGAGGCTGTCAAAATTAATATATGACAATTAAAAAGAGCAAGTATGAGCCAGAGTGTCGAACCCCATAGGACTTAAAATTCAGGCAAAGAAAAAAAAATCCACAAAAGGGGACACAGCGATCCTTAACTGCCTGTAGCCAAGGACACTGTGAGATTTATGGGAAAGCCATAGAAGGACAAAGTATCCAGACCCGAGAATGTGTCCCAGCAAGTCCAAGGAAACCACCTAACCAATGAGAGACTGGTATGAAGTGGATTACTTTATGCAGTTCCTAAGTAGAGATGAGATGGTGACATGCTGCATCAGGAAAGGACTGAGGGACACCTGGGCTGATGAAAACGCAAACACATGCACGTGACTCTAAACCTCAGAATCCCAGTGAGTCAAATTAAACAAATTCCTCGTCATCAAGAGCTTGCTTTCTTTTTCTTTCTTTCTTTCTTTCTTTCTTTCTTTCTTTCTTTCTTTCTTTCTTTCTTTCTTTCTCTCTCTCTCTCTCTCTCTCTCTCTCTCTCTCTCTCTCTCTCTCTCTCTCTCTCTCTCTCTCTCTCTCTCTCTCTCTCTCTCTCTCTCTCTCTCTCGCAGGATCTCTCACATAGCCCAGGCTATCTTAGAACTCTCTCTATAGAAGAGACCAGCCCTGAACTTGTGATCTACCTGCTTCCGCCTCCCAAGTGTTTAGACTGCAGAGCTGCAGTAAAAACAGTTCATATGGGGCTCGGGATCAAACCTGGAGTCTCATGCATGCTCGGGAAGCACGCTATCAACTAAATCACATCTCCGGCCACCAGAGAGAATTTTTATTTATGTGAAAATTTTCTATGTAATGGGGCCGAAAGAGTACAATACAGACTCTGGTAGTTATGAGAAATATAAGCTTTTAGTTTATTCCAACTCAAGAGACAAAGACAGAATCTGTGTGCTGCAAGATGCAGCAATAAATGATAAGACATGTAAAAGGCCAGTTATATCACATTTGAAAGGGCCAGAAAACCCCTGGCTTCCCAGGAACTATTGTCTACAAAATATGATTCCTGTTTAGAGGAGAATTAAAAAACAAAACAAAATACCCCCCCCCCCCCAAAAAAAAACCAACCCAAGAGATTAGAAATAAGTGTTCTAGGGTGCGTTTATTGAAGGTCTGGTTATGGAAGAAGCAAGGAGTACTATTTTGAAACTCTCACCACAACATTTTGTTGGGACTTACTTAAACCAAATGAAGACTATGAATAAATGAAAGGATTTAATTGCTAAATTTCATGGTTTGTCACAGAGAAAATAGCAAATTTCACTCTGCACAAGATTAATAGAAAAGTCGGGGGGGAAAAAAGAACCTGTGCAAATTATTTACATAGCCTAAGTAGATATCAAAGATCACAGACATGCTCTGTGAAACAGAACTAATCGCCAGTCTGTGACCCACGCATAGCTAATTACGGAGCCCAAGGTGGAGAAAACCACCAGAGCAGCATGCAGACTGGCCTTCATTATTTCTATTGTAAACAAGAACCTGCCATACAGGGCATTTAGCTGCAAGTGTAGTCTTGACACAAGTTCATTTCACTCTGCCTTTCTCTGCTTTATCTTATTTTTTAAAGAATATATATATTAGATATACACATTCTTTTATTATATATATATGAATGAATATATATGAGTCCACTGTAGCTGTCTTCAGACACCCCAGAAGAGTGCATCAGATCCCATTACAGACGGTTGTGAGCCACCATGTGGTTGCTGGGAATTGAACTCAGGACCTCTGGAAGAGCAGTCAGTGCTCTTAACCTCTGAGTCATTTCTCCAGCTCCCTGCTTTACCTTCTTCATGGGGAAACAGTGTTGCTTCCTGACAGCCGTGACCTGTGGGGTTGCCACCTGAGGTCTTGCCCCTTACCTGGAACCAAATAATGCCCCTGACGTCTTTTACAGGAAAGAGACCTTATGAAATCACCACCTTAAGTAAATGAGGGGAGAAAATGAGACATTTCTTTCTAGGGTTGAACTCTTCTCTACATGCTCCAGTTTTCCCATGAAAAGGCTGACATCTCCGAAGCTGATGAGGTTTCTGGATCTTTCTGATGGAGGTAGAAGAGCTTTTCCCGATGCTGACTTACCACATGCTCTTCTACAGAAGCCTTTTAAGCAATCCACCTTGCAGGCTGACAAACAGGTTGGTCTGTAAAAAGCCTGCCTTGGTTAAGATTTTGCAGACAACTGGGAAGGGACAGTTAATTGAAGGATTCTCATGTTACTATCTTAGACATGAGGGCATTAAAGATGTCCTTGTGCCACCTCATTGTTCCTCTTGAAACAAAATGATGGACGTGATCCCCACTTCACAGAGTTTCCACAATTCCCTGCAGATAACACGGCTTCAGAGCCCCCCTCTACATTCTTTTAAAACTTCAGTGAGACTATCCAAAGGGATCATCGGGTCAATGTTCCCATTCTGAGTGTGACTTCAATGGGGAGAGCTCGCAGCCCTGTGCTTGGCTGTCTCTTCCATAGCATGTGTAACAATCCCCTGGCCTCCAGGAGGCAGCTCCTTTTTTTCAGTATGATCTGTAGACCAAGAGGGGCAGAGGCGATGAAGAACATAGGCAATATAACCCAAATGAGCTTTGGAGCATCTAGGTTGCTGAAAAATTGGAAAAAGTAATTGATAAATGAAACCCATTGTATAGTGAGTCCAATCCCATGTTACTGACTAGTGACAACTCTGATAGCTTTGTCAGCAACGTGCTAAGCAGACTGAATCCAAGCTGGCTAGGAACCTCATGCCATTTAGTGTACTCTCTACCAAGAAATCCGGTACATAGGAAATCCGGTACACTTCTAGCAAACCATTAGAGAAATTCTTCCCTTGGAACGGAGAATCTGGGTTCCTAGTAAGTACCAAGAAAGTTTACTTACAATTGCCAAAGGTGACAGTCTGG
Source organism: Uromys caudimaculatus (assembly GCA_028551405.1). Classification (NCBI taxonomy): domain Eukaryota; kingdom Metazoa; phylum Chordata; class Mammalia; order Rodentia; family Muridae; genus Uromys; species Uromys caudimaculatus. The sequence goes on along the minus strand of CM052716.1, from coordinate 46,589,449 downwards.
GGACAAAACTAGGGAGACAGAAATGGCGGCCAGGATATAAAGTCAATCAGTGAAGGGTATGATAGTCTTTATAACACAGGTGAGTGTGAATAGCCCATATTAATTGCTACATCAGTGACCTAAGCAGGAGAGACTGGGTAAGGGAATCACATACCTGTGACTCTCAATGTCACTCTTAGGGACTGACTGCCTTGTTACAGATAAAATAATTTCTATGAAGCTCCATTTTCCCTAAATCTTGTCCTCATGAAATTGCTCATCTCTGGGGAATAGCTGTGCATCCAAAGACACAGAAAAGCATGAATAATTCAAGACGAGCAGGGATGCTTTCCAGTAACCTTTATTTACCCTATGCGGCTGTGTGGAGTGGGTCCCCCTCCACACACTAGACTACGATCTCAGTCCTGACAGAACAGGTTTGCACTCCAGCATCTTTCTTCCCCACAGGCCTCTAGCACTGCTACACAACAGCCCTGCCTCTCCTGGCTTCCTCACAGGCTCCTATTGCCTCAGAGAACATCACTTTGGTGCTAAAAAGGAACCCAGATGCAGCTACACATGGGGCAGTGCTTTCCTGCCTTAGACATTCTAAACACAAGAAGGGGGGGGGGGAGAGAGAGAGAGAGAGGTTTCTTTTCAGAGAAGATTTTGTTCTTTGAAAAATTGGAAGCTTCCCGATTATTCCTCTTTTATTTTTCTATTCATACTCTCTCCTTTCTCTCCCCCCTCTCTCCTTGCCTCTTACACACACACACACACACACACACACACACACACACTTTACCGGCCTAAATGCAATGAACACACAATATAAGGACAAGTCTTTTTTGGAAAGCAAAATCCCTATGGGGTCAGCTGAATGGAGTTCATGACAACTGCTCTTCTTGGCTGATAACAGCCAGAGAGATTCTCCGCCTTCTCCTCAGCTCTGTAAGCTAATGATAGAAAACAGTGATGTGTTCTCCACAGTGCTATCTTTGCCAACAGACTGCTGCTGTCACAACTCGATGTTTTCTGGCAGGAAATGGCCATGCCAACACCATTTATGGTGGTGGGAAACAGAGTTGGAATACAAAACATGAGCAGCTAAGAAGGACGTGGCCTCGGAGTGTTCTCTTCCAACTTACACAAAAGATGCTTTGGAGAAGAGAAGCCAAGGAGCTCAGCAGCCCAGGCCTTTATCTAGCCGTAGGCAGTTTTCTTCCCTTCATTTTTCTTGGACCTCCTCTGTACACATCCTCTTTGGGGTAGTGACTGGAGTTCCCGAGGTAAGCATCCCTCTGTGGAGTAGTTACAGCTAAATCGAATAAACTGGTAAGCCTAATATGTGATTTTTAAATAGATCATTGCTTTCTTATGTAAGAGAGATTCAGAAGCAGCTAGGTAGCCCAGGGATGCGTTGGTGGCTACCAAATTATGCCATTCAAAAGACCTTCAACTTTCAGTCAACCGTTCATAATGGTCCAATCTACCTATCATGCTTACTTCCTGAGACAACCTGACTGTTGGGGCTCAGCCACCACAAATGTATTCCCTGACAGGAAGGAGGAAGAGAGAAAGGAAGGAAGGGAGAGAGGGAGGGAGCAAAGAAGGGAGGGAGGAAGAGAGGGAGGGGGGAGGGAAGGAGGGAGGAAGGAGTGAGTCTCTGTTAGCTGGTTCTCTGGCCAAAGGCTTTTGTTTGTCTCATGGTCCAGAATACGGTATTGTACTGGCTAGTTTTGTGTGTCAACTTGACACAAGCTGAAGTTATCACAGAGAAAGGAGTTTCAGTTGAGAAAATGCTTCCATGAGATCCAGCAGTAAGGCATTTTCTCAATTAGTGATCAAGGGCAGAGGGCCCCTTGTGAGTGGTACCATCTGTGGGCTGGTAGTCTTGGGTTCTATAAGAAAGCCAGCTGAGCAAGCCAGGAGAACCAAGCAAGCCAGTAAGGAACACCCCTCCATGGCCTCTGCTTCAGCTCCTGCTCCTTGACCTGCCTGAGTTCCAGTCCTGACTTCCTTTCGTGATGAACAGCAGCATGGATGTGTAAGCTGAGTAAACCCTTTCCTCCCCAACTTGCATCTTGGTCATGATGTTTGTGCAGGAATAGAAACCCTGACTAAGACAGGTATATATGTTCTGACTATAGGATAAATAATTGAATAGCTGAGAATGGAGCCTAGAAGATATAGTCTCTTGGCTAAGTATATTAGTATATATAAAACTTTAGACTTTATCACAAACACAGAAGGGGAGACAGAAGACCCTCAGTGTATAAGTGAATATATCTACCAATGAGCAGTCACTTCTACCTAGGGAAAATTTGAAGCAGGAGAGCATCTTGACTCATTTACCAAGGAGACACCACCAGTAAGTGAAATAATTATATTCTAGCAGGAAAGAGTGTACTTGTTTAGAGGTTACTTCTATTGCTTTCCCAGTGTGCCCCACCCAGCATGAGAGGAACTCTCAGACTCCTGTGACAGCACCTCTGACACACTCGGTTTCCAAAGCTCATCTCAGCAACATGTGTGGCTGTCTCTCTCCAGGGGCAGCTCTAAGCTGAAGACCAAATACCCATTATCCAAGCAGCATCATAAACGTGGAGACTTCCGTGCATACCCACAGCAGTACTGCACAGGCAATGTAGTACAAGTCATATTCATTCGCCATCATCTAAGGTGAAATTTACTGGATTTCAATAGCTCAGTCTTTTGTTCTAATGAGGTGTAGAGAAAGGCCCGGATAGAAGGAGAAAAAAACTGCATCATGGATCAACTCATGTTGGTTGGTTGTTTTGTTACCTGGCAAATGCCCTTTCACCTCTTCTCCTCGGGCAGCTTGGTTTATCCATGCTGTTCGCAGCCTTTGCGCTGGATATTAGCAGGACAGTGGAGCCCGTCCCAAAGCATTTAGTAAGAAAAGGCAAGAGCACTCAAATGTCAAGGACTAAGTCACATTGGGAACACATACTGGTATGCAGACTCGGCCTTCCAGACCTGAGCAGTGAGATGAGAAAGGAGGGGTGTCACCATTTGAACTGTGCTCCTTCAACGCTGGTGAATTTCTAACTCTCACGTACTTTGCTTGAGGCCTAACTTGAAAACAGTCTTTGAAGATGGACTTAGAATGGAGTCATTAGGGTGACTCCAAACCAGTGTCACCATGTCCTTATAAAAAAGGAGAAATCTGAACATAGACAGGGATGTACCATGAGGAAAGCTGTACAAAGGTAGAGCCAAGGAGAGCCAGAGACTGTGGGCAAGCTATCAGAAGCCAAGTTTTATATAATGCCCCTACTATTATTAACGGGTTCTGCAGCTGCAATGATAGCTAGAGAGATGAGCAAGAGATTTTCTGTCCCCCATCCTCAGAAGCAACTACCTGAGCGAGCCCATGAGTCCAGATGTCTACTTGTTAGAATGAAAGGCAATACATTGCTATTGCTTTAGTCACCTGCTTTGCCACTGTTACAGAACCCTAGTAAACAACGTGTGTGGATGGAGGAGTGGGGGAGCATCTTCACCCTTCTCTCTGCGTCTAGCAAAAGTTTCCTTTTCTCTCAAGTTACCAAATCTTTACCTGCATCTCCCTTCCCATCTCTACCTCACTCTCACGCTATTTCTTGGACTACATCATTTTTGGCCACCATCATTCATATGCAAAGGGATGTGTCATATAGGGGTCAAGGGTGGGGCCAAGGAAATCCACTGATTGTCAGGCCAATAGTAAGAGAGCTTTCTACCCCAACAGTGATCTTTCTCTTCTACCATCAAGATGATTAAAAGCCAGATGCTAAGTGTTACCTGTGTTTCATAGCCTATACCCATGCTATCACACAGATACACGGATACCAACAGCTTATGTAGAAACAGACTACATGGGTGTATGAAGAATTACATACAAATGATTATGCATCAGCCAGACAGTCACTGTTCACTTGATTCAACAAGCTCAACTATGCTCATGCATTCTATGCAGCAATGACTCCTGAAGGTAATTTTCTGCGTCTACAGCACCCCATTCATTCCTCTGGCTTCTTTTTTTTTTTTTTTTTTTTTTTTGGTTTTTTGAGACAGGGTTTCTCTGTGTAGCCCTGGCTGTCCTGGAACTCACTCTGTAGACCAGGCTGGCCTCGAACTCAGAAATCCACCTGCCTCTGCCTCCCAAGTGCTGGGATTAAAGGCGTGCGCCACCACTGCCCAGCTCCTCTAGCTTCTTGTCCTGCAAGCTGCAGCTGCCCGGCAGAGGCTGAAAGAGCTGGAGATGCAATCAATATTATTCAATGAGCCCCATCAATGGACCTGGGAAACACCACTTACTTGCATATCCGTTCTTCTTTACTGTTTGCTTAATAGAAACCCTAAAAAGAGAATGGCATGACAAAGGCCTTTGTGTACATCCGTAGCTCAGCTTAACAACTCAAGTACAATAGAGCTGAAAGCCACCCTTCCCTCTCCTGGGCTCCCTTCTCTTACCCCAGAGATAAATGCTAACATGACTCTGGTGCACACTGTACGCAAGTATGCTTTGATACTTTCCCTAGAAAACCAATGGACCTCACATGAGGGTTCTTAGAGGCCCCAGTCCCAGCAGCTACTTCTCCAACCCCTCCATCCTGTTTCTTTCTCTTATCTAGAAAACCAAATCAGATCGTATCAACTAACAGCTAAGTTAAGCTGTGTGACCCTCACCCCCAATAAAGTGGTGAGGTGGGAAGTTCAAGCCTGCTGAACAGGAAATGCACTTTGAATAGCATATAGTTCTACACTCTTCGATTCATACCTATATTTCCTAGGCTGAGAATGTGGAACAACAAGCTCAGCCTGGGCAAACCGAATTAAGATAGCAACAAAATTAAATCAGTCTCTTTTATATGGAGGCCAGGAAGGATGATCAATAATGAATCCATCACTATTTTTCTAAACTTTTATAGATTGATTGATTTAGTGTGTATGAGTGTGAGTGTGTGTATGTGTGTGTGTGTGTGTGTGTGTGTGTAAGAGAGAGAGAAAGAGACAGAGACAGAGAAAGAGACAGAGGGAGGGAGGGAGGGAGGGAGGGAAAGAGGGAGGGAAGGAAGGAGTGAGACTAAGAGAGAGAGGAGGACACACATGTGGAAGTCAGAGAGCAATATTCTGGAGTTCGTTCTCTCTTTCTATCACACAGGGTCAGGGTACCAAACTTAACTCATTAGTTAGGTTTGACAGCAAGCACCTTTGCACACTGAAACATTGCATTGGAAACCTTCCTATATTTTATAGTTTAAACATTTTTATTTCATACAAATGGGTATTTTGCCTGTATATATGCCCATCTATGCACCATGTACATGCTCAGTACCTACAAAGGGCAGAAGAAGGCATGGCAGCCCCTAGGACTGGGGTTATAGACAGTTGGGAACTGTCATGGGAGCTGGGAATTTAACACCTGTTAGCTGCTAAGTACCATGCTGGGTATAAAGACTATTGCAAAGACACTGCTCTTGGGGAATCTCCACGCCGACAGGACAGTATGTACATTGACGTGAATGATATAAACTGAGCAAGTCTGAGGCTCGTTCCATGGTCAATATGTCGCTACAAATCATGATGTGGCCAAGAATGGCTGCTGTGCTACTCTTGAAAGCTCTCACAGAATTAGTGTTGCAGCCAAACAAAGACAATTGGTTCTAGTCTCTGAAAGGACACAGAGTCTCTGCTGACTCCTGGAACTACTGAAATGTGTTGTGCACAATGATTTCCAGTACGTAAGAGGCAAAGCTCTTTTGTAACCAACAGTTCCAAATCATCAACAGTTGAGGAAAAGCCATTCCTTGATATTCCATGAAGTGAATCTCTTAAAATAAGCACCATCCACAGTGTCCTCAACAGTGGTTTACGACTTCTGGAAGCATCCAACACACAACTTTGCTGCCTATTTCTATCCAGAGGTAGGAAATGTATGGGCAAATGGAGCACCTGACTCACTGACAACTGGTCAACCCAGATAGTACTCGCCAGCTGGAAGGAAAATGTATAGCAAGAATGAAAGATCATCAGATTACAAGGATAAAGAACACAAACACATGGAAAATGTCTGAAAATGTGTGTGGGAGTACACATGGTTAGATAATGAATAAAAACCATCTCACTCCATCTCTTACTGTCTTTTTCTATGATAGAAACAACCAGAAAAAGAAAATCAACACTTTCTTATCTGTGAGAATTTACCATAAAAAATGTTCATGGGAGCCTCCCCCATCCCACGTCTCCAGCTTGTCCCAGAGATGTCCTCCATTTCTGTTCTCTCTCCAACCCTCTCCCACCCCTCTTCTCCCCAAACCTGAGCCTCATCTGTTTTCCTCCTCACTCCCCTCCCATCCAGTTCCCTCCCTCCATCCACCTCCAATGTCTATTGTATTTCCCCTTCTGAGTGAGATTCAAGTATAGTCCCCTGGGCTCTCCTTGTTACTTAGCTTCTGTGGGTCTGTGGATTGTAGCACGGTTACCCTGTACTTTATGGCACTTTAAAATGAGTACATACCATGTGTGTCTTTCTGGGTCTGATTTACCTCACTCAGGATGGTATTTTCTAGTGCCATCCATTTGTCTGTAAATTTTATGTCTTTGTTTTTAATAGCTGAGTAGTATTTCATTGTGTAAATGCATCAAATTTTCTTGATCCATTCTTCAGTTGAGAGACTTCTAGGTTGTTTCCAGTTTCTGGCTACTATGAACAAAGCTGCTATGAACACATTGAGCAAGTGTCTTTGTGGGATGGTGGAGCATCCTTTGGGTATATGTCCAGGAACGGTACAGCTGGGTATTGAGGTAGAAATATTCCCAATTTTCTGAGAAACTGCCAAATTGATTTCCAGAGTGGTTGTACAAGTTTGCAATTCCACCAACGATGGAGGAGTGTTCCCCTTGTTCCACATCCTCACCAGCACGTGCTGTAAATTGAGTTTTTGATCTTAGACATTCTGATGAGTGTAAGATGGACTCTCCCAGCCGTTTTGATTTGCTTTTCCCTAGCTGAGACTCCTAGCAGCTGGGGATATGGAGATTGGAAGTAGCCACCTCCTGTAGCCAGGCAGGACATCCAATGGAGGGAGGGGGGACCACAACCTACCCACAAAACCTTCGACCCAAAATTTGTCCTGCCTATAAGATGTGCAGAGATAAAAATGGAACATTGATTGGGTGAATGACCAACTAATGACTGGCCCAACTTGAGACATATCCCACGGGAGAGAGCCAATCTCCTGACACTATAACTATTCTGCTATGATTGCAGGCAGGAGCCTAGCATAACTGTCTTCTGAGAGGCTTCTCCAGCATGTGATGGAAACAGATACAGAGACCCACAGCTAAACGTTAGGCAGTTTGGGGAGTCTTGTGGAAGAGTGGGAGGTAGGAATGAGGGAGCTGGAGGGGTCAAGGGCAGCACACAACTAACCTGGGCCCATGGGGACTCACAAAGACTGAACCACCAACCAAAGAGCATACAGGGGCTGGAGCTAGGCCCCCTACATTTTTGTAGCAGATATGCAACCTGGTCTTCATGTGGGTCCCCTAACAATTGGAACAGGCATGTCCCTGACTCTTGCCTGCTTTTGGATCACCTTCCCCTAGTTGGGCTGCCTTGTCTGAGCTCAGTGGGAGAGAATGCACTTAGTCTGCTGAGACTTGATGTGCTAGGGTGGGTTGGTACCCATTGGGGGGCTTCCCTTTCTTTGAGAGGGGGAGGGATTAATGGGGGAGGGTCTTTTGAGGGTGGACTGGGGGAAGGGGGAGGCTGAGAGCAGGATGTAAAGTGAGTGAATGAATGAATGGATAAATAAATACTACCTCATTTCCTATTTAGGACTATTAACATTAGAAGAACCCAAAGGAAGCATTCCTTAATGCACCAAAACACAGTAGTGAAAACTATACCTCTGCTTTAATTAATTTTTATTAATTTATTATTTTATATGTATGAGTTTGTCTAGATATATGTCTATGTACCATGTGCATGCCTGGTGCCCACAGAGGCTAAATGTCACAGACAGTTGTGCAGAGAGCAGCCAGTGCTTTTAGCCACTGAGCCTTCCCTCCAGCCCCACATGTCTGCTTTTAAAACGTTCTTAACCCCCAAATGATAAGATAGGGGAACTCTAAACGCATTTCTGTCTGCCTTTATTTTTCTAGGTTCTCCATACTAATCACCTGTAAGATTGACCAAAAATTTACTTAAATTGATTTTAAATTAAAATTTGCTACAAAGAACAATTAGTCCACATTAAAATAGCACCTATGCTCTATTTCTACTCAAAAGACAGGCCACAATAACTGTTCTATACATATCCATTCTCTCTCCAAAATAGTTCTTAGAAATACTTCCATGTTGAAATTACTGTCCTCTTTGAAAGGATCAGGAAAGTTCAAAGAGGTCAACACATACAAACTCTTCTGAAATTAGCTATTTCAACGAACGAGCCAGGTGCTGAGTCCTCAGCCACTTCTGCTGTGTCTGCTCATCAGCCTCACGACAGATGAGGCAGGGGGATAGGCAGCAACAGGGGACAGCAGAAGGACCAGGTGGCTTGGTTTTTAACCCCCTGTCGCATGCTGTTCATTGCAGGATTAAAGGGGCTTCTTGGTGATGGAAAGACAGCTAGCTCTTTTATGATAGGCTTTTGCTTCCTTTGGCTGCTGGTGGGTTGAGGAGCCAAAGAGTAATTCCTCTGACTCCAAGGCCAAGTTTTACCAGCCCCCACTGAACCACTTGAAATATATGACTGTGTCCTCCGGTCCGCAGGCCAGTGGGCAAGGTCACACATCCCGACAGTGATTTCTACAGCAGCCACAAATGTGTAAGAGCACCTGCGCCCAGTCCATCATCAATCACACCACACAGAGATGCACAAGCATCAGGTACCATTAGAGGTAACACATGGAACCTTTGGCCTTTCAGGATGACGCAGATCCAGGACTTCAATAAGAAGCTTATGGGGCAACAGCTTGACGCAAGTCCCTACTTCAGAAAGAACTTACACCAAAGCACTATCTCCCTGGCCATTCTTTTCCTCTAGAACCGTCCCCCCTAACCCCCAATGAATGCTACAGAGTGTTAGCCTGCATTTCCAAGGCTTTTGCTGCCAGTACCTGGCCCTATTGTCTTTTGTTGACCCCTGAAGAGGCAAAAGTGAGATTCCCTAACATTAATGTACCCCAAGAGAATAATTCTTTGTGCCAGGCTCATGTTGAGTACAGAAGCCTTCGATTACCTGGCATTTCTTTTAATCAGTGGTCCTGCTCTGGGGATCATTTTCTGAAGCCATCTGGCTTTGCAGACATCAATGCAAGGACTATGAAAATCCCGTTTTTGACTGTGGCCCTCAATGGGGAGCAATGCACTTCAAAGTGTGTTAAGCTCCCATGGTTCTGGTGCCCAGAATAGCTTGCTCAGACTCATCATTGTTCAGGTTTCTGGGAGACCTGGTCATGCAGGAGATGAAAGGACACTTCTGAGAGCTTCTTGTGAAAGAAAATATTTGTTCACTCAGAGTGTCCCCACGAATGCGATCTTACACTCCGCAGCTGGAAGCCCAAGAAGATGAAAATGTGGGGGCCTTAACAGACATGGTGAGACCCTGGTCAGATAAATGGGAGGTTGGGGACATGTGCCATCCTAAATTGGACGATGCTGAGGTACCCTCCCTTCTGGTGAATATTCTACTCATTCTTACACATTTTTCCACACTTCAGGATGGTATCAAAGAGAAATGCTTTGACTTTTTTTTTTTTTGTTCACCACTGAATACAACTACAATTATATTTAAAATATCTTTACTTTCTATCTCTTTGACACATTCACTTTTGAAGTCTTCTATTCATACATTTCAATAGCCCTATCGCTTCTTGGCTATAGTATATTGGCCTTTAACAAATGGAATACTGAGATGAGGAAGCTCTCTCTTGCTATTTTTTTTTTTCACTGCAAGTAGTTCTTTTAGTCATTAGAATTTGAATGCTAGCAGAAATGACAGGAGAAAACAGGAGAGTGACATTTAAACATTCACATGGATAAAGATATTGTGATGATTAACAGTGAGAGATCAAATCTGAAGTGTCATTTTAAAAGTTGGTCCTTTGACATGGCTTAGCCTAAATGCTAAATGCAGCTGGAGACACATGTCACCAGCTCACAACAGGTTTCCTAAATGATGGAGGCAGCTATTCTTCCTTAAGGCACAGAGACTAAGGGTCACCAGCTACTGACCCAGTGGCTTCATCCAAATGAATGGAGCAGTCTGGACTCATTTCTTAGTGGCCAGAAGACCTGCCAGCAGGCAAGACAAGCATTCAGATGACAATTATAGCTGATTTACAGTTTCTCCATTGAGCCAAGAGACAGTGGAGGTTCCTGCTCTTGAACAAACTGATCTCTCTGGGGGAATGCTATTGAACTCCAGCCTCAACACAGCTGTTTAAAATGTAGGCAATCTGGAAGTCAACACTGGTGCATCAATAATCTTGACCTCCTGTGTACAGGAGGCTTAGCATTTTCTTGTAGTAGACTAAGACAAAATAAAATAGAAGGATGGTGACATTTCATTTCGAAGCAATTTAAGATGGTGCCAAACACATAAATGCAATAGTTAACAAAGGAAGCATTTTATATCAAGAACAGGGCAGTTGGAGTTGGTTAAAGCCATGTAAGTGAAGTCACGGTCAGAGGCAACCATTGCAAATCCTAAACTGGTAACTAATGCGTGTAAGCTTTGTTTCTTAGTTTTATCTTGCTTTATTTTATTTCATTTCACTTTATTTTATTTGCTTTTGAAAGTACAATGTCACACGGGTTATTTCCATTCAACTAGATCTAGGTTAAGAATACTTAAGAATGGAGGCAGGAGAGCCGGCTGAGTGGTTAAGAGCACTGGCCCCTCTTACAGATCCCTAGGGTTCAATTCCAGGACCCACATAGCAGCTCACAGCAGCCTGTCTCTTCATTTCTAATGAATCCACCTCCTTATTCTGTCCTCTGCAGACACAGCACACATGGTACACAGGCACACATGCAAGCAAAACACCCGTGCACATAAATAAAACATTTTTAAAAATGCCTAAGAATGAAGTAGTTCTGAATGTTGTTCAGTTCAGAAAGATTCCCCTGGCCTTAGGTTATTGCTTTCAACATAACACCTAAAAGGCTTTGGAGGGACAGTTTCATCTTCTGGTCAGCAACAACTTCATTTGCTTAGTATCTGTATGCTAAGCTCTGAGGCTGTCAAAGAGAACCTTAGCTGATTTGTCTGAATTAACATGTGGGGCTGGAGATGTAGCTCAAGTGGTAGAGTACTTGCCTAGAGCACACAAAGCCTGTGCATAGTGACAAAGGGCATGGGGACTGAGGCCGGTAATCCCAGCGCGCAGGCGCAGGAGGAGGCAAGGGGACCAAAAGTTCAAGGTGATGCTCAGTTACATAAGAGCAAGTCCGAGGTCAGTCTGGACTATATGAGACCTTGTCAGAAGTAAAGTCAGGGCCAGAAAGATGGTTCGGCAGATAAATGTGCTTGCTGATGAAGCCTGGCAACCTCAGGCCAGTCTGAGAATACACTAAAGGTGGACAGAGAGAACAGACGCCACAAAGACATACTCTGATTCCCGCCCCCCCCCAACACACACACAATGGCATTTGCCTGTGCATGTGCGTGCGCATGCGCGCGCACAAACACACAAAAACATTTTTAAAAAGACGAGGGACCCATGGTTCAGACCACATATGTGGCACAGGAGGGCCTTGTTGGCCATCAGGGGGAGGAGAGGCCCTTGGGCCTGAGGGCGTTAGAGGCCCCAGTAAAGGGGAATGTCAAGGTGAGAATATGGGAGTGGGTGGGGGGATGGGGGGGTGGGGGAATACCCTCATAGAGGCGGGGGAGGGGAGAGGGGATGGGGGGGGTTTCCAAAGTGGTGACCTAGAAAGGGGGGAACATTGAAAATGTAAATAAAGTATCAAAAAATTAAAACTAAAAAAAGACTTTTTTTTTTTTTAATGTATATGAGTGCACTATTGCTCTCTTCAGACACACCAGAAGAGGGCATCAGATCCCATTACAGATGGTTATAAGCCACCATGTGGCTGCTAGGAATTGAACTCAGAACCTCTGGAAGATCAGCCAGTGCTCTTAACCACTGAGCCATCTCTCCAACCCATAAATAAAAACATTTTTAAGTGAAGTTAAATAAAATAAATTGATCAGTGTGCATGATTCTTTGTACTCATTGCTACAGTTTAAGATCAGGAATAATTTTCCTAATTCTCACGAGCATTATTTTTATTACTCAGGTGTGTACATCTTTCCAAACAATCATTTCATATGCAGCCATCAGTAAGTTACTTGTGACACCTTGTGCCACTGCAACACAAGCACAGTTTTGTGCCTTTAGAAATTAAATATGCCACAGTCACGGCAATGCCTGTGGCCTCCTACAGCCATGACAAACCCAGGTCACAGGTGACTTTTCAGGTTTATTTGTTTAAAAAAGATGTTCCCTGCCCTAGTTTAAACATTCCTGTCTCTCAGGGCCTGGGTACCCCTGGGACAAACTGAAGACTTAAATTGTCAGGAAGGAAACTCGTCTTCATTGCAGTTAATCTTAGGATGTGTCCTTCATATTATTGTTTTGAAACTAAGATCTTCAATTTCTGAGATTCTGTCTACATCCTAAACAGGATTTTACTTTAAGATAATAATGTAGAATTTCTGCAGATACACATATAATTACATCTGACATCCACTCTAATTATCTCTTCTTATATTTACCACTATCATCTCTGCCAGTCAGGATGCTGATTGTTACCTGAGAGTGGAGGAGAATGGTTTATACAGAACATGGTGAGTCTCTAATTTAGCACTGTTTGTATCATTTGTCAGTCTTTGCATATTTCATGGCTGACTCTTGGCTTTCAAGAGGCTCATCTTGCTCTTCTGTCTTACAAATACCATTTTCTTGATACTGGTTATGTTTTCGCTACTGCCCAGCAGAAAATCTTACTCATTTTGGTCCATCTGTCCTTTAAATCTCAATTGCCACACATCACTGAAAGCATTCTTGCTCTTTAGCAAAAACAAACTGACACAAACAACAACAACAACAACAACAACAACAACAACAAAACTGTTCTGAAAACAACGTTCTGCCTATCTCAACCATGACATCCAGTTACCTTAAGAACAGAAGCCCCGTGCTCCTCTGACCATTGCTAACTAATGGAGGAAGCCCCGTGCTCCTCTGATCCTTGCTAACTAATGGAGAGCAAACTTATAGGGATAGGTGTGGAGAAAACGAACTGCCACCTGGATGGCTCCAAAGAAGTCACAGAAGGGAAGAAATGACCTTACTGCCTTCTTTAGAATAAATGGTTTCTGTTTATCAGAGGTCATAGAGAGGGTTTCAGCTTTTAACCATCCATGGTTCTTTCTCTCAATAACTTAACATCTCTCTCTTTTCTAAATCACCATTCATGCTACTTATATGTACATGCAAAAATGCCTTCCCAATCTATTTCTTAAAATGAAACTACCATTAAAATTAACTCATACTTGGATTATATCTATTATAACACCTGATGCTAGCCATATGAATTATTTCATCATTTTAATAATGGCTATGACAAAGCTAATGATATTTGCTATTTAATCAAGTAAACACAGGTGGAACCTACCTGGGCATATCCATCTCCTTTCATAAAAACAATGCAGACCTCATCCTTATTTGCATATGCATTAATGTGTGAGCTAATATTACCATTATTTTAATAACAGGCAATTTTTTGGTTTGTATTTTTTGCCCCTTAGACATGGCCTGCCTCTGTGGCTCTGGAGGGCCTGGAACTCGCTGTGTAGATGAAGCTACCATCAAACTCATAGAGATTCATCTGCCTCTGCCTCTGCCCCCCAAATGCTGGGGTTAAAAGGTGTGTGCCACCAAACGTAGAAATAACAGGCAACTTTAATGTCTGACTCTAGTATTTAAAATGTTTTTAAGATTTTTAAACTATTTTCTATGTGTGTGTGTATGCACACACACATACACGGTGACTGCAGATGTCAGAGGAAGGCACTGGTCTTTTGAAGCTGTAGTTACAGGCCTCTGTGGCCAACTGACTCGGGTGTTGGGATCTGAATCTAGCCCTCAGCTTGAAGCAGCAAATGCTCTTAACTACTGAGCCGTTTCTTATGCTCCTCAACAGCTTTTTAAAAACAAAAAGTATTTATTACCTTAACACGGTGCCAACAAAAGTTTTCAGAAAGCAATTGAGAATGTCAGTGAATGCAATTAAGCCAATATCATGTAACTATAAAAGTCAAGAATTGTCTTAACTAACTCAAATATTTAGACAATTTCCCCCAAAACTTCAAGCATGAGAGTTTACAAAATCCATGAAATATTCCATGTGAATCGTTAAAAAGCCCAAATGATAACACATTCTAAGAAAACTGTTTTTTTTTTTTTAGGCACTTCAGAGGTCACTCGTTATCCTCATCATCGAGTCTACAATCTGCAACTAGGTGGGGTACAGGGGTCTTTGTGGTTTGTATGGAAAGAGAAATGTCAATCATTTATAAACCACAGGCACTAAAAGTTTTAAACACATGAGTTTTAATGCAATGATCTAATTCTCTGATGGATTAAAATGTCCTGTCTCCCTATATTTTGCAACTTGGAGGGATTGAGAAGCTATCATGAAAAAAACAAAATCACATTTAAAGAATCAAAAAGGATGAAAGAAATAACTTGCAGTTTATTGGAAGATACTATTCCAATTATTAGCATCAAGTAAAATAACCCCTACTCTGAAAAATATCATTTTTTTGATGCTATCCACTGTGCTTTATTACCTTTCAGGTTTATAACATTTGTGGGCTGGGCATGGGGACACACACCTTTAATCCTAGCACTCTTGGATCTCTGTGAGTTCAAAGTTAGCCTGGTCTATATAGTGAGTTATGGGCTAGTCAGAACTACAGAGTGAGAACCTGTTTCAAAAAAAGATAAGTAAGTAGGCAAATAAATTAAAGAAAAGAAATAAAAACTCAAACATTTATGATACAATTTCTCCCCAATTTTAAATTGTAACTTAATCAGAATAGAAAATTCAAAACAGTTGCGATACACATGAATATGAGGGTAGTTAAAGATACTTACCATATGTTGCCAGTTTCTTGAGAGGCAGGGAACACAGTGGTGTTGGTACAGACAGAGAGGAATCAGAAAAGGCAGACCAGAGGTAGGTCCAGACACATGCCATCCCTCCTTGTGACAAGTGAAACATGTCAGACCCATGAAAAGTCAATTAAAACTTAGGTCATGGGTCATGAGAAACAAAAGGGACAGGGTCCTACCTCACATCACATGCGACATTGAAAATTAGAGTAAGATTTGAATTTTATTTAATGAGGTAAAATATTTAAGACACTTTCTTATGATGTTAAGATAAGCACACCAGGCTGAACACAACAGAAATTTCAGAAGTCAAAAAGGGAAAGAGATATTTGATTAAATAATTAACAATTCACATTTGACAGAAGACATTATACACAGGGGGGAAATCCCAGAGATATTTTCACACATGTAACAAACATTAACACCTTTAAACACTGAGCTCCTAGAATCTGAAGATGGAGAGATGGGCTATGGCAATGAAATGAAGACAAAAGAAACTCAAACAGACATCAGACACATGAGAGCAGACTCAGCATTAGTGGCAGAAGAGAAAATGAAAAATCAATCATCAGAGACAGGGAGGCTGGCAAGAATTCAAGATGGGTATCCAGTGTCGGAGAGAAGGCGGGAATGGGAGGTGGCTTGCTATTCCTTTGAGTAATCTAGCAATATCTATTAAAATTAAAAAACACACATACCGTTTGACCAAGCAATTCCACTTCTGGGAATCTACCCTATAGGGAAAAAAGGACCAGTATGTAAGTGTGTTAAATACACAGATGTTCACTGAAGCATTGTTGCTGTGAGCTAGGGCTGGCAAAGGCAGTACTGAATATAATATGAATGTCCATCAATAGAGAAATCAAACAGCCAAAGTCTGTCATGCTTAATATTATATGCTCATTCAAATGAATGAGATAGAGTTGTCTTGATCAAGTTGGAAACATGCACAGGAGGGTAAATGCCTAGCATTCTTGCTGAGGCAGATAGCAGTGTATGTGAACACACGTTCCTGGGTTTAAAATGAGGACTAGAAGCACACAGCGCAACCTGACATGTGCCACATGAGTGCTAAATGGAGACAGGGTTTGGGTTTGGGGGGCTCGCTGGTTAGGATGAGCACAGTTATGACATTGCAGCCTACATTAGTAGAAGTATTCCAGGACAGCTGTGTTTGGTAAACTGTCACTGAAGGAACCAATGACTCCTTGTTGGCTCATGTTCATCTTGCTTGTATTAATTCTTGGTGGCTTGCCAGTGTCTACCTTTTCCCCTTGTCTCCTCTATGTACGTTCCATAGTTCCACCGCACTACATTTCCAGGAGCTCCTAGCCCATTTTAAAATCACTGCTCTATGGGAAATAATTCCAAGTCACACAACACAGTTACAATTCTTCTGGTAGTCACCGTTTTTCAAAATTTAAAAATTAAGAAGTGAATGTAATAATTAATAATTATTACATTCTAATTATTAATTAGAATAATTAATTATTCTAACTATAATTCTAAGATTTAAAAGAAATATATATCCAAGGTAAGACCTAAACTGCATTCTAGAGGCATTGGCTTTCTGGGTATGCTCGTGTGGATGGGAGGGTACAAACATGTATACACATGCATGTATGGTACAATCATGTACACACACGCATGTCAGGTGCAAACATGTACACACATAAATGGGAGGCCAGATGCAATGTTGGGTGTCTTCTCCAATTGTTCCTCATATATATTTTTTAGAAAAGCTCTCTTACTGAATCTGTATTCACTGATTGGCTACACTGGCTGCCATCTGAGCCCCTAGGGATTCTCTTGTCTTCCTCTCTCTACCACTGGGGGATTATGACTGCTCTGCCTTCTACATGGATGCTAGGCATTTGAACTCAGGCCCTCATGCTTGGGTAGGCAGCACTTTACAGACTTGAGACATCCTTCCAGTTCAGTAAATATAATTTTAATATCTTTGCTCTCATCAGACAGATGCTCCCAAGTTCTTTTATTTCAACATGACACTAAAGAACTGTGAATGAGAAAATCCATATTCTTTCATATTTCCACTCACAATAGCCTAATGGCAAGAGCCTGACACATTCATGGCTCTGCTCAGGATTTAATGTGGATTAATCAAAGGGAACTATCATGACAGGTGAGTCAAAGTTATCCCTTAGGCAGAAATGAACAAGGAAAAAAGTATCCTGGGAACGGTTGGACTGCAGGGATAAGAACCCAAGTATCTACAACCAATACTGACCCCTGGCTATAGCTGGTGTAAAGCCTGGCCTTTCCAGTCATCTGAGCCAGTCAGCTTTATGTCATTGAGACACTTTGGGTTAGGTTTTCTATTCGTTGCAATAAAAAGCTGACTAATCAATAAAATCCTCAGTGGATACAACCATGTCCATGCAGAACTGTTTTCTGAAAGAAACTAACTCAAATGCCCCAAATTTCTATCATTTATTCAAGGTATCTTTATGTTCAATTACCTTTGTTTGGTAGCATTTGGGAGAATTTTCTGGAAAAAAAAAAATCTTTAATGGAGATCCTCTAGCTAACACTTGGTCACCCAGGGTAAGTTCCTAGTGACTATTCAAGAGTGATTCTCGTAGAGGCATCAGGCCCCTGGCTCTTCTTTACTAGAAAAGAAAATCCCTGTCCACCTCCAGTGATTAGGACAACCAAAGATATCTCTAGACATCGTCAAGTGTCTCCAGTGTGTCCTGCAGCACAACTTTTCTGGGCCTCTTCTAGGCTAGTGACCTCTGTCTGGCCAATCTTCCTCTCTCACCATCCCTTAGCATAGAGGCTAAACTTTCTTGTTGTCCTTCTTTCTGAAAAAAAAAAAAAAAGACTGCTTCTTTCTGATTGTAGATTCTAATCATTGCTTGAGCTGTTCCAAGAACTGCCCTCCCAGGTATTCCCCTTGGACTTCTCTGACAGTAATTTTCTGATGAAGTGTATGCTCATGACTGCCACTGACTCCCTAGCTGAGGCCCTAGATCCTGAGTCACTGGTTTCATCCATACCATGGGAAGGTAGTTCCACCCCCACCTCTCCATGATAACATGTCACTCTCTCTAATCCATATCTAGGACCAGACTTACTTATCATAAACCCATCCCAGCTCCTCAAATTTACCCATAGTCTCCGTGAAATTTCAGGAATAGAACAAAACAGAACAAAACTCTTGGGTTTTCTTGTAGAAGTGGACAAACTGCCTCGAAAGTTTAAGAACCCCAAGCAGCTAAAAACAACTTGGAAATTCATGAAGTTGAAGGATCAGCAACAACATCCACAAGATTCACTATCAAGCCATGATCAAGGCAACGTGGCACTGACATAAGGACAAACATCAATGAAACAAAGCAGAAAGCCTGTCAACAGACACTCACATGCAGGGACAATGGAGCCTTCACAAAAATACACAGAATGTCAATGGACAAAGGATAGTCTGTTCAACAAATGGCACTAGAAGTCTTAGATGTTTATATGGAAAAACAGGAACTTTCATTCACATCTCACTCAATGTGTAAAATTCAACTCAAAATTAAGCACAGATCTAAACATATAAAAGTTCTGGAAAACAGAGAGGGAGACTTTTGTTACCTTGGCTTATGAAGACTTCTTAGACTCAACACCAAAGTACTGAAAAATTAACGGGCCATCAGAACTCAAAATATGTACTCTTCTGATTATAAAGAGAATAAAAACCTACAGGCTGGGAGACCACATTTACAGATTCTACAACTCATACCCAATATGTTTGCAACTTGAGATGTTTCAGATTGCTGAATATTTTAGGTTTGGGGTTTCTGGATTAGGGATGTAGCTGACTTATTTATCAAGGTCAAAAATTATCAACTTCCCAAGTGTCATCAGGAAGTGAATGGATAATCAGACAGTGACATTGCCATGCAACAGAATATTAACTAGCAATATAAAGAATTAGTAGTATCATATGCAACATCTGTTCGAATGTGGATGTACTACACAATAGTCATATTAAATGAAAAAGGTCAGACCAAAAAGGGGGAGGGGGGGAAGGAGGGATTTATTTACAGTATCATTCACTTTACATTTTAAAAGTGAACCTACTTTCTAGGGGTAGGAAGCATCTATAATTGCCTGGCTGGGGTACATGGTGGTTGGAGTAATACAAAGGACAGGAGGAACCTCATGGGGAAGATGGGATGTCCACACTCTTGCTGCTGCTGGTGGTTATACTTGCATGCTTCATTTCTGTACTTCTAATTTTGCAGTAGATATGGAATCTCATGCATGTAAGGCAAAGCACACTATCACTGAGCATCCGCACAACCCCAAACGTGGACTAGAAACTATGTGCACTTTCTTGTATATGAACTGGATCTCAATAAAACTGCCTTCACAGTGGGAGTATGTAAAAGTAACTTTTATTGTCCTGTAGCAATTGTTGTCTCTGAGGCTTACTGCCTTCATCTGATAACCTGGGCCTAGTCCTGGAAGCTTCTAGCCTCAGTACAATCTAATCTACATCTAGATGCTTTTCAGCATCCTTTCTAGTCCTTTCTGAACTCTTGCTGCTGGCGGGTTCAACTCAGCTGTATGGCTCAAAACTCCTCTCCAAACTGACTTATTCAAATTGGATTCTCTCAGCTTCTGACTGAATTGCTCTGCTTGGCTGCACACTAACTTTGGCAATATGTTCTAATCTTCTGCCTCCTTCTCATTCTCTGGTTCTCTCTGTCTTCACCTGTGTCTAGCCTGTTCTCCCTCTGCAATCTGTCTCTATACAACTGTCCCAGTAAAACTGCCTCCTTTTTCCTCTCTTCCTCTGCCCTGGTACCTCTTATTTTGCCTCTTTCCTCTATCTTTTTGTGAGAGTTTGGCATTTCCTATTCTATCAAATCTTTCTCTGATTCATCACTTTGTCTGCCACTCAATTAGACATCACTTTCAAATATGGGTGCTTCCTTCTACAATCTAATTTTACCTTCATCGTTTCAGATTAAAGGTGTGGACTAAAGTTATGTCTGTATTCCATCCAGAATAGCCACAAATTTCTGGATTAATGTTCCTCTACAGAGTAAAACTGTAATGTCAGTTGGTAGATCACTATGGGGTAGTAGACCATAGGGGTAACCCTGAGGTAGTTATGTTTTTGGGACAGCTGAAGTTGGCTCATGCCACATGGGATTCCAGGAAAGGAAGCAATTGGAGGGATGGCTGTTTTAAAATTCTGCTAATGGTTTCAGAGTAATAGAACTCCCAGTTCTTTGCATTGACATAATGCAGTCTAGATGCCCTGTAGTGGTAGATGTGGTATGCACTAGTATGTGGACCTACTTGGCAGAGCCTCTAGAAGTACTGAGCAAAGATATTTGCTATGACTCTTGTCTTACAAATCTGAAAAGATGAGCTGGGTGTAGTGACACATTGCCTTTAATCCAAGCACATGGGAGGCAGAGGCAGGCAAATCTCTTAGCGCAAGGCCAGCCTGATCTATAGAGTGAGTTCCAGGATATTGAGGGCTGTTACACAGAGAAACCTTGTCTTGAAAAGGGATGGGGGTAATGGGGCAGGGGGAGAGATTTGTAAAGGTCGGACTGGGAGGAGAGAGGAGAGGAAGGGAGCACTGGGATGTGGGATGGAAAGTGAGTAAATAAATAAATAAACTTGCAAGGAAAACCACTGCCATTGTTATTATATGTTCCTCACAACGCACAATGCAACCACCTGGAGCAAATACACAGAGAAAGAACAACAGAAGGAAAGATGGAAACAAATTGAGACAGACCTGGTATAAAAATAAGGAGCCTGGATTCTCAAAGATGATAATTAAATTATGTGCCCTACCCAAAGTTTATGACAATATTTGTCCATGATTTCACCAGAATCAACTACATTAACATACAAATAATACCTTGGAATGCAAGGTATTGTTCCCCTAAGACAGAAACCTGCATAGCAATCTATTAATTCATCTCAGCATGTGATGTCAAGTGCGGTTTTCAAACACCCTTCAGCTCTTCCAAGTGCTCTGTAGCATTTAACATTTAAACTAATTTACCCTAGACACAGAAAGAAAAAAAAAAAAAAAAAACTTTTTGCTTATTCTTTCACATGGCTGAATCTTGATTTGTTTTGGATCCTAAAGACTGTGCTTTGTCCCGGAACCACAAACCCCCTGGTGAACACTCATGTGACACTGTAAATAAATATGAGCACTTGTAGCTTCACTAAGGAGGCCAAGGGGAACAGACAAAAGGCGACACACAACTCTCACCCCCCACCCCCCATGCCCCCCCCGCCCACCTGTGCCCACCCATCATCCCCCACCCCCCATGCCCCCCCCGCCCACCTGTGCCCACCCAGAGGGTGGGTGACTACTCCCTGAATACACATCATCACTTATTCACAGCAGCTACACTTGTAGAAGTCACACAGTGTCAAGTGCTTAAAAAAATAAATCTTGGACTGGAGAGATGGCTCAGCAGTTAAGACTGCTCTTCTGAAGGTCCTGAGTTCAAATCCCAGCAACCACATGGTGGCTCACAACCATCTGTAATGAGATCTGATGCCTTCTTCTGGGGTGTCTGAAGACAGCTATAGTGTACTTACATATAATAATAAATAAATGAATCTTTAA